>JAWWNH010000003.1:27240000-27840000 GCA_034641385.1 Darevskia mixta
TTAGATACTGAAGTTGTCTACATTTAACACCAGTGTAATGGTTGCGGGGTCAGGGGAAGGTGACAGTTGCTACTGTGCATTTATTGCTGCAGATGATTAATTATGGAGAAAGGGCTTCGTATGAATGAGAACTGGGAAATTTCAGCTGATATGCTAAGCATATGCATTGCCAGGCAGTCAGTGTAGGACCTCTGTTCTATGCGAGCCACTGAATGCCTCTCAGGCTTAATATGCAATTCCTTGCACACAGCATAGCTATCTAGACTTATAAGAGCAATGAAATTTCAGCACAACCAAGTGCCAGAAATTTGTTCTCAAATAAACAAATATTGCTATCAATATCCCAAGCTTTATATAACTGCTTCTACTATGATCAGAATTAAGTACTGTAGCTTGGTTTCCTAAACTACACAGATAGTGCCTAAATGTATGGATTTATTATCACATTTGGCATATATTATTTATAGCATAAAAAAGGTGAAACATCTTGCTGCATGCATGTAAAGATTAGGATTTATTGTCCAAGAATCCTTGAACAATTTTATCAAAAGCCCATTTCTGGGTACTGTTTTTCTTCAATAAATCATACAGCAGAAATCTAGCAGTGGACACAAGGAAGAGATAAATGAGAGCCGAGGAAAGAGGGTCATCACAGGTTTGGTAGATTCCCCCCCCCCTTTTGGTCCCATGACCTGTCATTGGCAGAAATCCATTTATTACAGTTCACCGGTGATTTTTTTACCTAGTCGCTTGTTTTCCATATTGAAGAGAGCTACTGAAAACAAAATGAAAGCTACGTGAAGGTTTCAGTACACATGAAAGCAGAAAAATAAAGAACACAAGGCACAGAAATATGAGTATGAAAGATTAAGGCCCACTTCTCATACTATGTTGTGGCCAACGTGTTTATCACTGTGGCTACACATGGCGGTTCAACCAATCTCATCTCCTTAGCACAAGGTTCCAGAAACACACATTTGCCACGTGGAACATGCTATGACAGGGATGGTGCCTTTCAAATATTCTTGGACTACAACTCCCATCATCCCTGAGCATTGGCCATTCTGGGACTGGCTGGTAGAAGCTAGAGTCAGAGGTTAAAGGAATCAACAACTACATGACATTTAGAAAATACCTCAAGGCAGCCCTGTTTAGGGAAGTTTTTAATCTGTGATGTCTTAATGTAGTTTAATGTTTGCTGGAAGCCGCCCAGAGTGGCTGGGGAGACCCAGCCAGATGGGCAGGGTACAAATAATAAATTATTATTATTATTATTAGAGTTTGGAGAGAATCTCATTGGCAATTGCTGTGGTATATCTAGTATAATATTTTATGTATGTCCCTTTTAAAATATATACTGTGAGGAGACTTTTCAGTCTAGAGGTAATTCAGTTTTCATGGTTTATGAAATCCAATGGTGTCCTCAGGACACTACGTTGGAGGATAATTCCAGGCCCCACTCAACAGAATTATCCAAAGAGCCCTCAAAAACAGCAGAATTAGCTTGCCACATTTTGAAGTAATAAGGCAGGCATAGGCAAACTCGGCCCTCCAGATGTTTTGGGACTCCAACTCCCATCGTCCCTGACCACTGGTCCTGTTAGCTAGGGATGATGGGAGTTGTAGTCCCAAAACATCTGGAGGGCCGAGTTTGCCTATGCCTGTAATAAGGTAAAAGCTAAAGGTAAAGGACCCCTGGACGGTTAAGTCCAGTCAAAGGCAACTATGGGGTTGCCTTCAGGCCGAGGGAGTCGTCATTTGTCCACAGAGAGCTTTCTGGGTCACGTGGCCAGCATGACTAAACCACTTCTGGCACAACGGAACACCGTGACAGAAACAAGAGCGCACGGAAATGCTGTTTACCTTCCCGCCGCACTGGCATGCTTTCAAACTGTGAGGTTGGCAGGAGCTGGGACAGAGCAACAGGAGCTCACCCCACCACAGGGATTCAAACCACCAACCTTCTGATCTGCAAGCCCAAGAGGCTTAGTGGTTGAGACCACAATGCCACCCGTGTCCCTTTGAAGTAATATGCATAACCATCTAAAGGGAGGGAGATGGCTGTAAGACCATTAAGTCCCCGGTCTAAAATGACCCAACTGTAGCAATGCTCAGACCTTGTGCTGCTGAACTTTCAGCATCCAAGAAGGAACATCAACATTTCTGCAGAATTACGGCTGGAAAATCTGACAAATCTTTATGCCCTCCATTTATATGAATGGAAATGAAGCTGGCAGATATGGATTTTCTCTTCCATGAGAGAAGTGTTGGGCCTTGAGTTCTGTCAATGGGAATTCATCTGCTGTTCCCATTGTGCCATGATGAAAATTTTGCCCTTGCAAGCTTAATGGCGTTGTCTGGATATACATGGTTTTAGAACCATTTTTAAGACCACTGCAGAATGCAAGTGAATACATTTGCCCTTCAGGGCAAATCCCTACTTTACTTTTTAATGTGCTAGAATTTGTGATTTTGCACAATTCTGGGAAGATTGCTTTGGCTAATAAAGCAACAGAAGCACTAAATGGCCCTAGAGTACAGCAAAAAAAAATATGTCAAGGGAAATGCATTAATTGCAGTGATTCTATTACAACATTCATGATACTAGAGTTTCACAAGGACTAAGAGTCTTCTTCATTGAGAAATCTGCAGCTGCATCTAAAACATTACCTCTCACAAGTGTGTGTGTTTACCTTCAGAGAATATTGTCACAAGACAGCTCAGCAATGGACCTAACTTGCTGGGTAAGCCTGCCAGTTCTGTTTGGGTAGCAGGTGCTGATATGGCTCAAAATCCGGCACTTGACCTACGCTGTTCCATTGGAGAGAACTGTGCCTCAGTGCAGGTGATATCCTGTCACACTGCATTAGTCTGTGTGCACCTACATTGCACAATCAAGAGCTGCAGCATGTTGTATACAGCCAGCAAAACACCGAGAAGCTGCCAGTCCTGTCTAACGTCCTCCCATCTAATATTAACTGCTTTATCAGACCAATAAAAACCCATTCAGAAAAGACAACAGCTACTGTTCTGTAATGATTACAAAAGGTATTTTGCCTGGTGCCAGTCACATGGGTGGCTACACATCTCTGTCTGATAACTCAACAAGAGATAAAGGGGAAAGAGGAAAAGTGATGCGGGACCAAATTAAAAGAGATGCTGGAAGATCCATGATATTTGAATTTTTAAAAACCCAAATCTTTAATCTTTTCAAATTAAAAAAAAAAAAAAACTACAAGGAAGTTTGCTAGTATTGTCGATGGCAATTGTCCTCTATTGTTCTCTTAGCCGTAGCTCAGTCAGGTTGGTTTGCATAAGCCAGCCCAGGAATTCCCTGTCTGGCACAGCTCTGCAGTTTATGTTTTGAAATATACTCGGTGCTGTGTGTGGCGGTCAACTCAGCGGGATCCCACCTTCGTCGCCAGTGAAATATACTCGGAGTCGAGTGTGGATTTCATGCTCTTTATTCAGCTCATATTAGCGAGGAATGAAAGTTTCCCCAGAACATCTGCTTTATATACATTATTTACACAATGGGCCCCACGTGATTGGCTAATTCCAGGATACTCCTGTAGGCCAATCCGGTTGCGGATTCACTTCCACCTGGAGCTGGATTGGGTGGCTCCTGCGGACCAATCAGACTGCTGCATTCTGGATCCTATTGTTCTAGGACCAATCAGACTGCTGCATTCTGGATCCTATTGTTCTAGGACCAATCAGACTGCTGCATTTTGGATCCTATTCAACTCAATACATAACATGTTTTTAATCCATATCCCGATTAATCAAAATCCTGGCATTTATTCAGTCCCACCCACCCACCCACTCCCGATCTATAGCAGTATAGTAACCACCTACTTGGTGCACAGAATGCTTTCATCACATTTGGAGGTGTAGCAAGCCCCTTTCGGAGTGTCCCTCTGATTTTAATTCAGAAAAAAAAGAAACATTTCAGAAGTTTGAGAGATCAGAGTTCGAAGGACTGTTGCCTGGACACTGGCAAGCAGGCTTAGATGCCAGTCAAGTCTTGTGCAGTGGCGTAGCGTGGGGGGTGCAGGGGGTGCCAGCTGCACCGGGCGCAACATCTGGGGGGGCGCGCTGGCCTGGGCGCTCAGCTGCAACGCCGGGCGTGCTTCCCTGCCTGTGCTCGGCTCCTTCTCCGCCGACGCTCCGGGGTCCCGGCAGCAAAGCAGCAGCAGCAGGACAGGAGGAGGAGCAGGAGAGAGGCGGCTTTGCCAAGCGGCCAGCGCCCCCCTCCCGGCACTTTTCCTCCCCCCCCCCGCAAGTCCTCCCCCCCCCGTCTCTGGTGGGAACAGCTGGAAGCCAAGGAGGAGGGGGGAGGGAAAGGGGAGGGGGAGAGAGAGCGAAGCTCCCTCTAGTGGCCGCGCCGGGGAAAAGCAGCCCCGGGGTCCGTCTTGGGGGGACAAGCGCCCCGGGGAAGTTTGGGGGGGAGGCGCGCCTCGGATGGGCCAGGGAGTCTGGGGACAGTTGCCAACTTCTGGCTCCGAAAGCACAAGGGCGCCCGGGGGGAGGAGAACGAAAGCTACTTTGCGCAGTGGAGGAGGAGAAAGCGCGTGTGCAACTCTGCCCGTCGGCGTTTTGTTATTGGTTTGCCCAGCTACCACGGTAAATATGGCGCTGTGCACCCGGGCGAGCGAGTCCCTGCCCCGAGGAGCCTGCCGCCTGCATTCGGCCCGAGAGAGGAGGGATGGGAGCCGTGCCAGCAAATGCCATTACGCACACGCTCATCCAAAGTGCTCGCATCGCCCGGCTAAGGAAGCGCGGCCGCAGGAAGCCGCTTCCCACAGGCCAGACCTCTGCACCCCGCAGTTTCTGCCTGGCGGCTCTCCGATGTCTCGCGCGAGGAGGCATCCCCAGCTAGTGCCCAGGCCTTTTTAATTTGGAGAATTGAATCCATTGGAGAGGGCCAATGGATTCAAACCAACCTTAGGGAGGCGATCTTTCTGAATTGGAGTATTTTTATTTATTTATTTATTTTATTCCACCTCCCCCCCCCAAAAAAAAACGGGACTCAGGGTGGCTTACAAAAAGTTAAACAAGACAGATAAAATACAAAACATATTGCAAAGAAGCTAGGGTGTGGACTCTCCTTCCCTGGAGGTTTTCAAACAGAAAGTGGGTGGCCATCTGTCAGGAATTCTTGTAACTGTGATTTCTGCATTGCAGGGGGTTGGACTAGATGGCCCTTGAGGGCCCTTTCAACTCCACAATTACATTATTTTGCCTTGGAAGGTAGTGGACTCTCCTTCACTGAAGGTTATTAAACACAGTTTGGATGCGTATATGGCAGGAGTTCCTTAGCTGTGATTCCTCTGCATTGCAGGGGGTTGGACTAGAGGACCTTTGGGGAACCCTTCCAACCCTACAATCCTATGAGTCTATGTTGCAGCAGTGGGTGAGGGGTAGGATTGGAACTGGGACCTTCTTTAACTAATCTAGTGGAAGAGACTCGAGTGCTAAAATCCACGGGTTAGGGGGTGCAAATTACTTGCCTTGCCCCGGGTGCTGACAACCCACGCTACGCCACTGGTCTTGTGCACCTCATTCTATCCTCCAAGCCTCATCCTCCACTATGCCCCATCCACCCTTGATGCAAGTTCTGTTTTGGACCCTGCAGTGGATAGGAAGAACATGGGGAACTTGAGCATCTTCCTCTTTTCTCTGGGGATTATGGAATCATAGAAGGGACTTCTTATAATGTCTGAAGTGGCAGTAAGTCTCTCTACTTTAGAGCCCTACTGATCCGTTTTAGAGCAAACTCTGCTGCAGTATCATGTTTCCAGCACGTACAGATCTAATTGGGATATTGTTCTGTACATGCTGTTAGACATGGTAGTGACAAGAAGAATCTTAGCCAATGCTGGCAGCCAGCCAGTACATACCTTCCTGGAACAAAGTGCAGGGTAATTAAAGAGCAAGCACTGAAGGAGCACTGCAGAGAGACACACAAAAATAACCATCAGTAAAGTGCCATAGAACATATTTCTGAGCAATATCCAAGCACTGTTCCATTCTCTTTAAAATGGCTTTCATTAAAGGAGATTTTCTTATCTCTATTTGTGTGCAATGGTTGTGCATTAAAAACAAACAAAAGGTTAAAAGATTAATGGGAAAGCACTAGGAATCTTAAAAAAAAAAAATTGCTTCCTGATTAAAATGCACATAGCCACATTAATCTGAGAATGTGTGTAATAGGAGCTCACAGAACACTGGAAGAGATATAAATTTTAGCTTGTGGTTTTTATATTTTACACTAAGTACAAGGATTTAATAATATTTTTAAGCCAGGCCTTGTGCACAATTCTCAGATCTAGTGAGGTGCATCGCCTTCTTGGCTTGAATTCTAATTGGGCTGTAATTGTAAGTGTCATCAACAAGTGTTCTAAATCAGCTCATAATGTTCTGCGTTCTGATTGTTCTTGCAATCCTACTGGAGAATGAGGTGGGGTGAAGGAAGGCAGCGCATTTCCTAGACCAAAGTGGGAAGTCCAGGAGGCTTTCACCCATACAGCTCATCTGACCCCCAAGTCCAACATAAACTGCATGAGAATCTTCCTGAATACTTAGAATATTTATATACTGCTTATCAACAGCATCAAAACCCTCGAAACCGATCACATAGTAAAATGTGACTTACACCCTTGTACCCTTGAGAGAAGGAACAAGCTCCCTCTTCTTTGTGCCAAATTATCCATGCAGTTTCTGACTATCTTGGAGAACCCCACCCTGGAAGCACCCGGCTGCAAACAGAAACATTGATGGGCATGTTCTTTGCCCTTATGACATTCCCAAAGTGACTACCTGCAAAAGGAAGAACGCCCATTTGGTGCCACCTTCCAGTATGGTGTAGTGGTTAAGAGCGGTAAACTCGTAATCTGGTGAACCGGGTTCGCGTCTCTGCTCCTCCACATGCAGCTGCTGGGTGACCTTGGGCTAGTCACACTTCTTTGAAGTCTCTCAGCCCCACTCACCTCACAGAGTGTTTGTTGTGGGGGAGGAAGGGAAAGAAGAATGTTAGCCGCTTTGAGACTCCTTCGGGTACTGATAAAGTGCGATAGCAAATCCAAACTCTTCTTCTTCATTGGATGTTGCCCGCTTTGAGAGTTCTAACAACCCACATAGACCTGCCAGATAAATCTCACCCTACCTCTGCCCACGCCCTGTGGTCTTGGCTTCACTCAGATAGCAGTCGGCATTCGTGGCCAGGACAGGTCTCTCTGCCAGTGTTGTTTCAGCATCACCCTCTCAGCGTGGCCATGAAAAGAAGAGCAGGAAGCAGGTGGAATAAAATGCTCACCTGCTCCACAGCTATCCTGAGTGCCACACCAGCCCCCTGCATTGTCATATGTATTTTTGTTGCTGCAACAAACTAACATGCTCTGGAAATTATTGCATGTTTGTATTCCTTTTTAAAAATATCCTTTCTGTGGATCAAAAGCAACATAGGTAGGACCAGTTTTCAGATATCAACCCATTGCATACCGTAATATTAGGATACTTCATATGAGTCACTTTTTGCATGCCACTTCATCTGAGCAACAAGACAAAGACTTCTGAAATTGGCTCATGCCAACTTCTTCCTTCTTCTGAGAGATGAACTATATAGATATGGTAATTGCACAGCATGGCCCTACATAGTTCTGCAAGATCAAAGGGACTTTTGTTTTGTTTTGTTGCACAAGTGTTAACTACAAACTCTGATCTCTCTGATCTCTTGTTATAAAGCATTTTATTGTGTAAAGATGCATCTTCCTAGATCTGCGAAGCCTCTTCCTCCTCCTCCTCCCATCTTGGTTTCAGTGTTAAAAATCAAACTTAGTAAATAAAGAAAGGAATAAAACTCTTTAAAGGGTCACTTAATGACATTGTTAGGATCCTTAATGTAGTTACTAGGTGAAAGAGCTGTCAGTAAAGCATAAAGAATGAGTTGTTCTCCTTCTGCCATTGCCCCAGCTGATTTACAACCACTTTGCGTTTGATGTTGGACAGGATAATTTCATCAGTCTCCAACCCTTGTGATCATGTCCCAAAATGACTAGTCAGGTGAAGCCCTGGCAGAAGATTGCTTGTCACCTGTAGGAAGTAGCTGTCTGCTATGAGTAGTCTCTTCAGTCATAAATGTAATCATCTGTTAGTTATTCATTGAGCTATACTTCACGGTCTGGATGTAGCAGTGAGGGTAGTGTACAAAGCACCTTGGTAGGAAAAGATATGAAACAGTGGATGTGCTCACTGAAGACAATGGGAGGGCATCTATTTGTATATTATTTATAAAGCTGGACACTATTTGCATCCAAGTTCATCTCTCAAATTTATTGGGGGTGGTGGTGCTGAAGAATCTATTTTAAAGGAGAACGCTAATCTGAGAAGCACCATGCAATTTTTGCTTCAGCTAGGTACTTCATTACAATCTTAGAGCAATGGTATTGCAGTGATTTGAGGCGGGCGTCTCAACAATTCGTTCATTATAGTGAACGTCCAAATTCTAGTGAATGTTGAAAGGTACATCTTAAGACTGCAGCCTGCATCTTGGTGCTTCTGTCCATCTGCCTCCTGGAACCAAGACGAGTAGAAGTCGGTATTCATGTTTGTGGTTTTTGCTGCAGGTGTTGCCAAAGGCATGGATTCCTTTTTTTATTTATAAAACTATATATACTGCAATGTTGTGGTGTCTTTGTCATGGACAGAAGAAGAGTTTGGATTTGATATCCCGCTTTATCACTACCCGAAGGAGTCTCAAAGCGGCTAACATTCTCCTTTCCCTTCCTCCCCCACAACAAACACTCTGTGAGGTGAGTGGGGCTGAGGGACTTCAAAGAAGTGTGACTAGCCCAAGGTCACCCAGCAGCTGCATGTGGAGGAGCAGGGAATCGAACCTGGTTCCCCAGATTACAAGTCTACCGCTCTTAACCACTACACCACACTGGCTCTCCAAGAACATTACTTGGACAAGATTCAGATTCTTGGCTTTTCCAATTGTATCAGGAGTGCTATGTACCTATTAAGATAGCCTACCTTTGGAGACTGATGAATATAATTATCTTTCAGAGAACTCTGGGGGGAGCGGTGTGTTGATGGTAGCCTTCTTGTTGGCAGCCTGGTAAATCAGGAGAATAAACATCTTGTCTGGGCTCTTCACATGATTGCCTCTAGATGCCCACCTGGCAGTGAATTCATTTGCCCCTGGGGAATGTGGTAGAAAGGTTTTCGTAAACAGAAACCCAGACAATGCCAGCTGAATCCTGTGAATTTCCCCAAAACAAGATTTGCACAACTTGTTGGATATACACATGCTTACAACCCCATTTAAGAGTGCCTCTCTGAGTTTTCCAGTATTCACAAAAATGGTCTCAGTTCATCAGATCAACATTTTGAACATTCATTGTAGTGACATCCTTTACATGTTAATATTTGACTGAATAGGACATTTGTTGAGATGATGGGAATTGTAGTCCAAAAAACACTGGAGACCCAAGTTTGGGAAATCCTGGTTTAGAACTATGTATTTATTTGAGTTATACACTCTTCAGCATATGACTTTTCTTAGTGCAATGATTTCATCTTTCCTATAGTGTACATGCAGTTTTTGATATGCCATAACATTCAGTGGTTTTCTGGTGAGCTGTATAAGGACATAGTTGGGACTGAGCTATGCAGCTGCAAATAAAACATTTTAAGTGTGTTTTAAAGTGCAATACACAAATGTGATGCTAGATGGCGACAGTGAGCTACGGCAAATTCAATGTATTTTTCAAAACGCTTTTTTTAAAAAAAGCATTTTCACAGCATTTGTGTAGATTCCACCTGGGTTAAAGCGTGGTGCTGATAATGCTAAGGTCATGGGTTCGATCCCCATATGGGCCAGCTGCATATTCCTGCAATGCAAGGAGTTGGACCAGCTGGCCCTCAGGGTCCCTTCCAACTCTACAATTCTATGATCATTGCATTTGCATGCAAAATTAGTTTTTCCTATAAAAGAAGGATGCCTCATATGGAAATATATTATTTTACTATAGCCATTTTAAAAAGGAAACAATTTTTCTAAAGGGATATGATGTCCATGTAAGAAAGAGCATGCATACAACATATGTTTGTCATGTGTGACAAATGTACATCTTCTGGGAGTCCTACACTGAAGGATAGCCTATACACTTATTAAATAAAAAATCAGTTTATTGCCTCCCAAATAACCGAACGCTAAATGATTATAATATATTTAACTAAATTTGCATAAGTTTAATATAACATTTTATGGCCTTCCATCTGGGAGAAATAGCAATCTTAGGAAGTGGGATGCCATAAAGATCATTTTCAGTAGAAATTAGGAAGAGCTTCAAAGTTAGCTTCCCCCATAGTCTTCTCACTAGAAACTTGGCAACATAATTGTTCCAGGGATGAGATCATGGGTTTCTGAATTCACTACATGGAAAATTGGAGTAGCTAAATTTTAAAAAGGGGAAATATACCCTCTGAAAAAGACAGCTTGTAATGGACATGCTGATGTCTGACTATACAAAATCCCTCCAGGCACCACAGTAAAAAAGGGGGTGTTTTTGTTTAATAAGGCTTTCCACATATAAAGAAAGAGCCTTTGGCAATTGGAGAAGCTCTTTTGTGGCATCCAGTGCCATTTGTCTCTTATAAACTCACAGGAAAAACTGCAGTAAAAGGTGTCAAGAATATTCCATATTCACCCCTGGGAGGAATTGCTTCACACAAGCCAAATCTTGTAGTTCACCAAATAGTCTTTCAGAAAAGTATTGGTTTATCATGCTAGATTGTCTCTCTCTCCACCACCCCCTCTTTCGTTGCATACACACCATACATTCAAGGAACTTTGCTTCCCCCAAAGAATCCTGGAAATTGCAGTTTACTGTCCACAATGCTACATTTCCCAGCACCCTTATCAAGGTACACTTCCCAGGGGTCTTTGGAGAACTCTAGTTGTTTTAAATGTATAGTGTATACACAGCATCAATCTAAAGACATCTCATCTCTTGAGGTAAGGCAGGAAGGACCCTTCCAACTGCACAGGTAGACACTCCTTCTAGTGTCTAGTCTAGCAACATCTAGAGGACCACAGAGGTTGCTTGAGAAGCCATTGGCCACGGCCACACCTTGTCCCACAGCTCCCCACTGATGTCACTTACCTGGCAAATGTCGGGAGATGGAGCAGGAAATCCCTTAGTGGCATTCCTTTTCAAGTCGCAAAGCCTGCATGAAATGAGGGGACAGAGTCAGCTCCAGAAGTCAGAGGGGTTAAGCCAGGGGTGAGCAACCTTTTTCAGCTGTGGGCCGGTCCACCGTTCCTCAGACCATGTGGTGGGCCGGACTATATTGGGGTGGGGGGGAATGAACAAATTCCTATGCCCCACAAATAACCCAGAGATGCATTTTAAATAAAAGGACACATTCTATTCATGTAAAAACACCAGGCAGGCCCTACAAATAACCCAGAGATGCATTTTAAATAAAAGCACACATTCTACTCATGTAAAAAACACCAGGCAGGCCCCACAAATAACCCAGAGATGCATTTTAAATAAAAGGACACATTCTACTCATGTAAAAACATGCTGAATCCTGGACTGTCCATGGGCCGGATTGAGAAGGCGATTGGGCCACATCCGGCCCATGGACCTTAGGTTGCCTACCCCTGGGTTAAGCTATGACAGCATTGCTGAAGGCAAGGCGATGGGCCTTCTCCCCTCAGCCAATGGGAGCTCTCATTCTTTTCAGATCCCACAGAAGGGAGGCAGCGGCAGCAGCAGCAGCATAACAAGACTGGGTTAAGCAACGGCTGGCAGAAACTTCCTTGGAAACTCTGCACGCTCCCTCTCTTCCTAGAAGCTCAGAGACACCTAGGAAACTCTGGGAGGGACAGCTGGTTAAGGTGGCCACAATTTACACCTACGAAAAACGGAGAAGGACAAAGAGAGATGTGAAGAGCAGTGAACCCTGAGGAGGAAGGAAACAGGGGCTGTTTCCAGAGCCAAGAGCAACTGAACTCTGGGTGGGGTTTCTCTGTTATTTGTCTATTGTTGTTGCCCCCACCTTTTAAATTTTTTAAAGGTTGACTCTTGTGGTCCTATAGACTTTGGAACAGGGGCTACCTCTTGCCTGAGAGAAAGCAGAAGCTTTCATCCGCCCTGGCAGAGCACAGAACTGCCTTCCCACCATAATATTAAGCCCAGCAGGAGCCCAGCAATCCCCCAACTCTTCCCAGCACAAGTGAATCAAGTCTTGGCAGCCCTACAACAAGGACATTATGCAGCATAGCTGTTAACAGGCACCAGCCAAAGCACTTCTTTGCAGGCAACGTATGTGTTCAGCTCTGACTGCGATGCATTTAAGAAGAGATGTGAATCTTTACAGCACATTTATTCCAGAGTCAGCAGAATCCTTTCAAGGATTTTCACCACTCGTGTTAAATACAAATTTTTGTTATGTATCCGTCTTGAAGCTTTGCCAGTTACGGTAATCAAATCATTTCAGTTTCACAATAATGATCCTTCTGAGACCATCCCTACTTACTGCCTACCGCTGTTAATTTATTTAGGATGACATATACGATGTTTACATTTTATATTATTTTAAAGACAGAGGATGAAATGAAAGCAGGTTGCTTTTAATTCCCACCCTACCCTCCAAAAATAAAGGTATAATACTTGCCTAACGCTCAAACTATATCAAAATAAAATGCATTCTGTTGTTAAGGCAGCTAGCCTGCTCCCTAAAATATCACTGGTTTGCTCATTTCTATATATAGGGTGCCTACATTCTGCACGGACCAGTTGCATGGCAACATGTAGCATGCAGCTGCAGACTGCAGTGCAGCACAGTTGAATGTAGGTCAAGCTGTTGTACCTGTTTTCTAATATTAAAGAGTGCTTGTAGACTGATGATCAGGCAGGATAGACTAAGGGTATGAGTCTTATACCTACTGATTGATTTCATATAACACATAATTTATTTATTTTGATCCCATTATGGCTTTAGATACCTATTAGGTCCATAAATTACCATATATTCAACACAAAAAACAGCGACAATTTGTTGTTGACAAAGGACAGCTAGACATATAAAGGGCCCCATTACCTTCAGTAGCTTAGGGCCTCATCAAACCTAAATCCAGCCCTGGTAATGCCCCTAATACTCTGTGTTATGCTGGCCATAACCGTAACTGTGGCTGCTAGACTCCTTCCACTTAGCTGGCTTGTAAATTATATTATGCAGAATGCACTTGCTACACGTATCTATGAAATTGCAGCAGAGGCTTGCGGACACTTTTTGTTTGTTTTTGTTCAAGGGAGGAAATATCCGACCAAAGCTGGTGACTTCAAAGACACTTTAATCACAGCTCCCAGGAAGGGATATTCTGCAATACGAAACGCATCACATTTCAAAGCGCCGAAAGGTCAAGCACAGCCTCTGGCAATGCAAAACGGAGCTGATAAGGATGAGATCCTTCTGAAATAAGCCTTTCCAACACTCTGTCTCCAAAGAACTATCTGGAGAGGTCCCTGATTGATCAATGATTCCATCACAGATTCTAGTAATGGCCCCAAGACTTAAGAGGGTTCCACTGTCCGCCATCAACTGCACCACCACTTCCTGCCCTCCCCCCTGGAGCCCTGGGCGGCCATTTCAGTGGGGAGCAGGCAGTGGTGCCACCTTAGAATGGGAGCAAAGCTGTGATGATACAATGGGCGAAAAATGTGGGACATAACATACAAATGACAGACTGGGAGGGGCTATGGAAAATACTGAAATTTACGGCATGTTCTTTATTGAAAGAAAATCATATGAAAATGATGTACCCGTGGTATTTGACCCCAGTAAAACTAGCAAAAATGTATAGAATAAGTACCAATATATGCTGGAAATGTAAGGAAAAAGTAGGTACCTTTTATCATATGCGGTGGACCTGTAATATAACTTAAAAAAAAATGGGAAATGATACATAAAGAATTGAAAAAAATGTTCAAAATAACTTTTGTTAAAAAACCCAGAAGCATTTTTATTAGGAATTATAGGTACCAAGATCCCAAAAGACCAGAGGAAATAGTTCATGTATGCTACAATGGCTGCCCGGATGTTACTAGCCCAGAAATGGAAGAGAGACAGCCCCGACCAGAGAAGAATGGCAAATCAAGTTGATGGACTATGCCAAAATGGCAAAGCAAGTTGATGGACTATGCCAAAATGGCAAAGCTAACTGGGAAGCTCAGGAACCAAGAAGACAAGAAATTTTTACAATATGAGCTCATTACAATGGTTTACTGAAGCCTGACAAGTCTACAGTCTAATAGAGTAGGTCTCTAACCAGGCTTTGGCCCCCACCATGATGTAATTAACTGAGAGATACCTAGGATATGAAGCAATTGGTTAGCTAGCCCATGTTACACCCAGCACTTTTCCAGACTTAGAAAAGAAAAGGAATTAGGAAGCTCTTGTCATAGAGCACATATATTGGCTATGGGTTTAGTCCAACTGAACTGATTTAAATTCATGTATCTCAGGTTTGATGGACATGAACTGGGCTGTCATGTGACAATACTGTAAAGAGGGAGGGAGGGAGAGAGAATGTGACTGTTCAGTCATGTGAGGTTATAGAAGTAGATTTTGCATAAGGTGCTCATGGCCATTGGAATACCTAATATGTAATCATGAATGAATATAATGGAATGGAGTGAAAATCTCCTATTATTCCCACTGTAGTGTTTGCACGTTCTTGGGCTACGATAGTCCTATTCAGGTGAACTGCTCACACTTTCTATCAATATGTGAGCGTAGATAATACAAATTCTTTTTCCACATTCCTAGCAAACTTGCTCAGTATGTGAAAAGGCATTTTCTAGCTATGCTAAAGTTTGAAAAATTAGAAAGAACTGACCGTTTTCTGAGCAGTAAGTTACATACAGCTCGGATGAACTGGTATGACGATGGCACTGTAGCAAAAAAATGCCTTCCAAATATTTTTATCGAGAGGCGCCAACTCATTGCAAAGATGCATATTTTAACTCCAAATTCACAAGTGCAGCCTGACACCCATCAATCACATTGCCTCCATTAGTATCCTTTAAGGAAAGAAACACCCCCTAAATCCCATCAGCGTTTCAGTTTTTACAGTACCTTACATCTGCATGTGGCAGTGCCATTATCCGTTTCCATACATAAAATAAAATAGGCAAAATATGCACAGCCAGTCATTTGGATCAATGGGAAATGGAGACAGCACTTCTCCTGCCCAAGCTCGTGCCATGGCCTTCACTATGAACAATATCAGAGCCATCACAGTCTCTTGCCACCACAGGGTGCCTTACAGATAGATGAGTAAGGAGCAGTGCTTTATAGCTACCACCTGCAAATTTCACAGTGCTGGCAAGTGCACTGTACTGCTGTACCAGAACAGGATAATTGCTGGAGACAGAGTTGGCAAGAACAGTAGATGGGAGATATGTTCAATTGCACATGAGTATAGTAGGTGAACTGTTAAAATAAAGACCTGCCATTAAATGCTGAGCAGCTGGCAAATCTAGATAATCTGTTTTGGTTGCTGCAGATAGGGTAAAAAGTCATCAACTAATACGTTTTTAAAATATGTTTCATTTGTATGATAATAGGCTCTCATTCTAATTCGTTCAAATACCCATAACAGAGAGGCTTGGACAGAGACCATAACAAAGTTATTCGGAAGCTTTTGCTGAGCAGTACACCAAACTTTTTGAAATCTAAATTTAAAAAAACAAACAAAAAACTGAAATCGAGGCTTCTTATGAATGCATATACGGACAGTGACGATGTCCACCAAGAATGCAAAGTTTCTACACTATAGCACCAGGGACAGCTCAGTACATGCAATAGGAAATTCGCTCTTCAATGTGCAGGAGCTCTGTGCTGTTTTACTTTTAGAAAGTGTGTTTAAAACAGTGGTGCAATTGTCCAATGCTGCAATGCAGCCGTAGGTGTAGAAAGCCTGATTCTGGTACCACCCAGGGCCAAGTCTACCATTAAGCAGAGTGAGGTGACCACCTAAGCTGACTGTTGCTGTACAGTAGACAAAGTTATATACCAGGCAGCCTACCCCATGCTCCTTCTACTAACCTGTTGCCTTCAGGTGTGCTGGAGAATTCTGTTCCTTTGCTGGTGGTGAAGTGAGGTTCAACCAATCAGCAGCTGTACATGGAAGGAAGGGAAACATCATCTTCTCCTTTGCCTCAAGCAACAAAATGTCCTGGGCTGGCCCTGATAACATCCCATTTAGATGTCTGCAGTGTCTGGTACATAGGGCTCTCTCTGGTGATTGCTCAGAAATGTCAGTTGGCCCCTTCTTTGTTTTCAAAGCAAGCTCTTGCTTTATTTCCGTACATATTTCTTTAGCAGGACCCATCATATGGAGAGCCAGTGTGGTGTAGTGGTTAAGAGCGGTAGACTCGTAATCTGGGGAACCGGGTTCGCGTCTCCGCTCCTCCACATGCAGCTGCTGGGTGACCTTGGGCTAGTCACACTTCTCTGAAGTCTCTCAGCCTCACTCACCTCACATAGTGTTTGTTGTGGGGGAGGAAGGGAAAGGAGAATGTTAGCCGCTTTGAGACTCCTTCGGGTAGTGATAAAGCAGGATATCAAATCCAAACTCTTTGTCTTCTTCTTCATCATCATATCACTATGTATCTTATGCTTGCTGGGCTTATGTGGTATCTCAGGACTCCGGTAGATTAGAAAAAGAAAAAGCGTTTTATATGTGTTGCATATGCATTATAACACATATAGCGCTGTGGAGTTCTGATTTTGCCCAAGAGATTTCTCATACAAAGTTTACGTGTTTTCCTGAAACATTTCTTTGATGCGTCTAGTTCCAGCCTCAGAGCTGTCATTCCTGCTACTGTTAACATGCTAAAATTGTTTTATTATTATTATCATACTGCACGCTACCTTGAATATACGTCAACGTAAAAAGATGGGATACAGATAAGATCGCAGCAGCTAACCAAACAATGTTCTTTTACTAGGTTTTTTATATATATATATATTTTACTGCTGCTTTAAAAGCCCCACTGCAAGCCAGTTCACAAGTCCCTGGGGGAAATGAAGGTCTGATTACTGAGACTACAGTCCTATAACTACTTAGCTGGGAGTGAGCCCCACAACCTGTGTTGTATCAAGAGTAGATCCATTGCAATTAACATCCATTCATTTCAATGGCTCTGAGCAGAGCTGACACTGGGCATAACCCACTGGGTCTTACTTCTGAATAGACATGTAAAGGATTGCACCGTATATATCCTAAAGAAGAAACATCGTTATACCTGTTGGGAGTGGAGTGGAGAACTGCGGACAGAGAGAAACACATCTACACCACGCATTCAATGCACATTGTGCTACTTTAATAGTTCTGGCTTTCCCCCTAAAGAATTCTGGGAACTGTAGTTCATGAAGGGTGCAGGGGATTTTAGCTCTTGGGGAAAACTACACAGGATTATTTGAGGGGAAGCCATGACTGTTAAAGTGATATAAATATGCATTAAATGTATGGTGTTGATGAACAAGGGGGAAAGCAGAACAAAGAATCAGTCAAATAGTAGGTCACTGAAAAGAAAAGAAAAGTGGAAACAAATCCATTAGCACGAAGTAACTGTTTTAAAAACAAGTTCTTTTTTATTTTATTTTAAGGCTCTGCAAAAACCCTTAGAGCAAGATAAGTTTTTTTAAAGGAAAGAAAAACAAGGGGGAAAGCACCCCTGTCTAACACACATGTACCCCCAGCCCACCCCGCAAAAATGTCATGTATAAAAGTCCCTGTCGTTGGCAGCTGCCACATTTTCATTTTGGCAGACGTCTGGAAATTGCTGGCAAGGCCATGGAGTAAGGGTAAAAGACAAATGGTTTGTCATGAAACCTTTAACTAAGCTGATATTTCAGCAGCAAGGATGCCAGCATTTTTCTTTTGTTTCTGCTTTGCAAAATGGACATGACAGCCTCATCAGCATTGTTAATACATTGGCATTACCTGGCAGATTATTCATCGCTGCATCAGTCACTCAAGTGAGTTTCGGAAAGAAAGAAAGAAGTGGCATGCCAAAATCTTCCTCGTGTCAAAGATGCCCTAAAAGAGGGAGGAATTAAGTTTTATTATTATGTAAACGCAAAAACAGATATTAGATGCATAATCTGATCTGCTTAACAAGATATTTGCAGTTGTGGTGAAATGCTTTCATAAGCCAATAGTCCATAAAGATCAACAGTTATCTCTGCAGAAACCTATTCAGCAGCAGAGATATTCCCCAGTTCTTTCTTACGTATGCTTTCAAGGTATCTGACAAAGTGCAGCAGTGAACGGGGAAGCGACTTGCACATGTTTACAGATATTTCACCTTGACAGTATCAGAGTCACAATTTATAAAGGTGACTGGAACACCATGGGAGGAAAGCCATTTTTATTTCCTTGCCCCCTCCCCCCCCCAAAAAAAAAACCACCATGGAAAGTTTATTATTTATTTCCTCTGCAGGGGAAGAGGCGTAAAGGTGTGATTTTACATTTTCCTGAAAACTGAAAAGACTTGCTTATCATGATGATCAAATACGATTGAGCCTGGATAGCTCAGCTGGCTAGAGCATGGCGCTGATAATGCCAAGGTTGCAGGTTCAATTCCTGAATTTGACAGCTGCATATTCCTGCATTGTAGGGGGTTGGACTAGAATAATCAGACATGACCAAACCTGGCCCTCCAGCTGTTTTGGGACTACAACTCCCATCATCCCTAGCTAACAGGACCAGTGGTCAGAGATGATGGGAATTGTAGTCCCAAAACAGCTGGAGGGCCAAGTTTGGTCATGCCTAGACTAGATGATCCTCTCAGGGTCCCTTCCAACTCTACAATTCTATGACAGCATAAAACCTATTAGGCTGCAGTCTAAAGTCCACTTCAGCCCCTGACAAGTCCCCAACCCTCAGCTATGTAAGCCCTGGACTTTGTGCTGTGAAAAGATGCCTAATAATAATAATAATGGTAGTAGAAACCCACCCCTGCCACTTCCAATCCTGGCCTGAGCAAGCCAGCTGCAGGGTCTCTAGGATGTGGTGGGGGCTCTAGCATAGGATCTCACCACTGCAGGATGGTCTATGATATGCTGCCTGAATTCAAGATTCTCTTTGAATCTGAGAGAATGGCATTCAAATCTTAATTCCACCATGGCAAAGTACTCTCTCTCCCAGCCTCAGTTCCACAGCTGTGAAATGAGAATACTAATAACCTCTTTTAAAATGATGATGAATATGCTAAGGGTGATAATCTGTAATTTAAAATGGAAAATTCAGCAATAACAAATAACCAGGTGGCTTTTCATCAGGACTGAACCCTTTAACTGATTCATTGGTTAGATTAATTGATTTTTTTTTAAACTGTTGTTCGACCAAAAAAAGGTGATTAATAAGACAACGGGCTTACTTTTATTTTTTCTTTTAACTATTATTTTCAACACAAGCGCTTATAAACATTGCAGATGAGAAGCACCATCTTAAAAAAATGGAATTCACCCTATTCTTTCTCACAGAAGGAAATGTCTCTTCTGGTGATTTGCTGAAATATTCTTTGTCATTTATTTCCTTGGCCATCCTCTGCCAAGAAAATAAATTGCATTTAAAAATGCTCAAAGTACAAGTAAAAATATGGAGAAATTCTCATGGGTGGGATGTGGCTGGTTTTGCTTTTGATGTGTTTTTACTTAGGGTGTTTGTTTGTCCTTTTTGCATTCTATCAAGAATCTCTCCAGTGGTCTGTACTCTGCAGGTTTCCCAGGCACCTGTGCTTCCTGAAAACCCAAGGACACTGTCTACTGTGGCCCTCATAGCTGTTCGCTGTTATTTTACAAAGTGCAATATTTTTAATTTTAAAATAATCAGTGTTGAATATTTTTTTACATTTTTTGTGTAAAAGAACCTATTTGACACAAAATCAGCAAGTGTACTGAAGATCTCACACATTCGGTAGCCAGTTTTCCATGCTTCAGTTATAACTAAGGGGGAAGACATGGGTAATTTCTCCCATGGGACTTTTTCAGATCAGTAATCCTGGACAGCCAGGCAGGGCACTTCAGAGCACTGGAGAAAGAAAACCACACATGCCACCCTCAGCTACCTTGCAGTGATAAGTAAGTTCATTTCTGCACCCAACAAAATTCTAAAGAAAGTCTAAAGCACCCTGCGAATGAGGCAGAAAAACACCAGTATTTTTCACAGTGGGGGGAAAAACTTTCAAGAAATTGTTAGGACAAGTGCACAGCATTGAAGATGAGGGCTTCAATAGTACATCCAAGAACCATTGAGCTCTGTGCTGGATTGTTTCCATTAATATCATAAATTTTAAGTTTGGTGCTTATTGAACATCAGAAACGTTAATATATTAATGAGAACATAATCGCCATTTCCCAGCTCTAATCAATAGATTTCCATAAAGAATTATCGGGGCAATTCAACACTTCCAGGTTCCTTGTACACTCTCATTGTTAACTGTTTCTCAGTTATTCTGTGTAACCAAAACCTCAGGTATTCAGAGATGTTGTGAATTTTGTAAATAAGAAAATCAGTGTCAAGTTGCCCTTGAAAGTTTGGATATATCAAAAGTTGCCTCCCTTTGTTTGTCTGATGCTGTCTTTTCTTCCAGATCTGAATAAATACATAAAAAAATACATTAAAAAAACGGCTGAGTATCTTAAAAGGAAAAACTATTCTTTGCTGTAGCATCTCCGTCAAAACATCCTATGAAGATTATAGAGTCTGAATATTTCACATGATCACAACTAAATTTCAGGTAGCAATTTCTTTATTATAATGACGACTATGTGATATACTTTGAGACCCAAGCGACCCTGCTATGTGACAAGGTTATTCAAATGGAGCATAGCCAGGAAGTTATTGCTCAGCTCTTGCAAAGGCATCAGCCGAGGGAGCAGCGATAAAATAAATAAATAAATAAACAACAAACATTGCCACAGCAGTGTTTTGTGGAGTTTGCCATCTGGGTACTTCAACAATCAATCAGTCCTCTTATGAGACTCCAGCTGTTTACTCCATCCCTTCATGAAGGGGAAAGAGAAAAGAGATAGGAAAAAACATACACATTGAAACATGGGGAGAAACTAGAACATCAGTTCTGACATTCAATTAGATTGCTGTGACTTTGAGATGATTTTTAGGTACTGGGAGATGAATCCATTGGAATTGATGTGGAATTTGACTGAGGTGGAATTCTGTGTTGATCTGGGGGTTATATAGCCTCATCAAATTTAGGATGAATTTTTCAGAAGACTTACTGGCATTTATGGTTCTGGGGCATAAATGAGGAAGTTCAAATGATAAACAGAGCAAAGTTTCTGAAACTTTAATAGCTGTGTAGATGAGGGAGTTTTAACAGGTGTAACGTGATCAGTACTACAAGCTGGCGGAACTGCTGGAACAGTGGAAGCAATGCGGGCAACACCACCAGCGTGGGCCGTGGTAAGGTTAAAAAAGGTAAAAGTAAAGGACCCCTGGACGGTTAAGTCCAGTCAAAGGTGACTATGGGGTGTGGTGTTTATCTCAGTGTTTCCCAACCAGTGTGCCTCCAGATGTTTTGGGACTACAACTCCCATCATCCCTCGCTAGCAATACCAGTGGTCAGGGATGATGGGAATTGTAGTCCCAAAACATTTGGAGGCACACTGGTTGGGAAACACTGGTTTATCTCACTTTCAGGCCGAGGGAGCCGGCGTTTGTCCACAGACAGCTTTCCGGGTCATGTGGCCAGCACGACTAAACCACTTCTGGCACAACGGAACACCATGATGAGTGGCAGAGCGCACAGAAACGCCATTTACCTTCCCTCTGCAACGGTACCTATTTACAGTGGTACCTCGGGTTAAGAACTTAATTCGTTCTGGAGGTCTGTTCTTAACCTGAAACTGTTCTTAACCTGAGGTACCACTTTAGCTAATGGGGCCTCCCGCTGCCGCCACGCCGCTGGAGCACAATTTCTGTTCTCATCCTGAAGCAAAGTTCTTAACCCGAGATACTATTTCTGGGTTAGCGGAGTCTGTAACCTGAAGCGTCTGTAACCTGAGGTACCACTGTATCTACTTGCACTGGTATGCTTTTGAACTGCTAGGTTGGCAGGAGCTGGGACAAAGCAATGGGAGCTCACTCAGTCACAGGGATTTGAACTGCTGATCTTCTGATCAGCAAGCCCAAGAGGCTCAGTGGTTTAGACCACAGTGCCACCCGCAGAGACTGGTACCACTGGGCTGGTCTCTGTTGTTCTCTTGCTGTCCCCACTGCCTATCCCTGGCACATCCAATTTTTAAACTTTCTGATAGCTTGACTCCTGCTCCAAAATAAAAGAACATCCCAACAAAAGTGCTGAAAGCTGGCCTCAGTTTCTCCTTCACGATGCAGCTCCATGGCCGCCTCTTGCAGTGCTAGGAAAAGGGATCAGTGCCACAAGACTCCCCACACCATGCTCAACCAGATAGTATGCCCACCTAAGCTCCACAAGATTATCATGTCCTTCCATGAGAACATGCATTGCACCATCCAGTATGATCATTCATCCTCGGACACCTTGCCTATAAAAAGCAGTGTGAAACAGGACTTTGTTCTTGCTGCTGTTTGAGTTTTCCGTATATTTTGAGGCTTCCATATTGAATTTTACAGTTTTTGAACGTTTTGGAAGTCGAACGGTCTTCTGGAACTTATTATGTTTGAAAACCGAGGTACCACTGTATTATTATTATTACTAACAACAACAACAACAACAACAACAACAACAACAACAACAACAACAACATGATAGATGAGTCATGTTACAATAGGTTTTTGTTTTGTTTTTTGATCGGCTCCAGCAGCCCTAGAAGCAGTCAGTCCTTCAAGTTACTCAGAATTCTTCTTGAAGATGGCTGGCTGGTATTTTTTGTCACTGTCAGTAAATTTTGGCCTAATCCTAACAGTATAGCATTTCAGACCGATGTAACACTAGATAATGGGTGCAAGGTACTTACAGACTGTTGCAAGTATCAAAAATTGCACCTTGGTGTTCTAATTACACTTAACAATAGAAGTGTCAACATCTTTACACAACAGTGGAGCTGTACACTTGTTCAGTTATCCACATGCAATGCTCAACGAATCTACAGTCTGTGTACACAATAAATGCACACAATAAATTTGTAGAGGCAGCTTATATTGTACCTGTATTCAGTATAATGCATGAACAGGACTAGTATCTCTGGTGCCAGGAGAAAACTGAGCAAGAACTGTAGTATATACTTCATCACTGGTGGAATCTTTTAAATATTAACTTCCAGATGTAATTTAATAAATACAAACTGGCAACACCTAATAAAAATAATTAAAACAAGGCAGATTTCCATTTGCTAGTGAATCTTAGAAATGCTTTAATTGAGTGAGAGGAAAATGTAATTAATATGCTAATTGCCAGCACACTAAAGGCTGCTGAAAGTGGCTATAAAAGTCCTTGAGAACAGTTTGTTTGCTTTCACTCTTAAGCAGGCTAGACAGCACCCCCCCCAGTCCTGTTTATGTTATTAATTTGCTTAGCAAACTTCTCCGCTTTCATTCTGGCTAGTTAGTGCACACACAAGGAGTGAGAGCTCTTGTCAAGGGTGTTATTTGCTCTGGCTCCAGCAGATGAGCAGATCCAATCAGACTGAAATGTGAGGGGTTTCTCTCTCCCCCCCCCCTCCAGTCACATAATAGACCCTTGGCTTATCAAAGGCTCTTATCTGATTTGGGGGGGGGGATTCAAAGGTAAACTTCAGAGCTCATGGAATTAAAAGACAAATGAGATGTCATAATTATCAAAGTGGCTAATTTAGAAAATTAAGCCATTCACATAGGTGACATAATTGCTTGTCACAATCACTCTTTTTCTCGTTAGCCTTCTTCCCGTCAGCACCAACAAGCGCGGAAACATTCTTTAGCACTGAGAAGCAAGCTACAGGCTGCCGTCAAATGAATGAATGTGCTGGATTTCATGGATTTAATAAAATATTCTACTTTTGCATAGGATCGGGGTTGTTTTCTGATCACTATTATTTTTTTAAGTAATGACGTTCTATTAAACCAGCAGCATTCAGCATATTGCTTCTGGACAAAATATTGTTAGGTTAAATGTGTGGTTCCAACAAACTGAAGCTTTGCACCTCATACAGAAGCCCTCTCAGTCTATGTCCAGGAGGATCTACTGGCCAAGCTGGATGGGTGAGGTTAGTCCAGGGCCTAAGGATACTAAACTATGCCCAGGCAAAAGCCAGAACATTAAATTCAGCAACTCACCATATGAGGCAAATGCACACAAGCCCAGAAGCTCCCACATCAAGTCCCAGCATTTCCTTCTGCCTCTTTTTTCTGTTTGCCATTACTTTATATTTATAGTCTTATGTTTCTGTGGATCAAACACTCAGCCTGCAATCCTCCATACTCTTCTTCAGAAAAATCCGTTTGAGGTCACCAGGACTTATATCTGCTTAGTATATGCTTGAAAGAATATTGCCACAGCCTCTGTAATGATCAGATCTAGAGAGATTAAATTCTGAGTTACAGATTTCAGTACAAACAGATTTTTTAAAAAACAACAACAATTTGTGGTTCTATTTTGGTAAACTTAAATAGTATTGTATACGAGAAAGCTGTTAGTATGTGCTGCATCTGGACTATAATATTCTTTATGAGTCAGCAAGTACAAAAATTATTAAGGTCAATTTCCAAGAAAGGAAATGAGTCTGTATTGCTATGCGAGTTTCAAGGCATGACATTGTAAATGGGCAAGGTTAAACATTTTGGATTAAAAACATGACTGTGAGATTGATTAAGGTCTTACAGTCCTGTAAAGTTGGTGGAACCCAGCTGACATGACTTATAGTTTGCTGAATCTGGAGAGATTACATTGATGTCATTCATTTGAAGAGATAGTTCATCCTGAATGCATACACTGAAGCTGTCATCTGTATGTTTCACAAATATTCATGTGACTAACATGTTTTGATTAGAGTAACACCAGGCCACAGCATTCAGTAGGTCATATGTCTAAAGAGTTATTATGCGAAGTCAAAACCTGCCAGGGGTGGGGAATCCTCCAACAATATTGAATCTAATAACACCATCGAAAACAGGAGTTCCAGAACATTTATGTTGGTATTTTATTCCACACCTCATGTCCGTGATTAGGTTAACCTTCAATAATATAAAACACCCAGCTAACATTTGACACTAATATTACACACTATTCTGCCTTAGTATGAGTTTTTCATTCCCTGATTGACAAAAAAAGGTGGGGGCAAGAGCTCAAGGTGTATTGGCATTTCAGAATAAATATGATTTCTAAAGCATAACTGGATTTTCTTCTTTGTTTGGCACTGAACTGGTGATTCTCACTTGTCTTTGTGTGTTTTGTTGTTGTTGGTTGTTTAGAGTCGTGCCCGACTCTTCGTGACCCCATGGACCAGAGCACGCCAGGCACTCCTGTCTTCCACTGCCTCCCGCAGTTTGGTCAGACTCATGTTGGTAGCTTCGAGAACACTGTCCAACCATCTTATCCTCTGTTGTCCCCTTCTCCTTGTGCCCTCAATCTTTCCCAACATCAGGGTCTTTTCCAGGGAGTCTTCTCTTCTCACGAGGTGGTCAAAGTATTGGAGCCTCAGCTTCAGGATCTGTCCTTCCAGTGAGCACTCAGGACTGATTTCCTTCAGAATGGATAGGTTTGATCTTCTTGCAGTCCATGGGACTCTCAAGAGTCTCCTCCAGCACCATAATTCAAAAGCATCAATTCTTCGGCGATCAGCCTTCTTTATGGTCCAGCTCTCACTTCCATACATCACTACTGGAAAAACCATAGCTTTAACTATACGGACCTTTGTCGGCAAGGTGATGCCTCTGCTTTTTAAGATGCTGTCTAGGTTTGTCATTGCTTTTCTCCCAAGAAGCAGGCGTCTTTTAATTTCGTGACTGCTGTCACCATCTGCAGTGATCATGAAGCCCAAAAAAGTAAAATCTCTCACTGCCTCCATTTCTTCCTCTTCTATTTGCCATGCACTAGTAGATACAGAAGGTTGATGCAATGCTTCTGCACCAGGGTTAAAGTATTAGCATTGGGTCATGGGACTGTATGTATCTTTCTCCCAGCCACTGACCTTTCAAGTATAGATTATCCTCATTTCCGACTGCCTTATCCATTGCTGCTTGGTATGTCTGCAGTGCACTACATTAACCATGGTTAATGCCAACAAGGGTTTCCCCTAACCAGGATTTGAAGCAAGGGTGGAGCTTATTACAAATTTAGTATGAGCAGTGTTATACTGTCTCAGTCATTAGAGCCTGCTTTGTCACTTCTTAGTATTTTGTTAGCATAAATATATTTAGAAGCCATCCTAGGTCTCTCATGTTTTCCTCTTATCATGAAGGTGTCCACTTAATCCATCAAGTTCCACTGGTTTCAAAAGGACTTAAATGCAACTTTCTCTCAACAACGTCCTATGTGTACAGTGGCGGCATTTTTTAAAGTCATGAATTGACCAAATGAACTCATTACTTGAAACAGAAGAGCCGCAATCCACAAACTGTTTATTTCATCCTCTATTTACGATATCATTCCTGTGCTTCCTGAATAATTCTTACATCAGCAGAACTTGTTCTGCCCAAAACAAATAAATATGTGAATGTCTTACTTTGATTGCTTTCTTCAGAACATAGAGCCACGGCATCTCTGTCAAGCAGGTCCAGATATTTTATTTTAGTCAGTGGCATAGAATCATAGAATTGTAGAGTTGGAAGGGACCACGAGGGTCAACGAGTCCAACTCCCTGCAAAGCAGGAATCCTTTGCCCAACATGTGGCTCAAACCCACGACCCTGAGATTAAAAGTCTCATGTTCTACCAGCTGAGCTATCCCAGGCCACATTTTGTCTACATATTATTATTCAACCATGTAGCAATCAAACTATTGCCAACATAATCCAGTGCCATTGTGGGGGATATGAAAAACATGTCTAGGGTGTGCTCTTTTCTATTTTGAGAGTTAAGATGGTGGGCTGGATTCAACTAACTGGTCCCATTAGCAGAAGCCAGCACGAGGAAGTCCACTAGCGCAGTGCAGTTCCACTAGTGTGCAGGGGAAGGGAGACAGGAAATGGTTCTGTCAGGCCAAGCAGTTATATTTGTGCTGACAGAAGGTTTCCAACAGCACAACACTGAATTTCTCCCCTCAAAATTATCTGTGAATTGCCAAGGAGTTCTTCCAATTAAGGGCTGAAATTTACAGGCCACAGATAAGGAGGCATGACATACTTTATTCCACTGCAGCAGCCGCCAGCCTAATGCCTTCTAGACTGGGGCTGATGGGAATTGTAGTCTAAAACATCTGCAGGGCACCAGGTTGGGCAAAGCTTCTTTACTGGGTTCCTTATTTTGCTGGAAAATATTCACCCATTTGAAGCAGAAATGTATCTAGAACCCATCTCTTGGGAAAGTTAAGGTCAAGTCATATGCATAGTTTGCAAAGATTCCTTTTCCAACTGCTTCACTGCCAGCAAAGAGAAGCAGAAACATTTTCCCTCAGCTTCTGTGAATGAGGATCATCCACAGGAATTCTTGCAGGGATTCCTTCCTCCTGTTTAATTGGCTGTTTTATAACAATTTGATCTGATTCTGGACTAGCACTGTCGCAAAGGGAGGCTTTCCAGTCGCCCTATTTGGAAACTCCCAGAAGTGTGATCAAATATATTTATGATGCCCTTTGGCTACGTGTTTGATTTTCATGACCAAAAAAACCCCAAACAAACAGAGAGAAGAAAAGCTTCCGACTCTATAAAGGCTTCGCTTTAGCTATTATTGCTGGCCTGCAGCCACACATTCTCTTATGTAGAGGATCAAAGACGCCATCAGTGTGAGAGTTAGTCGATACAATGTAGGCTCTAAGCACATTGCTCACAACATTCCTGCTTTTAAAAGGGTCGCATACACGAGATGGATGTCTTATTGCTGAACACAATGTACAACAATTTTACATTCCGCAACATTCTTGAGTTGTGTGATTTGTGCCTATTTAGAGTTTTGGTTTAATTTGTTTCCTAATGTCTTAGACGGCTCAAGCCAGTTTAAAACCCAACACAAAGAACTGATGCGATGTGAAATACAGAGACTTGTTTATTATATTTTAATTCAATTTTTCAAACAATTGCCTCCCAAAGTGGCTCACAGTGGTCTCTCTCTTCTTCTTTTTTAATGACAGGCAAGCCCCACCATTGGGCTTGTAAGCTTTAAAAGACCAGACACATGTGGGAAGGAGAACAGAAGAGAAAGAGAGGGGAGGTCTCACAGGCCAAGGCTAATTGGTAAGTATATGTGGGCATTTTACATCTTGTTCAGAGGCGGCTGGTGTTCTAACTTGAATAGGGGCTGGTGGCACCTGCTCCTGTGGCAGATGGAAGTGGAGAGGGGAGAGAGAGAGAGAGCATCCTTTCCCCTTATTTCTACAGTCAACTGGCACCTGGGGCTGAATGTTCTTTCTAGCAGGGAGGGAGAAGCAACACTGAAATACATGAATAGATCAATTGATCTACCTAGTTCAATAATGTCTACATCATTATTGCCAGTGTGGTGTAGTGGTTAAGAGCAGTAGACTCGTAATCTGGAGAACCGGGTTCGCGTCTCCGCTCCTCCACATGCAGCTGCTGGGTGACCTTGGGCTAGTCACACTTCTTTGAAGTCTCTCAGCCCCACTCACCTCACAGAGTGTTTGTTGTGGGGGAGGAAGGGAAAGGAGAATGTTAGCCTTTGAGACTCCTTCGGGTAGTGATAAAGCGGGATATCAAATCCAAACTCTTCTTCTTCTTCTTCAACTAGCAGTAGCTCTCCAGAGCTTGCTATCTATCTATCTGTCTGTCTGTCTGTCTGTCTATCTATCTATCATCAACTTCTTACTTACAATCGTCTCTAAGCAGTGTACGACGAATGTGATATAGCACAATAAAAATAAAAATGGGCAAAAATTCAAATGCAGGAAAAATAAAACCTTCAGTAGATGCTGGAAGTTCAGCAGGTTGGGGCCTGTCTGGCCTCAACTAGATGGGAGTTCGATAAAATTGGGCCAACAGCTCCTGGCGGCTACGGGCCGTGCATCTGAGTCATGGGCAACTATCAATAGTGACTCTGCTGAAGATCTCAGTGACTGGGCAGGGATGTAAGGGATCTTGAGATACATTGTAGACATGTAGACAAGTTTAGGGCTTTAGACAAGAGTCTTTCACAGCAACATCTGGAGATGCTGGTGATTGGAGTTGCACTTTCTCTGGCCGATGGATGGGACCAGGCCGATCTCCCACTTGCCATTATGTCCTTCCTGGGAGGCAGTAGGGAGAAACCTCCAAACTGCCCTTGGCCCCAACCAAGAGCAGAAACTACAGCGTTCTGC
This sequence comes from Darevskia mixta, assembly GCA_034641385.1. Taxonomy (NCBI): domain Eukaryota; kingdom Metazoa; phylum Chordata; class Lepidosauria; order Squamata; family Lacertidae; genus Darevskia; species Darevskia mixta. The sequence goes on from JAWWNH010000003.1 coordinate 27,269,481, forward strand.
CCTTCAGCTCAGTGGTTCCATGGCAACTGGAAGTTAGAGACAAGTGCACTTTCTGGAGGGGAGGGGGAAGTAAATGACCTGCAGCTCCAGATGGAGTGGGGAGGTTAGTCTTCCTCTTGCCACGGTGTTCTTCCTGGGAGGCAGCAGCTGCGACCTCTCAGTGGCCCTTGGTCCCTGGCCAGTGACAGAAGCTAAAGTTGGCTTCTCTTCTGCTCTCCAGGCATAGAGTAACTGTAATAAATCACTGAAGAAGAAAAAATAGTATGAAAATGAAGGTTCGAGCATAAGATAATTTGAATATTACCAGACTTGGGGAGTGACTGTACCTCAGCTTTGGAGCTCATGCTTTGCATGCAGCATGTCCCAGGTTCCATCCCTCAAATTTCTAGATCAAAGGATCAGGAGCTGGTGGTATGGAAGACCTCTGCCTAGGACCCCAAAGTAGGTGTCAGTCACAGTGGAAAAGAGAGAGCTAGATGGACTAATAGTCTGACTCTGACCCAGCAGGAAGGCAGATTCTTGTGTTGCCCAAGTAAAGGTGTTTTGTTAATAGGGATGTTGGAAAATTCAGATGAAAACAGAAGTTGCTGGTGCTCACTTATTTTTCCCGTATCCGAAACAGAAATCAATTTAGCAGATATGGTCGGCATTTGCTACTGTTGCACACAATACATATGGCTGTTGATAGGTAACCGAGGATATCCACATCTTTACCAGCTGGGGTCACACCATGGTGTTGAAAGCAGGGGGTAGTGAGGGCAGCACCATGCAGGTTCATGGCTACTGATTGACCTCCTCAGCTTCATTCCATTCTGGTATATAGCAGTGATGCAAGCGACCGAAGCTCAGAGGAGTGCTGCTGCCCCACCTCCCCAACCGCTCCTGTTCTCTGTTCTAACTTCTTAAGAACTGTAGCAGTCAAGCTAATTGGCTCTACAATTTCCAGGATCATCCTTGTCAGTTAAAAAAAAAAATTAAAATAGAGAGACACTATTCAACAATCTTTTGAACTGACACAAGTATGATAGCTAATGTTTTGACGTACGCTGAGCAAACTCCTGCAGGGTCCTTGTGTGAATGACACCAGGCTTCATTGATGTGAATTCACTAAGATTGTCTAGGTATTGTCTAGCATCCCCGTTTGCTATCCTGGTTTTTTCCCCTTTTCATTAGAGCAGGGGTGCCCAAACTTTTTTCAAAGAGGGCCAGATTTGATGAAGTAAACATGCGTGAGGGCCGACCAAAATTGTTGACCTTTTTTAAGGATTGAAGTTGTTGAGCTTTTTTTATGATTTTACCCCAAAGTTGTTGAGCCTTTTTTAGGGTCCGGATTAAACCGGCCGGCCGACTGCATTAATTCCCCGAAATGGACTCTGGACACGCCTGCATTAGAGACACTAAATGTATTATAGCCTCCATTCTTTAAAAGGGTTGAAGCAAAGTAGTTCAGTCTTCTTTCCCCTCTCTCTTGAAGCTGTTGGATAACCCACACTGGTTCCAAAGCCAATGACAACACAAAGCAATGAACAAATGTCCAGGTAAAACAGATTTGCCAGAAGCACATGTAACAAATACTTCTTGCCACCTGCTCTGTGAAACCTGATCTTAAGTTAATGTCATTGCCACCCCTGCCAGCTAGCCAGATGGCACTTGTGCTTGTAGTCAATGGCAGTTTTCCACTACAAGACGGATTGTTATCTTTATTGTCTAGCCTGGCCTAGCTAGATCCTTGAAGTCGTCTCAGCTTTTGCTTCTGCATTTTCAGGACCAAAACTGAATGCTCAGTTAGAATGCTGGAAGCAGAGTTATCTAAATTCCACTTGGAGAGTTAAACTGGATGCCAGTCTTCTAATTCCTGGTACCCAGCTTCCTGTGTTCAGGAGATTGCCTGGGAGATGAGCCATTAAGAGAACAAAGGGAAGGTAATGAGTTATTAAGAAAGACAAGGAGAAGGGGCTCTGTGCCAGACAGCAACTGAGTGGAACCCCCTCCTCCAGCTCTGAGATAGTTAGAAAAACAAAATCCAGAGTTGAGAGTTGGCCAAGATGTGACTTAGAGGAAAGAATGCTGGTTGATAAAAGCAGCAAGCTGGAGAGAGGGTCAGAACATGATGGTTGATTTCTGTTTGAATCCTAGGCTACAGCTATGGGAGAAGCAGGACCCTTTTGGGGTGTTAATGCTGTGAACCCCATCACAAACTCAGGTTGTATATATGTGTAAATAATCCACATATCATAGAGATACCACAGTCTCCATTGCACTTCAGTTCCAAAATATTACTAGGTTAGTGCCTGGAACCCCTGGAATCCTTGCCTCGCTTGGGTGGTGTGCAACAATATATAAATAGCATAAATAATAAGAATGGTTTTATCATGAATAAATAATGCAACATGTTGCCATTATCATTTTCTTTTATAAATTTAACTCGGCTAATTTATATGTATCAGCTTGATGCCTGCAATTATATCTTCAATCAAAAACACTCTGTGCAGTCCTATGCATGTCTACTCAAAAGTAGGTCCCATTTAGTTCAATGGGAGATTGCACCCTAACTCTGAATAACAGTTTCAATTTATAATCCCACATTTCTTGTTATTCTTTCACACAGCTTCTGTTTTAGATCTACAGAACTATTTAAACAAGCATCAGACTTCTGCTGGCATTAGAATCAAGATGTGCCATAAAAGCAAAAAGAAAGTAGAATGAATAAAACAAGGTCTAAAATTCTGGTCTCTCTCTCCCTCTCTCTTTTTGTCCTTGCTGAATTCATAAAAGTGAATTGCTTTCTCGTTTTCCAGCTTTTTATTTAATATCAAGAAATCCTTGGGGGTGGGGGATTACTATAGGTTTCATATAAATAAACCTGGCAGCTGAGGAAAAGAATATCACATGGTAATCCCCAGTTCTGCTATTAACACTTTGCCAAAATATGTGGCTGATGGCTGTTCTGGTATTAAAGAGATTACACTTTGGCCTCAGCTATACAATAACAATCTTTCGATACATCCTGGGGGATAATTGGATGGGATTTTGTTGTTCACTTTCAAAACTGGAGTGTGCATCTTTAATACCTACTGAAAACCTTGATGACAAATATTGACACTTGGCTGTGCTTTAATGCTGTCAGATTTTTTAATTTCAGAAAGTGTAAACATGGCCAGGTTCTGAAGGTCTTGAACCAAGGATACGGAATAATTTTCAAAGGCATGGATAATATCACAGTGCCTTCCCACTCCACATAAAACCTGGGGACTTGACGTGAACAAACCTCTCCATAGTCTATTTCATGCATACAAATTCCACCAAACATCTCTCCCAATTATTTGGGGATCTACATGCTAGCTACGCCACGTTTTGCATACAAGGTAAAAATAAATAAATCATTTTATGGCTGCTAACCATTTCACCTGTATTTAGTTCCACTGACATGGAAAACACTGCAGCCAATTGTCCCTATTACAGCCCCTGTGTATCTCTCCCCAGTGCACTTGCATAAGGGGGGGGGGAAGAGATGTGAGCATGGAGTGTACTTAACTGCCAGCCTCAATGGCTCTGTAATGTAGCTTCAGCATGGCATAAATTAAGCTGTCATTTTTTTGGCAGCGAGTGCAGAGAGGCGATTTTCCTGTACTGTAACATTTGAAACAACAATTTTCTGGCTCCAGAACTAACTGACAGATCTGTGTGATACATGCTTGATGTGGGTACTTCCAAGTGGCTACAGCTGGAAACAGCCTTCAGGGGAAGCTATTGTCTTTATGAGGAAATCAGGCTGGCTGAAGTGTTTCCTCGTTTCTCAAACAGCCTGCCAGTCACATCACAGAAGAAGAAGAAGAAGTAGAAGAAGAAGATGATGATCAACCCTGTGCTTCCAGTGTATTAGGTTTTGCCAAGATACATGCAAAACCAGCTTTCCTATATGCAAAACGCTGTTTGCGATCATGGCTCCGTATCCATTAGCAAGATTGCTCATGGAGAGAGACGGCCACTAAGTTTTATTGGCGTGTGTAATGAGATGAGAGGCTGAGTGATGGCCAAGCTTTAGAAATGTTCTTGGAAGTCTTGGCAGTCTTCAGTCTCATGAAGGGACAGCGCAGGGGAGGGGAGGAAACCGCCCTTTCAGGTGTGTCATTAATGAATTACTGAATGTACAATGGCAGGAGCTTTGGTGGAAAACCCGCAGTCCTTCCAACCAGAAGGGAGAGAAACGCAGAAAGTCCATTCCCCCCTCTCACACACACACCAAAGAAAAGCAGGGGGATAATTAATAAGGAATAAAGAAGGCAATTCTTCCCTGTCAATAATGTAGGCCAGGGGTAGCTAACATCATACCTTTCAAGTCATTTGGACTACAACTTCTAAGAACATAGGAAGAACCTGCTGGACCAGGCCAAAGAGGGCCCATTCAGTCTAGCATCATGCTCCCATAGTGGGCAAACAGATGTCCCAGTGGGAAATTGGCAAGCAGGACCCAAGCACAAGGGCCACTCTTCCCTTCTGTGGCCTCCAGCAACTGGCACTCAGAGGCACCACTGTGAAGGCAGGCTCACTCTGTGGTTGGACAGTGTTCCATAATGGCCAAATGACTGGAGTAAGAACCCTCCCTTTGCTACCTCTGTGCAGATAACTTGTTTTTAAAAGAAATGCCACCAACCCCAAACTATTGTTGTTCTCTCCATCGATTGTCCCCTCCACTCTTTCTACTCCTTTCCCATGATGGTTCTGCAGCCAAGAGGGGCCAGGGTCAGGCTTGTAAAACATAGGAGCCAACTCTTAGGGACCGGGGTCCCTCCAGCCCCACAATAAAATATTTGAGGCGGTTGGGCCCTCCCAAAGTTGATAGGCATTGCCATTCAAATGGTGTGCATTTGCCACATCATGCGAGCAGGGCGGGACTTACCTGGCACCCCAATATTTTATTCAAGTTGGCACCCCTGCACACAGCTGAAACAGCCAATGTTTTAAACATACAACCCTAAGATTCTGTGCAAATCTCTGCTTTTGGAACCATGTGGGGGGTGTATGTATGTGTGTGTGTCCACAGTCTTATGCTTTATGCTGTTTATTATATCTGGGAGATTCTGACACCTATCAACATGGATTTGATTAACTATTCTATTAGTTGAATGCTGTATACAAGAGGAACAATTTGCTCTAATCCCATCTTTTCACAACTGAATAAAATGGTAAGATGTTTTCAAGAATAACTAATTTGTATGAATTAGCTTGCTTGGCATTGCCCGTTACTCCACACTAACCTCAGGATCACATAGATAAATTGAAAATTCAGTTTTACACTGTTATTATTGATTGAGAATATCACTTCAATTTGTTTAGTATCATTCTCTTGCCTTTATATCTTCATATTTTGGCACTGGAATATAATTTTACTAAACTTAGGGGGAATTTCCACAGTTCCCCCAAATGGCTCCCCTCGGAATTTCTATTAGCAGACTCTGCTACATTCAGAGCATTGTAGTCTCGTCTCCTTGCTGTTGGTTCTAAGAGTTCAGGTCATATCAGTAGTACTCTAATTTGAAGTTGCTCCATTGATGTCTAGTTCATGCTAGCATTGATTTTTAAGACCTTACCATTAACTTTTAAGACCCATGTTGACCAGGATTTGTAATCAATCTGGGAGTATCAGAATTATGGGGGGGAATCTCCACCAGCTAAAATGCTGAAATTTAGGACAAATATAGTCCTATCTATCTTCTATAAAACCAAGCTGTCAAAACTCAGGACATGAGCTTTACCTCTTTCTGCTATGGCAAAGGACAAGCCAAGCCACACATACAGGACAGAATAGTGGGTCAGAGGTGTTCTGTTGTGGTTGAGATTTGGGATAAGTTTAATTAATATGTTGATTCAGCACAGTCTAAGGACCAGTTGAGAGATGTGGAAATATCACAGGCAATCAAATTCCCTACACATGAACATTCTTAAGCCTCATTTAAAGCACTATTATACCACTTTAACAGTCACGGCTTCCAAAGAATCCCGGGAGCTGTAGTTTGTGTTAAGGGTGCTGAGAGTTGTTTAGAGACCCCTATTCCCCTCAAAGAGCTACAAGTCCTAGAGTGGTTTAACAATCAACCCCTCTTCCTAGGCAACTCAGAACAGCAGTTCTGCGAGGCGAATCTGGGCCTCCCAACAATTATCAGCCCCCTTAACAAACTACTGTTCCCCAGGATGCCTTGGGGAATGCTATGACTGTTAAAATGGTATGATACTGCTTTAAATGGGGGCCTCAAGTCTAACCCTTGCCCACAATCTCATCAAAGTAGTAAGGAAACCGGAAGTGTACACGATCATGCTCGCCACACCTCTTTTTGAATCATTCATATTCAACTGTAAACTGATTTCATCGACTTTCAGTTCACATACTACTGCCTCCACATGAATGTCGATAAGTGCAAGCCCAGGGACCTTTGTGGTAACAGGAAATGTGATCACAAATGTCTCTTTTTCCTTCCACTTTATTATTTTATTTATTTAGCATTTTTAGTCTTCTCTTTATCATGTGATCCCAGGGCTGGTTGCAATACATTTAAAACCAAGAAAAATTCGATTGTTAAAAGATAGCTTTATAAAACAATCCTCCACCCCATGTTTCCCCAGGCTGTTATGAACATAATAATAATAATTTTTTATTTGTACCCCGCCCATCTGGCCGGGTCTCCCCAGCCACTCTGGGCGGCCTCCAACAAACATTAAAATACATCAAAATCACAAGTTAAAAACTTCCCTAAACAGGGCTGCCTAATCATGGCTTAGCTATATGCTGGTTTCTCTAGTTATTCAACCATTTAAAACTTATGCCCTATTTGTGCTATATCTTCTACAGCATTGGAGACCATATTGTTGATCATATCCCCTCTAAAAATAACAATTTGAGAGTATTAGGATTCCATCAGGGCCGTCCTATATACCCACAGATTTTTGGCAAGATAATTATCAATATTATAAAGATCAATGCTTTTTAAAAAAAAAAAAAATCCCTGAAGTCTTAAGCTATCAACCTATGTTTGTAAAGTTCAATTTTTAGAATGCATTATTTCAGTAGGAACGGAGTTAATTCAAGTGTTCTACCATTTTCCTAAATGGCTTCATACCTGATTGAAATGAGAGTCCTCACCAAGACTTGCCTTACTATTCAATGGAATTGATATTTCCATTGTTTTTCCTGGTCTCTCTAGATTGCCACAGACATGTCAAAAACCATGCCTGTAGCTCTTATGACTGTCATTTTGCCATTGTCTGATCAACACTGCTGAGTTTTAGCATTACTCTGTTTTGTCAATGTTAATGCAGTGGCAAATGATAAAGATGCATTTTGGTGGGAACACTGGTAGCCTTTAATAACAAACAATTTGTGCACCTCAAATTGCTGGTATACATGAGCAGGTTTAGTCAACCCCTGAAGAGAACCTGTACCTTCTCATTAGAGGGCAATGGTAGCAAGAAAGCAATTCAAAAAAGCCATAGGGTTGGCAGTTGTGCATATTTTGTGCTATGAGTAAATAACTTCAATTGATTTAATCATAAGAGAATAACAGGAAAACTACATTGATTTCCAAATCCCTAGTGTGAACATCAGAATATATTGACCAAGCTCCATGCAATAAGTTTGTATGAATTGAAGAAATATCAATATTTGATCATTAGTCCAACAAAAAGATGACAATTTAAGCTCTTCTCAAAACTGAATAGTGTTATGTGGTACTATTTTATGAGTAGTACATGATCATACTTTATAGCCTTCATTAGGTTAAAAAGAATAAAAGCCATAAATTTGGTTGAATGGCTGTCTTGTTAATTGTGACATGCCTTTCACAAAACAATTTGACACCAATAATAATAGACCAGGTCAAGTTTTTTTTATTTAATTTAGAAAACTCAGTTGTATTTCCAGGACAGGGTGTTACTGCCCTCGGTATTTAGTCCAGCTTGAGAAGTGGTGAATACATAACAATGTATTTTAAAGTTAATTAATTGTTTTGTCCTAAGACATGAAATACTTTCTATTCCAGGGGAAGCGAAATCACAGAATCCTTATTAAAAAAAACCACCACAATTCCTAGTGTATGCCAACTTTAAAAGAACAGTCGTAAATAATTTCAAGGAACAGCATAAGTAACCTCATTATTTCATCTGTTCTATTCTTACTGCAAAACTGATATTAAGACCATCATTATATTTGCTGCTGTTAAGTATGGTTTAAAAATGAGGATCAACAAACTTTTCCCATAATATGATCATACCTTAATAAGGCACTAATGAGCCACATTCCCTCCCATTCACTATCATATAACAATCTTGTGGCACCTACACCAATTGCTTACTTGTGTGCAAAGTAATAGCTGGAAAGTATTTAATGTATTTTTAGAGGGAATCTAATGCAATTTAGCAGCTGGAAACCAGGGGAAAAGCCAGAATCATGTGACCAAATAGCTCTTTGCAGACCACAGTCTGAGAACTGATTATTCTAAAACCCAACTACACACAGAGAGATTTCGTCCTATGCTTCATGGGTATGCATCAAAATTATAGAGTTTGCTCTAGGTAGATTAAGCAGCAAGATATGCATATTATATTGCCTGGGGCAACTGCAGTACAAAGATCATCAGAACACTTTCATTGATTTCTATGAAGTTTTCCAAGGGTGCACCAATATGAAGATTCAGGCAAACAAAGCAAGACCGGCATTTTTTTTGGGGGGGGGTATTATTATGTCTTAGTTGTAGCAGCCCAATTGCAAATATCTGCTAGTTAAATAACAGCTAGCTGTCAATCAAAAAGAAAGCTATGAAAAAGCACGTGGATACAATTAGCTTTTTAAAGATCAATATTTTGGCCATCTTCCATAAAACTGTAGACTGGTTCTGTGTGTGCCCAAAAGGACTTTGGACTGTTGCTTTTCAAAAAGGAACCCCACACATTGCATAGCAGGTCTTTTTTGAAACTTGAGGGTGGACATAATTCTTGAAGATCTGCAGTCTTCCAGTTAGTCTTCCTTGAACCTTACCCATTGTGACTTGTGAAATTTGCCACAGTTGAGCAGACTATTTTAACTGATGCGATGATGATGACCATAGCAGGAGGAATGCTTTCAAAAAATCTAAAAGTACGTGAGATCTTTTCAAATCTTTAAAAAAATACATCTGGATGAATGATCTGAACAATTACAGTCCAGTTTCGAATCTGCCATTTTGAGGGCAAGATAGACTATCAATCACAGAATGGACAGCTCCTTTTACACTGGGTTTTCGGGACCCATATATGTCAATTTAAAGTAGAGATAGGGACTGAAAGTGTTTCGCATGCCCTGGTCAACAATTTTCATCTAGAACTGGGCAGAATATAACTCTGCTCATTCTGCTGGGCTTCTCAGGCATACTAGGGAAGACCCATAACTCAGGAGAGATCCCAGGCTCAATCTCCCAGCATCCTCAGGTTGGGCAGCAGATGAGCCCAGCCTGAAAACTCGGAAAGCCAGTGCCAGACAGTGTTTTCTTTGTTCCTAAGTACTGGGTAGACCTTCAGCTGCTGGGCCAACACCAGTGGGAAGCAATGGACAACCACCGCCCTATCGTTTAGCATTTGACCTGTCAAGTTTTCCAAACTTCCTGCTTGTCCTTGCTGTTTTGTAATGCCTATGTGCAGCAAGAAGAAGAAGAAGAAGAAGAAGAAGAAGAAGAAGAAGAGGAGGAGGAGGAGGAGGAGGAGGAGGAGTTTGGATTTGATATCCCGCTTTATCACTACCCTAAGGAGTCTCAAAGCAGCTAACAATCTCCTTTCCCTTCCTCCCCCACAACAAACACTCTGTGAGGTGAGTGGGGCTGAGAGACTTCAGAGAAGTGTGACTAGCCCAAGGTCACCCAGCAGCTGCATGTGGAAGAGCGGGGAAGTTAAGGCAGCCCTGTTTAGGGAAGCTTTTAATGTTTAATAGACTATTGTATTTTAATATTTTTTTGGAAGCCACCTAGGGAAACCCAGCCAGATGGGCGGGGTATAAATAATAAATTATTATTATTATTATAACCTGATTCACCAGATTACAAGTCTTAACCACTACACCACACTGAGGTAAACTGATAGTTTGGACTACAGTGTGATCAATAACTGATGGCACTCTTTCCCCTCTTCTTATCCCATCAAGGAGCAGGGATTCAGTATCAAAACTGGGCTTGAAATCTAATTATGGACAGATAAGAGCTAGGAAGTTGGTACAGTGGTACCTCTGGTTATGAACTTAATTCGTTCCGGAGGTCCATTCTTAACCTGAAACCGTTCTTAACCTGAGGTACTAATTTAGCTAATGGGGCCTCCCGCTGCCATCGCGCCGCCAGCACGCGATTTCTGTTCTCATCCTGAGGTAAAGTTCTTAACCCAAGGTACTGCTTCCAGGGTTAGCGGAGTCTGTAACCCGAAGTGTTTGTAACCCAAGGTGTCTGTAACCCGAAGTACCACTGTATTTAATCCAGATGTTAGAGAGGCTATGATTGTGGCGAGCCAACCTTGAACTGAAGCAATGTCAGCTTTACCTGCCTCGGGTGGAATTACATTCCCCCTAAATGGCAAGGTGTGTAACTTGGGGGGGGGCAAGGTGTGTAACTTGCCAGACATGCTTTTCAGGGGTTAGCCATTAAATATTTGATCTCATCATAACTTCTCCCTCAGCAACTTGGGGACATTTGGCTGAAACTTTGCAGGTAAATGTCTCTGAAGATGGTAGTCCCACAACATCTGGGGAGCCAAGACTGAGGAAGGTTGCTGTAGCTTGTCTATATGTGGTTTTGCTCTGGGTCTCTTCCCTCTCACCTTGCAAGGTTTGGATTCAAAGCAAATTTAAATCCTTCTTTTCCATCACAGAAGCTGGGCTGCATATAATTTTGGTCTCTCAGCAATTGAGATTTGTGGGCCAGCTTAGCTAAGCAGTATCACAAGCTTCACTACCACAAGCAAAATATAATATACATAAATGTGCCAAAATGCAGGTAGTGATGGAAGCAGGGGAGGAGATGGTGAGGCAGTGAGGTGAGGTGAATAGCCATAGAGAGGCAGGAGGAAGTGTGTATGTTGTTGCTGTTGTTGTTATGTAAATACATTAGATGCTTTTTCTAGCTACAGGCAACTCAAAATGCCTTTGCAAAAAAACAAAACAAAGCAGCAAACAAACAAAAAGCCCCTATATTCCATTAAAACCAGGGGCAGATGGGGGATACATTTAAAACACTCCCTGTTTTAAAAGGCTATAGGTCATTAACAGCCAAAGGCCTGGTTGAAGAGAAATGTTTTTGCCTGGTGCCTAAACACACACACACACACACACACACACACACACACACACACACACAAACACACACACCACACCACATTACTAAAGGATCACAGTAGCTACTATTACCAAAGAATTAGAGGTAGTGCCATATTTCGCCAATGCAGTTGAACAACTACGTTTCCCAACTCCTGATTCATTACTGGAGCTGGAACTTGGATGATAAAAAGACTGCTTCTTTTTACTCTCGCTGAAAACTTCCCCAGTGGTCATAGTGAGTATGTCAAAGATTAAAAGATAGCTGTACCTAAGCCATACAAGTGATATAGAGACATACCATTATCTGCTCATAGGGAAGAGTGCCACCTACTGAATGACAAGGACAATTTTTAGGCAATTCATTTCCAAATGTAGAAGCCTTCCCTGAAACTGTATTATCCACATTCCACATGGCACTAATGTGTGCAGAATATCCTGAGATTTTATAGAGAACCATGCCCTTCAAATCAGCAGGCTGGTGGAGACTGATGTTCAACTGGTATCCGAAATTTAATCTGTTTTCTGATCCACATGCAGCCAAGTCCACTTATTGTTATTGTTTATTATGTAATGTATATTTGATCTCCCAGAATGCTTTAAACTGCCTCTCTACAGAAACAGTTGTGGAAATGGAGATTGATTGAGCAGGTGGCAGACATGAATTTACGTTTTTTTAAACAAATCTGTATACTTGGAAGTGCCAAATAGCTATCATATATTTAGCTAAATAACAGCCTATAAAGAATCTTTTTTTTATTTAAAAAAACTGACACTAATTTCCAGATTTGTTACACAGTTTTAGGACCCTCGTAAACCTGTACTAGGTTTAACAGAAATATGATCTGCTTTGCTGCAGCATATTTTATTTTCCAGCGTTAAAGTAGAAAAGACCAAATAAGCGGTATATGGTAAGATTCCAAACATTTTTGCCTTCATTCTAGATAAAATATTTGTTCAATAACAACATTTCACTAATACATTTCGTATCACTTTTTACCCTCGGTTTGCCCATCACTCTGTAATCATTTGGATTATAGCTGCAGAATGCACTGACATTATTTCAGATGCAATATATGTTTGTCCCCTTAGGGGCAAAAAAAAGGAGAGCTTTCCTGGGCCAGACCAATATAGTCCACCAATCTGTGCTCATAGTGGTCAGTGAGATGCCCCCTGGAAGCCCACAAAGCAGGACATGAGCACAACACACTACCACTTTTGATCCACAGCAACTGTTTTTCAGTTACTGTATATTCCTGCGTATAAGACTACTTTTTAACCCAGGAAAATCTTCTCAAAAGTTGGGGGTTGTCTTATACGCCGGGTCGTATTTCTTATACGGCAAGTATATCCCAAACTCTATATTTTAACTGGAAAAGTTGGGGGTTGTCTTATACGCCCAGTCATCTTATACGCCGGAATATATGGTATTCATGGATGGAGAGAGCTATCAGTGGCTACTAGCCATGATGGCTGTGCTCTGTGCTCAGTTGGAGGTAGCAATGCTTCTGAATACCAGTTTCTAGAAACCACAGGAGGGGAGCGTGCCCTTGTGGTCGAATCCTGCTGTGGAGAACAGGATGCTGGAGTAGATGGACAGTCTTTCCTAAAATAAAATGTTTCGGCAGTTTAAATACCTAAAAAACATAGTAACCTAAAGAAACAAGCAATAGAATATAGGCTCTCAGTTGCATTGCTATTCTTTTTCTAAAAAGTGGAAATAATATTTTTTTTCATGTACCATATTTTTCCGTCTATAAGACGCTCCCATGTATAAGACTATTTTGGGGGACTCAGGTTTAAGAAAATGGTGGAAAGACACTATCCGTGTATAAGACGCCCCCTAATTTTGGACATTATTTTTTAGGGGGGAAACCTAGTCTTATATACGGGGAAAAAAAGGGTATTTATTTTATTACCTAGTCACTTTTTAGGGCACAATTGCCTTTATTTATTTATTTTTTTAAAAAAGCATAAAGTGTAAGAAGAAGAAGAACCATCCAATAAAACTGCAATACACCCCGTTTCTTATGTGCATATGCTTAACCTCTTTCATTTTTACTATCATGAGATGGAGAGAGAGAAAAGGGCAGCCACTGAGAATGTCTGTCAATACTCTCTTTTGTTACAGATGAAACAGACAACACAACACATTCTTCAGGTCACAGGATAGGATACAAGTGGACTTGCTATGACTCCCATAGTTTAACTGTACGTGGCTACCAATACTAAGCCATGACAACTATAAAAAAAGAAAATGTAGCATGGCTGCTAGAGTACTACGCTAGCTTCAAACTTATCAAATTATAAATCATTATGTCAGCCATCAGATCTAAAATCTGAACGAAAAAAATCACATTATTCGGGTCCTATCTATCTCCAGTTTGGATTAATATCATGTCACTCTACATGAAGGTGCCCTTTAAGTCAGTCTGGAAACTTTGGTTATAGTCCAGAACCCATACACTAAAGTTGGTAATAGATCCTATGCCAACTGCATGGGTTACTAGTAGTTTAGGGAACGCAGGTGGCACTGTGGTCTAAACCACTAAGTCTCTTAGACTTGGCAATCGAAAGGTTGGAGGTTCAAATCCCCGCGACGGGGTGATCTCCCATTGCTCTGTCCCAGCTCCAGCCAACCTAGCAGTTCAAAAGCACGCCAGTGCAAGTAGATAAATAGGTACTGCTGTGGGGGGAAGGTGGTGGTTTATTCATGCTGGCCACATGACTCGGAAAGCTGTCTGTGAACAAACGCCGACTCCCTTGGCCTGAAAACGAGCGCTGGGACCCCATAGTCGCCTTTGACTGGACTTAATCGTCCAGGGGTCCTTTACCTTTTTTTTACTAGTAGTTTGTTTCTGAGCTCAATTCTAGGTGCTGGCTAAGCAGCCTGGAGCCAAAGTTCCTTAGGAATCACCTCATTCAGTACAAACCTACTGACAATCATTCCGCTACCAATAATAATAATAATAATTACAAAGGTCCTGCCCAGCAGCGGTTTCCCAAATTGGCCTTTGATTATATTTTTTTAACTGCTGATCTTACTATTCTTATGGTGGGTTGTTTTATGAATTGAAGTTGCTTTATTTTGAACTGCCTTGAGTATACAGTGGTACCTCGGGTTACAGATGCTTCAGGTTACAGACGCTTCAGCTTACAGACTCCGCTAACCCAGAAATAGTACCTCGGGTTAAGAACTTTGCTTCAGGATGAAAATAGAAATCGTGTGGCGGCAGTGGGAGGCCCCATTAGCTAAAGTGGTACCTCAGGTTAAGAACAGTTTCAGGTTAAGAACGGACCTCCAGAACAAATTAAGTCCTTAACCCGAGGTACCACTGTATTTTGGTGCAGAAAGGTGGAATAGAAATTTCTGAAATAAATTCCTTATTACCAGGAAGAGCATCTATAAAGCACTGCTTGATGCTACATTAATCAGAGGTTTCAAGTACAGAAATGGATTCAGGAGCATTCAGGGTGGTGAACCTCTGGCCAGAATTGGCTGGACTTAACCAATCCTGGTTGTCCCTATACTTGTCAACGAAAAAGATTCATGAATGCATCAGGCATAAAATGCATACATAATTATTATTTTTGTATGCCGCCTTTCCACAGTTCAAACCATGCTCAAGATGGCTTACAACATAAAAAAATACATAACTACCACATAACAAAAGTAGTCATAAACAGTAAATAAAACACTACCAAATGAACAATTTCCACACATATCATGGCATGATCTAAAACAAAGATACAAAAAACCAACAGCAGTAAAAAACCCCAGACCACACTGCATGGAGGGGGAGAGAACTGGACCCTGCCATGACCCAAAAGTGGTCTACTCTTCCTCAGTATCTGCATGTTAACTGGGATATGTAAAACAACTGCCTTTCACATGTCCTGCTCAACACAGAGACATTGTGGAGCCTGCGGATGGGATGGTGACATCAGGAATGGGGCTATTGAGCTGGTTATTTAAGCTATAGGCCTGGTTATTTTACACGTGATGCCCGTACGATCAGGGTATCAGCTTTCTTGGCAAATGCGAATAAGCATTCTCTCAAATATTGTAATCATATGCACATTATGTAGAAGAAACATTTAATATTATGTAGAGCTAACACCTGCATCAGAGAGTTGATAGAATTTCACAAAGCTCATGACCTCAACATGAGCTTCCGCATTAAGACAGAAACCCATTTTGATATTTAAAAGCCACATTTTACAACATGTCTAACTTTGACCTTTTATGCAGATACCTGCACTTGCTGATAGGGGCTGACAGCTATTGTTAGAGCTATCAACCTTCAGTTCTATGCTTGATCTTATTTACTTCCTGAGAATTGTATTTTGTCTAAGAAAATTAGACCTGTCACTCTTCTGATTTGATGTTTCTCTACAAGTCATAACCACAGAAAGTGTGTCTGTCTGTGCTACACCTTCCACCCTCTTTCTTAAACAATAGATGGGAGAGATTTCTCTTTAACAAATACAGATGAAATCCTTAAAGCAAACTATTACTGGAAGAATAAATAGAACATAGTAAGCTTTACAATTTTATTAATTACCGGTATTCTAGTTCGCAAACATTTTATTGATGGTTTTTGGTTGCACCTTAAAAGGACTGGGGAAAGTAAGGCTTAAAACAGGTGGTGGTGGTGGAGAAATATGTGCAAAATTAACTTTGCAGATTCCATAAGCGAGCATCCAGTCTTCCGAGCACAACGTGTTATTGTAGATGGTAGCTGTCAGGGGCTGGCCGGTTTCCGAAGCGGTGCCAGAGGAGACAGCTGACCTAGATAGGGCTCCGCTGACGCCCGAAGAGTTATTGAGGGTCTGGGATCAGGAACAGGCACAGCCCCTGCTGACGCCAGAGCAGGTAGTGCAGCAATGGGAGGAAAGCTCCACCAGAGCGCTAGCACAGCCAATGGGAAGGGATCAGAATATGGAGACCGAGGAGGAGTTGAGGCTTAGAGAGCCTACCGGAGCATCAGACACCACAAGCGGGGAAGGTGAAAGCGAAAGGGAAGGGGGAGCCGTAGGGCTGCCCAGGTCAAGGGCGCGGAAGCGGAAAAAGGAGAGGCGGAGACTAGGCTTTCCGAAGCTCCTATGCTGGGGGCGGAGCCGCAAATCCGTACTAGAAGGATCTGACTCCGAGGGGTCGGATGCATAATCGCAAGGTCTGGATTATCAATGTTATGAAATAAAGTGATTAGTTTAGCAGACTGCGTTTTGTGGATGCTTACTTCCGAGGAGACACCCATCCGTCTCACAGCATCCTTCTAGTCTTCGTCACCTCCTCAGAAGTAAAGCACAACCAGCATGAGCAGCACGGAAGAAGCCGCAGCGTTAGCTGCCCAAGGAGCCGGCGGTGGAGGTGCCCCTACCTGGGAAGATAGAGCTCGTGAGCTAGAGGTACTGTACCGAATTAGTCAAGCCAGGTTGGAGGAGGCAAGGATCCACGCTGAGCAGGGCAGGAGTGCGCAGGCGGGCAGGCGAATCACCATGCTAACAAGCAGGTTTCAGGGCAGACCAGAACAGTACATAGGTTTTAGAACGGACATGCTATATGCCCTGGAACTACAAAAAGACTCATTTAAAAATGAGGAAGAGCAGGTCGGATTTGTAATTTCGCATTTTGAATCACATGCTCGAGATTGGGTGAGGCCACTGATTATGGCCAAGGACCCAGCGCTTCAGAGAGTAAAGGAGTTCTTTAAAGCGATGGACGCTGTTTATACGAGCAGTTCGGAACAGGAATTGGAAGCGCAGGAACTTTTGCTTTTGAGGCAAGGGAATATGACGGTGCGCGAGTACCAGGCAAAGTTTTTGTCGTTAACCCATCGTCTGGGATGGGAAATCAATACGCCTCAAATGATAGCGCTCTTTAAGTTAGGTCTGGCCGATGAAGTAAAAGACTCTTTGGCGAGGGGGGGTCCCTACAATGACATGAAAAGCCTCACCGAAGCAGCGATGGCAATCGGCATTAGACTGGAACTCAGAGACAAAAGCAGGAAGGAGGGGAAGGCGGGAAGGTGGTTCAACTTCCGCATTCCCACACCAACAGAGAGACCGGCTGGCGCGCAGACGCACCTCCCGGAAGAAACGCCCATGGAATTGGGAGGAGCGCGCGCGCGCCCTATTTCAAACGCAACGGTTGCCAAGGGGAGTGACACGCAAGGCGGGAAGGCGCCCAGAAAATGCTATGTGTGTCACCAAATAGGACACCTCGCAAAAGCGTGTAATAAGAAAAAGGTGTGGCAAGGCATGACGGGGGCTGTAACAGGAGAAGGGGAGGAGCAGACGCAGAGGCAGGGAAACGGGAATGCCGGCTGGCAAGTCACGGGGACGGCCAGCCCGGCTCAGGAGCAGTAAAAGGTCCCCCCAGCAACGCACCAGAGACGCTCCCCCCCAGCCCGCCAGAGCACACCCTCCCCAACCCTCCCAAGCCAGGCATCGTGATGGAAGTCACACTGGAGCTACCCAATGGCTTCACCATGCAAGTTCCCGCCTTGGTAGATTCGGGAGCATCGGCTGATTTCCTGGATATAGACTTTGCACGGCAGCACCAGCTTCACCTCCTGCCTTTGCCTGTCCCCTTGCAAGTCACCACCATTGATGGGAGGGAATTAAAAGGAGGGGCGGTCACGCAAAGCGCTCCACCTATGCGGATGGGGATGGGAAGGCACTCTGAAGTTATTGCTTTCCACGTCACCACGTTAGCAGGCCCCCCCTTAATACTGGGGATGGGGTGGCTGGACAGACATGACCCAGTAGTGAGCTGGCATCAGCGCTCTCTAGTGTTTGGTTCTGCGTATTGCATGGAGAATTGCTTGCAGCAGCTCAATCCCAAGGAGCAGGCAAAGGCTGCCGTGATGCAAGCAGGGGAAGTCACCCTCCCTGCGCAATATGCGGAGTTTCAACAGGTGTTTAACGAAAGGGAAGCAGACAAGCTACCCCCCCACCGCCCCTACGACTGCCGAATCGACCTGGTGCCAGGAGCTCAGCTGCCACCGGGCAAGCTTTATTCAATGTCGGAGCAGGAGATGGCAGATCTGAAGGACTTCATTGACAAGAACCTGGCCAGAGGGTTCATCAGGGAAAGCAAGGCTGTAGGGGGCAGCCCAGTGTTCTGGGTGGACAAAAAGGACACCCCCCAACGGAGATTGATTTGTGACTATCGGATTCTCAACTCCCTGACCCTCCCTGTCTCCTACCCCATGCCGAAGATCGACGACCTGCTGGCGGCGGTACGCAAGGGCAGGATCTTCACCAAGCTGGACCTGAGGGGTGCGTACAACCTAATCAGGATCAGAGAAGGCGATGAGTGGAAAACAACCATGTTCACACCCCTGGGTGCTTATGAGTTCCTCGTGATGCCCTTCGGCCTCCAGGGAGGTAGTCAATGCTTCCAAGCGTTCATGCATCACGTGTTGGGACCCCTGCTGTACAAACAGGCAGTGGTCTATTTAGATGACGTGCTGGTGTACTCTCAGAACCCAGAGGAGCACGTGCACCACGTAAAGGAAGTACTGCAGAGACTCCAGGAACACCAATTAGCGGTCAAGCTGGAGAAGTGCCGGTTCCACACCACGGAGGTGGACTTCCTAGGCTACCGACTCTCAGATACAGGAATAGCCATGGATACCAATAAGGTGGAGGCGATCCTGCAATGGAAAAGCCCCAAGACCAAGAAGGACGTGCAGCGCTTCGTCGGCTTCGCAAATTTTTATCGCAAGTTCGTAAGGGCGTTCGCAGACATGACAGCACCAATTACGGACTGCTTGAGAGGCAAGAAGAAGTTTAAGTGGACGGACGAGGCGCAACAAGCCTTTGAAACACTCAAGAAAGTCTTCGCCTCAGAGGAGCAGTTGCTGCATGTGAACCCCAGCAAGCCCATCAGAATAGAGACAGATGCATCAGATCGAGCCATAGGAGCGATACTACTGCAGCAAGATCCAGCAAAGGAATGGCGGCCCTGTGCGTTCTATTCCAGGAAGTTGAGCCGGTCTGAGGCCCATTACGCCATTTGGGACAAAGAACTGTTGGCAGTGGTCGCAGCATTCAAACACTGGCGCCACTTCTTGGTGGGGGCGCAACACCAAATCCAGGTTCACACTGATCACAAGAACCTGGAGTACTGGCGCACGGCTAGAGTGCTCAACCAGCGCCAAATGCGATGGGCAGAGTTTTTTGCGGAATTCAATTTCCACATCCAGTATGTTCCTGGCGAGCAGAACAGCAGGGCGGACGCCCTATCCAGGAAGCCAGAATACATGGAAGATGAAGGACCTCCGGTGGCAAGGGCCATCTTCAAGCCTGAACAGTGGCGGTGTGGGGCGACATTGGGTGGTAGGGAAGAACTGGTGCGCCTCACACAGGCGGACGCCTTTGCCCAGAACAAACTGAGGGAACTCAAGGAGGGGAATCCCAGGGCAGGAGGGTTTGAGGAAAAGGAGGGGCTACTGGTGTACAAGGGGGCACTGTATGTGCCAGGGGAGGATATGAGGGCCAAAATTCTCAGACAGCTTCATGACAACCCCACAGCAGGGCACTTTGGGCAATTCAAAACCATGATACTGGTCACTAGAGAATTCTGGTGGCCAAAGGTCAGGCAGGACGTTAAGGACTACGTCAGGGGGTGCGAGGTCTGCCAAAGGGCCAAGGGGGAGAGAAGGGTACCAGCAGGACTACTGGAACCGCTTCCCACCCCAAGCAAGCCCTGGGAAGCGGTTTCGCTGGACTTTGTCACGGATCTCCCCAAGTCCAAGGGCAACACGGCTGTACTAGTCGTAGTGGATCTCCTGACCAAGATGGCTCACTTCATTGCCTGCCCCAAAGTGGTGTCGGCGGAGGAGACGGCCCGGTTGTTTATGCAGCACGTGTTCAAGCTGCATGGTATGCCAGTGAGAGTAATTTCGGATCGCGGCGCCCAATTTACCTCCCGTTTCTGGCGCAAGCTCATGCAGATCTTGAAGGTGCAGGTGTGTCTATCTTCAGCACGCCATCCTCAAACTAACGGTCAATCGGAGCGTGTTAATTCCATACTGCAGCAGTATCTGCGCTGTTATGCTTCCCAGCAACACAGCGACTGGAGTGACAAACTCGCCCTTGCAGAGTTTTCGTACAACAATGCTCAACACTCCTCGGCAGGCATGTCCCCGTTCCAGGCGATCTACGGCAGCCACCCCAGGGCCTTTCCGGGAAGGGAGGGGGAACAGGGGGATGGAGACGTGCCCGCTGCACAGAATTTCGCTGAGGAGTTGGAAGCATTGCACCAATTGCTCAGTGACAATTTGGAGCGGGCTAAAGCAGCCTACAAGACGGCAGCGGACCGGCACCGCAGGGAGGGGGAGGACATCCAGGTGGGAGATATGGTATGGTTGTCCACACAAGGGCTGCCCATTCGCGGCAGGTGCAAGAAGCTGCAGCAACGTAGACTGGGGCCTTTTGAGGTAGTGGAGCAGATCAACCCCGTGGCTTTCAAACTGCGACTGACGGACGACATGAGGATTCACCCGGTGTTCCACAGGTCTCTCCTGTCCAAGTACAGGGAACCTCACAGGTACCAACAGGGCTACCAGCAGGGGTCGCAGGGGTTACCGATGGTGGAACCGGAACTCTTCAACGAGGCCACCGAGATTTTGGACTCCAGGTGGCAAGGGGATGAACTGCAGTATTTGGTAGCGTGGGAGGGGGAGCCAGCGTCGGAAAATGCATGGATCCCGGCAGAGGAAGTCACCAAGGAGCATCTGGTGTGGGAATTTCACGAACTATTCCCGCACAAGCCCAAACCATACCGTTGGCAACTGAGAGACGTGTTTCAGCCCACAGACTCGGAGGAAGGGGACTTCTGGGGTTTCCCACCATCAGGGGGGAGTGAAGGGTACCCAATGGTAGGAGAAGGGACCGAGAGTGCAGAACCCCTTTCTCCACCCATGGCCAGGGAGGATTGGGAAGACCTGTTTGCCTCATCGTCCAGTGGCGACACCACAATATTCTTAGGTTTCCCTTCCTCCCCTGACACAGCAGACGAGTCTTGGGGGGAGCTGGGAGATCTAGCAAGGGACTCCGAAACCAATCTGCCCCAACCAGGTGTGCCTTTTCAGGAGGGGAAGGGGGGCTTGGAAGGGGGGATGGATGTCAGGGGCTGGCCGGTTTCCGAAGCGGTGCCAGAGGAGACAGCTGACCTAGATAGGGCTCCGCTGACGCCCGAAGAGTTATTGAGGGTCTGGGATCAGGAACAGGCACAGCCCCTGCTGACGCCAGAGCAGGTAGTGCAGCAATGGGAGGAAAGCTCCACCAGAGCGCTAGCACAGCCAATGGGAAGGGATCAGAATATGGAGACCGAGGAGGAGTTGAGGCTTAGAGAGCCTACCGGAGCATCAGACACCACAAGCGGGGAAGGTGAAAGCGAAAGGGAAGGGGGAGCCGTAGGGCTGCCCAGGTCAAGGGCGCGGAAGCGGAAAAAGGAGAGGCGGAGACTAGGCTTTCCGAAGCTCCTATGCTGGGGGCGGAGCCGCAAATCCGTACTAGAAGGATCTGACTCCGAGGGGTCGGATGCATAATCGCAAGGTCTGGATTATCAATGTTATGAAATAAAGTGATTAGTTTAGCAGACTGCGTTTTGTGGATGCTTACTTCCGAGGAGACACCCATCCGTCTCACAGTAGCCAACTGAACAGTGTTTTTCTTATTCAAGCCATTTTAACTGCACTTAAGTGAAAAACCAGAGGGAAAAGGGGTGGGTTGAAGAAGCTTACAAAGCTAAAAGGCTACATTTTCACTTCACCAGTTGCAAACATGAGTAACTGTAAATGTTAGATAATTCACACAGATAATCATCCTTTGAAAAAAGTGCTGGTTTGAGTAAACATGGTTTGAACATGCTTTCACATTTATTCTTCCCTTCTATCCACTCCTCTGTTATAGACAATATAATTTAGGTGCTACCGTACAACGCTCACGCGGAAGAGTTATTTATTTTAAAATAACTCAGACCGAGAAGAGATGCTTTAAAGTGTGAGGTGATTGTCTGCATCATGTGTTATTTACTTGCTCCAGCTTCTCTCCCCTCTCCTGGCCATGTGCTGTCTCTCTAAGTTTTAAAAATTCACTCACAGCAGGAAACTTAATGGCCTTACCTGTCTTTATTCAGCATTTTCAAATTGTGCCATCCGCGCGCAGGTGTACCTAGCTTTTGTGCAAGGCTCTTTTTTGTTATTGTTCAGCTCCTACCTGCTCGAAATCTGTCAAGAACCTATTTGTATGCACACAGTTAATGTGGTAGAAATAAAAGCCACAACCTGTCAAATAAACTCCCTGCACCTGTATGGAGCAGTTAAATTGTTCCATCTACCATTCTTCTCTCAGATCAAAGGGGTCCATACTGTGAGGGGCTCAGGAGAAATAAAGAAAATGATAGACCTTCTTATCCTTAAAGGGGAGGGGGTGGAGGGAGAGAGGAACAGAGAGAGAGAGAGAGAGGACTTGTTCAGCTACCTGAAGGAGCTTTTGTTTGGCATGGACACAACGTGAACACATTCTTTCACATTAAGAGCTGCAGAGGAAGAAATTCATTCACTCCCTTTTATGGTGACGTAGCCATGGCATTCATGTGTTTTTAACCTTGAATAATGTTTGTCTCTAAAGCTCCAAACAAGTTTTATCCTGTCCACAGGTCAGTTTTGTTACAAAGGCCAATTAGCAGTGCTACCTTAGCCTGCAGCAAAAAGCCAAGTAATGGTGGGGGCAAGCCCCATGGAGAGGTGATGAATAGCCCATAGAGCTATAATTTGAGAGAGGAGGAAAAGGGGGCTGGGGTGGGGAGGGGGCTTTGAAGCATTTACCTTACATGGAACTCCATTGTCACTGCAGGCTGTTTGATCTTAAAATAATTTACTTAATGATCTCACCATGGAAGCAACTGGCAGAGGCGAGATTAGGTTGTAAGGGCCTAATGGACATGGGAAAAACTTTAAATTATTCCACCAAGAAAAAAGTACGCACAGGATTGTGATTTTGATCTTTGGATTCTTTTATTTGAATAGGCAAAGCTGCCTATAACACTGACTTTGCATATGCTGTCAAAGGAAGTCAGGAGAATATCCAGCATTTGGTTAACGTTTCTTACCGCTTTAATACCTGTCATTTGACTTTCTACATAAATCATTGTGATTCGGGTTCTGTTCTTCAAATATTAAATAATTCCTTGTTCCAAACTTCCATTGCCAAAAATGCTCGTTTCACAGCATAATTATTCACAAAAGGACATTTCAGGATAAATGTAGGAAATTAGCTTTAGGGGGATTTGATGGAACTATGAGATGGATGTGGCTGAGATCCAAAGGAAAGCTTCAGGGTGTGCAGTGCTTTTCCCCCTTTCTTTTACTTTTTCCAAATAGCAAATCCATACACACTACTTTTAAAAGTCTTCTTAATTTCAAATGTTTGTCGGGTAGCATGAAGGGATAAAATGTTTAGGAAATCTAAGACCAAAGCCCCTATACTAGTTTATACTATTCTTTGATCTCAACTCATAGTAAGAGTGCAACCTGGGTATTTATTTTTAATGTACATTTTAGCATCCAAAATGCTATATTTTACAGCACACAGTGTACAGCTGCTGTAGATGCATTCACACTGTAAAAGTTTATCACGAAGAATCACTTTTACAATACTGCATATTGAGAAACTGCAAAGCCTTTCATAATATCCATAGGATAGTACCTGGCAACATTAAATGGAAATGAAAGGCTGTACTCAACTAACTTTTACTCAGAATAGGCACATTGAAATGAAATGCCATCACTAACTCAAGTCCATTAATTTCAGTGGGTCTACTCTGATGAAAGGTTAGCTGAATGCAACTTAAGATGTACTGCCTATTCTGAACATACTAGTCACTAACCTTTTTAATTAGTTCCAAATACAATGAGTCTTAAATACAATAAGTCGTGTTATTTCCTGTACGTATATGTCTGTTTGTTGTGCTGTTGAAAAAAGATAATAAAGCAAAAGTGCAGAAGTGAGATATTAGATTGTGTCTAAAATAATTTATTGTTTGTTCTGCTATATGCACTTATGGAAGACAGAAGCATTTTAACGTGTGGATTTTATTAAAAGAGATACAGGCATTTTCATTAAGATAAACAACTACCACCACTGTTAGAGTGTTCAATGCACTGAGTGCTGCTGCCCTACAACTATCATTTATTATTCAAAATGGTAGTAGAGTCCAGACAATTCTCTGCATGCACTCAAAAGACACCATGAGGGGAAACCAGACAGGCTAGCCTTGCCTCCTGCCATTGATACACCATGTGACACACACACACACACACACACTGACATACACTCTTCATGAGAAGAGGCTCTATGTGTGCAGTTCTCCTTTACACAAGGGGGTTGGGGCAATGATTGGATCATTCACTCTTGCATGGAGGCACTGTATGTGTGAGTTTGTGGCAAATATGAATGGCAAGAGGCATGACTCCCGGGTACAGCAAGGGAGAGGAGGGTTAGCAAGCCCCTCTCACACATTCTTGGAATCTGTTAGGGTCATTTGAACCTTTCCCCGCCCAGCTGTGTTTAACTAAGCTTACCATATCTGGTTCTCCCTCAGGCCTTGAATGTGCTGTTGTGAGTCACAGGATATTCAAGAATATTCTAATTTCTGGTGATGTGGCATCTGTCCGTCACAGAATATTGAAAACCAAGCCACCTTCTCTGAGGGGACTAAAAAGGTTTTTGATTGGGACAAATGCTTGCATGAGGGTCTACATACAAGAGGGTTGCTTGATGCAGGAGAGCTGCAAAAATGGAGAAGTTGGAAAGGCTGGATTAGCCAGAGGAAGAGATAACCTTCACACATATTTATAGGGGATGTCAAGATTCAGAGGCAACTGCTACAACAGTTCTCCAGTCCGCACACTTCCTCTCCTCCTCCACAGTAACTATGAGGAGATCAGAAGCTTTCACTTACGGTTTAGATAAACTGCATCTGAACCCTAAACTGCATTTAATCTTAACGATGGTTTGATCAAACAAGCCAGCTTTCCCACTTACGATTTGAAGTTGACTTGTTTCAAACAAACCATAGTTAATATTAACCACAGTTTGTATGTTCAGAAGAAATGACAAGCTCTGTTTGATATTAAAAAAATAAAAATGCAGACGCTCCTTTGACATCTAAATGCAGCCACTTTATTTCATTTCACTTTCTAAATATCATGTCATATAAATTCTGAAGAGTGCAATTGTTCCATCATTTATGCCCATGCAACTATGCTTTCAGCATGATTAAGCAAAAGAAATGCATATCAGGACACTTTTGTCAGCATAATGCCACATCTATATTATACACCTTGGGCTGCATTTCAATTCTCCCACAGCAAGGATACATATTTGGCTGGAACATGAAAGAGTGCTCACAAAGGGGCAGCAATTCTGTTATATTTTGCTCTTTTACAGTAATCCAATTGATTCACAGATGTCCCTATTATTCTCTGGCATCATAAAGGCAGGGGTGGTGATGTTATAACCTTATTAAGGCACTCTAAACATAGCACCGGGGGAGGCGGGTGGCGCTGTGGTCTAAACCACAGAGCCTAGAGCTTGCTGATTGGAAGGTCGGTGGTTTGAATCCCTGCAACAGGGTGAGCTCCCGTTGCTCGGTCCCAGCTCCTGCCAACCTAGCAGTTTGAAAGCACCCCAAAAAGTGCAAGTAGATAAATAAGTACCACTCCGGCGGGAAGGTAAGCGACGTTTCTGTGCGTTGCTCTGGTTTCGCCAGAAGCGGCTTAGTAATGCTGGCCACATGACCCGGGAAAACTGTCTGCGGACAAACGTCGGCTCCCTCGGCCAGTAAAGCGAGATGAGCGGCGCAACCCCAGAGTCATTAACGAGTGGACTTAACTGTCAGGGGTCCTTTTCCTTTACCTTTTTAAACATAGCACCAGATTTAGGTAGTGCAGGCAATTCACCTGCAAAGGGCACTGAGCTGAGGGGGTGCAAAATTGAGAAGATCCATAACTGATCTATTTGGCAGCACCAAATTTTGGGCTCACTCAGAGCACCATATTACCAAACAATATCAAAGTCCGCCCCTGTTAGACACTTCGGGCGATGAGGCATTGCGGGGACAACCATGCTAGCTCTGGTCTCCCACATCACCTTAATGAGTTGGGAAACATAACTTTGGAAGCAAAGAGCCTGGTGTACTTTTGTAGGCTCCCTGTGCAGTGTACAGCTCTTATTTTGAATGCTCCACCATGATCTGCAACTCAGTTCTTAGGAAACCTTTGAGATATGTGTTGAGCCAGAAGGGGGCAAACTGCAATCTCAACTCATCAGAAACCTAAATATTTGTGAGGCCCATTGACTGTAGTGGGAGAGATGAGTACTGTATTGCATCTGATCCCATTGATCTACAAGGGACTTACTCCTAAATAAATTTGTGTTGGATTGTGACTTTAGGTCCCATGGAAATCATTGGGAAGTGCTAAACTGTCATCATAGATGGGAGTTATTAAAGACACACATTTAAGGAAAAACCGTTAGTAAACAATGAAGAAGAAGAAACCCCAAACTTGTATTTGAATCTAAGGCAAGTTCAGCAATCCAAATTATACAACTGACATATGAGAATATCTACTCTGGATATTCATCCCTTTAGTGCTTAGGCACTAATCTAAGCCATCACTCATTTTTACTAGTGTGTAGTTTGTATTTAATAAGCTATTTAATTAACTCAGGTCCTACATTCTGCTAGAAGGATCTAGAGAGCTGTTGTAAGTGACCTTTTTGTTTGACATGCTAGAATTCTACCAGCTAATCTATTTCACTATTATCAGTGTCAGGCCTTTTGTCTTACCTTGATGGCAAATGACCACTTTTTAGAACTTAGTGTTAAGATGTGTTTGAATACTTTTCAATCTGCTGAAGTGTTTTAAGACTACTAATATTACTCTGAGAATTGACTTGCTTGAGAAGGAGGGTTAGTGCTCTGCATAAAACCTGCTTTTTAAACTCCTTCAGAGAGGGTCAAAGACCAGGAAATGCTCTCTCTATAATTCTCATTTTCAAGTGAATTGGCCATGGCAACTGCATGAAGAATGTAAGTGTGAATTTCATTATGTTCCAGAAACCTTTAACTTAGCATCATAATGACTCACAGTACAACAGAATTCAACTGCAACCATTTTCAATGCAGCATACTTTAATTTATAATTTAATAAAGCAGCATTTTAACACAGAGAAAGAAATGGTTGATTTGATAGCTACTAAATGCATCCTTTTGCATGTTACCTGAAAAAATATCCTGTGCTTGCTGACAGGTTAAATGTATACTCTACACAGAGAACCAGCCTTTGTCTTTGTAAGACCGCAGCAGCCTTCACAGCTTTCTTATTATTTTAAACCTCTCCATTGTCTTCTAAACACCATAATTAGAAGCTGAAACTCTTATGGCAAACCAAACTCAATAAATTCCCATAATAAACAAAATATTTTAGTGTTGCTGAACAAGTGACCTATGTAGTCCAACATGCTACAGCTTTCCTTTCTGTGTTTTAGGTCTACTGTTTCCCCTTTACCAACTCTTCCATGAATCAGTGCAATCAACTGCTACAATGTTATCTGCCAAAATATACAATCATATTCATGCTATCCCCCATAATTACTGAATCTCTTTCCTCCTCTTTCCCACATGCAGACCCAGCACCACCAGCACATAACATCCTTAGACAGCTGCCGCCGTCCTATCAGGGACCGCTGCTATAGGACAAAGGATCCCAATGATGTCACTTAGGGGCACTTTGCACAGATCCCCCTCAAATCTGGAGCCAGTCCTGCCCAGTCCCTACAAGCTGGCTTTTCTGCTTAGCTGTTGGGTTTACACAACCTTCTTTTTCTAGCAGGGCTCTTGAAAGCTTCATGGCAGATGTAAGAGGCAGATTTCGCAACCACTGCATCCCGAAGCTAAGTATGGCAGTACCACATGTATAACTATGGGGCTTTCAGTGGTACAGGAGCCCTGATAGAACAAAAACCTAGCACACACACCTCTCAGAACAGCTCGATTCACTCTGGTCAGTCACTCCTGCTGCTGTTAAGTCTTGCCTGTGGTCTGCTGTCAGAGATCCTCAACTTCATTATAATAACCTCCTCTTCACAGTGTTAAATGCTTGTTGCAACTGTGGTAATCACAGTCAGCCAGATAGATAACAGGACCTTACACAGATGGCTGAAATGGGAAAAGTCCCCATTAGTGTGGCTCCATAGCCCAGATACAAGCTGTGGTAGCAACAGGGAAGATTTCTTATATGGCAGGAAGTGATCCCAATAGTTTACTCTTCTAGCAATTAAGGGGTATGAGTTAAGGAAAACTTGCAGAGTTAGGATCTGCGAGTCTCAGCAGGATTAGCCATGTGTATGGCTGTCTTTATGTATATAATATATACTCCTGTCTGCTCTTACTGATAGAAGTTGGTCCACCCTCTTCTATAAACACAGTTATAGCATTTAATGGGGAAATATCTGATTTCAGGAAGCCAATGCTGCTGTGCATTCTATTTTACCCCAACATATAGCTCATCTCCAAATCTTTAAATGGTGAGGAAAGTTAGCCAAAGGGGAAATGAGAGTTGCATGAACAACGTTTAAGAGCTTGATGATGTTGTAACTGTATCAAGCTTGTAACTGCCTTGGTCCTCAATCATCGTATGTGCAGTACTAGTTATCTCATTTGCTATCTACCTGTTAGCATAACATCCAAGCTCTTCCTATGCATCCAAAGGTAAAGATAATTACACAGTTTTGTTCTCTTCACCCCTAGCCCAAAGGGAAACACCCTGTTTCATAGAATCATAGAATCATAGAGTTGGAAGAGACCACAAGGGCCATCCAGTCCAATCCCCTGCCAAGCAGGAAACACCATCAAAGCATTCCTGACAGGTGGCTGTCAAGCCTCTGCTTAAAGACCTCCAAAGAAGGAGACTCCACCACACTCCTTGGCAGCAAATTCCACTGTCGAACAGCTCTTACTGTCAGGAAGTTCTTCCTAATGTTTAGGTGGAATCTTCTTTCTTGTAGTTTGAATCCATTGCTCCGTGTCCGCTTCTCTGGAGCAGCAGAAAACAACCTTTCTCCCTCCTCTATATGACATCCTTTTATATATTTGAACATGGCTATCATATCACCCCTTAACCTTCTCTTCTCCAGGCTAAACATACCCAGCTCCCTAAGCCGTTCCTCATAAGGCATCGTTTCCAGGCCTTTGACCATTTTGGTTGCCCTCCTCTGGACACGTTCCAGCTTGTCAATATCCTTCTTGAACTGTGGTGCCCAGAACTGGACACAGTATTCCAGGTGAGGTCTGACCAGAGCGGAATACAGTGGTACTATTACTTCCCTTGATCTAGATGCTATACTCCTATTGATGCAGCCCAGAATTGCATTGGCTTTTTTAGCTGCTGCATCACACTGTTGACTCATGTCAAGTTTGTGGTCTACCAAGACTCCTAGATCCTTTTCACTTGTACTGCTCTCAAGCCAGGTATCACCCATCCTGTATCTGTGCCTTTCATTTTTTTTGCCCAAGTGTAGTACTTTACATTTCTCCCTGTTAAAATTCATCCTGTTTGCCTTGGCCCAGTTCTCTAATCTGTTAAGGTCATTTTGAAGTGTGATCCTGTCCTCTAGGGTATTAGCCACCCCTCCCAATTTGGTGTCATCTGCAAACTTGATCAGGATGCCCTCAAGCCCATCATCCAAGTCATTGATAAAGATGTTGAATAAGACTGGGCCCAAGACAGAACCCTGTGGCACCCCACTAGTCACTTCTCTCCAGGATGAAGAGGAGCCATTGATGAGCACCCTTTGGGTTCGGTCAGTCAGCCAGTTACAAATCCACTGAATGGTAGCATTGTCTAGCCCGCATTTTACCAGCTTCTTTACAAGAATATCATGGGGCACCTTGTCAAAGGCCTTGCTGAAATCAAGATAGGCTACATCCACAGTGTTCCCTTCGTCTACCAGGCTTGTAATTCTGTCAAAAAATGAGATCAGATTAGTCTGACATGACTTATTTTTCAGAAACCCATGCTGACTTTTAGTGATCACAGCGTTCCTTTCTAGGTGCTCACAGACCGTTTGCTTAATGATCTGCTCTAGAATCTTTCCTGGTATTGATGTCAGGCTGACTGGGCGGTAATTGTTTGGGTCCTCTCTTTTCCCCTTTTTGAAAATAGGGACAACATTTGCCCTCCTCCAGTCTGCTGGGACTTCACCTGTTTTCCAAGAATTCTCAAAGATTACTGCCAGTGGTTCTGAAATCACCTCTGCCAGTTCTTTTAATACTCTGGGATGTAGTTCATCTGGCCCTGGAGACTTGAATACATCTAAACTAGCCAAGTGTGCTTGTACTACCTCCTTACTTATTCTGGGCTGTGTTTCCCCTGCTGAATCATCTGCTCCATATTCTTCAGGTCGGGCATTGTTTTCTTTTTTGGAGAAGACTGAGGCAAAGAAGGTATTGAGGAGTTCTGCCCTTTCTGCGTCCCCTGTTCGCATTTCACCTTCTTCTCCTCTAAGTGACCCCACTGTTTCCTTGTTCTTCCTTTTGCTACGGACATACCCATAAAAACTCTTTTTATTGCTTTTAACCTCTCTAGCAAGCCTGAGTTCATTCTGTGCTTTAGCTTTTCTGACTTTGTCTCTACATGTGCTGGCTATTTGTTTGAATTCCTCTCTGGTGGTTTCCCCCTTTTTCCATTTCTTGTACATATCCCTTTTAAATCTTAACTCAGTTAAAAGTTCATTAGATAGCCACCCTGGCTTCTTTAGGCACCTTCCATGTTTTCGTCTCATTGGTACTGCTTGAAGTTGTGCTTTTAATATCTCCCTTTTAACAAACTCCCATCCATCATGAACTCCCTTCCCTTTTAGTATTACTGACCATGGGATCACACCCAGCATTTCCCTAAGTTTTCTGAAGTCGGCTTTCTTAAAGTCTAGAATTTGAGTCTTAGTATGCTTGGTTGCTCCTTTCTGATGTATAATAAACTCCAGAAGAGCATGATCACTCCCACCTAATGATCCTACCACTTCTACCCCACTAACCAGGTCATCACTATTGGTTAGAACCAGATCTAAAATGGCTGATCCTCTTGTTGCTTCTCCCACTTTCTGGACAATGAAATTGTCTGCAAGGCCCGTGAGGAATCTGTTCGACCTTATGCTCTTGGCTGAGTTTGACATCCAACAAATATCAGGATAGTTGAAATCCCCCATTACTACTATCTCATTTCCTTTTGAATGCTTGGTCATCTGTTCCAGGAAGGCATCATCTATGTCCTCAGTTTGGCTTGGGGATCTATAGTAAACTCCCACCATGAGATCACTGTTATTTTTCTCTCCCTTAATTTTGACCCAGATACTCTCAATTTGGCTTTGGAGTTTTAAATCATGGATCTCTTCACAGGTATACACATCCCTGACATATAACGCCACTCCTCCTCCTTTCCTGTTTGGTCTATTTCTCTTAAATAGATTGTATCCCTCTATTACTACATTCCAATCATGAGACTCATCCCACCAGGTTTCAGTGATGCCTATTATGTCGTATTTAGTTTGCTGTACCAAGAGCTCAAGTTCATCTTGTTTATTTCCCATGCTCTGTGCATTTGTATACAGACATTGAAAACCATTGATCATTCCCCCTAGTCTCCTACTTAAGGATTTTTTCCTCCCACCACTAGGTCTGTGCGCTGTTTGCTCCATTTGGTCCTTGACTTTTGGATGATCATCTTCAGCCTTTGATAGACTCCTACCTTCAGGACCACTGTCTCCCTCCCCCACATAAGTCAGTTTAAAGCCCTCCTGATGAGGTTTTTGAGATTGTTGGCAAAAACATTCCTCCCAACCCTTGTGAGGTGCAGCCCATCACTTGCCAGAAGTCCATCTTCAAGAAACTGCAGACCATGATCTAAGAAACCAAACCGTTCCTGCCGGCACCATTTGCGAAGCCAGTTGTTCACTTCTCCTATTTTCCCCTCTCTTCCTGGGCCACGGCGTTCAACTGGGAGGACAGATGAGATGACAATTTGTGCATTTAATTGCTTCAGCTTCCTGCCCAGAGCCTCATAATCACTTTTGATCTTCTGGAGGCTATGGCTTGCGGTGTCATTGGTTCCCACATGGACTAAAAGGAAGGGGTTTTTATCCGTGGGTTTAATTATTCCTTGCAGCCGTTCTGTAACATCATGGATCTTGGCCCCGGGGAGACAGCATACCTCTCGAGACATCTTGTCAGGCCCACAGATCACTGCTTCCGTACCCCTCAATAGGGAATCCCCTATCACCACTACACGCCTCCTCTTAGGCTTGGTCGGGATTCTTACATGTGCTGTCCCTTCCAAGGTCGCCTGCACATTCCCAGAGGACTGACTATGTTGCTCGTCTTCATATACCTCATCAACTGTGATGAGGGAGAGATCTTCCAATGGAGTCTGTTCTTCATCTTCTAGATTTGAGAGCACTTCAAATCGATTTTGTAGTTCTAAACACTCAGAGCGATCCCTGGGCATTCTACTTCTGTGAGTCACGTTCCTCCATACATCTGGCTCCTGAGTTGGGGAACTGATCTCCTCCTCAGAGATGTGCCCTGTCTCCTGCTTGGTGGAGACAGTGTGCTCTGCTGCATCCAAGAAAATGGATGAAAATGTTTGATTGGAGGTGGGTTTTGTTTTTGATCTTTTATGCCAATGGGTACAGGGACATAAGCCAACAAGTTACTGAAACAACTGAGCACTGCATTTAGAATTAAGTATGGTGGAGCTCCCTAGTCTCTCAGTTTGGGACTTTAATCTCTGTACCCAAGAAACTGTTGATGGCTTTATGGCTTCACCTTTCTAATGGAATGTTGTTAGCAGGTCTAGGGTAGTTGTAGATACACCCAAATAATATGGCATCCTCTCCTATATAAACTTTCATCTTGGGGAAAACAGGAAAATGTTCCATATTCAAAGTTTATTGGCCAATGCTTCAATCCTGTGAACACTTATTAAGTAGACTTACTATGCACAGTTGAACATGGTAAGAAATGATCACAAGGAAGCATACAATGGATCAGGCTGCCCATCATTGTGGACCTGGCATCGGAGACTCTGGGGTTCACATTTCTTTCTCAAGTTATGAACTTTCCAGGTAGACCTAGATAAGGAGGTGTCCTGGCACTGATTCTCCCTTTATAAAATGTTCACAAAATGACATCACATTGTTATGGACTGTGTTCTAGCAAATGTAGCTCATAAACTCAACTGAACTGACAGTGAACTCCCCTTCGCAGTAACCGAGAGACAATAACTACAACATTTTGCATACATTAAGAGCAGAACTTAATGTTATATGCTTATTTTTAATTACAGAAAAGCTACGTTGGGAGGGGCAATTTTGGAGGAGATAAATTATGGGAGCAGCGCTTAAGCTTTTTCTGTTGCAGCTTCTCCCAATCTGCTCTCTCTTGCACACACACACAGATGCATGTCAGGTTAAGCAAGCATGTGCACTGGAAAACCTGTGGAGAGAGGAAGCAGTAGAAAAGTGGCAAAAGAAAGGATTCACATCCTCCCCCCCCCCCCCGGCCGCCTTGTATTTCTTTGCTCCAAATTGCCAATTCAAAAGTGGTTTTCTCTAGGAAACATGGCCATCCCTATTTTTGTAGACATGTTTGCATGTACCTGTAATATCCCATAAAGCACTCAGAATACAATATGAAAAGCTAGATGT
Organism: Darevskia mixta; assembly: GCA_034641385.1. Taxonomy (NCBI): domain Eukaryota; kingdom Metazoa; phylum Chordata; class Lepidosauria; order Squamata; family Lacertidae; genus Darevskia; species Darevskia mixta. The sequence goes on from JAWWNH010000003.1 coordinate 27,303,583, forward strand.
AGCGGCTTCCTGTTATCTGAGAGAAAGGGCCGAGCCTTGGGGTCTTACAAAAATAGCACTGAGAATAAATGTGCAAAGATTTAGTGATGACAGAGCTGCAATATCAGGCCCTTAAACTTTACAAGTGATATTCAGTATAAATGTACAAAGGCAGAGGAAAAGCATACATTGACTTTCAGGACTCCTGGAGGTGGGAGAGAAGTACAAAACACGCTTTTCTTTAACCACAACAGCAATCTTCTAACAGCATACCCACTCACTCAAAAGCTCAGAACTCAAGGGCTGATAATCATCTTTCGGCTCAGGTTATTGCATGCAATTTTTTCACATTCATTCAGCTTTTCTTCATACAGCTCTTAGTAAAGTAACTCTCTTAACAATAAAAGCTTTTATTGTGGCCCATTACAGTGGAGAACTAACCACTCCTAGTTTTTTTTATTTTTTATTGGCTTTTTGGAATATTTATAGCAGTCTTTGTTCTCTTTGCAAGCTTATGCAGCTGGGTGTGTATGGCCATTTGGGGGTGAGGGTGAAGGGGAGAGCTGCAATTCAGTATATTTTACATTTGTGAGGTTTAAAGTTTTATCCCTGTTTTTTTTTACCATATATTCTTTATGATTGCCACTCACACGAGCATTTCTCCTCCGTCTTCGCTGTTTAATGTTCAAATATATGCAGGTGGCCAATTTTCATTCCACGATGCTTGGCATAAAACTTTATATGCTACAGTGCCTCTTCCTGACAAACTGGTTGTATTGTACACAGAGGTGGAGTTGCAGTCAGCTATTAGGAACAATGCAAAATCCCTTCGCTTCAAAAAAGTGGATTAAATTTCACGTGTATGGACTTCACTTTTTTAAACAAAACCCAAAGGGGTGGGGAATCCACATAGTACCGTGAATGGGCACTTTGGCATTGATTGGCTGACTAATCACAATAGCTCTCAGGAAAGTGAGTTATTCAAACACATATGTTCACATTCTTTGTCATACTTGTAATTGTCTAAATACAAAAGAGGTGGTCTTATTGTGGAGAGTTGGACCTCCTGTCATGGTTTTATATTCCCTTTTAGCTTTCATTCTTTTGTTTCCTTATTCATATCATGCCATATTATTTTATTCTGGTGCGGTAGCCATGTTAGACAGTTGTAGAAAAACAGCAAAGAGTTCTGTGTCACTTTAAACACCAATTTGTTTTGATGATAATTTATAAATAATAATTTATTATTTATACCCCGTCCATCTGGCTGGGTTTCCCCAGCCACTCTGGGTGGCTTCCAACAAACGATTAAAAATACATTAAAACGTCAGTCATTAGAAACTTCCCTAAACAGGGCTGCCTTCAGATGTCTTCTAAACGTCAGATAGTTGTTTATTTATTTGACATCAGATGCGAGGGCGTTCCACAGGGCAGGTGCCACTACCAAGAAGGCCTTCTGCCTGGCTCTCTATAACCCTCGCAGTGAGGGAACCGCCAGAAGGCCCTCAGAGCTGGACCTTGGCACTGGACCTAATAATTCAATTTATAGCCTGCTTTCCCTTCCAAATGAGGAATTTGCCTCTATGTAAATATAGCAGTCTTTAAGATGCCCAAGAAAACCTTGATAATATTGTTCTTAGTAACCTAGATACAAAAAAAACTGGATTCAGAGCCTGTAATTTAACCTCTATATTTCAGAACTAGGCTCACATAATATTTTCTAAGTACACTAGAGTACCTTCTATCTTCTCCATACCCCAGTAGCACTGTTCAGGCATGCTGAGAATTATGGTGCAGTAACCCTTCCCTAACTGTGAAGTCAACGCACTGATGCCAGCCTGTGATAATAGACAACTATAATCACCAGAACAAACTGGGGAAGAGAGTAGGAGAAATGATTGCCTTCATGAAGTGCCACTATACATCAATGAAGCATCTTCACCTGATAAGCCACTCACTTGTCACTCACAGCAGCCTTCAAAAAATTAAGCTTGAATAGCTCTCAAACCAACTGGCCTCCCCATGCATCGTTATAATCCCTTTGTGCCAGCACATACATTGGGAATTGGGGGTATACCTGCATTGGCTAATGCCATTATATCGCTACTAGCAGTACATCTCACGCGGGTTTCTGCAGACATGTATTCACTGGAGGGGCCCTGCAATGGACCTTGCTCATACACTCAGATTATGTCCCAGCAGGCTTGTTTGTTGCTAATGAATCACTGATATCCTAAATTCTGGGCTTATTGAAGTACTGCCAGAGCACGTCTGGGTGGCTGGATCCCACATACCCATGTAACGTATAGAGGGGGAAACATGGAACAAACAATATAACTTTAGTCCGATGCCTGCACTATTTCTCCTTACCTTAGCATTTTCCATAGTTTTACAAGGCCAAGTAGAATTTAGCATGAGTTTTCTTCCAAACAAGTGATTAATCTATACCACCTAAGGTGGCATGTAAAATTATTATTATTGCTATTATTATTGTTATTGTTGTTGTTGTTGTTGTTATTATACATAATTATTATAATTATTCTGGCAGTTCCCTCCCTGCGAGAAGTGAGGTTATGGGGAACCAAGCAGAGGAACTTCTCGGTGGTGGTGCCCGCCCTGTGAAACGCCCTCCCATCAGATGTCAAGGAAATAAACAACTATCTGACTTTTAGAAGAAGTTATGAAGGCAGCCCTGTTTAGGGAAGTTTTTAATGTTTGATGTTTTATTGTGCTTTTAATATTTTGTTGGGAGCCACCCAGAGTGGCTGGGGAAACCCAGCCAGATGGGTGGGGTATAATTATTATTATTATTATTATTATTATTATTATTATTATTATTATTATTTCTTCACTGCTACAATATTCTGGGATAAGGCAATCTCAGTTAATAAACTAAGACAGGGCCAGGTCTTACGGCCAGTTCAAAGAGACTGCATAGAATAGATTGGGAAACAAAGACACTGATGGAGAAGAGAGAAGGTTGCATCTAGAGAGCATGGTGATAAAATGATTTGTCTTCTCCATTACATTTCAGATATAGCACCCTGCAGTTCTTTTTCCAGTTAAGCATCTTTACATCCTGTGGATTTAAACTGGAGAATGAAGCACAAGGCTGTATTTTCCTCTTAAAATGAATTGGGCTTAAAATGCTTAACTATGGCAAGATTGTGCTTCAGTTATTTTCTTAGTTTAGGGAACAAGAAAAGAGGTATCGTCAATTGAGATTATGGGTCATGAAAGTCTGAAGTGCTTTAATGTTTCGTGATAACTATTATTTTTATATATTTGCAGGCTTTGCTTTATTCACCTGTAACAATAGTAATAAAATACATGTTTTCAACTTTTCTTGTGTGGAAGTTTTAGGGGCTAAGCAAGAGCATGTCGCTGTGATATATTAAAGGTCTACTTTGAATTTCTTTCACTGAGAAATAAATTTTTTAAAAGTCAAGTTAGGAAGCTCTCCTATTCTTTGCTTATTTATGGAAGCAGAAATCCTATGTATGAAAAAAAAGGAACAATCAGTAAGAAAAACAAACAACATGGATTATTTAACTCGGGCGAATGCCAGTTACTTACAATTTGCAATCTTTATTCCAGTAGAAAGTTAAAACTATGCCCACTTACCTGGGAGTTAGACCCACTGGACTCAGTAGGATTTACTTCTGGGAAGACATGTATAGAATATTGTGCCATTATAAGCTTTTTCAAAACCGCAAGAAAATCTCTGATGGTGGTGATTTTGCATAGTGTTGCATGGAAAGGCAGAGTGTCTGTGATAAGAAGTTTGTTTTGATGACATAAAATACTCTGGGTACCAAATGATGCCAGTAGCACAAATATAAAAGCAAACAAAAAATAAAACATAGCGAACTAATAATTTGAGGTCAGCTAGCTTCTTAGTCTCAAACTTTAGGGCGTACCTTTCTAACTGCCTTCAGGCTTTTGTCTCAAGTGCCCATAGGATTTAGTTTAGCGCCATCTTTGTCAGGTTTGCCATGCTTCTGTCAAACACGGATTTCCTAGTCTTTGGGAAGTACTTTTGTGGTTGTGGTTCCAGCAGCAGAACCTGTCCCATCAACACCATCTACATAGCCATTCCTTCCCTGTGAAACTGATGAAAACTCCTCATGTCCCCACCTCGTATGCCCTTATAACCTGGAACATCTTATTCACAACTGTGCCTGGTGGTGTCATTTACAGTAGTACCTCGGGTTATGAACATAATTCATTCCGGAGGTCCGTTCTTAACCTGAAACTGTTCTTAACCTGAGGTACCACTTTAGCTATGATAGGTCTGGGCAGGTTGGGCATCACAACCTGGATCTGCGGACTGGGGAGACAGCAAACTTAACACAGCACAATTGGGAATAACCATTCACCACCATGGTTCTCTGCCTGCTCCTCTGGCAGTGGTTGAGACACTTCTTTCCCTGAGAGTCTTCCTTTGCACTTAGTTTAGCTTTCTGTAGCTGTTCTCCGTCAGGATCCTCAAAGCCACCCTCACTGGAAAGATATTAAGGCACAGTTCTGTTTCTGACCAACCACTCGCTTCCATGCAGTTTCTTCCCCCTTGTGGTTCTCAAGAACTCCTCTTCACTTTCCTTTCAAGAAGTCCACATCTGATGAGGCCATGTGTGGAAACTTGCTTCTCGCTTGGCCTCATCAGAGAAAATGAGGATACAGGTTCACTTGGAGGTGGTTCCTGTATAGCAGGGGTCAGCAACCTTTTTCAGTCGTGGGCCGGTCCACCATCCCTCAGACCATGTGGGGGGCCGGACTATATTTTGAAAAAAATAATGAACGAATTCCTATGCCCCACAAATAACCCAGAGATGCATTTTAAATAAAAGCACACATTCTACTCATGTAAAAACACGCTGATTCCCAGACCATCCGTGGGCCAACTGAGAAGGTGATTGGGCGGCATCCGGCCCATGGGCCTTAGGTTGCCTACCCCTGCTGTATAGAATGTACATGACACTGCAGGCTTTCTTGCCCTGGATATCACATAGGCAGAGGCATGGAAGTTCCACTAGGCATACATGGAACTACCTGTCTGTATGGCCTTGGCCATTTATTTAAATGGAAGAAGCAAATAATCAAGCGCATTCCTTCATGCATAAAGATGTTCCATTGAATGAAATGGGAACGGTACTCCTGCATATCCTTTCTGTATGTACTGGAGTGCAGATGAGGCTCTGAAAGAGGTGTGTGGCTAACAATTTTAATTTATTTTATTAAATGTAATTTTTAGGGTCAAGGGGAGTGAAAAGGATAAAATTCTCACTTTAATTGGGCAGGGATTCTAAATCATTTCCCCTGGTTTTCTGTTTTGTATAACTGAACAAAGATTTTACTCAACATTTTACTAAATTAAACACGTCCATGATGTTAGCAAGTATTGTGGTAATCAATTGAGGAAGGGGGGGGTGCTGTATAAGAGTAATTATGCTTTTACTCTCCCGTGAAAGCTCACAAAGCATCGTTCTGTACAAGATCATTAGCAGAAAGGATGGGAAATAAAATAGTCTTCCTGTTACATGATGCAGTTTATGAAAATATCCCTAGACAATTCATTAGTTTTAAGCTGACATGAAAATCAATTAATTTTAATAGGGAATAACAGATTATGTGTTTAATAATTCATCTAATTTCATGAGGCAAAGCAAATTAGACAATGCAGTGTAAATCTAATAACAGTTCTCACCACATAATTCGACTGTTTGTCAAGAGTAAAGCTTAGTAACTCATCAAGAATTAAGCACGTAGCCATGCAAAAAATTAATTGTGTGTAAACTGAGTGACAATCTTTTATAAACTCCAAAGGCTGCAGGTACAGAGTAGCCATATATTTTAAACTCTTTGAAATTTGTTGTTTTAAACACAAAAGATGTATTTTATTTTATTTTTTTAAAAAACAAATTAGTAAACGGGGGGGGGGGGGGCATTTCTTACATTTTCACCTTATAAGTAAAGACTTCCTGCTAAGCAAACAACTATATGAAAATTAGGCTGAAATCCTACCCCCACTTACATGGATGTAAGCGCTACTAAATTCAATAGGATTCACTTCTGAGTAAATTTAGGATCACACTAATAGTCTATGTTCTATACACAGGTGTGGGGGGAACCTTCCCTGTTTTTCCTAAAATAAGACGTAGCCATAAAATAATCCGTAGCAGGATTTCTACGCATTTGTGAAATATAAGCCATACCCCGAAAATAAGCCATACCCCGAAAATAAGACATAGTGATGCGGCGCCTCTCCCTTAAGACGGCCTGGATAGGCGTGCCTATGCAGCATACCGACACAGAGCGGTTAAAATAAGACATCCCCCAAAAATAAGCCATACTGTGTTTTTTTGAGGGGAAAAAATATAAGACGGTGTCTTATTTTAGGAGAAACACGGTTTAGTCCTCCAGATGCTGCTGAAGTACAACTCCCATCAGCCCCAGCAAGCATGGCCAATGGCCAGGGATGATGCAAGCCACATCTGGAGGACCAAAACTTCTCCACACTTGTTCTATAGTCATGAAACAAGAGTACCTGGATGTCGGGGACTGGCTGTACACTAAGGAGCGAATGGTGGCTGGATACTGATGAGAGGGCACCGTGAGAAGGAGGGTTGGAGACTGAATTGGAATAAGGGATCAGTGAACTGGGGGAGCCAGTAACAGCCAGGAGACAAGAGTCAGAGGCAAGAGAAGCTGCAGGATTAGTGAGGGACGCACAGGTGCAGGAGGAGGGAGAGATAGCTCACACTGGTGTGGAGTCAAGGTCTTCCACACCTCCTTCTCCTGCTCCATTGTCCCAGGCAGCGCAGTCTTTGGGATATGCGCCACCAGGGTGCAAAGATCTGTCCAGCACCCCAAAATTTATTTTAGCCCCCAAATTAACTTTTATTATGCTTACGTCAGACACCACGCTTACGCCTTATCTCTTGTTTACGAAAGAAGGGAGGAAAAAGAAACAAACTTTTTTATTTGCTCATTTATTTACAAAACACTAATTATTATTATTATTATTATTATTATTATTATTATTATTATTATTATTTTATACCCTGCCCATCTGGCTGGGTTTCCCCAGCCACTCTGGGCGGCTTCCAACAAAAGATTAAAAATACATTAAAACATCAAACGTTAAAAGCTTCCCTAAACAGGGCTGCCTTCAGATGTCTTCTAAAAGTCTGGTAGTTGTTGTTCTCTTTGGTGGGAGAGCGTTTCACAGGGCGGGTGCCACTACCAAGAAGGCCCTCTGCCTGGTTCCCTGTAACTTGGCTTCTCACAGTGAGGGAACCGCCAGAAGGCCCTCAGCACTGGATCTCAGTGTCCGGGTACAATGATGGGGGTGGAGACACTCCTTCAGGTATACTGAACCGAGGCCGTTTAGGGCTTTAAAGGCCAGCACCAACACTTTGAATTGTGCTCGGAAACATACTGGGAGCCAATGTAGGTCTTTCAAGACTGGTGTTATGTGGTCTCGGCGGCCGCTCCCAGTCACCAGTCTAACTGCCGCATTCTGGATTAGTTGTATACTTAGGTATACAACACCACCACACTTAAACTTATAAGTATTGTTTAGGCACCTACTTAGGAGAAACATCAGTCGTGTCAAAGGTGTCGCTGCCCCCGCTGCACAGCTCAATACAATGCGGAACATATTATTTTGATGTAAGAGTTAATTTCGCGTGCACGGCGCCATTGAGAATGACAAGCACCGTCGTTGAGTCAAGCGCCACCGTTGTGAATGACAAGCGCCATCGCTGGCGCGTCACATCTTTGGTAAATGAGCACACAAAGTCAAAAGTCCTTTAGTGACACAGTAGGTATACATTTCGGTAATACCTAGGTATATATGTATTTTGTTTTTATAGCTTGATCAAAAGTATTTTTTATTTCATAACAGGTAGATAGTTAAGAGCTTAGGCGGCTTCAGCGGTGGGCACTTGGCGCCACCCAGAATTTAGTGCCCGGGCGCCCTACACCCCTTGCACCCCTGGGTAAAGACGGCCCTGGTCCCAGGACCAGGCAAGGACTGAAGCGGAAGAAGCAGGAATAAGTTACACGCAAACATAGTCTTTGCCTGTTTGTGCACAGCTCAGGTGGGGGAGATACGTAAGAAGAGGTGGGGGGAGCTCTCTGTTGCAGCAACTGCCTCATCAGGTGCACACCTAGAAGTAGCTGAGAGACTTAGGACCGATGGACCTGCCTTTTTATAACTTGTAAGTGTGCTTTTGATAATAAAGAGTTAATTCCTCACTCTGGACATTCCTTGCCTGACAGCACGGTGACGGTGAATTGGGGGGGGGGGGACGACAACACCATGCAATTTGGAGCAGAGCAAAGTGCTCTTTACCATATTAAAATATTTTATTTGGAGGGAAAGTTCAACTCATGATTCAACACTGAATCACCATTTATTCTTGTTTTAGAGAATGCCTGAATGGACAGAAGACAAAATCATAGTGGGCTGGTCACTATCTACACACATCAGAAGTGTTTGGTTACATGTATGTTATGCACCAATCCTGAAACCCAGACAAACCTGACTATATCTGGGAAAATGCAAGTGTCACTAAATAAAGATGAGAATGTTGCTGCCATGTCTGAAATATTAGATGGCTGGGCACTGCTCGTTGCCCCAGCCCCATACAGATATTATGTCCAGCCCTGCACTGGAACATGGGCATTTCTAGATTCTCGCTTTTACACATCAAGAAATGTACATATTTCCGAGTTTCTTACCCCCAAATATCCATGTATACATGTTTTTATTTGTTTGTTTAAATTTTATACTCCTCAATATAATAAAAATGTCTCTAAGCAGTCAACATAAAGACAATAAAAATACAACACTCAATAAAATGTCCTAAAAACTAGATTAAAAACAAAATGCAACTGTACGTCACAAATAAAACTGAGCACTGTACAAATAAAATAAAAATAAAGAGTTGGGAGTCCAAGAATGCTTGGGTAAACAGAGAAGTTTTAAGAGGCATTTAATGGTCATTACTGTCTCCAGCTCACAAATTACCCAAGGAAAGTCATTTCGGAAGATGGGGGCTAGCACTGAGAAGGCCCACTTCTGCATTATCATCAAGTGACAATCTACTCACTGGTTGTGGAACTCCTCAGAAAATCTTAAAAGATTGACCTAGTTATGTACCTGGGGGTGTAGTCTGCTAGGTAGTAGTAATAATAATAATAATAATAATAATAATAATAATAATAATAATAATAATAATTGGTTGTGGGAGGGGGTATTGCTTTATTCTTGTTTTATTATGTATTTTGTATTCTCACTTTGTATTTTTCTTTTGTGAACTGCCTTCGGATCTTTGGATGAAGGACAGTATACAGACTGATATTGGCAGGAGGGGGGGCATTTGATAGAGAAGCTGAGGTTTCAGCCCAGTCCTGGCAGAAAAACGATAATTACCATTTGGGGGGGGATTGAATATTTTAGGGGAAGTGGCTGTTGGGAAGAGTAGGAAGGCGTTATAATTCCCCTGTTTGGGCCCCAGCTTTTCCACAGACATGGCAGCAACCACATCTCTCCCTCTCTCTGGTCACATCTAGCTGAGGTAATAAGGATTAAATCAGAAGGAGGGAAAGGGGGAAACAGGAGAAATCAGGCTGCTTGGCACTTACATTTAATGTGTCCTGTTAATCAGGAAGCAATAAGGGATGCTTGTGTGGTTGCCAGGCAACTGTATACAAGGTCTCGCCACCTCCCACAATTCCTCCACCCTTCCCTTTCCAGTTTAACTTTTGTGAGTTCAGCCAGCATGAACATTACCTCACTTTAATTAAAAATGCCAATTGGGGAGAGAAAGGAGCAATACCCCCCCCAATCCTTCCATGCACAGTATCAGGGTCACCCCAAGTTATTTTGTTGCCTGAGGCAGAAAATGGTGAACCTCCCCAAGTTAAGCAAGACAGTATCAAAAGTAAGTCAGGAAATCCCACAAGCATCTCTTCTTGGGAGTAAAAACACAATAAAATAAAATAAGCAAGTATCAATTTGCTGCCATTTCATTACACTCTAAATCAGCTGCCTGAAGCAGTCGCCTTATTTTGCCTTATGACAGGGCCCAGCCTGCTCAGTATTGCCCTGAGAGCTACCTCTGCAGCCTTTCCTGCACCATATTCTGCCTGTGAGCTGATAGTTGCTATTATATAGCCTATGAATTAAAGTATAGAAACTGGAAATGCAAAACAGAAAATTTAATTCTAATATATTCAGTTGCTTACACTCATTTGTGAAAAATTACCGGCAAAGAGAAAGACACTTTATGGAAGTAGATATTAGGTTCATGACTCCCTTTGATCAAACTTTTGTTTGGTACAGAATATTGTTGGTTGGTTGTTAAAGAATAAAAGGAGAATTCCATGGATGCCTAGATCCAGGTTTGGGGCAAGTACTCTTTGGTGAGAGAGATTTAAAATCACAAAGCATGCAGCAAAGTAAAGCATGGAAATATAGACTGCTAGACCTTTAAAATATCCTCTTCTTAATCACTTTGAAAGCTACTCATTTCCCTTAGCATGTTTGATAAGTTAAAAATGGTTTACTTACAAACTCTTCAAAGGTCAGATTCATGTGCTTTCCCATACAGCAGCAAGAAAAGACAGGCACTACAACTTAGTTTCAAAAATGACAAAGGTTTCTAAACTATTTGTATAGAAACACAAAGATTGCTTGCATACGCCATGTGGTCTGGGCTTGGAGCAACCAGCCCAGACATCCTTATTGGTCAGTTCACATGGTGGAAAAGAGAGAGAATGAAGAATTTGGTAACCCTTCCTCCCCATGTGAGAGGGTGTGACCTAGCTAAGCCTGACAGGACAGCTTACTCTATGGTCTTAACCTCTTCATGCACGAAACATGTTGGTTATAAGAAGCTGATTTACACCACAAATGTCACCGTTGAGTGTGAAATATGAAAGAGGGGGCTGGAACTGAGGAGAGGGGCTTCTTAACATTTCTTCTCAGCAAAGAATTTTGGAAACTGAGGTTTGTTAAGGGTGATGGGACATGTAGCTCTGTGAGGGGCAAACTACAGTTCCCAGGATTTGATGGAAGCCATGTATTCAAACACACACACACACACACACACACACACACACACACTGCTTTTACATCCACTGGGGGGAATATATGAATCCTCATACCATCTCCTGAGCTGAGGTAAAAGCAGTTGGTGTGTATTTTTGGCAGGAAAATAGCCCAAGGGGGAAAGGTTAATAAGCCCTTATCCCCATCCCCCATAGTTTCTCCCTTCAAATTGCAGCCTCAGTGGCTGCATTCCATTAAAAACAAACCTGTCCCTAAAAACAATAATGGCAGTACATGCAGTATGTCATTCCGCCATCAGTAAAATATCAAGTAATTCTTAGGTAACATAGCATGCGTTGCTTTTAATTCCACCATTTAAACAAATCTATTATTACAGGCTTGAGAGAAATGAGAAGATGTACTGTACGTGGAGCTTTCTGTTCGATTAAATTTTAAAAGAATTACAGGTCAGTTTGAACAGAATTCTATTGATCCTCCTAGTTAATAAAGAGTTAAAAAATAAGCTGAGGGTGGTTTTTTTTAAAGTAAGTGCTCTAAAGGTGCTGGAAAGTGAAAGCAGAGTCTTAAGTGGTCATGTGGCTACTGCCATTCATCTTGGTAGTGACTATCTGTCAAAAGTGGCAAGAGCCCCTTGTTAACAGCCCTGACCTGTACAGTAATGAAGGGAGAGTGCACAGCAAAGTGTCCATTATCATGCAGTTGGGAGCAGTAAATTGGTGCCGTTTGCCTCAATCTTGCAGCAAGTTGAGATGTAAGATAGTGGGGATCAGCAAGAGGCAATTTTTTCCTATGATCATTTATGTCAGATCACATCATAGCAGGAACTTAGTCACATTTGTGATTTCAATTAAACAGGTCTCCATGCTAAATAACCACTTCTGGAGAAGTGTGTTCTGGTTATCTATGAATGAGCAAGCAAACTCACCTGTTAATATTTAGACAAGAAGCAACGATGGGAGAAATAGGAAGCGCTAAGATGACAATCACATAGACAAGTGCCACATTCCTTGGCCATATTCTTAGTTATCTCAGACCCTCTAAGTGTCCCTATTTTCCAGGAGCAGTCTTGGATTTAGAGATGCCATCCCAGTTTCTGATTTGATCCTGGAATGTCCCAATTTCCATTAGGATGCCCCTATTTTCATCAGAGTAATGTTGGAGAGTATGGAGTTATGTAACCCCCAGGCCAAGGAGATAAGTAACAATACAACCTTGAGAAGACATCTGAAGGCAGCCCTCTATAGGGAAGTGGTTTTTTAAAAAATGTTTAATGTTGTATTATATTTTTATATATGTTGGAAGCCACCCAGAGTGGCTGGGGCTACTCAGTCAGTTGGGTGGGGTATTATTATTATTATTGAAATATTTTCATCAGAGAAATGTTGGAGGGTATGTTATCTCTGTGTTTTACACAACCTGTCCATGTTTTCCTAGAAAACACGCCCCAGTGTCCATTGTATTACATAGGAAGTGGTCTTATACAGTCAGACTGCTGTTCCATCTAACTTAATGTTGCGCGTCAAGGCCCCGGAACACCTCCCCAGAATAATAAAACACATTGACACAATTGTTGTTATTCAGTCGTTCAGTCGTGTCCGACTCTTCGTGACCCCATGGACCAGAGCACGCCAGGCACGCCTATCCTTCACTGCCTCTCGCAGTTTGGCCAATATTTTAGTTTAAATGTTAATGGGTAAACTTAGGCCACAACTTTATTGAATACAGAATGTGAGTGGTATTGGCTTAGGCATTGGCAAACTATATCTGACTCCTGCCTGCCTTGCAGGGAGTCTGGAAGGGTCAACCACCAAAAGAGGGAGCTCCGCCGATGGCAACCAACTGAAGCTCACCCCAGGGTTTCCGCTGGGTCCTGGCATGGTCCTAGCCCCTCAAGCGGACTTCAGACGAAATCCAGACCCACGGATTCATTTAACGGAATACCCTGGTTCCTGGAGGGGCAGATGATGGCCGCCCCGCCCCTCCCTACACCTCACTAAGCCAATGTCTAACCGCCAAACCTTACAAAGTTGTGACGATCGCTAAGAGGTAGGTGAAAACCAAATGGTCAGTGCCAATCCGCCAAGTGGAAAAAATACCTACCTGGCCCCTGTTCCAAAACAGGCGACCAACCAAAGTCCAGAGCAAGGCCAAAGAGAAAACCTAAGAAAGGGCGGGTGGGCGGGTGTTCGGCATAAGACCTTGACGTAAGACCTTGACTGGCAGTGGCACGCCAGTGTTTCAGATACAATTTTTTTCCTACACCAACCAGGAGATGCAAAGCAGATGTTCTCCCACTGAGCTGCAGCCCTAAGTTTCCCAATGCCTGCAGCCTTAAAATACCTTTCGCTTTAATGGAACAACTCAGGATATCTATGGAGTGCTAAGTTTTGAGCAAAGGGGTATAATGATTTGAACTTAATAAAAAAGGGGGGCATCAAACCTGCAACCTTGGCATTATCAGCACAGTGGTTTAACCAACTGAACTATGTCCAAGTCAAACAGTCAGGCTAGGATACAATGGCTCCCAGTATCAAAGGACATTTAGGAGAATTTTATGCAAGAGACTTCCTAAATTGCTTGGATTTGCACACTTTCTGGGAAAGGGTTTCAAGCCTTGATAAGCAGGGAAAACCTGTAACATTGGCTGGGACAAGAAGAGCAATCCCAGGCCTTAAAATAGACCTTCCCTACCTATTGTGTTCCAAGGTCCGTATAGTTAAAGCTATGGTTTTCCCAGTAGTAATGTACGGAAGTGAGAGCTGGACCATAAAGAAGGCTGATCACCGAAGAATTGATGCTTTTGAATTATGTGCTGGAGGAGACTCTTGAGAGTCCCATGGACTGCAAGAAGATCAAACCCATCCATTCTGAAGGAAATCAGCCCTGAGTGCTCACTGGAAGGACAGATCCTGAAGCTGAGGCTCCAATACTTTGGCCACATCATGAGAAGAGAAGACTCCCTGGAAAAGACCCTGATGTTGGGAAAGATTGAGGGCACAAGGAGAAGGGGACGACAGAGGACAAGATGGTTGGACAGTGTTCTCGAAGCTACCAACATGAGTTTGACCAAACTGCGGGAGGCAGTGGAAGACAAGAGTGCCTGATGTGCTCTGGTCCATGGGGTCACGAAAAGTCGGACACGACTAAATGACTAAACAACAACAACAACAACAACAAGCGGCTCTTAGTCTCAACAGTCTGTTGAGTGTTTTAAACCAATGCAAAGTGGCCAGGAATTTAGAGAAAGTTTTAAAAAAATTGTTGGTGTTATACACATGGTGATTTCTCTTGCATATTAGCCTGGCTGTTTTAAAAGCCCATTATTATTATTATTATTATTATTATTATTATTGGGGGGGGGGCAGGTTAGAACTTTGCAGCAGTACTCCCAAATAGAGTTTGTCACTACATAGGTAAATCTATCCATCCATCGCATATCTGAATTTACACACACAAACTGACACACACACCCCACCTGCATTGTTCATTTCTTACTCCTCAAACCATCCATATTTCACAGAATGAATATTAATTAAAGAAGGAGAGAAGCAAATCTATTTTGGCATTGCACCACCAGTGCATCATTATGTATACAAAAATTTGTTTTCAACGCATAATTTTCCCACTTGTGTGTGGAGGTGTCTTCTGAACAGTTCCACCCCACCTTTCCCCTTGTCTGCTAGTTTCTCTTTTACTTCTTACATTTTGCACATTGACAGAGTCAGAAAACCATTATGCTAATAGAACACAAGCAAAATTGGGATTCCAGTATACCTGCTAGTGAAGTTCTCAAGGATCTGTTTTAGTAAGGAGCATATTTCTTCACAAAATAGGTTTCATTTGATAACTGACACTCCACCTATTATTTGGCTTTATAAAGCCTTTCCTTCATATTAGCAATTATTGATGAGGTTAAGTACACATTTCTTGAGAATTAAAGCTAAAATATCACACGCTATTAAATGCCCTCGATTTATGCTGCCAACAAAATCCTTATTAGACAGGGGTGGATACCACCTGTCAATCTCAGCGTAACTGTATAGCTCCACAGGTGAGATATTAAAGACATTGCTGAAGATGAGCCTCTCTCTTTTTTTGCACAAAGTCTCTTCAGATATAAACGAAACGGAATTGTTATTTGTGCTCACTTGGCTGATAAGTACAACTTTAATTGTGGGGGGTTCTTCAGTTTGCTTCACCACATTCAGTTCCGTTCCAGACTGAATTAAACAGGTGGCATACCACCTGTACATAATGATTAACTTTGCTTATGAAATAATTTATGCAAAAATGCTTATCGAACCCTGATAGCTCCACATCTGCTACTAAGTAGGATCTACTCTGTACGATAGTTTCTTTTTTAAAAAAAAAACCCAACAGGATAGAATTGGGAGACGTTTATAGTATTGCCAAGAGAAACATTTAAAAACAAAGTTCCTCTTCATGACAAGTTAATAGGACTTCCTATAAGGCACTCATTTCACACCAAACTTCTCAGTGGTGTCACCCTGACTGTGGAAAGATCTTGCCAGGGAGGTTTGCCTGTGGGTGAGCAATTTTCATCACATGGGAATTATATAAAAAAAGGCATTTAAAATCTTTTATTTTATTTTCTGTTACTCTTATATACTGTTCTTTCGCTTTTACAATTGTTTGTATTTCATTACAGTCGTACCTTGGAAGTCAAACGGAATCCGTTCCGGAATTCCATTTGACTT
This sequence comes from Darevskia mixta, assembly GCA_034641385.1. Taxonomy (NCBI): domain Eukaryota; kingdom Metazoa; phylum Chordata; class Lepidosauria; order Squamata; family Lacertidae; genus Darevskia; species Darevskia mixta. The sequence goes on from JAWWNH010000003.1 coordinate 27,319,363, forward strand.
CCAAAACCAAATTGCGGCTTCTGATTGGCTGCAGGAAGCTCTTGCAGCCAATCGGAAGCCCCATCGGACGTTCAGCTTCCAAAAATAGTTTGAAAACGAGAATAGTCACTTCCAGATTTGTGACGTTCAGGAGCCAAAATGTTCAGGAACTAAGCTGTTCGACTTCCAAGGTACGGCTTTATTATAATTTGCCAACTGCCCTAGCAATATTGAAGGGCAACCCAATTATTTAAAATACAATAATAGCAAACGATTAAGTAGGCTCTACTGGATGGGGCAATGCAGCCAGATGGGCAGGCTATAAATAACAAACATCTTATTTATTATTACTATTACTACTACTACTACTACTACTATTACTACTACTCATCTCCTCTCTTGCTCTTGTATATAGTACTCATTCTTTTCAATAAGTCTTGCTCTGGCTTATTGAATATTTACAAATAAACTGTAAACAGATAAGAACATTGGCAGGATTATTGTAATAACCTGCAGTTTCATAAGAGTATATACCGGTATATAAAGTAGATGAATAAATGAATAAATTAAGTTAATTTGGAATATGCAGAAAATAAAAAAAATAAATTTAAGGAGCCGCAGAAAGAGGGGGAAGGAAGTTGAGTTCTGAAATATTAAAATGATGGTAAAATTACTGAAATGTAAAAAATTGAAAATAATAATAATAATGGGGGAACACAATAGGTCTTGCTCTGGATAATTTCTGGTGTGCCCTAAAACGTTAACTTCCCTAAGCGGGGTTGAAATGCTAAGTCCCATTGGTTTAAAGACAATTCAGCTACCTGAATGTGTTGAGTCGTAACCTATATTCAAATAAACCTCTTTGCCCACACTTGATTGAATGAAAATTTAAATATCACCATCTGGCTTTCCAGTGTTTTTCAACTTGGGTTAGCAGTTCTATTTGCTGCCATGTCGATGAAGAGAATTTGCCTAGAACAAATGAATGGTTAGATTCCGTTGAGGTCATATTCAGAATTTATAATGGACAAGCTCTCTTCATATGTGGGTTGCTTTCCCTGAGCTTCCTCAGAGAATACTCACTCCACAAATGCCTCCACTTCTTTCTGTGAAAACCTGGGAAAAATCAAACCTGCCCCTCCCAGCTCTCCTCACCAATCCCCCTCATTATTCTTTTGTGGAAGGCTTTAGCATCTTTTAGGCTCAGGGCTTTTTCCCCCACCGAAACTTACAAAAACTGCTCTCGCACCTCTCAGGTGGGTGCCATTGCCATTATAAGAGAACAAGTTCATGGTGAGTTCCGCCATCTTTTTTTCTAGAAGCAAATAGCACTGCTTATGCTCCTAGATTCTTCAGAGCATGCTCAGAAGTATTAATTGCCACTGGAGAGCATGAAAAATGCTCAGACCTTTTAGCAGAATGGCACTGGGATCCACATTTTCCCAGGCTCCCTGATGTAAATACACAAGGAGACTTTCTAGAAATTTCAGGCGTTGAAAGTCACTTCTAAAGCCTTCAACTCCAGTCTTCTCGGCCATTGGTTCCCCAGTCACTACAGGAAGGGGCATCGTTGCAAACTAGGCCCAATTTTCTGCAAGGTCTGAGTTCGGCTCAGTTCATGACTCATGGCTCTCTGCACTTAGGAAGCTCCTAAATAAAATCCTGCATTTAGCACCATTATTTTTTGTATATTAGCTTTACTAAATTGTAAAGGAGTTTTACAATGTGCAAGAGAATGAAGAATGAAACACAAAGGCCATTAAATAAAATAGCAAAAATTAAACAGTGCTCTAGAGAGAAAAAACTGCTTAAATTCTTGTCAAAATTCTTTTTGGAGTTGGATATTTCCATTCTTCAAGTGCAGATGGTCATAGATGCACAAAAGTACGTTAGGTGCAATGCAGTGAATCTGAAGCAAGTATGTATGTAGCTGATATCTTACTTGATATTTTTAAATTATATGTAAAGTGAAGGATGGAAAGAAAAATTAATTCACATTTGACTAAACCCCTAACACAAATGTAAAAATGCGAAATACCAGATATTTTGCATGCAGACCTATTATTGAATACTAACATTTCAGATGCAACATAAAGCTTTTTCTTTCGCTATGGTGAGAGTTAAAATGCTTTCTACTAGATAGCTAAAAACATGCCACCTACAATTCACGATGGTTTTTTTAATGTCTTTGGGTAAAACTGATAGCTGGAGGTCAATTACAGACAGCACTGGAATCTACTTCATACAGAGGTACAGAGTGTTTTTGTGCTGCAGTCCATAAGGAATCCTCCTGGTTAACCGTGGAGCCATAAGTAATTGTCTTAATTTGTGAACTACACATTAAGCATATCGTCAGCTGTTGTAAATGCGTAACCAACAACAAACCATTATGTATCTTTCATCTAATTATACATGCTTATTATCCACCTGCACAAGTGTACCCAGCTAGTATCTGTAACAGTTGTGGTTGTTCCATCAAAACAGCTTTAGGATTGTAAAGTTGCTTTAGAGTTCATAGTCTGCCCAACTTGTGGAAAAATTTTGGTTCCTTGCAGTACACAAAATAGTCGCAGCTATTCATTTTCGTATTATATTAGCTTGCATGCATATTTTGCTGCAACGTCCCTTTTCTCTAATAGTGAATCGGCCACAGATGTAACTGCTGAAATGTGAAGTACAGTTGAAGGAGGGTTAAGAAAGAGCAACATTAAATTTGAGAGTGAATGGGCTTCAGCCCAAAAGAAATGCAATTCACACAGAGTGCGCCAGCAAGAAAGACAGATTCATCCCATAATGCTACTTGCCACTGCAAATGTCCTTCTGGAGTGACAACAGGCCATAACTGTAGATGGTTCCACAGTGAATGGCTTTTTGCTATGCCCTTCATCTCTTCTCACACTTACACATTATCCCCCCATTTCTGAGCTATGTAGAAACCATTCAATCAAACACTGCTATGTTCCAAAGCAACACACAAGTCACTCCAGCTGTACCATGAAGTTCAAGTTTTCCTTGTGGCACCAGAGCCACATGGAAAATTGCTATCTACCTTAATTGAATGGTTCTTAGATAAACACACACTGCAGATACATAAATGGACAATAAATGACACTGTTTTTCTATTAAGGTGTTGGGCAGGCAGGTGGGGCAAGGGAAGATCCAGGAGATCTTTCATTACTTACCTAATGGATTTCCTGCATAGCCCAAAGTCCAGTTAATATTGAAATTCTCACAGTTTAGCCAGTATCATGCAACGAAACCTATAGTTGTATTAACTAATCTTAAGGTCTGCTACACTAAGAAAACATGTTGAGATATACCAGCTGCTACATCAGTTCCGTTTCAGAAATGATGCTATATCAGAATCACAGTGTTTTCCTCTGAGAGGTACTGTCCACAATATTATGATTCGAATGGTATTGTACCTAGCAGAACAGCTTCAATGTAATGCAATTAATTCATTGTACTTGGTTGGAGTAAAATATTAACTGAATGAGTGGCTTTTTCTTAAATCATATATTGCATGTATTAAATGCAGTTTACAACATTTTAATTACCATTATATACTGTTTAAATACCATATACCAACTTGCACGAAACATGCATTAAAACTTTATGACCACAGGACTGTATTTCACTCGAAACCTGTTAAGCTTTTCACATTCTCTCTTTTCCTGGGGGAAAAGGTGAGGTTACGCTATGGAAGACAACACATGTTATGATGAACATAATCCTATTATCATAATGGAAATAATACTATTACAAAGGAATAAACAACAAATGGTGCATGAAGCCCTTGGAAAATTCAAATTCATTTGGGACTCCCTAAGGGAATAACACCAGTCTCAGAGCTGAATTTGATAGTTTCTTAGGAAGTCAAAAGCATATTGAAATAAGCAGCACGTTCTAGAGAAATATCTGCAAATTAAGTCACTACAGAATAACCTCGGTGTTACAGTTGACAGAAAAAATGTGCAAATGATTATTTTGATGGGAAAATATGGAATTATGGGGTGCTGTTCCTACACAAAAATTAAATGGGATACTCTCTGTTGGTCGTAAAGATATTATAAAATGCTTTAAATATTTTTAAACATAAAAAATCATCAGGTCAAATAAAACATACGAATAGATATGAGTATTCTATTATAGTAAGTCATCTAAAGCAGGTGAATGCTCTTGGTCAAGTGATTACGAACTTATACTGTGTTTTGTTTAGTTTTTAGTCAACATAGGCTTCATATGTCTTGTAAATGCATATCTTGGGAAATTTCTTAGGAAATTTCCAAACAGGAACAGGAAAGCAAGAAAGAGTACATGATAAGAATGGTTAAAGAAAACCGTTTATCTTTCTAGTATTCTAGCATGCGCTGTAAACTATTCTTTCTTCCTTAGTCATTTTTTCCTTTCATCTATATCGCCTTCAGCCCCACTGTTAACAACCATGCCCAGTGGGATTGTTGAATGTTTTTCTTTGAGCAGCACATCCCTATGCCTTATCACAATCTATTTCTGAAATCCCCCTCTCCACGTTTCAAAAGCAGCTTGGCACAGGCACTGTTGGTTGAGAAAAAAATGCTCAAAGCTCCATTAGGCACATAATATATGCTTTATGGTCCCATCCTAAGTACGGTATATATGGAGCATTTTCCTTACATTTTCAGTTTTTCATCTATGCATCTCAGCAATCTTTATGATATCTGCATAAGGTAGACCTGTATTGCCACTGGGGTGAGAACCTAAAAAAGAGGAGCTTTCCTAAAGAGCAACCTATAGCTCATGACTGGCTTGAAATTTTAACTTGGGGTTTTCAGTTCAGAGTTTTGTGTACAACCACTATTCTGTACTAGCTTCACAACCACAGGTGTCTCATTCGGATGTAACTGAGCCTTGAAGGAACTCAGGCTCGTTCCTTCTTCCCACGCACACTTAGGATAATTAGTTACTTTCTAGTTTTCAGTAAACCCTGGTTTTGCAGGGGAAGCACAAGCCATGGTTTGTTGGTTTAGAAGTAATGGTAACCTGTGGTTTGCTGAAAAACAGGAAGTTACTATTATTCTGGAGATGTGAGAAACACCCTCCCATCAGATGTCAAGGAAATAAACAACTATCTGACTTTTAGAAAACATCTGAAGGAAGCCCTGTTTAGGGAAGTTTTTAATGTTTGATGTTTTATCGTGTTTTTAATATTCTGTTGGGAGCCGCCCAGAGTGGCTGGGGAAACCCAGCCAGATGGGTGGGGTATAAATAAATTGTTGTTGTTATTATTATTATTATCATCATCATCATTATTATCATTATTATTATTATTAGAGCTGAGGAAGAAAGAGATGGAGTACAGAAGTCCAAGGCACCTTCCATGATTATTCTTGTAGAGAAAAACCACAATTTGGCATCATATGTGAAATGTCACACTGTGTTTTTCATAGTTTCACCTATGGTTGCTGTAATCACTGATGTGGGTAAGCATAATTCAAAAGGCTATTGAATAAGAGGCTGCAAAATTAAACCAATTTGGAGCTCAGTTCTAAGTGGAAGCAAATAATCCATGCTTACAAAGGTGTTTAGGATCTGTATATCAGAATTAGTCCCCAAACTTAACACATTACCAGTACATGGAAAGAGGTTACAATGATTTACATTTGCCTTAATACCCGATAGTGTATTAAAACTGGGTGCCAGTAAAAGGAAATGTTACCATTCCAGCAAACTATTTTGTGGATTGAGATCTCTGTTACACCTTTCTATAAACAGCTGAACACCTTCTCCGACTGCAAGTTAGGATTTTTTAATGGTTCAATTGCTGCAGCTGGATCAAATCTGATACATTTAGAAAATATTCCATTCCCCTTCACAGGAATACTGTAATGAAAGAAGAAACTCTACAGAAAGAATGCATTGCCTATTTTCTGCCCGCAGGCTAAGTCTATGCATTCAGTTCTACTCTTGTGTTATTTAATTGGACTTTGTAACTATTCTATTACTTTCCAAGCTATAGAAGTGAAGATCAAGTAAAACGCACTTACCATTCTCCATCGGTTCTACTTGCTTCCAGAGTACAAGGGCTCCATGATGCTATTTCTCTGCATATGTAGAATACCTTTGATGACATACCTTTTTATTATAGGTCACGGTCTTTTAAGATTACCGTAAATTCTCCCAAAGCAGAATGTGTCACCTGCAGGGGGGAAAACCAACTAAATGGGGATTGTTGTTTGCTTATTTGTTGGTGTGCATTTTATGCAGAGCAGGTAATTACCTTTTCACTTGCTAGCAAGTCTGGACTACCTTTTCAAAAAACAAAAAACCTTTCATTACACTCTTCAATAGATGACTCATTTTGTTTGTTTTTAAACAAAACAAGCACAGCCACAGCTACTTTTACTTAGCATCCTCCTTTCCAAAATATATTGATCCTTTTTTCTGTTTTGTGGTTATGTTCTTGTGGCTGGAATAGATGCCAATATGCATCATAGCTGATGCTGCTTTTATGCAAAACTGAGTGTTTGCACTTCCAATTTCCTGTAGGATCTTCAAGGTCAGAGAATAGCAGGGTTGTCTTTAAAATATCTGTTGCAACAAGTGGCGTTAGATTGCAACACAGTGCCCCAGGCTATGCACATCTGAAACGGGGAAAACAGACTTTACACTTGGCCTTCCCGATGTCTTGAACTGTGAGCACAAATTCACATTATTGTTGGTAAAGGGTTGGAAATTTTAATACCTTACCCCAGCCCATATGGTAATACAGGTTTGGGATTTCTAGTGCTCTATGAACATCCTAAAACACATCAAGGATTTTACGCTCTTTACATGTTTCTCAAATCTCTTTCTTAAGGATCTGTTGATAGGTAAAGGTATAAAGGACCCCTGGACGGATAAGTCCAGTCGAATTTGACTATGGGGTGTGGCGCTCATCTGGCTTTTCAGGCCGAGGGAGCCGGCATTTGTCCACACACAGCTTTCCAGGTCATGTGGCCAGCATGAATAAAACGCTTCTGGTGCAACGGGACACCGTGATGAGTGCCAGAGTGCATGGAAATGCCATTTACCTTCCCGCCGCAGCGGTACCTATTTATCTACTTGCACTGGTGTGCTTTCGACACACCACTTAAGGGACATGGGTGGCGCTCTGGTCTAAACCACTGAGCCTCTTGCTGATTGTAAGGTCAGCAGTTCAAATCCATGTGACGGTGATGAGCTCCCGTTGCTCTGTACCCAGCTCCTGCCAACCTAGATCTGTTGATATTCTGACCATGGCTAAAAGAGACGTTTGAATGCACTGAATCCATCACTAATTAAGATAACTTGGCAAGTTACTTAGTTACTTGCTGTCAGCTTAATCTACCTTACAAATCTGTGTGAAGTTTAAATCCTGCTGGAATCTGGTTGGAGGAAAGGACAGCAAGCACATGCTTACTATCTGGGGTGGGAACGCTTGCGACGCTTCAGGTGTTGCTGGACCACATCGCCAATCAGCTCTGATCGTTGGCCATGCTGGTTGGGGCTGTTGAAGTCCAACAATATTCGGCAGGCCACAGGTTCCTGACACCTGCTTTAAATTGTGTTTGAACTTACACCACCCATCATCTTGACATCTTTCCGCAGGGCCTGTAAGACGGAGCTGTTCCACCAGGCCTTTGGTCGGGGCCCAGTCTGACCCCTCTCCTCCTACAAGACCCCATATATAAGAGGCCTCTCTAACTCCTCTCACCGGCTCATATAAATAGCTTAGCCTGGTGAGTACCTATGGTTCCCAACCCCTATAGTCATAATTTGCCAGTTGCCTTCTGATCTTATTTGATTTTAATCCGATTTTAAGCTGTATTACAGACGCAGGTGGGACACGGGTGGCGCTGTGGGTTAAACCACAGAGCCTACGGCTTGCCGATCAGAAGGTCGGCAGTTCGAATCCCCGCGACGGGGTGAGCTCCCGTTGCTCGGTCCCTGCTCCTGCCAACCTAACAGTTCGAAAGCACATCAAAGTGCATGTAGATAATAGGTACCGCTCCGGTGGGAAGGTAAACGGCGTTTCTGTGTGTTGCTTTGGTTTCGCCAGAAGCGGCTTAATCATGCTGGCCACATGGCCCGGAAGCTGTACGCCAGCTCCCTCGGCCAGTAAAGCAAGATGAGCACCGCAACCCCAGAGTTGTCTGCGACTGGACCTAATGGTCAGGGGTCCCTTTACCTTTACCTTTACAGTCGTTTGCTGAATTTTATGTTTTAATGTATTAATATTTTGATGTTAGCCACCCTGAGCCCAGTTATGACTGGGGAGGGCGGGATATAAATAAAAAAATATTATTATTATTATTATTATTATTATTATCATCATCATCATCATCATCATCATACGAACCAACTCCTAGGAGGCCAAGGTCCCTTCAGCCCCGCCAATAAAATATTTAAGGGGGCTATTCCCACAAAGTTAATGGGCACTGCCATTCAGATGGTGTGCCTGTGCTGCATCTTGCGATTGATTATGTAGGTTCGGGCTTACCTGGGCCCTCCCAATATTTTATTCAAGGTGGCACCCCTGCCACCCATATAAGGAAGGCTATTATTAACCACGTCTTACCAATGGACTGTTGCACAATACAGGCAGATAAGCTATTTTGGATCGAGATTCAAGGCAGGTAAATATACTTTTCACTGTTGGTGCTCTATTATTTGTTTTTCATTTTATTTTAGTTTTTTTTTAAAAAAAACTTAGTATGGATCTACATGGAGTGCTACAGCTTTAAGCAGCTGCTCTTTGATATGTCCTGTGATATTGCCTGCAATTAGCAAACCATTAAGCAGATTTTAAAATATTCTTTAGAGTTTTGCCCCAGTCTGATCCCTTTCTCTCCAAGGCTACATCAAGCACTAAGGCTTTGGGCCACCATATTGTGTCTCACTTGTAATAAACAGCATTTCTGGTTATCAAACACCTTGGATTCACAGCTCTGTGGCCTTCAGTCACCCACAAAAGGTATTTATTGCCTCATATACGCCTCCACTATGAACACTAGCTTCTAATTAATGCCACTTAAATCTACAAGTATTGCCACAAAGAGACACTTAGGAAGATGCTTGATGCTCAGTATTACTCACAACTGGAAACATGCTTGAAAACCTTCCAGCTGTCTGACACAGAAATTTGAGAGGACACTCAGTAAAGGACCAATTTTACTGAATCATCTGCTAATGTGCTGTATTATATACAGGCAGCACTGGACAGACGGTAGCCTATCTACTAGCAGAATAGTGCGGGGGGTTGCAGTGGAAAATGATTCCCACCCCACCCCAAAGTCATTTGTGTTCCAGAAGGGCTTAATCCCTGAACACAAAGACATAGTTTGCAGGTGTGTGTAGAGACACATGTTCCAAGCAAGTGGAATAACAAGTGCATACATTGATTAGTACAATAAGAGGATAGTATATTTTTCAATTTTTATTTTTTTACATTGTCAGAATTAGCCCTTTTCTGGAAAATTAGTACATAATGTAACAAGTGTGTATTTATTGCTTAGGTTCCATACATCTTCCCTTGATTAAAGGCTTCAGTTTGGGGGCAGGGAGGGAGCAGGTCTATAATTAAAACTGCAAAAACTGCACAAAGCATTGCTGAACACCCTGCACGTTGGCTGATATTGATGTCAAGTGATTGGCAAGTGGACGGGAAAACCGGTCAAAGTTGGCCTGCCAGGGTGGCGGAGATAAAAGGTATGGCCTTGGAGCACAAAGGTTTCCCACCCCAGAGATAGAAGGTAACAAGGAAGGCCCTCTGCCTGAGACTCTGGAAAGCAACAGCCAATCAGATCAGAGAATACTGGTGAACAAATAGTCTGATCTGGTATAGGGCAGCTTCTGAGTAAATAAGTAAAAATAAGTAAAAAAAAAAAAAAATTAAGATCCACAGTTACTTTAAATGAGGAAATCTATCCAACCCCCTACGATTTAGCTTGTTCTTCCCACCCCCCCACCCGATATTTTGCTTTTCAAAAATTCATACTTCTAACAAAATACCATTCCTATGTAATAATAAAGTTTAAGATATGCTATCGTGTCTCAGGATACTAAGAGTTAATCTGGTGTAATTTTCTTAATAAAACTCAGAGCTATATATTATTTTTGTAATCTATGTCACACGGTTTGACACCATGTAATTTTTGAGGTATTTTATAATTTGCAAGGCAAACAACAACAATGCCTACTGTCTTCTTAAAACTCTTTTGCTGCCAAAGAAACAGCCATTTGCTTTGTCACGATTACCACAGTAAATCTTAGAGTGAATGTATTTAATGATGGCTACAAAGCTTCCCTTTATTTTGCCATGGAAAGGAAAGCTTCAGAACCACACTGACCAATTCTGCTCTCTATCTCAAGGAAATGAAAGATCACTCACTGGAGCCTACTTACCTAAATTTACCTGCTTAGAGAAATAAGGGCTAATAAAAGACCAGGAGTTTGAAGCAAACTTCTCTTGTGCCCTAGCAGATTAAACCGACTTTGGACCATTCTTTGAAATAATTATGGACTGAAGTATGTTGGCATAGAGAGAGAGAGAGAGAGAGAGAGAGAGAGAGAGAGAGAGAGAGAGGAGACTCATTTTAGCCATTAAATTGAGCATACCAGGGAGAGTGGATACATGGAGACCTTGTGTACAACCCACTAAGAACTGTTTCACCGCACGCGCACGGTGAAAAACATGGAATTTGAACAAGAGCACAACATGCACATCTTGCTATAATTTAATGGGCCTGCACAGTTACTGTATTGCCTCTGGTTTGTGACCCTCAACCCTCTTCTCCCATGGACAAACGAAGAATTGTTTCTTTCCCAAACCTGCTCAAATGCCCAGTTCTGATGAGGTGACTTGCTTATTACACCAACATCCATGACAAATACCTCCAAAGTTAAGTCACCTGGTTGCAGGTTACGCTTTCAAACTCCATTATGCTCCAAATCACATATCAGATCTAACAATTCGTTTCATTCATCATGTTTGAGTTTTCACCGTGCAGATATAGGAAATCAATTAAACCTATACTTCCCTTTGAATATTCATCTCTTTTACATTTACAGCAACCAGTCTATCTTTGTGGGAACTCTTCAGAGAAGGTTTTTGTTTGCTGAACCAGCCCTGGTGCAGAGGGATTTAGAGTCGCGGGTCTGGCTGACCACATTGTCCTTGCCCACGCTGATAATAATAATAATAATAATAATAATAATAATAATAATAATAATAATAATTTATTATTTGTACCCCGCCCATCTGGTTGGGTCTCCCCAGCCACTCTGGGCGGCTTCCAGCAAACATTAAAATACATTAACACACCACAGATTAAAAACTTCCCTGAACAGGGCTGCCTTCAGGTGTTTTCTAAATGTCAAGTAATTGTTGATCCTTTTAACCTCTGATGGGAGGGCATTCCACAGGGCGGGCGCCACTACCGAGAAGGCCCTCTGCCTGGTTCCCTGTAGCTTTGCTTCTCGTAGTGAGGGAACCGCCAGAAGGCCCTCGGCGCTGGATCTCAGTGATGCAATCACTCCCTTACACACATTCAGCAGATATATGTCTAGCACACATAGAGAAGTCAGTTTCTAGTTTATTTCATAACCTGACATACATCACCAAAACCAGTCAGCAACCTGTGGTCTGAGGGACACATGCCTCTTGGCCTAATTTCATGTGTCTTTTGGCCTAATTTCATGAACATGGGGGTTGCCTGGAGGGAGAGGAGTAGTGATGCTGAAACCTAAGCTTCATAAAGAATTAAAATCTCTAAAATGGGCAGCCCTTCTCTCCTGTTTTACTTCATATTATATAATAATAATAATAACAACAACAACAACAACAACAACAACAACAACAATAATAATAATTTATGTATACCCCGCCCATCTGGCTGGGTTTCACCAGCCACTCTGGGCGGCTTCCAACGAAATATTAAAATACAATAGTCTGTCAAACATTAAAAGCTTCCCTAAACCTGTGCATCTTGAGGTCTACTCAGAACCAATCGGCTGCCTGAATTCTAGAACCGAAGCTGTGATTTCCCCTGCCCTCCCCTCCCCTTCAGCTGAAAACTGAAACCATGACTCCAGAGAGGATATAAAATGCATAGTGCCATGCAACTCATTTCTTGTGCTCACCTGTTGATTAAAGCACTTTTAAATGTTAAAGCAAATTGTTTTCTCTTGTTACACACACACACACACACACACACACACACACCTTACGGTAATTCTGCACCATATCATATATTCTAACATTGATTTAGCATGACCATAAAAGAATAACGTCCAATATATGAACTGGGTATCTCAATCTCATCATTATTACCACTATAAAATGTTAAAAGAGTGTATTTCATGAGCAGAGCACAATTTTTTCCTTTGTAGGGGAAATTAGGTAGTATATCAATTAATACTAAATTGCAGTATCACTCGGAATACTTACGACATTCAGATGAATACCAAATGAATTCATTATGATAAGTGCTAACACAATGAATACCAAATGAATTAATAGTAGTCAAACCATTACCAAGCATTGCAGTGATATTTGCCTGATTCAATATTAGGGATAGATTTGAACACATCATTAAATAGTATGGGTCAGATTCTGCTTATGCTGAAGGAAGCAGGATCACTTCAAGGGAACCAGGATTGTACTGTGCTGTGATTTAGAATAACATGGATGTAGGGACAAGGAAAATATACAATGGATGCCTTCATACCATAAAAAGACTGGATCTCCTTTACTCATTGAAGTGTGCTATGTGTCTTTTCTTTGTTAATATATGTGCTGCTTTGTGAGAGAATAACTTAACTTTTTGATAAGGAATGGTGTTCCTCAGTGATTGACCTGGAGCATCACACTATCATGAGGGCAAATACTGAGGCCCCAGTTTGAAAGAAATGGTGTGAATATAACAATTTCCATTCATTGTTTGTGCTTCAGACCATAGTAAAGATAAACTGGGCTGCACCCGTAATATTTATGTGTTCCGATGCAATGCATTTCAACAATTTATATCTATTAGAGATTTAGTAAGACATGAAGGCATAAGTGGATTTAATCAGACATGTAATTATTTTTACGCCTGCAATACAAAAATATGCATAAATGAATTTATGGTTATTTGGCAATCAGGAGGAATAGTGTTTATAAATGTTGAAACAGCTGCTGGCAAATCTATGTGCAAAAGCAAGGAAAACAGCTTTTAGCATCTACTAGACAGGTGAGCAATAAAGGGCTTAGTGAGGCTTGTTTAGTATCTTATGGATGTTTGGGTAAATTTGGGGCAATTTCACGCACGTCTGCTAAATGTTAGTGGTTGTGTGCATATCTGTTTTTACAGTTCAAGCCTGTCTTCAGTTAGCTGACTGGACAATGATAGGATTGTCCTTGTAGGGGGAGAAAACAAAGATAGGCATGCTGGGGAAGAAGGAAGGAAATAGCCAGCTTGGTTGGTTACCAAGCCTTCAGCAGGGCTAGATCGCATGTCATAGAATCATAGAATTGCAGAGTTGGAAGGAACCGCAAGGGTAATCTAGTCGAACCCCCTTCAATGTAGCTAAAGCATCCATCACAGATGGTGATCCAACCTCTGCTTCCTTTGTCAGAAGAAGGTTACACCAGCAAAATAGATGTTATAATTAATGCACACCCATCGGAGTCAATAAAGAGTCCAAGATGAATGCTCCACCCACTCCAACCTTGTATGAATGCCAGTTAACTTTGTCTAATCCATGACTCGGCACCAAGACTACATAAGCCTCAGCAAGGAAAGATAATTAGATTATCAAACAGAGCAGCATGGGGTTACATCACTCTGTCACCATGTCTTCTGACCAAAGTTCGGGAACTTGCAGCTCATGGACCAAATGAGGTTGCCCCCCCCCCCAGGCCTCTGCCTGGCCCATGGAACTCTCCCTAGGCAATGTCCATCACTGATCCTGTGGGGGAGGACAATAATAACAATAATAATAATAATTTATTATTTGTACCCCGCCCATCTGACCGGGTCTCCCCAGCCACTCTGGGCGGCTTCCAACAATATCAAAATACATTAAAATATCACAGATTAAAAACTTCCCTAAACAATGACAAGGTCATTCAAGCAGAAATGAGGTATGGCTCTGACCCTCTGCCTTCCCAGCCTACTGTCTTGCTTTCAGCTTCTTCCTTCCTGCTCACATAACTCAACTTTCAATTCTGGTCTTTGTCTTTCTAACTACCAGCAAGTAGTTTGTTGTCTGGCACAGAACCACTTCCATCGTTTCATTAATGGCTCATAGGCTCCCACTGCACCAGGAAGTTAGCCTGGCTATTCCAGGAATTTTAATCCTTGTTTTAGATTTTAACACTTGATGGATCCAGCATACTGGCTACTCCCTTCCCCACCCCCCGCAAACTCATAACAATATAAATGAACATAATTAAATCAAACACGTTTACATCCTTGCTTAACAACCTGTGTCACAGATACAGAATTTGTTCAAAATCCAATGGAATAAGATGTAACAAATGGTGAAGTAAAGAGTTTTAATTAATGGAAGCTACTTAATTAATGGAATTAATTAAGGGACACGGGTGGCACTGTGGGTTAAAGCACAGAGCCTAGGGCTTGCCAAACAGAAGGTCGGCGGTTCGAATCCCCGTGACGGGGTGAGCTCCCGTTGCTTGGTCCCTGCTCCTGCCAACCTAGCAGTTCGAAAGCATGTCAAAGTGTAAGTAGATAAATAGGTACCACTCCGGCGGGAAGGTAAACGGCATTTCCGTGCGCTGCTCTGGTTCGCCAGAAGCGGCTTTGTCATGCTGGCCACATGACCTGGAAGCTGTACGCCGGCTCTTGGCCAATAAAGCGAGATGAGCGCCGCAACCCCAGAGTCAGTCACAACTGGACCTAATGGTCAGGGTCCCTTTACCTTACTCACATTCCAAATTTTTATTTAAATCCAATTATAAGTGGCATTTTCTAATGCCCTGGTAATGTCAAAAGTGGCCAGATCTACGATGAACAAAAGAACATTATTTACTGCCACATATTCATGAGCAAATGCAATCAGTGACCCACCCCATGGTTGAATGGCCAGCTCTGACTCCAGCCTGCTCCTCAGCAAAAACCAAAAGGATAATCAGGATCTGCTCAACTCTAAGGTTTGAGAAGTAAATAATTGGAGCATCAATTAGGCACAATGTTGGTTAAGTTTATTTGTTTATAATTTGAAAGAAACGTTCTGTCCCACTTCTTAACAGATTGGAAAAGCATTGCTCATATTCCAGCCAGTGGGGATAGCGCTCATTAAAATGATTACATTGAAAGACTTGCTAATAACTTTGACCTACCATTCTTAAGTTGTATGTGTGTGTTTTCAAACTTGCTAGGAATGCCATTTCCTCCCAGGGCTTTGAAAGATGCCCTGTGAGTTCCTCTACTTCCTTGCTGTAGAAGGCCAAGAGAACAAGGAATATAAACTGTCAATAATGCCCTGTGTTTCAGTGTCCTGAAATACTTTATTAAACATAGCAAAGATACTGTTCCTATGCATTATCATCAAACTAAGCACTTGTTAAGTTTATGGTGTTTGCTGGTACCTTTCCCTAAAAAAATAGAAGGGAGTGGTATCCATATCAGAACTGTGGAAGTGGTTAACCCTTTGACTCCTGCCATGTTCCCAATAAAAATTAAGTCAGCCTCCTGAAGCTGCTATTAAAAAGCCCCAACTAAATGTTATGTGATCTTTCCTCATAGGGAATCTTTCCTGCTGTTTGCAGGAGCTGTGTCTGTAACATCCAATACGTGCTTGCTAAATGTATGTTAGGATACTTTCCATTTCATTTGAATTATACTGCAATCCGAACTTCCAAATATGTCAACTGGGAGAGGTTAGGACAGGGGTAGGCAGCCTAAGGCCCAGGGGCCAGACGCGGCCCAATTGCCTTGTCAATCCGGCCCGCAGATGGTCCCGGAATCAGCATGTTTTTACATGAGTAGAATGTGTCCTTTTATTTAAAATGCATCTCTGGGTTATTTGTGGGGCATAGGAATTCTTTCATTTCCCCCCCAAAAAATATAGTCTGGCCCACCACATGGTCAGAGGGACGGTGGACCAGCCCACTGCTGAAAAAGTTTGCTGACCCCTGAGTTAGGATATGTGGAATATCTCCCCACTGTGCTTCCTCCCCCCCAAGCTGAGCTTAAATGACTTATCTTGGCATATGTTTACACCTGGTGATAGAGAGCCCTGGTGGTGTTAGCTACATCCATGTACAGGGGCACAAGGGTGGGGAATTGTTGTGTTGGGGGTGAGGCATAAACAAAATTACACTGCACCCTAATTTCTGTCATTCGCTAGGTCCACCCACAGAACTTGGTGTAACTTAAAGGTAAAGGGACCCCTGACAATTAGGTCCAGTCGCGGACAACTCTGGGGTTGCGGCGCTCATCTCGCTTTATTGCCCGAGGGAGCCGCCGTACAGCTTCCGGGTCATATAGTCAGCATGACTAAGCCGCTTCTGGTGAACCAGAGCAGCGCACAGAAACGCCAGGGACTGAGCAACAGGAGCTCACCCCATCGTGGGGATTCGAACCACCAACCTTCTGATCGGCAAGCCCTAGGCTCTGTGGTTTAACCCACAGCACCACCCACGTCCCTGGTGTAACTTCACCAAATCACCAAAAATACAGCTATAATTTAACCTGCCCCTTAGGAGTCAATGGAGGGGCAGAACACTGACCCCCAACTCCAGTCACAGACCCTCTGGACACAAGCAGTTTAGGTGATACACCAGCATATCTGCCTTGTTAGGATTGTTCTGTCCTCTGTTATTTTATATAATAATTTACATAACTTTAACAGGAATCATTAATGGAAAAACAATGCCATTCTGTTAATGTTAAATTTCATCGAACCGGTTGACATTATTGTGTTTGCTAAATGCTACTGTGCAAGAAATAATCCCACGTGATTACTTTGTTAAAAGCAGTTGCACCCACATCGCTACCACTGTCTTCGTATCATTCTAATTGGTGGCAAAATTTCCTCTGAGATAACAGGTTAGGAGTATTTATACTTCAGCATTTGCTGAACAAGTATCCTAACATTTAGTTTTGCTCCTTTTTTTTTTTTTTTAAAAAAAAGCTATTTTCCCACTTTGATCTGCCACAACTAATATGATTGAAAAGATCGTATTAGTAATGAAGGGAGGAGACAATGGCTTTCTCTATTGCAATTATTATGGTATTTTTGTCACTAATGTAGTAGCTCCGGAATAGTCAACATATTATCAAGCAATGTATCCAAGTAAGTTACTTAGTATCATTTGTGTCACATTAAAAAGTCTGAAGATAAACATTCAGATATATGTTAATACAGCACAGAATAAATAAGGGCATTTTTGAACACGGTTTCATTAAGTGTCCATCAGCTGAATGCTGATAATTTCAAAGCAAGCAAAGATCTGGCTGAAAAATAATGATGTGTATTTTACAGACGTAACTGTCTCTGGTATCTGGGCTGGGCTGTGTTTTTTTTTTTTTTTCAAATGATGGGGTTCTCTTTCATTCATGTATTAGATGTTATTGCAAAGATCAGTAATGTTTCCAATGAATTATAGATTGACCAGTCTGCACGCTTCTGTTTGTTGTTGAATCTTGCTCTCCTACAACCTCAGCCTGTCAGAGCTGCATTCAGCCCTCTAAGACAGCTGCTGGATCTTTTAAAACCGCAGACTGCCCTCTGTTGCTCAAAAAGAGGCTGCATCCTATGCAGTCTCATTGCGTTCTCAACAAGAAATGTGAGTTTCATAATTCAGCGACTGCAAAATGCCAACACTGCAAAAACCGAACGCATTAGTTTAAAATATTAAATGAATGTCGCACTGATGCTGTGAAAACAGCGAAATAAGCATGCAAACATGAAGTTACAAGAATGCACATAAATACTGATTGAATTAGCTAGCTGATTTCTTTCCCCCCTTCTGTTTCAATAGCAAAATATGTTGGCCAGGATACAAAACCATGCGCCTGCCCTTCCCCATCAAACACAAATGGTTCTGTAAGCCCAAGTGGCTTTTAGGCTTGTTTTCCCTCAAATGGCTGCACGGCAAACTGCTTTGAAAGTGAGGGGAGGATCAGAAGCAGGTCGTAATATGGTAAAGGTATCAGCTGTTTAAAGAAGTTTTTTAAAATATATCTACAGAACTGGCTCCCTGTGTGGGCCTCATCAGATCTCCCAATCCCCGCCATTAATCTGAGGAGGGCAGGCTTATATTGGAGGGAGGACACCAACAGTTAACAGAATTTGGAGAAAAATGCAAAGTGTGAAACACGTGTCAGGAAAGGAAACTCAACAGCTAGGTAACTCAGCAGAAAAACAAAACCATCTAGTAGATTATTATTGCCCAGCCCTGATTAGGCTTGAAAGAGCAAAACAGCTGAACATAGCATTTATGTCTATGAGGGGGGGGGGAATGATGCTGTGGGCTGCTGGGGGCACTTTCAAGCTTATCTTCTTCAGTGCCTTAATAAAACAGTACAGTGCACATGTTTGTACAACGATACACTTAAGGCTGATTTCATCCCCCCCCCCATCTTATTCGCTTCTAGTTGATTAATAATTAGGAGAGGAAAACATTTACAAAGCTTGAATGTAGTGCATCTTAAGGCAACAGCAACTTGACTTGTTTTTGTTTATTTGTACGACAGCCTTTTTATTGACTTTTGCCAAAATAAAAAAGTGCACGATAAGAGAGATATGTAGAGATACGGTATCATGACATATGTACATCCATAAGCTCCTAACAAAATATCCTTCCTTTGGACTTTTAAAAAAATGCTTTTATAAGAATTGCCATTATTATAGGTAACATACCCATTCACACTACACAGTAAAAGGGGGGGACCATATTGGGAACAAGTAGGTATTAATGGATTTCATTTTTTAAAAAAAAAAAACTTTTTTGTAGCTGAAATGTATTTAGCTTACATCAAGGACAAAATAATAGACACTATGCACGCTCCCAGTTCATATGTTTTGACTTAAATAGCATGGCAAACATTTACTGAAGAAGCTGGGAATTTTTATTCATTCAGAAATACAATCCGAAAAATAAAAACACCCATGCTACAAATATTTCAAGTTGCCACTTTGATGCTGGCAAGGGCGAACAATGGAATTGCATAGTTGTAGCTATAATTTTTCAAATGCAAATGTTGACATGAAAACAGTAAGAAGGAATTTAAAGATGAAGAGAGAGAAAAGGGAAACTCAGTTATTGAAGGTTCATACACTCTTGCCTGCTTAGCATTTTTCTGCAAATCAGATTTTCTTCCTAATGTTATGATTAAAACATGTATTCATGAAACTGATGTTTTAGTATATTGAGAATATGGTAATGCCAAATCTTCTAATGTGTATTCATCATACCATTTTGCATATGATCACATTTTTTGTCAAGGCCGTAGATTAAAGCTTTCTTACCTCTGAATTTTAAAAATATCATGCATGATTCCTTATTTAAAAACAAAAAGCAAACACACAATAGAGAACAAGAAAGCCCAACATATGTTTAAGGTTAACAAATGCCACTAGTATTTATTTTCACTTAATTTATTTGCAACATGTTATTTAAAATTCTATTTTCGCTATAAATGTTTAGAAGAAAGTATCATATTGTTGATATTTTACATACATAAACTATATTTAGCTGGACCTCTTTAACCTACACTCCTTTGTAAAATCCATGGCATGCCTTATATTCAACAATGCCATATATTAACCTACCTATATTTCACATGATGGGAAAATCCAATGTGTACCACACAAAGGTCTTCGGAAAAGAGACAGGTTACAAATGTGATAACAATTTTATTTTACAAGTAACTCACTATTGATGACTTTTTAAGTTTCAGAAGGGTAGCCATTTTGGACTGTTGCAACTAAAGGAACAAATGGCACAGTCCTATTCATGTCTACTCTAAAGTAAGTGTCACTGAATTCAGTGGGGCTTACTCTCAGGTAAGTGTCTCTAGATTGCAGCCAGAGTCTTGTGGCACTTTCAAGAATGACCATTTATATTTATGCCACAACTAAGGTGGCACAAAATTGTTGGGTTTTTTAGAAAGCTTACACAGTGGTGGTGGTTCTGAGCTCTATTTTCTAAAATCCTTTTAAAGTATGTTGGCCACAAACACTGCCATTAGCTATGAAGTCGTATTTTGGTTCTAGTCTCTATGGTCATTCTTGAATGTGACCTTCCCCCCACCCAATCTTTTATGAGCCACATTACCTGTGACCATACCTGAATCTTCTCCAGCCTCGAAGGCCACCACATTCTCCCACCTGTCTGGTCCAGAAAGCATGCAGCACAGACGACACAAGGAGCCAATGAACTTTGATCCACAAATCTAAATCCACCTCCTTGCACAGTTCTCAATTCTTTTTTAAAAATATGCATGTGTTTTTTAAAGCTACATACAGCCCCTAACATACAGCATACATACAGCATGCAATACATACATACAGCATGCAATACAAGAAAGGCCAAGGGTTATTTTTCTAGGCTTCAATCCTATAGCCACTTACCTTGGCATAAGTCCCATTCAACTCAATGACACTGATTTCAGTTGTGTGTACAAATGCAAAGGACTGTGTATGTAGAGCCAGTGTGGTGCAGTGGTTAAGAGCGGTAGACTCGTAATCTGGTAAACCGGGTTTGCGTCTCCGCTCCTCCACATGCAGCTGCTGGGTGACCTTGGGTTAGTCACACTTCTTTGAAGTCTCTCAGCCCCACTCACCTCACAGAGTGTTTGTTGTGGGGGAGGAAGGGAAAAGAGAATGTTAACCGCTTTGAGACACCTTCGGGTAGTGATAAAGCGGGATATCAAATCCAAACTCTTCTTCTTCTTCTTCTAGTGTTACTGTAGAAATATGGCCAAAAAGAAACTAGCCAGTTCTAATGCTTAGAGTACTGGATTAGAAATGGGTTAGACCCACATTCAAATCCCCACTCAGACACAAAGTTCCCTAGCTAACCATGGGGCGCTCACTTTATCTCAGACATTGCCTACCTTGCAAGGTTGCTATTGGAATATTCTCACAAGCTTCCTGTGAGGATAAAAGAGGTTTGGATTGGTTCCAAAGTGCTTGTGCCAAAGAGCAGGACAAAAAGAGCATAAATAGCTAAGGAGTAAGTCCTTGATAAACTCATTTAACCCTATATTCTGGACAGATTGGATTTAGTGCTGGTTAATTTCTTAACTTAAATGCAATTTAAATATCTTTTCTTGATCTTGTGTTTGGTGAATAACTCCTGCTCTTCTCTCCCTGCAGATTTCTTTAACTGCAGCATATTCCCATGACAACACCGGATACCTTATCCATGTAATTTTGACATCCCTTTATTTTAATTCTAGCAGACACTGACCACAAGAGGGCACAAAAGGGTTTTTTGTTGTGATTTGTGTGAATTCGTAGGTAAGTTTTCCAGGCCTGGATCTATGTAGTTTATCAATTCATTTTAAAACATACTTTTGCTTTTAAAAGGATTGAGGTATCATTGCAGAATAAGCAGTACCGCACTAAATAAATCACCAACCACCATGACTAGGTTGTCCCATTGATTTCAATGGGATCCAAGTTCTGATAACTTCTTCTCAATCCAGCCCATCACCTGTACATTTTTTTTCTTAAATGTG
Organism: Darevskia mixta; assembly: GCA_034641385.1. Taxonomy (NCBI): domain Eukaryota; kingdom Metazoa; phylum Chordata; class Lepidosauria; order Squamata; family Lacertidae; genus Darevskia; species Darevskia mixta. The sequence goes on from JAWWNH010000003.1 coordinate 27,341,037, forward strand.
ATCTCTGTTCTAGGCCAACAGAGGTTGCTAATGTGATGCACATGAGCCCATAGAGGCCTTCCCTGCCCCCCCCCCACAATCCTCCCACCTCTTCCCCACTGAAATTAAGCTTGGAAAAAGCATTCTGCTGTAGCCAATAGAAGTATGGGGGTAGGTGGGGGTGCAGGGACCACCAAGTGGGTTGTGAATAGGGTTGCCATACACCTGGGATTTCCAGAATACTGCAGTTGGCAGCAGTGCCCGGGTGGAAATCGTGAAAAAATGTCCGGGAAAATCCAGACGTATGGCAGTGCCATTTCCCCATAAAAAATAGCTTAAAAATGGCATTTTGCAATGCAGAACTTAAAAACCCTAGTTGTGAAGGAACAATGCTTGGGGTGGATTTTAGGAGGCATATTTGGAGGCCAAACTACAAGCCTGAAATGTGTCTTTGTGTGGAAAAATAGGATCTCTAACTAGGAAGTCTGGGTTTTTTTAATCTGCAATAATTAATGCGAGGGAAAGGTTTTTAAGGGAGTTTGCTTATAAATAGCATTCATTTTATTTATTTTAATTTTTGTTATTTTCATATGGGCATGTAGTTTCCTTTGGTACATTTTTGGTTTGCAGTGGTCTGTTGGTTGGTTGTAAGTTGCTTTGGGCAAGATAAAGTGGCTAACAAATGTAATAAGTAAATAAAGACTATAACCTTAATCTGGTTAAAGGACTAAACTGTGTAGCATAGTACAGTCGCACCTTGGAAGTCGAACAGAATCCGTTCCGGAAGTACGATTGACTTCCAAAACATTCAAAAACCAAATCACGGCTTCTGGTTGGCTGCAGGAAGCCCCGTTGGACAACCAGGTTCCAAATGAACGTTCACAAACCAGAACAATCACTTCCAGGTTTGCGGCATTTGGGAGCCAAAACATCCGAGTTCCAGGGCATTCGACAACCAAGGTACGACTGTATAAACTAACTATGATTCAAAGAGGCTAAATTATGTTGCAATACAAAATTATGTTGCAATACAATAATCCAGGGCGGCTGTCTACCAGCTCCATCTGGTATGCAGGCTGAGACCCTACCTGCCCGCAGACTGTCTCGCCAGAGTGGTGCATGCTCTGGTTATCTCCCACTTGGACTACTGCAATGTGCTCTACGTGGGGCTACCTTTGAAGGTGACCCGGAAACTGCAATTAATCCAGAATGCGGCGGCTAGACTGGTGACTGGGAGTGGCCGCTGGGACCACATAACACCGGTCCTGAGAGAACTACATTGGCTCCCAGTACGTTTCCGAGCACAATTCAAAGTGTTGGTGCTGACCTTTAAAGCCCTAAACGGCCTCGGTCCTGTATACCTGAAGGAGCGTCTCCACCCCCATCGTTCAGCCCGGACACTGAGATCCAGCGCCGAGGGCCTTCTGGCGGTTCCCTCACTGTGAGAAGCAAAGCTACAGGAAACCAGGCAGAGGACACCCTCCCATCAGAGGTCAGAGCGATAAACAACTATCTGACATTCAGAAAATACCTCAAGGCAGCCCTATTTAGGGAAGTTTTTAATTTGTGATATTTTAATGTATTTTGGTGTCTGTTGGAGGCCGCCCAGAGTGGCTGGGGGGACCTGGCCAGATGGGCGGGGTATAAATAAAATTATTATTATTATTATTATTATTATTATTATTATTATTATTAATGCTGAAATCCTATACACATTTCCTTTGGAGTAAAATTCCATTCACTTCTGAGAAGATTCATAGGTTGCACATTTATATATTGATAGATTTATTTGGCCTTTTCACACAAGTGTTCCCAAGGCTCTTACAAAGAATGCAAAACTGGATTCCATAGAGATACATTGTTTTGTAGAGTGCTTTTTGCTGATCTTACAAGCTGATTTCCAAAAAGTGCTTACAGTATTTGTTTAGAAAGTCTGAAACTGATGAGGATAATAAAAACAAATTGTAAAAACCAAATTTCAAGGAAGAGTCTAAGTGAAAAAATTTAAATATCCAAATGTCATCAGATTTCCCATGGTCACCATGCTAACATTGAACGAGACATCTGAACTTCATATTTCAATTCATATTTCGTATTTTTCATGTGAAACTGGATGCTTTCAATATCGGTATCTTTTGATGGTTTTTAGTTGAGCAGGCTTGAAATTATTGTTGTTATTTATTAAATTTGTATACTGCTCTTCATCAGAAGATCACAGGGCAGTTCACAACATAAAAAACAAAACAAAATGAGAGCATAAATTATGTAATAAAACAAACAAACCAATACACCACTCCCACAAATACATTATAAGGCCATAGAATTTTAATCAGCCAAAGGCCGGGTTATAAACATTTTTGCCTGGCACCTAAAGATAAGCAGTGAAGGTGCCAGACAAGCATCCCACAAATGATAAGCCACCACAGAAAAGGCCCATTTTGGCTTTGCTGCCCTCCAGACCTCTCCTGGAGGGGGCACATGAAGAAGGGCCTCAGATGATGATCACAGGGTCCAGGTTGGTTCATACAGGGAGAGGCAGTCTTTGAGGTATTTCGGTCCCAAGGCATTTAAGGCTTTATAGGTCAAAACCAGCACTTTGAATTGGGCCTGGAAACTAATTGGCAGACAGTGCAGTCAGACCAGGATCGGTGTAATATGCTCTAACTCAGGATCGGTGCTGGCAATTTTGGCGCCCTAGGCGAGGGGGCGGGCCACGTGACATCATTACGTATGACGCACGTTGCGGAGCAGTGCCCCGCCCCCTGCCCTGCCGGGCGCCCCTCGCCGACGCGGTTTGCTTGCTCCGCCGCTGGTTGGGGCTGCGGCCGGCTGCGGCGGGGGGCAGGCTGGCCAGCGCCCCCTCCATTTTGGCGCCCTCGCCGCCATGGTTTTCGCCCCAACCTGCTTGCTCCGCCGCTGGTTGGGGTGGCACCGGGCGGCGGCGGGGGGCGGGGGGCAGGCTGGCCAGCGCCCCCTCCATTTTGGTGCCCTAGGCAATTGCCTAGTTCGCCTAAATGGACGTGCCGGCCCTGCTCAAACTGTCTTGCTCCGGTGAGCGACATGGCCACTGAATTCTGCACCGACTGAAGTTTCCGAATGTTTCCGTATAATACATTGCAGTAATCTAACCTAGAGTTTACGAGAGCACAGACAACAGAAGTCAGGGGTGCAGCTGGGCCGCCAGCCGAAGCTGATGCCACAGCAAAAGATCCAGAGGTTCCCACAAGCTACGTACCTGCTGCCTGCCCTTGCTTCCCCCCGAAGCAGCACCCCACAAAGGGGCACCCCTCTGGTCAGCCCAGATCTCGATATATCCCTCACTCCCAGATGGATTCTCAATCAGTCATTCTGTGGGGTAGGCTTCCCTCTGCCAGCCAAAGATGCAAAAAGGCTGGCTTCCTCAAGAGGAGGAGGAATTCCAGCAGCAGTGGAGGGTGGCCAGATGAGGATCTCTGGCTGCTGCTACCTCTGAGAGTAAAATGTCAGTTCTCCACAGAAGCTGCCAACCCTCAAATTCCAAATGACACCACGTGTTAACTATCAGATGCTCTCATTTAAACAAAAACAAAAACAAACCATTGCATGTCAATTATCAAATATTGTTAAATATCAGGTATCAAACACTGAATTAAAATATAATTGGGCGTCAAACACAAAGCATTTGACGTTCCCCCCACAACTTATATCCATGTCAGAAAAAGTGTCATCTTGCTTAATTGTTGTCTTTCTGACTTGTCAGTCATATTGATTTATATGCCACTAGCCGAGTTGCAAAGCCTAAACAAATTAAAAATTAATATAGTATAGGTGCCACATGCTAAAAACTAAATAGTGGATTTTTCTGAAAAAGAAAAAAAAAAGCAACATTGTCATGTTATTCCAGCTTTCTAAAGTAAGTGTATTAACTGTTTTAAATATTGTTCTACTCAGAATCACTGGCAGGGCCTGGAGGAGTGTGTGGCGGAGGCCACAGGGCCAGAGTCTGATACAGGGGAAGGGGGCAGAAATGTATGGGCTTTTGTGCCTCCTGCGAGGCAGGAGCCAGGGCTAGAAGGACAGGATGAGTAGAGGAACAGAGGGTGCCTGAAGTAGAATCCCCTCTATCCCCTTTTCTGCTGTTCCCCAGGACCAAGAGGGGCTTAAAGAGACAGGCATAGTGGCAACATCCGTGTAGGATAAGTCACAGGTTGCTTGTGCAAGCTTCATCAGGTAAGGGTACTTAAGTTCAGGTGGGGGCATGGTCGCACTGTTGCTCAGCAAAATGGCTCCCCTTTTCGGAGGAGTCGTGTTGTGGGCGGCAACCTGGGACCTCCCATTGACCCGGCTGTGGGCGGAGGGATGTTGCCCATGTCATTAGGATTCCAACTGCTGTGTCACACCCCTGGCTGACCAATCGGGTGGCCACGTGGTGTTTAAATTGCAGCGCGGCTGGGGAGGGCAGCCTCCATTCGTCTCCTCCGTCGGATCTCCCAGCCCGCCCACCCTCTTTTCTTGCGTTGCTTGACTATGGCCTTGCTATGACTAATGTCGGTCGCCTGGTTGTTGGGGCCAGGTAGGAATTCTTCCACTTGGCAAATTGGCACCAGCCGTTTGCTTTTCGCCTACCTAGTAGCAATCGTCACAACTTTGTAAGGTTAGGCGCTGGGTAAGCCTTGTCATGGGAGGGGCCGTTGTTGCCTCTGGCTTGCCCCTACATGTTAAGGGTATCCTGTTAAAGGGATCCGGGGGTATGGTTCCTGTCCGAAGCCTGGGCATGGGCTAGGGCCATGTCACAACCCCATCAGTGACCCTGGGGGTGCTCAATTGATGTATATCATAGGGCTTCCCCTATCGGTGGTTGACCCTTACGGGACTCCTGCAGACAAGCAGGAATCAGGATAAAGTATTGCTTCACCCAATTGCCTAAGCCAAACCGCTCACATCTGTAACCAATAAAGTTGTGGCCTAATTTATCCCATTAACCCAGCATGTTCATGTCTGTGAGTTTATTTCTGAGGGAACTGAGGGGCCTGGGGCCTTGTCACACAAGCTCGGAGCACCTGAGGAGGGGATGCCAGCTACTTAGTCCCCAGAAGCTTGTGTGCGTGTTTTGTGCTCCTTAGGTGTGTGACTTGTCAAAAAATAATTAAACCATTTCCTCCTTGAACTGGGTATCCTCAGTTAAAGGTAGATAGCCGTGTTGGTCTGTCATAGTCAAAACAAAATAAAAAAAAAAAAATTCCTTCCAGTAGCACCTTAGAGACCAACTAAGTTTGTTCTTGGTATGAGCTTCCATGTGCATGCACACTTCTTCAGATACACTGAAACAGAAGTCACCAGACCCTTGTATATAGTGAGAGGGTGGGGAGGGGTATTACTCAGAGGGGTGGTGGAAATGGGTGAAAGGTTGATAGCTGTGGTAAACCTGTTGACGACTGTTAACGGCTGCAATTAGTCTTACAGGAAAAAGCAAGGGGTGAGAAGGTTAAGAATCCAAAGACATTGGATTCTTATCTCATTATACATGACAACAAAGACATTGGATTCTTATCTCATTATACATGACAAACAAAGACATTGGATTCTTATCTCATTATACATGACAAACAAAGACATTGGATTCTTATCTCATTATACATGACAAAGCTTTAACCTTCTCACCCCTTGCTTTTTCCTGTAAGACTAATTGCAGCCGTTAACAGTCGTCAACAGGTTTACCACAGCTATCAACCTTTCACCCATTTCCACCACCCCTCTGAGTAATACCCCTCCCCACCCTCTCACTATATACAAGGGTCTGGTGACTTCTGTTTCAGTGTATCTGAAGAAGTGTGCATGCACACGAAAGCTCATACCAAGAACAAACTTAGTTGGTCTCTAAGGTGCTACTGGAAGGAATTTTTTTATTTTATTTTGTTTTGGGTATCCTCAGTTCAACCACATAGCCTGATCAGTTCAGGGAAACACCATTGTGAAAACTATATTCTACAAATGCACTGACACAACCAGATGTAAAACAACAACAACATCAACAACCAAAATCTTCTACTGTGTGGCAGGGTGGGAAACTCCAACTCCCATCAGCCTTAGTCAGCATGGCGAAAAGTCAGGTATGGTGGGAATTGTAGTCTAACAACTCGGGGTGGGGAACTGTACATTGGCTACCCTTGACTTACAGTAAGTTCAAAAATGTTCCTAACAGAAGCTACAGTACATGGGGTGGAGGAGTACCACAGAATTATATCACAAAATCCATCCAGAGATTTAAACTCACAAAAGAAATATCTGAGGATGTGGACATTCTTTTTGTTCATTCTGAGCAAAAACACTTGTATCGTTGCTGGCAGCAAAGAAATGGTATACTACTACCTAAGCGAATCAAGTCTTTTCTGCTCAAAGACTGTCTCAGAGGACAAGATCTAACTAAAAGACTAGATGAAATCAGACTGAGACCAGAAGTTGATCCTTAACAGGATTTCCTGTTAATAGAAAATTCTATTTAATATTATTGATGTGGGCGTTACGGCGCTCCAGAGCATGTCACCTTCTTGGAGAGCCCTGTAATTCCTTTAGTAAGACAACTGTAAAGAACTCTGCCTCTCCTTTGATAACTGACCCAGAGGGTATTTTACGGAGTTCAAAGAGATGGAAAAGATATGTATTTCCCCCCTTAAAGGAAGACTCCCTGTGGAACAAGATACAGAAAATATATATAGTGTTTTCTTTTTTTCATTTTTTTAAGGCTCAGCATTCAATTCCATGTCGCTTCCAAAAACTTATTTGAAAAGAATTTCAAGTTTATGAAATGAAGCATTCAAAAAAGGGGGAGCGAATTAATTGCATTGTCAGTCCTACTTACTCACTTGCTTACACTTATTTCCCTCAGAAGATGCTTGATTTCTTTTTTCAAAGCTTAGACTTGCACATATTGAACATCTTTCAGAGCAATCCTAAACTCGAATTATGCTGGCTAAGTGCTATGGCATTTGGTGGAAGCCACACTACGCTGGCAGAGGACTAGATATGTCATGGCATGACAGATGGGCTGACAGAATTGTCCAAATGTGCCCATGGAACATTCTGCCAGTCTTAGGAGCCAACTCCTAGGGGCCAAGGTCCCTTCGGCCCTCCCAGTAAAATATTTGAGGGGAACGGGCTGTCATTCAAAGGCTGTGCGTGCACCACATCATGTGATTGATTGTGTGGGGCAGGATTCCCCCCCATTTTATTCATATGACCACTGCTCCTTGAAAACTTCCATTGTATATTGAGTTACATGCTGAAGACGTACACGAAACAGTGTTAATACCGGATCACTGTCCATTGTCTTGCTGTTATTATACATGAAAAAAAAATACTACTTTCATTGGCCGTCGTGTTGCTTGTTCATGGTTTCTGTTTGAAGATTGCAACACAGAGGTTTCTTGAACTTTCTAAATGGGTGAAATAGGACAAAACCATGTGTGCCATTTCCTATATTCACCCATATCCTATATTCACCCAGACCACAAACCCACCTGCCTTAGGACCTTATGGTGCAGAGTGGTTAAGACATTGAATGAATGCATAAAATGACAACAAAAACTGTATTAGCACCTCCGAAGCTGCCCTACTGGGTGCTCTGCCACTCAGAGCCAGAGTGGAGAGGCATGATTTTGGTCTCCCCCCCGGGCCTGCGCCCTTGGTGGGTATCAACCTGGCTAACCCCTAGGTATGTCAACTGCGCCCAAGATGGATGGTAAGGGAATGCCTGGCTACTTTGAATGAATTCAGATCTCCAGGGCCTGATGGACTGCGTCCAAGGGTACTAAAGGAGCTTGCAGATGTAATCTCAGAGCCTCTTTCTATAATCTTTGACAATTCTTGGAGAGCAGGTGAGGGCTATCACCAGCACTTACATCTTGAAAACATTATTTCCCCCTTACACTTGATATTGTTAGCAAACCTTTCCCAAGAGGCCAGATAAAATGGCTTTGGCCACCTAAATACCGGTAATCATGCAAAACAGGCTTAAATATGCTCGCCTTTTATGTAACGTGAGCATATTAGTAAATATATTTACTGGTATTATCCTTTTGGGTGGAGAGACTGCACACTTGTTCCACTTTAAATGACAGGAAATAGTTTGGTCTAACATTGCCTCTTCACGACAAAAGGAAACCTCATTTCTTTACTTTTGTTTTCACCCACTACATGCTATTGGAAACTGTGATGTAAGAGGTGCCAAGGGGTTGTCATTAATAGGAAGATCATGAACAGAGATTCAATATTTGCCCTTTCTAAAAGGCTTCAGAGCCACTGTACTAATGGCATCCCCACAGAGTGGAAATGTGAACATATATGTCCATGCCAGCTTTAAATGCAGGCTATGCTAAATCAACTGCTTTGGTGAGCTTTTTGTGCTGCTCTGGTACACAAATGATCGCCGGTTTTATTTCCTAGCTGCAGATCAAACATCTCACCACCGAGTCTGTGCTCACAGCTTTTACTCCTATGTGAAGCTAATACAACTATGTAGTCCATGCTCACCCCATACATGCAATATAAAAAGGTAAAGGGACTCCTGACAGTTAAGTCCAGTCACAAACGACTCTGGGGTTGCGGCACTCATCTCACTTTACAGGCCGAGGGAGCTCGCGTTTGTCCGCTCCGCAGACAGTTTTTCCGGATCATGTGGCCAGCATGACTAAGCTGCTTCTGGCGAAACCAGAGCAGCGCACAGAAATGCCATTTACCTTCCCGCCGGAGCGGTACCTATTAATCTACTTGCACTTTTTGGGGTGCTTTCGAACTGATAGGTTGGCAGGAGCTGGGACCGAGCAACAGGAGCTCACCCCATTGCAGGGATTCGAACTGCCGACCTTTTAATTGGCAAGCCCAAGGCTCAGTGGTTTAGACCACAGTGCCACCCGCGTCCCATAAAAGGTAAAGGTAAAGGGACCCCTGACCATTACGTCCAGTCGTGTCCGACTCTGGGGTTGCGGCGCTCATCTCGCTTTATTGGCCGAGAGCCGGCGTACAGATCCCATACATGCAATATAAATACATACAAAAAGCAGGCCTTATACCCAGCATGGGCTTTCTTCTGTTAAAATTATTAAAATATGAGGGGGTTGGCAAAAAGGTAGTTATAACATTAAGAGGGTCCTAGACTCATAGAACTGTAACGTTGGAAGGGATCGCAAGGGTCCTCTAGTTCGACCTTTGCAATGGAGGAATCACACTTAAAGAATCACTGATAGATGGCCATCCAAACTGTGTTTGAAAGCCTCCAGTGAAGGAGAGTCCACCACTTTCTGAGGTGGCCCATCCCACTGTCTGGCAGCTATTACTGTCAGAAAGTTCTTCCTAATGTTTAGTCGGAAACACCTTCCTTTTAATTTGAGGAGGGGGCGGCCATTGGCAAACAGAGTGTGCCCATGCCAGGGACACAGCCCTGGTGACTGGCAAGTGGACTGAGGGGTCGTGCCAAAGGCAACTGCTTAGGGCCATGGACTAAAAAACACCTTGGCTGTGCTGGGCCACAAGGGTCCACCTGACAACTTCATCCGTTCATTCATTTTTATTTCACAAAATTTATGGACTACTTGATCGTAAAAACAAACAAAATGGTTTGCAAAACAGTAAAATCAAGAAAAGTCAGAACCTTGCATTAAAACATACAAAAGTAAAAGTACTCAAAAGTTTACAATTACCTCAACTTCCTAAGCATCTGGGTAGGCTTGTCTAAACGAGAATGTTTTCAGCAGGTACCGAAAGGAGTACAGGTTTTGACCTATAAAGACTTAAACGGCTCAGGACCACAATACCTCAAAAACTGCCTCTTTCCATGTAAACCTTCCCGGACCCTGAGATCACCTCCTGAGGCCCTTCTTCGTGTGCCTCCTCCTCAAGAGGTCTGGAGGGTGGCCTTCTCTGCGGTGGCTCCCGGTCTGTGGAATGCTCTCCCCAGGGAAGTTTGCCTGGCACCTCCATTATACACCTTTAGGTGCCAGGCAAAAACCCTCCTTTTTAACCAGGCCTTTGGTTGATCCGATTTACATCCTATGCCCTTTGTGGGTTTTTTTGTGGGTGGAGGGATTGGCTTTTGAGTTGTTGTTTTTATTTTAATGATGTATTTTGTGGTTTTATAACTTGATTTTATTCTGTGAACCACCCTGAGACCCCTGGGTATAGGGCGGTATATACGGTAAATTCTAATTGTAATAATAATAATAATAATACAGAAAAGGTGCCAGCTTGATCTCAATAGACAGGCAGTTCTAAAGTGTAGGCACTGCCATGCTAAAAAATTGAGTCCTTAAAATGTGGAACCGGTATCATGTGGCACCTGTAGTAGTGTCAATTCCACAGATCAAAGCGGTTGAGTGGGCTGATGTGAAGTAAGGTGATCACTTCGTGTTATGCTAGCCTATGGGAACATTCTTGTACATAATAGTGCATCCACCACCACCACTCTGTGGAAACCTTCTAGGGGTATAAGTCACAGGGACTCCACGTGGACTGTATTTTCAGATGATGGCTTATCACCATCATGGTGGCCCAGTATAGTCTATTATACTGTGTCATGGGCCTCAAACATCTGTGGATGATGGAGTTAAAATGGTTTCAGTGGGTATCCATAGTCGTGTTTTTTCCCCCCTAACAGAAGGAGGGGAATCCTTGCTCTGTGAGGCGGCATGTGTCTCAAAAGTGGATGTTGCAACAGGTGGGCATCTAAGGTGGGGAAGGTCTGGATGCTCGAAGGAGCATTCCAAACCTCTCTCCACAGGGCCAGTCCTCCATAAGGGTGTGTTATGTACTGATCTTGGGTCCTAGAACAATAGGCAGGTAGGATCCTAGAATGCAGCAACCTGATTGGCCTGCAGGAGTCACCCACTCAGGCCCTAGGAGGAAGTGAATCAGCCTATTACTAGAACAATAGGCAGGTAGGATCCTTGAATGCAGCAACCGATTGGCTTGCAGGAGCAGCCCAATCAGGCTCCAGGATGGGAGCAGAATCAGCCAATCATGCGGGACCCATTGTGTAAATAATGTATATAAAGCCAGAAGTTTGGGGGGAAATTCATTCACTGTTTTCTATGAGCTGCAATAAAGAGCATGAAATCACTACTCGACTCAAGTATATTTCAGGGTGAATTTTACCTTGTAATATGGAGTACATTTGTTCCTGCCCAACAAGGAAGTAGAGATAGGAACACTCTAGCACTCATGCTTCAGCTAAGAGTGTATAGGCTCCCTTGGACGCAAGTCCACTTTGTTGGATACATGAAGTGAAATCTTAGCTGGCAGCAATGTAAAAGGAGGAGTTGAAATGGCAATGAGATGCAAAAATTACAGGCAATGATAATTAGAGGTGAAATTTATGTTAAATAGGGATAACTTCACAGTAGCAGATGGGTGATCATTTGTGTAACATTTTTGAAATTATTGCAGCAATACACATAGTGGAGCAGAGAATCACACAGAAGAAACAGCCATAAATAGAGCAGGTATCTGACCATTGGTCAGCTAGTAAACACGTGTATTGTGATAAATTTGTCTCAAAAGTTAATGTCTCATTTAACCGGTTTTCTTTTATTTATTTATAGCTCATCTAAATATGCTTTAATGTGACCATTGGTGTTTTTGAGTGGTTTGATCGGTTCTTTCCAATCGTACTGTTACTGATGCTTTAAAAAATGTTGCTATTGTCTTTTTATTTTTATTTTTGCATTATTATCACAATTGATACCTGTCTTGGGTGCTATATGTAGAAAGGTGGATTATAAATTGAATTTATAACAATATAGATTAAATAACAGATTAAGCTTCCCATGTAGTCCCTTGGTTTGGGCAAATGTACAGCAATGTTTGTTTTTTCTCATCGCACTTCGCCCCCATCTTCCTAGAGTTCAGACCACATCCTGTTAAACTGATCAAGCCTCCATTTATTTTAATGAAGATAGAGTGCGCTGTTAATGTACATATTTCAGCATACACAGATTCACAGTTCGCTTTTATTCCCACTTTTCTGAACATTTAAATAATGCAACAAGTTTTTTGTATACCAAGTTAGACTGGGTGTTAAGACCCATCCTTTTAGCTTAATGGTGTCTTCGCTGCAACTAGCTTAATGGCTTTGGCACCGTGTTCCTTCATTTGTCATTACAAACATGCATTTCAGCAGGAAACCACATCAGTTGAATTAGGATTTCCTGTTGAGCTTTCAGAGCAGTCAAAAGCTGTTGAAGCGTCTGGGTAGTTTGCAGTTGTTATCTACCATTATAGGAGATACAACTTTGACATAAAAACACTTTAGTAGTTCTTCGCTGGTAGACTAAAGTGTCTGGGTTACATGGTGTCAAATTAGTTCTGTCCACCTTTGTGGATTGCTTGTAGAAACATGCAGCTTACTGGTGCTAGCAAAGTACAATAAATTGCAGCCTAAGAAAGCTGCCTTTGATGTTAGACAACTCTGCTTGTGCTCCAAGATAAAAAATACGTACACACAACCATAAATCAAGGTGCACTTCTTAGGCAGATGGAGATCTGTTCATGGCCATGCTCTTTTCCCACCTCCAAGTAAAAGAGGTTGAACTCTTTTTATTTCTTAGCAACGACGTTTTCAAGCATCACATAATTCCAAGGAGTATCAGAAAGCAATTTTCTTTTCTCTCACACATAATAACTAAACCTTGAAGAAAAAGCAAGAATTTTGATATGATTTATAATTTGATTTAAAAAAAAAGAAAAGAAACTCTGTTTTTCTGTCACACAAAAAGCACTTCTCGTGTGTCTGTCATAATTCAATCAAAGAAAAAACAAGCATGACCACTATGAAAGAACAGGGACATTTTCTTAAGATATTGCTCTCAATTTCCCCTTACAACAGAAGAAAAACATTAAGTCACCACTGTACCCTGGGAAGATGACAGACTGGAAGTCAATGGCACTTGCAATTTAAATGTGTTCAAAACTGAGGTGTTGGTTGAAATGGGTTAGTGGGAATTAACTCCATGTCTACAGTCACTGCTAATCATTATTACCTCTAGACTTTGAAACATTTGGCTATGACATTCATGGACACACACCATGGTTAACACTGCTTACAGCCCTAGAGATGTATCCATGTTCTAAAACATTCTTAAATAATCAATGTCAAAAAAACAAAACAAAACAAAACCACCCACCACTGTCCACAGGGCAATATCAAACTAAACAGATCCTAGTGGAAAGGCTTTTGATTATGCAAGGGGAAAGCTCTTCCTCTTCTCTCCCCAAGCATTCTTGTACCTCCTTAAATCTGTTTTGAGTTTCCCCCCATTCCTTCAGAGCAGATCTGGGATCTGTGTGGCGGGCACAGGGAGAGGAGAGCGAGGGGAAGTTCTGTTGCACAAGTGCATGTCATTATGGTAGTTAATGGATCTATTTAGTTGGATAACGCCCATCTCTGGCAGTGTGCGAATACAAGGTATAGGTCAGCCTTGTAAATAAGCCCATTAAAGTTAAAAAGGTAAAGGGACCCCTGACCATTAGGTCCAGTCGTGTCCGACTCTGGGGTTGCGGCGCTCATCTCGTGTTACTGGCCGAGGGAGCCGGCGTACAGCTTCCGGGTCATGTGGCCAGCATGAGAAAGCCGCTTCTGGCGAACCAGAGCAGCGCACGGAAATGCCGTTTACTAGCCTGCAAAAAAATGGGTGGCTTGCAGAAGTAGAACAGAGTTCCTGCAGCAGCACTTCTATGATTGTGTGTATTTCTACAGTTGGGTGCAGTTGCCTGCATGCAATTCCTTGGGGCCTATGGCCACTAGGCTAGTGCTTTCATGTGGCAATTAAAGCTGTACTAAGCCTTAATTATATGAATAGAATCTTGGTTTTAAAAGGTTGTACTGCACACCAATCCTAGGTACTTTTTCAGGCAGCTTGGTCCTATGCACTTAAGCACTCCTATGCCCACTGAAACAATTGCATCAAACACACCTACACTCAGCATAGGATTGTAGCCTCAATGTGTATTTCTTTATTATTCAGACAGCTCATTTCAGCACCACACTGCAGCTCTTTAAGCATGTAGGGAAAGCTGTGTGGTGTTGGCATGCAATGATGATTATGGAACTGTCCCCACAAAGAAAAATTAGCAAGTAGAGCCTGATTTTATGCAGGGTTACTCAGAAGTATCACCATGTCTTCAACTGAACTTATGCTGAAATCCTATACACATTTATTTGGGAATTAGTTCCAATTACCCCAGTGAAACTGAATCACAAAAAAAATCTTTTGCTACAAGATACTTTATCTGAGAGTTTGCAGTACCCCACTATATGTGCCCACTTTCCCCCACTTAAGGACAAAGAAAGACCCCTATCTCAGCCCTACCTTGTCTAGCGTTGTTCTGACAATGGACATGCAGATGAACACAATAGTGCTGTTCTGCCTATAAGACTCGGCGTACCAATACCGGAAGAAATATAGCCATTACGACTAGTAGCCATGGATCTTATCCTCCATGGGTTTGTCTCGGCAAAATGCTTGTGCCTTTAACAGCTGCATGGCAGGCGAAAATCCTGCAAACTGCACCTCCATGCTGAGAAAAGTATCACCTGTTGAAGTCTGCCTATTTCCTAATTGTTGATGGGAAAGGACGCCTGCCAGGAAAAAGTGGCAACTGCAGCAATCATTCTTCAGAAAAGGTTTTACGTTAAGGAATGTTGGAACATTCAGCAGTAGCTGCCTATGCCCCTGGCCTATTTTGCTGCAGGAAAATAGAGTAGCAGGAAGCAACCTCCTCCCCAAGTGTGAAGTGATTTAAATCAAAGCAATTTAAGTCATGATTTAAGTTGTCATGAAGGGACAGACATCTTCACATTGAATCTACACACACTTTTAAAGGTGGACAGAAATACCTGGGCAGAAAGGTATTTCCTATTAAAGTAAAAAAAAACTACCCATCTTCCTTGCTAGTTTCTTCTAATGGCTTAGGACAGTGATGGCCAAACTCGGCCCTCCAGCTTTTTGGGGACTACAATTCCCATCATCCCTGACTACTGGTCCTGTTAGCTAGGGATGATGGGAGTTGTAGTCCCAAAACAGCTGGAGGGCCAAGTTTGGCCATCACTGGGTTAGGACATGCTTTGTGCAAATTACGTTTCACTTCAAGTAGTAGTCCAAGGCTATCTGAAGGAGGCAGTAGTAAGATCATTCCAGAAGAGGCCTTCACTGGAGCCAGAAGATCTCTTTTGTCCCCCATGTTGTTCAATATCTGCATGCAATTGCTGAGTGGAGTGTGTTGTCACCAGTATGCCAATAGGTAAAGGTAAAGAACCCCTGGACGGTTAAGTCCAGTCAAAGGCGACTAAGGGCTGTGGCGCTCATCTCGCTTTCAGGCCAAGGGAGCCAGCCTTTGTCCACAGACAACTTTCTGGGTCATGTGGCCAGCAAGATTAAACCGCTTCTGGCACAACGGGACACCGTGACAAGTGCCAGAGCGCACGGAAACGCCGTTTACTTTCCCACTGCAGTGGTACCTATTTATCTACTTGCACTGGCTTGCTTTCGAACTGCTAGGTTGGCAGGAGCTGGGACAGAGCAGCAGGAGCTCACGGATTCAATCTGCCGACCTTTCAAACAGCAAGCCCAAGAGGCTCAGTGGTTTAGACCACAGTGCCAAGAGGCTCAGTGGTTTAGACCACAGTGCCACCCGCGCTGATAATACACAGCTGTTACTCCTTCTCCTTTTCTGTAGGTGAGGCAGTGGATGTACTGAATCGGTGCCTGGTTGCAATAATGGACTGGATGAAGGGTGATAAATTTAAGCTTAATCTGGACAAAACTGAGATACTGTTAGTGGGTGGTTCATCTGACCAGCTGAGTGGTGTGAGGCCTGTCTCAGAAGGAACAGGCTCATAGTTTATGGGTTTGCCTTGATCCATTGCTCTCACGTGAGGCCCAGTGCCTTCCAACAGCTTATGCTGGTGGCACAAATATGACTGCCATATCTGGACAGAAATAATTTGGTTGCAGCAAACTATGCTCTGGCAACCTCAAGATATCCCTATTACGATGAACTTTATATGGAAAAATGGTCCAGAAGCTTCAATTAGTACATAATGCAGCTGCCCAGTTATTAAGAGGTTTGAGGCGAACACCAATATCATAACACCAATTGTTACAGCTAGAATCATATGGTTATATGATTCTGGGCCCAATTCAAAGTGGTGATTTTGACCTTTACAGCTCTTTATGGCTCAGGACCTCAACATCTTCTGAAACACCTCTTCCAATATAAATCTAACCATATCCCGAGATACTCATCTGATGTCATTCTCCCAATCTCATCTCTGAGGAAACCTCGGAAGATTATGAGGGAAGGAGTATTTTCAGTTGTTGCTCCCTATCTTTCCCCAGTGAGGTGTGCTTGGTGCCTTCGCTGACTTATTTTCAGCACCAGGTTTAGGATGATGGTTTGTGCTGTTAGTATGCTGCCAAAGCTTCATGGGGTTGTTATTGGGGAGGGTGGCATTGTTTTGTATATCTTTATGGTTTGTATGCCTTTTTTAATGAATGTGTTAATTTTATAATGTACTTACGGCTATGTTTTTAAATATGTTTTTAAGTTGCTTGGAGACATCTGTGAAACAAGTGACTAATATCTAATAGTAACAGATGCTTTGGCTGTGATTCCTGCATTGCAGGGGGTTGGACTGCGCGACTTCTCGTGTCCCTTTCAACTCTACAGTTCTATGATTCTATGACTAATTAAGCACACTGAGGAGCTCAGGAAGATGGCGGGCATAAAACGGTGCCAACCAGATCATCCAGATGAGATCAGTGGATAGTGATGGGTTGGCATTTTCCAACAGCTGTGATTATCTTCTCTCAAAGTGGTATATGTGGCAATGAAAGCAGGGCAGTAACTGAGCTTGCAGCCACAAGTTCTCCAGGTCTTCCCTCAGAGGCTTGAATATCCTGGAAGCCCAAAGATAGTGAAGGTTGTTACATAGGCTGCTTATCATTCTCATAAACCTGCAGATAGGGAACCTGAAATTTGTTATTCGATTCCTTCTCCCTGCTACTATGCTGTGTTTGTGTGGCAAAACCCCTCCTACAAACAGCTGCATGCTTGAAAAAGCACCAGGAGATCCAGTCATGGAACTACCACATAATGGGTACTTTCCTTCTGAACCATGGCATTTCCTGAACTAAGAAACACGTCCAGAGTCTGTATATGAACCTGAAGAAATGTAAACCAGAGTGCCTGCTACATCCTTGTTGGAATTCTTATTTGAATTTCTTCATCTTCTTCTTCTTCTTCTTAATAATTTATTATTTATACCCCACCCATTCTGTCTTCTGGGTTTGGACCTTGCCACACCTGCCATAAACAAACTGAAAGAATATTCTAGATTTTGGTTGCTCAGAAATTCAACCTGTAGAGCAGGGATGAGGAACTTGCAGCTCTCCAGATGGTGTTAAGATTCCAACTCTTTATTAGCCTCAGCCAGAAAGGATGACGGGAGTTGTATTACAACCTCCTCTGGAGGGCCACAGGTATCCCACTTCTGCTGCAGATGCTTCCAACTGCGTCTAAAGAAAAAAACTGCCAAAATGACCTTTATCCTGCACTATTCTTTCCTGCTAAAGTTCAAACAACAACAGCAAGGTTAACTCCCACGCTCGCAACGTGCAGCAGAGACATGAATGAGGGTTCACGTCAAGAAGGAACCTCAATCCAATCTAGGTTCAATTTACAGCAAAGCACCTGTCTAGCATTGCGCACGCGCGGGCTCTCTCGAGCACTACACTTCCCCACATGCAGCGCGCTGCACTAAAACCAATCACAAGCCAGGGTTCAAGCCCCGCCCATCCCCCGCCAAAAAGACTCTGAATTCGTATCCTGCAGAGGGAGGGGGGGAGCTGTCTCCCCGCGCCCCAGCAAAGGCAAAAACAAACAAACAACGGTCTATGTTAGCTAAAAGAAGAACTAATAAGGCTGCCCCGACCAGTTTAAAGAGCGAGGCCTTCCTTCCGAAGGATGGGCGCCAGCAGCGGGCGGGCGCGTCTGCGGCAGCGCATCCTTCCCGCGCTGTCAGTTACAGGCGCGCGAGCGGGCTCTCGTCTCCCCTTTTCATTCGTCGCCTGGCTTTCCTGGACTTGTCAATCAACGGCTTCGGCGGCCGTGAGCGCCGACAGCGGCTAGCAGAGGGGCGGATGGAGAACAGAAGCCTTTCGTCTTCGCACCGCCCTTGATCCCGCCTCCCTTTCCCCTTTCGCGCGCGCAAATCCCCCCCTAAAAGAAATCCCCCCCCCTCGCCACGGCGGTTAATAGCCCCACTCCTTCCCCTCACCCATTACGCCCTCTAGTCACGCCCACCCACCCCCTCCTCGCACCGCCGCGAGCTCTTCTGTATAGGCCGGGCCGGCCTGTTTCAAGGCGAGGGCCTGGCTCGTGCGGCTCTCGCGCCGCCCTGGCTCCTCCCCTTTCCCCGCCTCCCTTCCCGCCAGGCCGGCCGCCCTGCTCTCTCAGAGGCTTAAGCCTGCTTTGGGTTCCTTCCTCAGTGGGTGTCAGCCTAGGCCTCGCCGGGCCCCGCCCCTCCTCCTCCTCCTCCACCCCCGGCGCCCTCTCTCTCTCTCTTCTCGCCCCCTCCCTCTTCCAGCTCCCAGTTGTCAATCAGGCGCTGGCGCTGAGGCAAGGCGGCGACGGCGGGAGGAGGAGAGACGGGCACCTACGCCACAGCCCAGCGGCGGCCATTCGTGGAAAAATAGGCCGGCCTGCTCCTCCCAGCTCCGGCAGCGACCGGCCTTCTCGCCGCCGCTACACCCCCAGCACCCCGCCCTCCGTCCCTCCCCTCCTCCTCCTCGAGCCGCGCCTCAGCGGGCGTTAATGCGGGATGAGCGGTACGTAGCCCCCCTCCGCCCCTTGCCTCCCCCGCCGCCGCCCCCGCGCGCCTTCCCGCTTCTCCGTCCCCTCTGGGTCCCTCTGTCTCCCCCGGTCTATCCCTCCCTCTGCCCCTCCTTCTTCCATCCCCCCTTTCCTTCCCGGCCCTCCCTCCCCGTGCACATCCATCCCTCCTTCGTTTCTGTTTCCTCCCATTTTCCCCTCCCTTGCGCCTCCCTCCTCCTGCCCCTAAAGCATCCTGGGCCACTCAGTAGCCGTAGATGCTTTAGGGGCAGGAGGAGGAGGAGGGCTGTGGGTGGTTTTCCGCCACCCCACCCGGCCCGCCTTACAGTCTCCGAGAGCAAGAAACCAATCAAGCCTCCCCTTTTTTTCCTGGGTGTTCGCTCGCCAGCCCCCCGTGGGCCGGGTTTCCCAAACCACGTTTTATTTTATTTTTATTTTTTATGACTCCCTTTTCTGCAATAATAATAATATGGACTGAGTTAAGAATGGAGGGCTGGTGAGAATGTCCTGACAGATTTGCTTCTGGTTGCAGATTCAAAGTGAACAGTTATGTCTAATAGGTTGTGTGTTTGTTTTGTCTTTTGGTAGATCAAAAGAAGGAGGAAGCTATGCCCTCGGAGGGAGAGAAATCTCCTGAGGCTGAAAACAACAACAATAAGAAAAGCAAAACTGGAGCCTCTCAGGTAAAACATAGAGGGAAGTGAAGCAAGGCTTAATTACTTTCAGTTCAATTCAAGAGATACTGCCTTGTGGCTTATAGGATGGGTACAAGTCTTTATGGCCTAGACATGTTTGGGGGAAGGGGCAAGTTTTCTTGTATTTACTACAGATGTTTGTGGGGGTGGTATGAAACCTTTGGCTGGATAAGTTAGTCATTATTTGTTCAGTTGTCATGTTTTCTAACATGCTTTAATACTCAGGATACTGCTTTTTAGTTTGCAAGTACTATTTATCTCCTAATACACTATGTCTCTGTTAGGATTCTCAGCCTTCTCCTCTGGCTCTGCTGGCAGCAACTTGCAGCAAAATAGGGACTCCTGGTGAGAATCAAGCAACTGGACAGCAGCTTATTATAGATCCAAGCCAAGGTTTGGTGCAACTTCAAAATCAGCCACAACAGTTAGAATTAGTAACGACTCAGCTTGCTGGAAATGCTTGGCAGCTTGTTGCGGCTGCTGCTGCTCCTCCTACTTCAAAAGAGAACAACATCCAACAGGCACCTTCTGTTGCTTCTAGTGCTGCAAGTCCCTCCAGTAGTAACAACGGAAATGCATCCCCTTCAAAGACGAAGACAAGCAATTCTTCTGCGGTAACTCCAGGACAGTTTCAAGTCATACAAGTACAAAATCCAGGAGGTACTGTTCAATACCAAGTGATTCCACAGATTCAGACGACAGAAGGTCAACAAATTCAGATCAATCCTGCTACTACTACAACTCTGCAAGATTTACAGGGTCAAATCCAACTCATCCCTGCAGGAAACAATCAAGCTATTCTTACAGCTACAAATAGGACAGCTTCTGGGAATATTATTGCTCAGAACTTGGCAAATCAAACAGTGCCAGTCCAGATTAGGCCTGGTGTTTCTATTCCATTACAGCTGCCTATTGCCGGCACTCAGGCGCAAGTTGTAACTTCATTGCCTATAAACATTGGGGGAGTGACTCTAGCATTACCTGTAATAAATGTTGCTGCTAGTGGTAGTACTGGACAGGTTACACAGTCCAGTGATAGTGGAGTTTCCAATGGAAATCAGCTACTGTCCACACCTGTCACAACCACTGCTGTAAGTACTATGCCAGATTCACCTTCTTCCACTTGCACAACTACTGCCTCCACATCGCTTACAAGCAGCGAAACTTTAGTAAGTACAGCAGAAACAGGCCGGTATGCAAACACAGCAACCAGTTCTGAGTCTAGTACTGAAGAACCTCAAACAGCCACATCAGAAACAGAGACTCAGAACTCTAGTCAGTCTAATGGATTGCAAAATGTGCAAGATCAGACAAACTCACTGCAGCAGGTGCAAATAGTAGGTCAGCCTATTCTGCAGCAGATACAGATCCAGCAGCCACAGCAGCAGATCATTCAGGCTATTTCTCCACAGTCGTTTCAGCTCCAGTCGGGACAAACTATTCAGACAATTCAGCAGCCTTTGCAAAATGTTCAGTTACAAGCAGTGAGTCCAACTCAAGTTCTCATAAGAGCACCAACTTTAACCCCATCAGGACAGATCAGCTGGCACACAGTACAGGTCCAAAATCTTCAAAGCCTTTCAAATCTTCAAGTACAAAATGCTGGATTACCCCAGCAACTAACCATTACCCCTGTATCTTCAAGTGGTGGTACTATAGCTCAAATTGCACCAGTAGCTGTTGCTGGTACACCAATAACGCTAAATGCTGCCCAGATTGCTTCAGTGCCTAATCTTCAAACAGTAAGTGTAGCCAACTTGGGTGCTGCAGGTGTTCAAGTGCAAGGAGTTCCAGTCACCATTACAAGTGTTGCTGGTAAGTGCTGTTAAGAATATCCTTTAGTGATGGTATTGGTGTAATGATAATATTTAACTATGATATGGGCATTTCTGCATTTAAGTCTCAATAGCAAAATAGTAGATTATATATGCTCAACATTAACAATGCCTACAAAATACTGATTCCTTTTTGCTTGCACTAAATTGACTGCTGGAACAGAGGGTCCCTGGACCGTCAATAATGTGCTTTTGGGTGGTGCAAGAGCCTGGGTTGGAAATGGGGAAACCCCAGTGTCCAAGTGTAAAAAGTCCCAGTATGTGTGTGGAGAACACAAGTGGCACCTTGAGTTTCAGCTATACAGTATAAGAAACAGCTTACAGATTGCACTACTAAAAGTTACATTGGCTTGTGCTCAACTTTTGTCTTTCACCAACAGTTGTGGTTGGCAGCCCTAAATCTCATTATTTTAGCTGTCTCTTGTGAATGGGTGAATAAATGTGTACATGGTTTAAGTCATAAATCACTACTTAAAAGTCTTGATTACAATGCCTAAGTTGGAATGTGGCTATGTCCTGCAACTAAAGAATAATTGAATGTATTATTACCTGAATTAATATGTACAATGTGTGTGTTCATCTAATGTTGTTCTGATTCTGTTCAGGAGCCTGGAATTCACTATGCAAACTGACTGCTTATTTGATTCTCCAAGGAAAAGTTGCAGATCTTTTTTTAAACCAGCAGAACAGAAATATAAATTATGTTGAAAGATGTAGAAACACGTGTGCAAGTTAATGCCCTGTCAAAATCAGTTGGAATTGCATACGATGCAACTTGTATGTAAGATTGTAGTGTCTGAAACTTCATAGAATTAGTTAATTGTTCCTACTGCAAGAAAATTGCTATGGCAAATAATAATTCTAGTGAATGAAATGAATTAAAAGTAAGGTATTGTTTGTAGAAATGGAACATTTAACATATTGAATAATGGTTTGGCCCCATTTCCAACTTGGAAAACAAGTAGGTATAACATGTATGGAGTGTTGGCATTTACATGCCATGTAAATCACAAATAGGTATTTCTCGAAACCAGTTATTCCCCCCCCCCTTGAATAAAGGAATACTTAAAGAATTGATTAAAACTAGCATTTCTCTTCGAGTGTGTGATACCTGAAATAAACCTCAAAACTTGTTTAATTTTAAGGATATTCAGATATAAACCTTGTTCCCTCCTTGCCTTTCCCTTCCCTTGCATGCAGCAAAAAACGAAAAAAAACTTTTGTGGTTTATTGGCAATTATAGCTTGTCATTTTGGCATAATTAGTCAGGTTACAATTTGGAAGTTTCTAAGTGCCATGAGGGAGAGGCAAGGGAAGGAGGAAGTGTGTAAGCCCAAAGCTCATGCCATGGCTTACCATTGTGTTTCAGTTGTCCCAATCTATGTTCTAGCATTTTCTATATAACTTGAGTTTTCATCTGGAGGTTGGGCTCAATTCTGATATATGTCCTAGAGACTTAAGTATATGTTGCGTTCTGACAGGATGTAGTTGTCATGTCCTGCTGAATTTTATAAAGAGAGGACGAATAAGTGTTAGTAGATACTGAATTGTTTACTTTTATTTCTCACTGAACCTCCTCCTGAGATGTTTGTCTACTGATGGGCAGGAATGTAATTAGGAGGAAAAGTTTTGGGGATACATTTCTTTTAAAGGATCCCCTTTCCCCTTCCTATGCTTTTCAACAGCATCACTGAATAATCTCATCCCTGTTTTATAGTAATGTGGCAGCAACCCATATTCTGCTTCTGTCATGTCTAGCTTGCCCCACAGTTATGGCTGGAGAATCTTTCACAACTGATCTCTTGCTCTCACCTTAATTTATTGGTTGTATGGATATGACGCCTTGCTGAATATATATGGTGTGCATTATATAATACCTAGTATTTTATTTTCAATCACAAACCTGGCTCTGCTGTTTCCAGGGCTTTTGCTTTGGCATAACTGTGCACCATAACAGTAAGTGAAAAGTAACTGTCTTAATGTATGAAGTGAGAATTGTAGACAAGTTGTACAGAGACTGTATAAACAGCTGTTTCCTCCCCGCAGAACTTCAATAAAACATTACAAACTTGGTTCTATATAAGTTCATTTGTAGACATAAGCTGTAAATTGCATCCTGGTGTGCCATGTTGGGACTCCTGGTGTGTAGCTTCAGCGTGCCAGGCCTCTTTCAGTACACATATTGGTGATTGCTGCCAGTTCCTTTAGTGTCAGCAATAACTTTCCACTACTTTTCTCCCCCCCCCCTTTACTCCTCTGCTAAAACCATGTAGATTTAGTCAGAAGTAACAACCTCGGTCTCTCACATACTTCATTTTTAAACCATGGTGTGACCAGTGTTACTGGTTTAGTAAGAGATGCCCATCTGTAGAATAAACATAAGAAGAGCCTGCTGGATCAGTTTAGCGGCCCATT
Organism: Darevskia mixta; assembly: GCA_034641385.1. Taxonomy (NCBI): domain Eukaryota; kingdom Metazoa; phylum Chordata; class Lepidosauria; order Squamata; family Lacertidae; genus Darevskia; species Darevskia mixta. The sequence goes on from JAWWNH010000003.1 coordinate 27,364,819, forward strand.
TAGTCCAGCATCCTGTTTTCAGAGTGGGTTTAAAAGTGTCTCTTGAACATAGAAGACCTCTAGTAAGCGGCCTCTTTTTTGGACATAATGACGATTATTGTGTTACAGCATTTCCATCTTGCCTTGATAACATAGGAAGTAGCAAGGTGGCAGTAGATACTAATCTCTTAAGGACTCCATTTATTACTCTTCAGTAGCGTACATTATATTTATTAATGGTGAGGAGTGAGCATCTTTATGAATAAGAATTCCTTATATATTATGGCCACCAGCCAACACACATGGCTGGTGGCCATAATACATAGTCCCATCTTTCAAATTCATTCCTACAGGACAAGCACTAGATGGTTTCAAGTCCTGGCTACACACAATGAGGTGCTAGGAAGGATTGTGCTACTTCAGATTGCAAGTGGGTAACTTGTTAAAATTACCATAATAGCTTTACCAAAAAACAAAAAAACAAAAAACAAAAAAAACCAAACATCCATACAAATAGAAAACTAGCACAACAGCAAGAAGGCTGGATTAGAACTTTTCTCCCTAACATGCTAGCATTCTATTTGCATATGGCAGCACTAACAAAACCTGGTATCCAGCAGAATCTGAAGCGACAGTCAACTCTTACTCCTTGCAAAATAAAATTAAAAAAAATTCTTCCAAAAAATTCTCTTACTCCTTGTAATTCTGCTACCTCATTATTCATATGTGTAGATGACGCTCAAGACTAGCTGATCCCTTATGGGCTTTCCCACTCTCTACTCACTTAAACTTTTCTTTATTTTGTGTTTAAGTCCTCTGTTAAAATTGCAATGTGATATTACATATTCTAATAGAAGGACTAATTATGGTTAATTCAGTGGTGACTCAAGCCACTTAAATTAGTTGGTGAAAGTAATCCAGAATCATCTCCTTATGAAGTGCAAATCTTCAACTGGAAATTATTTGAAACTAAAAGAGAATTAGCTGAAAGATATAGTTAATTCCCATGTTTAGCACAGGCGTTATGTTTCAGAAAATGACCTTTGTTTTGCTATTATCTGTTTACCTAATTTTAATTCCCCTTTCCCCATATACATTTCCTGTGCTTTTAAGTGTGGAATTTCAGAAAATTAAAGCAATCACTGATGCAGGCAAATATCAAAGTTTTAATCACCACCTTTTATTACAAATATCACTAGGTCTATATGGGTATGTTTAACAAGGTTTTCTACTTTGTGCTTAGTATTTCAGCCCTGAAAGGTTCATTTTCACTGATTGATATAACTGGACATCAGCTTACTTATGATCATTCATAAATAGAGTACATAGTAGCTCTACTACTATTGTTGATCTAATTTAAACTTTAAGTCTGTTAAGGAGCTTGTTCTTTCTATATAGATTAAGACAGGACTGTTTCGCTGTTATGTGTTAATGTTTGTATAGATTCTTTTTGTCTGGTTGCTTGCCTTCTGTAAACCTATACTGTTGTCTGAGTTGGATGACTATCTTGCTGCCTAGGTACTGAGAAGAAGAGTTACCATATAGCTATTCTTCTATAAGAAACGTGGAAAACAAAGGGCCTTGGAATAGTGAAAAGCACTAAAAATATAACTTTAAAAAATAAGCCATTAAAAACCTTATCTGTCTCAATTTAGAGCCCCAGACTATAGAACCTAATTATTTCATGTGAGCTCCATTGACCCTGGGCTGGTTTGCATTATATTGTAAGCCAAACTATGGTTTACCAAGACTGTATGGGCTCCTAGAAAGGAGCATGTTGCCACTTAGCTCCTCCCTGGTCTTTTTTACTGCTGCAGTAAACCAAGGTTTGGCTTAGCATGTCACCCATACTGGAATGAGTGGTTTTGCTCTCTCCTCACCACAAGTTGTCACCACACCTTGGTTGCAGCTCATGGTTAGCTTAACTATGAGTTCCGGTTCAGATGACATGCTGTCAAACCTTGGCTGAGCTCAGTGTGGCATTACAGTGAAAAACAAACTTGGAAATTCTTCTGTGCAAGACTGCTTTTTTATGTGGTCTCAGTAAGCCGTAGTTTATTTGCCATGCCATTATCCTCACTAAAAATTCATTAGCTTTGTATGACACAAATGCTTGATTTCATATTTTTTTTTTTAAATATTATTTTATTGAAGGACAAATGAACTTGGAAGGACAAATGCTTGATTTCAATTTCCCCCCTTTTTTCCCCTTCCAAAAATAGTATCTGTCGCAGACCATAGAAGAAATAGCAGCAGTTTGCCCTCCTGAGTCAAAAGATACAGCTAGCACTAAAGTTCAGCTACTACAGGTTAAACTTACAATCTTTGGGAAACATTGAGCTCATAAATAAAGTTCATATCATTGAGGCACTTCTAAAACAGACTGTCTACTGTGTTTAATAACACAGGGTTTAAAGGCAATCCCTTGCTACTATTTATTATCCAAACAGTTACCTAGCTCATTGAAAAAACTCTGTTGCTTTCACTGAAGATACGTGCACAATTGGGTTGTACGCTAAGACTGGACTTGCTACTGCTGGTTTTCAATATTTATACTTCGGGTCACAGCTCAAATTCTTTAAATCATACATTTCAGCTTGCAGTTGGAAAAACGTTTTGGCTCCAAGTACTCCTTGGCCAATTAGATTTTATTCTTTTCCAAATGTTTCATCAAAAAGGCTTTTCATTTTAGAGCTTTGAGCCTCTGTAAAAGAATTCCAAATAGTTTGTATCCAACCAGGCTGAGTCAAGGGATGGGTAGACTTGGTATTGTCAGGTTATAAATCTTCAACTGTAGCATGGGAGCAGCTTTTACAGATGAGACATGGTCTCTTGAGTCTCAGCAGCAGGATAATAAATTGTCTCAACAGTACTGGTACTGTGTTAGAACACTGAAATGCCAGATGAGCTGAACAGTTCAATTACCAGTTTAATTACACTTTCCTTGGAGAAAGGTGCTTACCTTGGTGCCAAATCTGGTATACATTTTGACTTTAGGGGATACACTTTTCACCAAGTCTTGTAATGCATCACAGTCCCTTAATATTGACAGAGTAAAGGGCTGCACTAACACACAATGCTGACCAAAAAATGTATGAGTGACATGTATTAGAAGGTTGTAAATGTGGCCTGGCCCCACTTTCACACATTTCCTCATGTGTTCCAAGTTGTCCTTACAGAAGGCAACTTGCATAGGGTTCTGATCACATCTTTACCTGGAGATAATTATGGTTAATTTATACCACTTTTTGACCCAAAGGCTGCAAAGTGGTGAACAGCATATTAATACAAAATAAACACTAAAAGTATAATAAATCTATCATCTAAACAATATAAAAAAGCAAAATCAAGATGTACCCATACATCACACTGTATATATGTTAGGAATGCCAGTTAACCCTCTGGCAAAGAAACAGAAAAATCAGCAATCAAGGCACCTCTTGTCTCGCACCAATTGTGTATAACCCTCCTATCTCACCCAGGGTGTGGGGCTGTGGACAAGTTATACCAACAGGCTTTCACCCTGGACCAGAAACCACTTCTTTCTCCCACTGTAGTTAACTAGTCAGAAGACAAAATACTTAGCAGCTGAGTGTTATAATAACCAGAGGCTGGAGAAAAAAAAGACTTTCCATACAATACTTGTTCCCCTCCCGTCTCCTATGGGGGGCGGGCAAGATCCCACAATAGCAAGTGCTCACTGTGGAGCATTGCAACTTCCTTCTCTTTCTGCTGCTGTCCCCAGAAACCCCACTGTTACATAAGACCCTAGCTTTGAAAAAGCACCAGATCAACAAACTCAAAAAGGAGGTGCTGCCATCACCTTTAGTATCATCTTTTCAGGGTTGTCCGGAAAAGGGTGGCCTGCCACACTGAATACTGAGGGGCCCAGTCCTTGAAAAGAGCCACAGCTCCCCAAATCTTCCTTGTCTCCGTCCCAGCAAGCTGGGCTTTGTTGCAGTATGTTTTCAGCTAGGCAAGCAAGGTTACCAGGAGTGGGCAGGGGGTAGAGTAGTGTTATAAATAGAGGTCACACCCATAAGGGTGAATGTGCCTAGGCACCTGTGCAGATGAGATTTCAAAAGTAGGCTGGCAGTGGGGCCAGTCAGTGCCGCTTCACTCCTACCAAACATTCTTCTGTACAGAATGAATGTCTTCACAGAATCAGTTGCTCTTACAGTTTATGCCTGCCTTAGGGGAATCTCAAGATCTGTCTTGTGGAACAGATGGCACTAGCTCTAGGTGGTTTCTGGTTTCAGAATTTTCCAATTTATTGCAGCAGTATGAATTCTCAGTGCAGGCACTGAATTCACTTGGAAATGAAAACAGAAACATCCTCAACAGTATCGAATGCAAGAGCAAAAATTGACCTGGCTTCTCTTTACTCTGCAAGTATTGTATATCATGTGCAAAATCTCAGCATCAATATGAACAATACCTGTCATTTCCCATGAAAATGGAACACTGGAAAGTTTTTAGTCAATTCTGTTCTGAACAGATGGAACCAATCAGAGATTTGGTGGCAGAGTATGCATCTGTGGGCAGCACCCATATTCTTTCATGTCAGGTTAATGTAATATAAGCTTGGAGCCAGCATACTTTAATAATGATAATAATAATATTTACTATGACTTTTATTTTATTTGTACCCTGCCCATCTGACTGGGCATAAGGATCACCTTACCTTATATATGCCCACTCAATTGCTTTGATTTGCAAGTGCCAAGGAATCAATCCTTCAGTGTGGTAGCACCTATATCATGGATATTAGGCAGGCGCCTGCTAGCTAAAAACTGTTTTGTTTAAGCAAGCCTACACTATCAAGTTAGGTAAATTTGATGTATTTCTTAATATGTAATTTTATTTTATAATGTAATTTTTAAAACTCCTGCTTTTATTTTTTTTAAAAAAATTATAAGGTTAACTTAACATCTGATTTTATTGCAAATTTTAATGTCTATTTTATGTAAACTGTTCAGAGGGTTAGATGATTAAGTTGTATATAAATCCTATTAAAGAAAGAACTAGTTGAAGCCCTTGCTAAACAAAATGAAATACTGGAGAGTGATAGAAACCTAAATTTTCTATTTTAAAGAACTAATCAGTATATGACTTGGAAGGTGGTATTTCTTTATTTTTTTCAGCCTCAGAAAAGCATTTTGAAACTATTTTAGACAACTGTGGTGGAGATTTTAAGCCTTAAAGGTACCATTCTGACTTAATATCTCGCCTATTTTTACATTTATTTTTTAATATTAACTTTTTTGTTGTTTTAGTAAAAGCAAATACAAAATCCTGTTTCATATAAGGTTTTAGAGATTTAAGCTTTCATGTGGAGTTTAAACGTGTTTTGTTTTCTTTTTTGATATGGTCTGCAGACTACTGGTAATTCAGTACATTTTATTGGTCATTCAAGTTGTTTAGAACCACATTGCAGCTTACAGAAAAACATGGACCTCTACATTTGCACTGGAGTTTTTGCAGGTGTTAATTCAGAGGGCGGAAAATGTGGCAGTAAGGTTCAGAGATATAAAGGCCTGAAATAAGCCTGGGGAAATGGTGGGTGGGTGTGTAAAAATTGGGTTTTCTGCTTTTCTGTTCACCTTTTTGTAAATTATGTTATTTGTATGGTAAATGTATATATATATATATATATATATATATATATATATATATATATATATATATATGTCATTCTGCTGGTGTGTTGTAATGTGCTATTTGATTGCTGATCATCTTGAAAGTGGTGTGGGTTTCAATTTCAAAAGGAAGGGCCAGATATACTATGATGTTGTGTTTGGGTTTTTTAAAAAGGAAACAAAAATAAATAGACAACTGAGTTTGGGAAGTATCTTGTATATTGGGTAATACATTTTCAAAGTAAAGTGAATAGAAGATTTAGTACTACTGTATTTAAAGTTGTGCTTTTATAAGAACTCAGGGTAGGCAACATTAGTTTAGAAATAAATCAGTTGTTTGAATTCAAAATATATGTATCAAAACACATGCTTAATGACATAGCTATAGCCATCTAAACCCAGTCCAATAGAAAAGCCTTCCACCATGTCCAACATCTGTTGACCATGATTTTTGAATAGACAGTGCTGTGTATTCAGTCTGATACTGAGTGTGTTCAGCTTTCAAAGCTTCTTAGTTAGGTCTGTCAGCCCTGTGTGACTTACTCACAGTAGAAGTTAGCATCCAGCTATATGGTTTGTTTTGAGGAAAGGATTGACCCAGCTACAGGAGTAAGATCTTGTTATCTTAAACACATTTCCTTCAACATAAATTCCACTAAAATAGTAATTAATTTCAAGTGATCAGGGATCAGGCAGATTGAAAAAATAGATTTTTCACAACTTTTTAAAATGAGGGTGAAAGGATTCTCTCTTGTCTGTTCAGCCCAAATTGAAGCCTTCTGATTCCAGCCTGGTTTGCAGTTGCAAAATTTGCTCCAGCTTTCTAAATTGATCTTCACCATCAAACCATATATCTTTCGTGTAATCCCATAGTAAGCTTTGTGCCCAGGACATATTTCTTTGAGCATGCCATGGTCTTAAAGGATCATAAATACTCACCTGAGAGTGAAGTAATCTCTAGATGATCCATTTTAAACCAAGGACTGTTTCATAAATTATTTGAGAACTCCCCTGCCTTGTCTTCCAAGAAAAATACTTCTCAGTCAGTCTTGCTCACTAGAAATATAAAAAAGAAACTAGAATGATGAGTCTTCCTTTCTTCAAACAGAGCACTGGTGATGACAAAAAAATGAGCCTTTTTTCAGAATAAGAATAATTGTACCTTTCCTTTCACAGCAAGAGGTAATACAGACATTTGGAACAGTGCCCTCACTTTAGGTTTATTCTGTTTTGCTGTCTTTTCAACATAATTCTCTGCCAAACCTACCTGTGATTGACTAAACTGAACCAGCCCACCAGTGGTGCCGATAAAAGTCCCCACCCCCCATATGTTGCCAGTCTGAGTCTGAAAAATTAGGGGGAGCTGACAAGCACCTGTTAATTCACAATACATGGCTCATGGGCCATATTCAGTGAAGCATGTCTTAAGTTGTGCGGGCATATTCTGTATTGACTACAACCAAACTTAGTGACCCTTCAAAGTATCCATTAATGTTGATTTTCATGTGTCATTCTAATGATCAGTCACCAAGTATGGAGAGATTCTTCTGGAGTTCTGTTGCAGCCTGCTCTGGATTTTATCATCTTGAATGCTTTAGTTTTACCTGAGACCTCTGGGTGTAGGGCGTTACAGTGGTACCTCGAGTTACAAATGCCTCAGGTTACAATCGCTTCAGGTTACAAATTCCGCTAACTTCGAAGAGTTACCTCGAGTTGAGAACTTTGCCCCAGGATGAGAACGGAAACTGTGTGCCGGCGGCGCAGCGGCAGCAAGAGGCCCCATTAGTGAAAGCGTGCCTCAGGTTAAGAACAGTTTCAGGTTAAGAACGGAACTCTGGAATGAATTAAGTTCGTAACTAGAGGGCACCACTGTATATGAATTCAATAAATAATAATAATGATGATACCTGCATAGTTAGCTGTACCATTTCCCACCCATTTATCCAGATCATTTATGAATACATTTTAGTAATGGATTTTACTTGCATCTTACTTGTGAAATTAAAACACAGTTCCATTAGGACGATTAAAGGAAAATGAGTTATTTTGTAGAGCAGTGACTTTAGCAGTACAGTCGTACCTTGGTTTTCGAACAGAATGCGTTCTGGGAGTGCATTCAAAAACCAAGGTGTGGCTTCTAATTGGCTGCAGGAGTGTCCTGCAGCCAATTGGAAGCTGCACCGGATGTTCGGCTTCCTAAAATCGTTGGAAAACCGGAACACTCACTTCTGGGTTTTGATTGTTCAGGAGCCGATTGGTTCAGGAGCCCTGAGCTCCTTTGGGAGAAAGGGTGGGATATAAATTCAACCAATCAGTGTTGGAGAAGATAGTCCTTCATATGATCCTATCCTCAAGCCATGCGAGGCTTTGGTAGTGATAACCAGCACTTTTAATTGTGGCCAGAAATGAACTTTTAGATGTTCACAAGCCAATCAAATGACTTTCTTTATTGGAAGTATTCACTAAACTCTAAAACTGCTGCAACACATGAGCCTTGTATTCAACATTGAAATTTGAAGCTGATCCCGCTCATTTCCATACTGCAGATTGTATTTCTGTTCATAAGTGTCCTGGAGGGATGAGCAGTGAGCTAGCCAAGTTTGCTGATGACACCAAATTGTTCAGGATGGTAAGAACAAAAGGGATTGTGAAACACTCCCAAATGAACTATGTAAAGGAGGGGAACAGGCATTAAAATGGCAAATGCAATTCAATGTAAGCAATTGTAAATTGGCACAAATTGTTTGCTTATGTGGTCTGAACTGGTGGTGCCTTGATGAAAATGTCAGTCCAAAAAAGCTTTTCTGGAAGGGAGAAAATTTGGTGCACTCCAAGAGATCTTGAATCTTCCAGAAAGTTCTGATGGCTGGCCTTGCAAATGAGGAATCCCATATTATGATTAAATTACTATGTTATTAAAACTGTGTATCTTGTATTATCTACAACTTTTAAGGTGACTTAACACCATTATTAAATTTACAGAGACCAGTTGAAGAGCAGCAGGTATAGGCAAATACAACAGGTTTTATGCCCACAATTTCACTTATTTTTACACGGTACTGCACTAGGCGCATTTTGCGACAGGGAATTTCATTAGCGTGAGCAGTTTCTGAGCTCTGGGCACAGTACTGCGCCTAAGATTTCAGATTAAAACTGAAGAGTGGAAGGAAAGGAGGACCTTTTTCTGCCTCCCCACTTCCAGCTACTGTCTGAAGACTGGGGAAGAGACCCTCTTAATAATATTAAGGGGGTGGGCAGGGGAAGGGCTAGAAGACCATGTGAAAAATGAACATAATATTTTAGCTGCAGTTCATTCATTTTTAGCTTTGTATTCTTGTTATATAAAAGCGTGCCTAGACATTCCGTTGTTGCGCCCTTAACCTAGGTTTAAGGTGCCATTTAGCTCCTAGCTTTCATATCTCAGTTTCTAACACTGCTGTACTAGTACCAACTTTTACAGTAGCGTCTTCCAACAATGGATTCACTGCCCAAAATAGTAACTAGCTGCAGCCATTCTGGCAGAGTGCCACCCTGGATAAAGAATTCAGCAATTTTGTAATCATGAGTTCTCCCTTACCGTTTGCAATTAGTATAACATAATTGCATAACATAATAGTCCAACTGTTTCCTTTTATATTAAAAAGGTGCTGGGTTTATTACCTTTTGGGAGAGAAGGTTCTTCCAGTCCTAAAGTATTATGCATATGAATAAATTTAAGTCATATAGAGGAGGGAGAAAAGTTGTTTTCTGCTGCTCCTGAGAAGAGGGCACGGAGCAATGGATTCAAACTACAAGAAAGAAGATTCCACCTAAACATTAGAAAGAACTTCCTGACAGAGCTGTTTGACAGTGGAATTTGCTCCCAAGGAGTGTGGTGGAGTCTCCTTCTTTAGAGGTCTTTAAGCAGAGGCTTGACAGCCACCTGTCGGGAATGCTTTGATGGTGTTTCCTGATTGGCAGGGGGTTGGACTGGATGGCCCTTGTGGTCTCTTCCAACTCTATGATTCTATGAAGTGACTTTTCTCCATCTTATATTGAATGAATATGATATTGAAACCATGTTGTGATTTTACTTTGATTAACTAAAGAAGTCACATGTATTCTTATTTTACAGGTCAACAACAAGGACAGGATGGAGGCGTAAAAGTACAGCAAGCTACACCAACTCCTGTCACTGTAGCAGTAGGAGGCATCACAAATGCAGCCATTGGTGCTGTTAGTCCCGATCAGATAATTCAGGTGCAGTTGCATGAAGCCCAGCAAGCTTCTGATCAAGACGTGCAACCTGGCAAAAGGTTAAGAAGAGTTGCTTGTTCATGCCCTAACTGCAGAGAAGGAGAAGGAAGGTAATTCCCATAATAGCTGTAAAGTGCCAAGCATCTCAGGGCCAACGGTGATCCTTTTGCTCTTGCATTTCTGTTCCTGCTTGAAATAAATACATTTATTTCATTCTATTTATGAATAGCTTCCTGTGAAATATTTCAAAGCAGTTTAACAATAAAAACATATATATGAACGACTTACAGAGATTTGTTGGACTTGACAGGGAGTGAACCCAAATTGAAACCCATGGAAGATTTAAGGACCCAAGTTACAGATTGGTTACGATACCACCAGTTATACAATATGTTTAAATTGGATAAGAAACTGGGGTTTTTGGACCAAAGATCCCAATTTGAAAGAGAGTTAATACAGAATAAGGACAGGTCATTGTCTAAAATGTATAAATTACTACTGGATTGAGAAACAAAAGATGAGCTGGTCAAAGCCTCAATGACACACTGGGTAATGGATTTAGAGCACAACATAGACCTAAATCTGTGGGAGAAACTTTGGAAGAATGATTTGAAATTTACTGCATGCTATACTTTGAAAGAGAACTATATGAAAATGATTGATAGATGGCATCTAACACCGAGTGGACTGGCTAAGATGTATAAAGCAGAATTAGATCTGTGTTGGAAATGGAGGGAACTTTTTTCATATGTGCTGGGCATGTAAAAAGGTTAAAGATCACTGGAAAATGATTTTTAATGAGATGGGAAAAAATGTTTAAAACAACTTTCCCCAAAAGGACAGAGGCCTTTTTGTTAGGAACAGTACAGTCAGAAGTTCCCAGGTGTCAGTGAAACTTGTTTATGCATGCAACAACGGCAGCTTGTGTTCTGTTAGCCCAAAAATGAGCGTGGTCCCAAGTAAGGAAGATTGGCAACTTAAATTGATAGAATATGTGGAACTAACAGGTCTAACGAACAGATTAAGAGAGCAAGAAGAATATACATTTAAAGAAGAATGGAAAATCTATGCTGATTATATGGAAAATAACTGTACACATTTGAAAATGCTGGTAGCATTAAGATAATTTCAACAGTTTAACTAATAATTGAAAGATGTAAAATTGGAGAACTGACAAAAATGGACATAGCAGAACATGCAGGAATAATAGTTCAATAAATGAATCAGGAAAGGGGAATAAGGGAAGTCATGGATTATGGAATTATGTAAATGTTTATTTTGAGATGTTAAAATGAAAACTTAATAAAAATTATTTATAAAAACATATATAAAACAATTTCATATGTAAAGAGAATGAAAGCACTTTCAAATCCAATACAGGTGGGAATAAAAATACTCACTTAAAACGCCAGTTGAAAAAGGAAGGCCTTCAGTAGATGTAAAAAAGTCAGTAGAGATGGTTCCAGTCTGCTGTGTAACAGGAGGGAATTCCAAAGGTTAGCTGCTGCCGCACTAAAGGACCTGAATCCTACATTTTATGGAAGGGATCACCCTCTGCAGGAGGTACTCAATCCTTTCAATAAAGGTCATCCATCAGGGTGACTTAAGGTTGATTGAGTCCCATAACTAGGCTTGAACCCAGATTGAAACGGGCCAGGATGATTTGTTTCATTCAATAATATTTGCAACTGTCCTGCCATGACCGTTTCAAGTCACCTTCCCCCGAAAGCAGGTGTTTGTGACTGGGTTGTTGGAATCTGATAAGGTTCAGGGTGGGGGTTTTCAGGAGTAGTTAAATCAAATTGTTTTTCTTAATGTGTTTTACAAAATTGTACTTTGGTTAACCATTAGTGTTTTGTGCCTGATAGAAGCAGTAACGAACCAGGAAAAAAGAAGCAACATATCTGCCATATTGAAGGTTGTGGAAAGGTTTATGGGAAAACATCTCATCTCCGGGCACACCTTCGCTGGCATACTGGAGAAAGACCATTTGTATGCAATTGGATCTTCTGTGGGAAAAGGTTTACGAGGAGTGATGAACTGCAAAGACATAGGCGAACCCATACAGGTCAGTGAATAGTCTGTACAAATGTTTTAAAGGAAAAGTGTATTTTATATTTTATAATATACTCATTGTGGTACAGGTATATATGTTCTCATTTTTAAATGACTATAGAACTTAAAAGTTGGTCTCCTAATCAGAACCTTGCATAGTAAGAATACTTTCTTTTATCTTTCCTCAATCTTCCAACATTTATCTGTCCTGAATCTTCCAACATACAACTTCATCTGTCAGGACCGCGTTGCAGCTGCTCACGAGTAATGACAAAGTCCGCCTTGTCTTCATAAAAGTTTATTGTGCAAAACTATTTACAGTGCTCAGCTAGTGAAAACATGACTGCCTCAGTCGCTAGCAGAATCTGGGAGTGCCGGTTTCTGGCTGCGACCCCAACATAAGAATTTAGGGATGCCGAAGCCCCTCATCCCCTGTCTCCTTGTGACCCCTCTGCGCAGTTGGGGCAACGGAAGTGGCGTGCCCCCTTCTGAGCGAGTGTCACGGGAGGCGCTGGGTCTGTCAGCAGCATCTCCAAGCCTCTGCCTCACTGGGCTGCCTGTTGCCTGCCCCTCCCCGCTGGAGGAGGAGCTGCTCTGCCCGCTGGAAGAAGCCTTGCTACTCAGAAGCTGTTTCGGCTCTCTGTACGTCACTGAGCCGTCCCGCGAGGCTGAGGGCAGTTCCCTGACATCATCCCACAAGTTATGAGGGAGGGGAAAAAACTTTTCTCTATCCACTTTTCTGTGCCACACGGAATTTTATAAACTTCTACTTTGTCACTTCTTACACACCTGTCCTCTAAACTAAAAAGTCTCAGACTCTGTTAAAGTCCCAAACTCTGAAACACTTCATCCCTTTGATCATTTTGGTTGCCCTTTTTTGAACCTTAATGCCACTTACTAGGAAGAACAGGAGGGGCAAGGCAGCAGCAAGATTGAGGCAGCATGGTCATACTGCTGGGAGAGGCAGATTGATTCTGCAGATGAATTCACACGGCTCCAGCCTCACTGCCGTCTCATCCTCCCCAGTAAGCAACAGTGACACTGTTGCCTGGAGGCTGTTGTTGCAGTTCTAGCCCACCAGCTTATGTCCAGTGAGATGACACCTACAGGAGACTTTCTCCTACAGAGCACAGTGATCAGTTGGTTAGATAATGGGTGACATAATATCTTCCGTTTACTACTCGCCGAGACAGCTGGGACCACTGCCTCCTGCAAGGATGTTGTCAGGGATCTGCCTCCCCCTGCCAGTCCAGCCCTGAGTGTTTATAGAGAGCAGCCTCCTATTCTGACCACTGACTCATCTGGGAGTGGAAGCAGCTGCTCTTCGGAAGGGAAGGGAGTGCCAGGGCTCGAGAGATGCAGCGAGGGACCTGGCACCTCCCAGCAAGCAGGACCGGCGCAGAGATTACGTAGGAGGAAAAGGCGTTTCCGTTTCCCCAAGTTGCTTTGTTGGCGCCAGAATCGTCGTGCGCCACTTCCGGATTCTGCTAGCGACTGAGTAGACATGATATGATTTAGCTCTTCACTGTAAATAATGAGCACTGATAAAAAGCTACTGAAAGGCAAATGACTCGGCCTCCTTATTGAACGACCGATGAGGAGGAGGCTGTGACAGATGTGTTGACCATACCCTGGATCCAGGAAGCTCATTTGACAGTACAGTGGTACCTCCGGTTACGAAAGGGATCCAGAGGCCCAGCCATATCCCAAAAATTCTGTAACCGGAGAACTGTTTCTGTGCACGCGCAAGCGGCAAACCCACTTCCAGGTTTGCCACATTCACAACCCGAAAGTTACGTTACCCGAAGGTAATGTAACCCGAGGGTCCACTGTAATTGATATGGACAGCATTTACCGTGTTAGGCACTCTGATGGTCTCTTGAAGTTTTCTTAAGAAGTGCGTATCTTCACATTCATGTCTTTGTAGACCAATGGAAACGTAAAAAAGGGTTACTTGAATCTGTTCACAATACAGTGGTACCTCGGGTTAAGTACGCTTCAGGTTAAGAACTTCACTAAGAACAGAAATCATGCTCTGGCGGCGCAGCAGCAGCAGGAGGTCCCATTAGCTAAAGTGGTGCTTCAGGTTAAGTAAGCTTCAGGTTAAGAACGGACCTCCGGAACGAATTCAGTACTTAACCCGAGGTACCACTGTACTTGCATATATATCAGTACACATCTTTACTGTGAGAAAAGTCACGCGTAAAGGTTTTGCATTGATTTCCACATGATGAAAAAAAAAGTCCTAAATCTTCCAGGAAGCTCATAAAGGTAGCAATTGCTGCAGATAGTATTAGCACTTTAAACTAAATTCATGTGTGGGCACACATGCATGTACACCACTTGTTTCACTGTGTAGTCCTATAAATTCATGCTTCTGGTCTTCAAAATAATACTTTTAGAAAGACAAAATTAAGACAACATAACAAATTGAAATTACTGTGACTATACTGCTGATTGTAGCCAGATAATTGTCCCATAATATTAATATAAAAATTAATTACTGAACAACTCTTGTTTTGCTTTTTTCGCAATAGGTGAGAAGAGATTTGAATGCCCAGAGTGTTCTAAAAGATTTATGCGAAGTGACCATCTCTCCAAGCATGTCAAAACACACCAGAACAAGAAAGGTGGGGGAACAGCCCTCGCTATTGTTACCTCAGGTGAATTGGACCCTTCAGTTACTGAGGTGCTTGGATCTCCAAGGATTGTCACAGTTGCAGCCATTTCTCAAGATTCAAACCCAGCAACCCCTACTGTTTCAACAAACATGGAAGAATTCTGAAGGAACATTATTCAAATGCCTAGAGTTGCACTTAAGTTTACATACCTTTCAAGATACGAAAGTGGGCTGGTAAAAGTGTATTACAGAACAGGAAATCATGTAGTCAGTCTTGATTTCTGTAAGTATTCCAAGTTGGAGGACTAGCACAGGAAGTGTACATTGTATAACAAGATTTTAAAAAATCAAAAATAAATACAGGGCCAATTGTCATAGATAAATTATGGATACAGCAGATGAAGAAAATATTGCTTCCACACTGTACTAATTTATGTAGTTATATCACGAAAATGATTTTAATTGGATTTTCCTTCTCTTTTCACATTATATGTAATTGTTTGTTGTAACAACAAACAGTACAAATATACAACAGGATGTCTGTTGGTTAGGGTTGTTTTCACATGAATGTCTCTGGAATTTTCACAGGAACTTTATTTGTTCAAACGGCACAACAAAAACACATAATAATCTAGTAAAGATGAAAACTTTTTGTTTCTTTTTTGTTTGTGAAACATAGTAAACCTGGCCATCTTTGGTCATTTTTAAAAAATAATTCAGATGGCAGCATGTTAAATGGTTCTGAGGTGCACCTCAGATAATTTTGGCCACTACATTATAGTAGTGTGTATAATGACAATCAGTAAACACAAATTATTCTCTAGGAGAGATAAAGAGATCTATAGAGCCAGTGTATACTGTAGCAAATATTGAATCTTAGAAATATATTGACATAAGATTTTAATTAATTTCTATGTAAAAGTTAAATATAGGAACCTATGTGATAAGTCCTATACTTTTAACACATCCCATTTCAAGACATGGGTGATCCATTGCTAAGCCTTGGTTAACTTCATTTATAAAAAGTGTAATTTAAATATTTAAATTTTATTAAAATACTTGGAAATGGTGGGATATAGGATATTGTAGTAGACCTCATGCACCAATGTCAACCTTTTGTCAGTAGCAAATACTGTGGTTATCATACTGAGTTCTTTAGACTTTGACATAACAGCCAAAGAAATGGATGAATACTTTCAACCAAAAATAAGAATTTAAATTAACCTGTTCTGTTTCTTTCATTTCAAAAACTACTGTCCAGGATCCAAAAAGCTACTTTTGGCTTGTCCAAAGGCACACTCAGTAAGGTTATTTGAACTGCAGGCCCTTGTGCCTTATCAGAAATTCCTTTTGAAAATCCCCTTGGTACCAGTATCAAAAACGGCTTGCTATATGGCATTGGGGGCTATTTGAGAGGCTCAAGCCATAAGTCCCTTTAGAAGTATAGAAGTAGCTGCAAATGTTTTGTTTTGGTTTTGTTGTTGTTTCTTTTTCTTTAGTTTTTTTTTTATCCCATCAAAATCTTACACACACACACACACCCCAGTAGATAGGCTAGCAAATAAAATTATTTAAATATTTTTTGTTGGATCAATAATTTTGATTCTTCAGAAAGAAAACATATTTGAAAAATATGAGTGCTGTATATTGGTAGAGGTAAGTTATTACTTCCTCAGTATGCATTTGGTTAAGCCATTACAGTTCAAAAAGCACCAGTTTGTTTTTTTGTCACGGATTCAGCTGTAGTCACTGACAACTAGTTGACCATAACAACTCGTCGCCCTGGACAAAGATGCATATTCCAGATGAGGCTCACAATGCAGGGATAGGGATGCACTTCCAGATAAACAGTTGCATCCATATCAGCTACACATGCAAATTATTGTTTTTGTGTGTAGCTCTGCTTTTCTAGATTGGGGCATCTGTGTAAATTTGAGTATGCAACAGAAATATGGCCAAATATATTTTGGAATTCAAAACATTTCCCATAGACACAAATATTATATTTTGCAAATCCACCATTTGGTAAAGATCACATGACTTTCTGGTTTTTATGTTTTTACACCAAAATATTTTGATGATGGAACTTGCAAGTACAGTGCAAGAAATTAATGTGTATCCTTTAAAAATTATGATTTATGTTTTTAACCTTATATAAACTATCAGTTTTGTGGCATTGCATGCATTTTTAAAGACAAAGATCTACTGTTTTGTACTACGTACACTTAGGGATGCCCAGTGTAGTGAAATATAAGCTGAAAGTCTTTTATACTTTCCACTTACATACATAGTAAAGAAAACAATTTTACACATTTCTACACTGTGGTTATAAGTGAAAGTTTCTTAAACCTTTTGTAGGCATTTAACAAGTCTTTCCATTTTAGTTGGGTTTTTATATATTATTTTGTATGTTTTATTTAAAATATTTTCAGCTGATTTTATCTGGCTTTAAAACCTCAGACTCAATTTGATGATACATTTAATACAGATGACCATTAAGTATGCTAATTATTATTTTTGCAGATCAGCTGCAGCATCAAAACACATATTTTATCATTAGGCTTCACAATCAGTGCTATAGAAGTAAAGCAAATAAAATGTTCTTAAAGAATCATGTTTAACTTAGTATTTTATTTTGTAAACTGAAGGTATGAGTGCTCTGCACAGCTGGCAAATATTCTTTTTTGCATACTTTATGCAGATAGGAAATGGAAATTATTTTTTAATCTGCAGCAAATCCCTATTACAAGTGTATCAAAATCTGGTTGGCATCACAGAATCTTAATATAGATTAATCTGTGTTAGCAGGTGCACTTACTATTCCTGGAATTGGAAAGGTTTTAATAATCTGTTCTGCATACCATTCTGAGTCCACTTTTCAGTCTTAGAAGGATCGTAAATTTCAATGTCCTTTATTTGACTCAGTGGGATGTAACTTGTATGTAATAGGGCACAGATGTGCAGTAGTAGCTTATTTAATGCCACTTCACTGTCCATTCCCTTTGCCACCATTACAAGGTTTTGTTTTATCGTACTTATCAGTGCAAAGTGTAACTATCATGGTAGAACTCCAGTGTTGGAATAGGTTTTTTCTTTTCTTTTCAAAATGCTTTCTTGGGATAGGGTTGTGTATGTGTTTCCTGATTACATTAGAAATTGGTGTTAAGTCATTATTTATCACACTGTTTCATGAGAGAAGTAACAAAAGTGTGTTATTTAGAAGAAAAGGTTTATTTGTTAAACTTAGGTAAGCATGATGTTTGGGTCCTATTTTTCAATTTTATAACTGTTTTATTGCAACAATATTTGTATTTAAGTCTCCCATTTCTAATGCCTTGTGATTTTTTTATGCATGTCACTAAATTGTCATCCCGCAAAAATTGATGTGCAGCATAGGGTGTTAAATCTACATAAAGATTTTGAAACAGAAAAAAAAATAGTTGGTGGTAAAATTGTAAATGTTTTGCAGAAAACCTTATAAAAAGTTTTGTAGTAATATTTCACTTGTAAATTTTTTTGTAAGAAAAAGAGGGGGGAAGGGGGGGAAGACAAGAAACACCCATTCTAGAATCTGCAAATTAATTCTGCCAGCAAAGCCTCTAAGGCATTAATTTTTACTATGCTAATTTGTATACATTTTGTGTGTTTTTGTGGATTTGAAACTAAAATTGTGTAGACGTTGTTGCCTGCAATAATACTTTGCAAGTAACCTATTAAAATTCTCTTGAGTTTGAATGTATGTTTATTTTAAAAAAACTTGTATTTATTTATAATATTTGTATTGTGTGTACTAATTTAAACTATTTGAGTCCTATTTCCACTCATAGACTCAGTATTCAAGGTGGTGTATACATAAACAATCTTTAAAACATCAAGATTGTAATAAGATAGTGTGTAAGCAGCATTGAACAAATGGGGACACATATCCTAATATGGTATCTGAAGAAGTGTGCATGCACACGAAAGCTCATACCAGTAACAAACTTAATTGGTCTCTAAGGTGCTACTGGAAGGAATTTTTTAATTTTGTTTCGACATATCCTAATAAACATGCATAGGATTGTGCTATAAAAGTAATAGTTCAGCAGCAAGAAGACACATTCCTAATGAAGCACCATCAAAGGGTGAGAGCAGGTGTGCTCCCCCCATATATTTCTGAACTACAACTCCCATTAGCCCCAGCCTACTTGACCAATAACCAGGGGTGATGGGAGTTGCAGTTCAGCAACATCGGGAGAGCAAAGTTTGCTCACACTTCGATTAGAGCCTCACACATGCCATAGTGCATACCTGGCTCCCTAACCAGCCTGGTATTTCTTTTTTTAAAAACGCTACACAAGGGCAAGCAATGTGACAAATGTTTTATGTCTAGGTTGGGCCTTAGACAAAAAGGGTATTTGCATCTGTAAAGAATGAGCCTCCCAAATGGATCTCCCATCTGCAGCTGTGGCAGAGGATGTGCTAGATTGATGTCTTGCCTCAGTAAGAGCCAGAATGAGAGCCAATAAACAAGCTTAATCCAGACAAGACTGAGGTACTGTTAGGGGTGGATGTGATGTGGCCTGCTCTGGATGGAATTACACGCTCTCTGAAGGAGTAGATATGTCAGTTTCAGGGTACTTCTGGATCCATTACTGTTGCTTGAGGCTCAAGTGGCACCAAGTGCCTTCCAGCAGCTTTGGCTGTTGTTCCAACTGTGTCCCTTTCTGGACAGCGGCAACTAACTTATCTTGTCTTTGCCCTGATAACATCTAGGTTGGACTACTGCAGTGTGCTGCCTTTTAAGACAATTCAGAAACTGCAGCTGGTGCAGAATGTGGCACAACTGCACTGGCTACCAGTTAGTTTCCAGGCTTAATTCAAAGTGCTGGTTTGGACCTATAAAGCTATATGCGGCTGAGGCCCTTCTTCATGTTACCCCTCCACAGGCAACAAAGAGGGTGGCCGTATGAGAATAGGCCTTTTCAGTGGTGCCTCTGTGGAATTCTCTCCCTAGGAAGACATTCCCACTGCCACCTTTATTTTTAGGTGCCAGGCAAATACTATCCTGTTTATCCAGGCTTTTGGCTTTTAATTCAAAGGGCTTCAGGAACGTGTGGCCTCTTTTAGTATTGTGAAATCTGTTAACACCCGTCTTTAATTTTATAGAAGCATTTTCAGACTTTTATTGGTTGTATTTGTTCTAATGTGTTTTAATGTAAGTCACTTTGGGTCACTTTTGACCCAGTGAATCAAAACAGCAACATATGTAGGATCCGGGCTGTTAAGACAGCCCCCGTTTTCTTTTCCAAAGAAAACTAGCAACAATAAATACTGGGATTCAAAAATCTATGAAGGCTGCTTCTAATAACTCAATTAAATGACTGTCTAAACAGCAGACAATCCACTTCACTCCTGTTCCACATCACAAGCTGCTTTTGAAGCTTCACTCAGTTTCAGAAGCCGCTTATCACTGGCAATCTATTCTACCGTACTTAATGGACAAATATGGGCAAGCCTAGAGGGAGATGAAGTTAGGACTAACTTGCTACCGGTAGTGTGTCAGGAGCGAGCCAGCAGTAAATCACACTGTGCAAGTTAGAGTTAACAATTAGGAAAAACACAATCTGCAAAGGAGTGTCAGGCCTAATGAGCGCAGCAACCCATCTCCGGTAGGTCTTTGCCCCCCATGAAACAGTTGCTGAGACTGAAGATCCCTGCCTCCCCACAACTGCCTAAGTTCGCTCTTCTCCAGGTTTTTCCCCCAAGCAATCGAAGACTGTGTCTGGATGCTGCCAATCTCTCCTCTGCCCTTTTCATGCCTCTTTCCATTCTGGGAGACAAGTGGGCTGAAGGTTTTGTTGCAGCAAGGGGAGACACTCATGACTCTTCACTAGCTGACTCATCTCTGCCTCTTGGCCACCCTCTTCTGCTTCCACCTCTGCTTCTGGACTTCTCTCTGCCACAGACTCTCCTTCCTCACTCAGCCCTGTTACCTCCTCAGCATCTGACACAGGCATAGGCAAACTCGGCTCTCCAGATGTTTTGGGACTACAATTCCCATCATCCCTAGCTAACAGGACCAGTGGTCAGGGATGATGGGAATTATAGTCTCAAAACATCTGGAGGGCCGAGTTTGCCTATGCCTGATCTGACACCTCCTTTCAGTCTTCTCCCTGTGACCACTGGTCATGGTCCCAACACCACACCCATCTTCCCTTGGTGGTTCCCCAGCTGGTACCTCCCCACTATTCCTCTGCACCCAACCAGTCCATGACACAATGTCACACAAGAATCACAGCACAGCTCCTGAAGATTTTTGTAATAATATTACTGATATTATAAAGGTAAAAAGGCAAAGGACCCCTGGATGGTTAAGTCCAGTCAAAGGAGACTGGGGTTGCGGCGTTCATCTCACTTTCAGGACGTTTGTCCACAGACAGCTTTCTGGGTCATGTGACCAGCATGACTAAACTGCTTCTGACACAACGGGACACCATGATGGGAGCCAGAGTGCACGGAAACGCCGTTTACCTTCCCGCCACAGTGGTACCTATTTATCTACTTGCACTGGCGTGCTTTTGAACTGCTAGGTTGGCAGGAGCTGGGACAGAGCAACGGGAGCTCACCCAGTCAAGCCGATTTGAACCGCCGACCTTCTGATCGGCAAGCCCAAGAGTCTAGCATTTTTCTTCAGCTCTTGAAAACAAAAGTTATAGTTTAATTTTCTTCCTAGTGGTCTAAAAAAGGGTAACAGGGAAGGAAACAAACAAACAAACCACTGGCCAGTTTTTGACGCACTTCCCTAATATTCTCGGTGAATCTGCAGCTTGCCTACTTCGCCATTTCAAAACGATGAGAAACTGAAGCCACTGGCTGCAAGTTGGGCTTCTGCGAACACCTGTCGAGAAGCACTTTGATAGCGGCACCCGACCTTGCCCAAATGAAAACACCGTTTGGAAATCCTATAAAAATCAAAGCCTTTTATCGAGTGGCTAGTTTTGCTGCCTTGTGAAGCGAGCGAGTCCATTTGCTCGTGGGGAGGACCTGCGGCGCGCGGGGGCAGAGACCCCTGGAGGTGTGTCGCTAAACACCCGTGTGACGTACCAGGCATTTAAAAACCTTCGCCAGCCCTTAGTTTCTCCGTTGCCCCCCCCTCCACCACTCCCACCCCCCCGGCGTCGCAGCGGCTGATGGTTCCTTCCTGGCAAGACGTGGCCCTAATTGGCCGGGGCCGTGATTTGTTTCCCTTGAGAAGCAGCTGTGGGTGGCCCGGGCCGTGACTTTTTCGCTCGTCCCCCGGGTAACAGGACGCCGCCGCTGTACTTCAGGAGGGAGCTGATTGGAGCAGACAGAGCCGCGAGTTGAACCGGACGCTGGCGGGGGCGGGGGGAGCAACTCGGGGGCCGGCAATGAGCGCGAGGAGCAGCAGCAGCAGCAGGTGAGCTGCCCGCGCGCTAACTAGCGCGAGCTCTAGAACTGCGCGGGGAAGGCGAGGAAAGCTTCGTCCAGCTTCGCGTCGCGGAGAGAAGTTGGGAAGGGCGCGCAGCCGCGAAGGAGAGCATTGCCAACGAAGTTCCCCAGCTGCAGCTGCAGCGCCGCCGCCTCCTCCTTCCCCGCTTCTCCCTCTATGAACGCCGGGCTGGAGATGGAAGAGGACGAGGACGAGACGGCGCAGGAGAAAAGTTTCGCGGAGGACGCGAGGGCCCAGTTCGTGGGGCGCCGCGTGGCGCACTTGCTGAAGCTGAAAGACGACAAATGGAGTCAGTTCCTGGCGGAGGAAGACAACCAGAAGCTCCTGCAGGACTTTCTGGAGAACAGCCGCCTCGCTTTGCTGGCTTTCTGCCTCCCTCTGGCAGGAGGGCTGGCAGCTGGGACGAAGGTAAAGAATGGCCGGGGAGGTGTTGGGGTGGGGGGTGGGGTTCCAGAACAGGGGCGCCCTTCTGTATTCTTGCAGCGCGCCAAGTGGACTGGTTACTCCTTCGCCTCCTGTGGGCTCCGTCAACACCCAGCCATGTGGATGTGTTTTGCGCATGCAGTTTGGTATGGGTGACTTCCAAATATAGAGGGTGAAGAGACCCAAGTGGGGGGTAGCCCCCGGGGGTCCGAGTGGAGACGGTCTCAGAGGGTGCGAACTCGCCCACGATACCTGGAGGACTTTGACTGCGGGCTGGTACGGAGGGATGGGGGTCATTGTGTGTGTCACACGGGGTGTTGCTGTGTGTGTCACACTGGATGTTGTTGTTGTTGTTTTAAGGGGGGTTCTTGACTAAGAGGGGAGGGGTGTTGTGTACTGAAGTAGAGGCACAACACTGGAGTAGTCAGGAACTGGTTAATGGGAGGGATTGCTTTTAATTAGTTGCACCTGGATGGGCTTGGCTATCCCAGGTGCTTATATATAGCAGGAGAGCTGGGGATGTGTGTGTTCTATGTACTGTTCTGTTCGTGTCTGTGACTTACCTGCTGCTATGAATAAAGACATCATCGTACCACTTCTGGCTGGACCCTCAATGTAACAGGTGCCAACGTGAATAAAATATTGGGGGGGGGGACAGGTAAGCCCCACCCCACATAATTGATCACATGACATGGCACACCCACCCACCATCTGAATGGCAGTGCCCATCAACTTTAAGGGGGTGAAGACCCCTCCAATATTTTATTGGGTGAGCTGAAGGGGCCTTGGCTCCTATGGAGCCATTCTAGGAGACATTAACTCCAAAATCTCATCAGGTGTTGGGAAAAGGTGGTCTACTATGTACGCATCTCATAAGTTTTTTTTATACTGATATGCTTGCGCTGTAGGACTATAACTTCAGATTGCTCATATACAAGTTCTCCACGTGATTGTACCCATGTATACAGTCGCTTTCTTGTGAATTGGATTGAACATGACCATAGCCCAGAGTGGACTGTTGTCATTTTCATAAGGGTGGGGGGGAGCTGTTTAGCTCAGTCAGTAGAGCATGAGACTCTTAATCTCAGGGCTGTGGGTTTGAGCCCTATGTTGGGCAAAAAAGATTCCTGCATTACAGGAGGTTGAACTAGATGACCCTCTTGGTCCCTTCCAACTATATGATTCTGTGATTTTATGATTCTATTCCACCCAACCTCCAGTGACAAAAATGATTGCTGGCTATTGTGGGCCCACCTGTGGGCTGTACCCACCTGCAACCTGTTTTCTTTATAGCATCCATACATAACGAAGAAAATTGCCTGGGGACTATTCCTGAGAAGTTTCTAATGCATAGTTCTTACTTCAGAATGAGTTTGCATTATTTAACACTAATCCCTAGAGCCATGTACCACTGGTCTGTCAATATATTTCCATTTGGTTATAAAAGGTGCACTGTTAATTCATTGATAGAACCTCATCTCACATATCCTGTTTGAAACATGTTCAGTACTATAAGTCTGTCTGGTTGCCCCAAAATATAGAGCACCTTTCCTCTGAGACCTACTAAAGCCCAAGTCTAAGCTCTTTTTGGAAAACGTAAGACTTTTGTGCCTGGGCTGGTTTTTTATTTATTAATATGCAAGTCTGATTTATCTGTTGCGAACTATAGTTTGATTGTGTTGTTTCTGTATTGTAACTCACCAAAGGCCTGAGCAATGTAGCAGGCTACAAACCCAAACAAATGCCAATAAGTGGCCGTTGTTTCTGAATCTGTAAGGTAAACAATGTAGGTGCATTTTCTGCCTGTTTGCTGAAGAGCATGTTTACTTATTTGAGAGACATTCTCTGCTGTAGTAAAAATGCTATTGTGTATTTGTATGTAACACTTAAGTTACTTTGCTGAGAAACTGAATTTCAGAAAGATTTGTATTGGTAATTGCTTCCATGTGATTCACAGCTTTCAAAGGCTTATTTACACAACTTGTTTATCACAAGCTGTTAACTTGGTGTGGTTATGCTAAATTATCTCCCCTTGACTTTTCATGAGGGAAGATTGCAACTTGGATTCTGATGTAACTGCTGAGTTATGATACCAGTTCATAGGGGAGGGGAAGTATTACTTCTTTCCTACTGCTGTGTCTGTGATGAGAAGGTTCATGGTTACAGTTCCTCTGTAATGAGATGAGACCTCAAAGTGAAACAAGTAAGGAGAGTCTCTGATTATCTGGAATTCTCTTTTGTTGTTGGTTTACTTTTTACTTCAGATTTGATCTTCATAACAACACACTTACTTTATAAATTTAGGTGGGGAAGGCCAAACAAACTAGATACAACTTGTATCAATATGTTGCAACTAGAGTTAAAAGTACTGAATTTCATCGCTAATTATAATACAATCATTTTAAAGCCATTGCATTGCACAAAGTAATAGAACAAAAATCAAAGCAACCCACTACAGTAGCTAATAATTTTGGTATACCTATGCTTCATACTCGCAGCAATATGTAATAAATCTGGATCAACCCTAATTAAATAAGGTATCCAGATTAAAAATGAGTTTTCTAATTAGGGTTGCCATATGTCCTCTTTTTCCAGGACACATCCTCTTTTTCATGGGTATGTAAAACAAGTCGTCACAGAGATCCATAGTTAAAAGTAAAAGTCGGCAAATGGTTTCTTTTTTGCTCTTCAAAATATGGCAATCCTAAAAGTTTACTTTATTTTTCAGATTTATTAATCTAACATCAAGGTTATTAGTGTTGGTATACTTCGGTATAAATTGCCTCCATAATGCTTCATTGTGGGGAAATAAATGACCAGAAATAAGTTTCCATACGTAGATTCTCCTTCAGTAGAGCAGCAAGGCTGTGACTAGGGAGACAGGGAATCCAGCAGCCCCATACACACATACACACACACACACACACACACACACACACTGTGGAAGCTCCAATCCAGAAGCATATAA
This sequence comes from Darevskia mixta, assembly GCA_034641385.1. Lineage (NCBI taxonomy): Eukaryota > Metazoa > Chordata > Lepidosauria > Squamata > Lacertidae > Darevskia > Darevskia mixta. Next base: position 27,390,192 of record JAWWNH010000003.1, read on the forward strand.
GCACCACAGCAGGATATACAACCACTAATTCACTTCTGTACATCGTGCAAGTGTGCACATCATTCCAGTCATCAAAGGGCTTTTTTTGTTTGGGATACATCGCAGCTGTCCTGGAAAACTTGTGCCCCATAGTTTCCAAAGTTGTTTATGGAATCGCAAGTGTGCACGAATACAACATGCAAGCATGAATCTTGGCAGTCCTGGTACTGCGTTATGGTAATCCTCTGTAGTTGCAATATAATGGACCAAACCTATTGTGTTCAAGAGCTATTCCACTCTGGTCTGGTTTGCATGGAGCATGGTTGTTTCTCTTAATCATGGTTCCCAATCTTAATTCCCAGATTGGCACAGTTATAGCGGTTGCATGCCAACCTACAGTCTCCAAGCAGTGCAAGATTCCAGGGGTTCCAGGAGCTTGCCCCAGAGTTCAGTTTCCTCAGAAAGAGGGACAGTGGTCAGTGGAGACTGTGGTGTCTTCATATGACGTATGGTTTATTTGCACATATATGCAACACAAGCCTATGATGGAGGGGTTCACAGCATTAACATCCCAATAAGGTCTTGCTTCTCTCATAGCCACAGCCTTGGATTCCAGCAGAAATCATGCATGGTTCTGTCCCTCAGCTGCCCAGCCTGCTTCCTGCTTCTGCTTCTAGCTCACACACCTCAATTCAGGCTTTTGTCTTTCTAGCTACCAGTGAGCTGAGGGAGGGGCCCCCACTCATTTGTAGTCTGGCACAGAACCACTTTCTTTGTTACTTTAATGACCCATTACCAAGAAACTTGTCTGGCTATTCCAGCAATTGGATTCTTGTTGCATCCAGGAATGAGAAGGGACTCTGGCATACAGCCTACCCTCCCCCCCCAAAAAACACCCCTCAAAACATTATATAAATTATCAAATGAATGAGTACATATGGTCACAATTCATTCACTTGAGAATTGTAACATATCTTTCTGGTTTAGATACCCAGCGGCATGAAACTCAAAATCGTTTGTATTATGAAGAACACAGACTGCGTTGGAGCAGAAAACTGCAATGAAGCCCTCAAATTTGCAGAATTGTCTGGAGCACCTATGGAGCATGTAATGATTTTCTTAGAAGAGGTACTTCTAGCTTATGTATTTCTTTCGTAATTTTAACTTCTCAGTCTTTAACCACACTACACCAAATAAATGGATTTCAATCCTCCCCCCCCCCAACCTTGCAAAAGGGTGGAAAATCCTTTGTAACATCTGATTTAGATCAAATAGGTTTGACCAGGATGTTGGTTTATCAGGTTTATGAAGAAGGGGTAGCACGGGCCCGTAGCTATGCAGAACTGGGGGGCTGGTCCCTCAGGTAAAAAAAACAAAACAGGTGTCTTTTACCTGAATATTCAGCCCTCCTTTTTTTTCTTGTAAAGTAAAATATAAGGAAGAGTATGCAGACAGTAACACCCGGTAGCTCACAAAAGCAAACAGAATTTCACACATCACACTGACCATTGTTTAAAACAAACTATGGTTTAATGTGAAAGAGCATGTTGGTGGCATGGTGTATAAAATATCTTGCAGCTCTTCCCCCACCCTGCTGCACTTCTGTACAATGTTATCATCTGAACTTGGTTTCATTGTTTTCCCCAAACAATCCTAGAGCAGTAACCAAGGTTTGTTCTTGGCTTACTGCTTGTGGTTTGCTTAAAGGAAACCATGAATGAGCCCATGCTGGGAAGATACAAGCCAGCCTCTGGTTTGTTTTGTCCGCAGCAGAAGGGGGAAGGAGTGATGTGACAACTTTTTAGCATTCTGCCCCGATGTGCTGCTCATTCACATTAAACCATAGTTTAAAACCATGCCTTGTTGATGACACAGGAACCAGGTCATTGATTTAGGATTTCTGCTTCAGGGTTTTATTCTGGGGGGAAGTCAAAATGTCATTAATGAGGACTTAGTTTTCCCAGAATATGTTGTGGAGAGCATAGGCCTTGTATTCTTTCCACTTAAAATGGCAGGCTGGGGTAGATGTTAATGAGAATGGCTATTTGAGAGCAAATTTACTTGGTAAATAAGTGATCAGTCTGCTTTTGCGCTATTGGTTACTCGAAAAGTTCCCTCTATCATATACAAAATTGGTGATAGCAAATGAAAAGGGATCCTTTAACCCCAGTTATGGAAACTTACACCTGGTGTCTCCTCTGTAGTTTTATATGTGGCAGGCAAGAACTTTCCTAATCCCCATGGCTTTTCAACTAATTCTTAAATACTTTTTAGAAGTTGCGAGTTTAACTGTGCAGCTCAGCCTGTAGACTTTAAGCGCTCTTGGTGTTTTGTTTTATTATATTTTATTGTTTATAATTTTATGTTCTGAACTGCCCTGGGATATATATTATGAAGAGTGGTATATAAAAGCTCTAAATAAATAAATAAAAATAGTCTCCATGTAATTCCTTTATTGCAAACAGATTGGACTAAGGACTGGAAATAAAAGGGTGAAATGGGATTTAGCAAGCATTAAGTTTAACCAGCAAGTTTGCATTTAGCAAACGTTATCACTATGGGAGATGTACAGCAACAAGCAAGTGTATGTGAATGTAGTGGTTACAAATCATATTTATAGTGCCACTGTGGCTGTTTACTTAACTAATTTATTGCACAGAGATCAGCTGAGAATTTCACAACGGCAGAAATGCCTAGTCAAATATTTAATGTAAAGATCTTGCATTGCTCAACATGCTTTTTATTGTTTCTTACTAGATAGCTGTCCAAAGTATTCATGCCATGTTGGGTTTTTATTTTTTATATTAAAAAAAATTCTTTATTTAAAAAGGACTAAAAAGTGTGAAGATAAGAGACAGAAATGCTAGCCATTTCACAATCAATCAAGGATCTTGGCTTTCCTCATTATCCTCATGCTAAAACCAGACACTGCCTAGAACATACTACAAAGAGTAAAACTTGGAGCAATTTGTATCTCTAGCCCTAATTCCTTTTTTAAATATAATAAATGACTCAAGTTTCCAGCTATTCGACACTTGTGCATATTCCCCCTTACCATTCTAGAAATTTTTTCTACTAATTAGGTGTGCTTTACTTGACATTCAAGTGTTCTTCCATGACCTAATGTGCAATTTTTTTTTGCCATTGTTTATATAAAGCCATGCCCAGTATAATCCAAAATGTAGCAGGATGGGGCTGAAAAAGAAAACATGTTGGGGCATGTCACTAAGAAACTGAAAGTGTTGCTAGGTTTGAAGTCCCCCACCCCACCCCACCCCACCCCCGGTCCCTCTCTGCTGTGCATTTATATTAGGCTTGGCATACTGAATTTCAAAAAGTAAAAACCAGGACACCTCCACAGTTGTAGAGATTTTTAAAGACAAAAACGCATTAAAAAAAACCTGTGATTGACTTGCCTAAGATCTAGGACAAAGTGCCACATTTCGGAAATTTCCCCCAGACATCAATTTTGCCTTTGAAACCCCGGGAATATCTGGACGTATGGCAGCCCTAGTTTATATGTTGTGTTTTTCCTCTATCCCACCACTGTTCTCTCACTTCTTTCAGGTTGTACTGCCCATTCTTTCCAATAAGAAAAATAATGAATCGTGGCCACATGTTGTTTCCCTGGACATGGAACGTCATGTAGAAATCATGAAAAATAAGGCATATGTTATGACTGGAGCTATGTCAGGAAGAACTCTCCTTCCCATTCCAACAGTTGCAAGAGAGACTGAGTTGCATGAGATATGTACTGAAAATAAGTAAGGAGTCTCTCTCTCTCTCTCTCTCTCTCTCTCTCTGTGTGTGTGTGTGTGTGTGTGTGTTTACATCAAAAAGAAATACAGTTTGCTTCATGTTTGTTCAAGCAGAAGGTAAAACGTTTTGGTTGAATCCTTAAAAATGCCAATAAAACTGAGTGATGGGAGTCACCTGTCAATGTGAGATGTACAATACCAAAAAAGCAATGTGTACTTCAAGTCTTTGGAATAATTGCAATGAATGAAATAAGTAACAGATGTATTGATTACTGCATTGTTTTTATTTTTTTTAGAAAAGCACAAATTACTAAAGCCTATTTTATGCCAAAATTAATATAGTATAGTGATAATCAACATTAGATTTTATTTCACATAAAAATAAGTTGTTTTTCTTTAAAGGCAGATTTTATTAAACCATTAACAATGATACCTTTTTAAAATGGCAAAATAAGAGTTTGAAACTGGATGGTCGCAAAAACAATTTGGCTTACAATTTGGTTTGCCAAATCTGAACAAATTTGCCTGGTTGGACACTGTTCATTTAGCATAGGGGTGAAATATGCTGGAAATGGGGTAGAAAAGTTTTCAGTGTAAAACTGAAAATCGGCACTTCCCAGTGTAAAAGAGAGACTGTTCCAAGATGATAAACAGACAGAAAATGACACAAAACAAAAAAAAAGTGATGGAGGGGTTTACAATCCTAAGCAATATAAGCTGGTCTAAGTACAAAGTAAGGCGGGAATATAGAGAGGTTACATGCACTGTAAAATGTCACTGAATTTAAGAATGTGGGAATCCTGCCATTTTCCTAACTTGCAGGCAAGACTCTTTCACAAGATCAGTACTGCATGCAATAGAATCAATGGTTATCAAGTGGTCGCATCAAATACAAGACACTGTGGGAAGGAATTCAGCTGAAACTCTTCTTCATGGCTTTCACTCAGATCCTCAGGCTGAGCTAAAGTTTTGGGAAGAAAGAAAGGATAATCTCTTGTGCATATATGACCAGGTAAGCAATTAGCAGTTCATGATCATTGTTGTACTTTTATCTTTGTATATAATGTGAGTTAGAGTTGAAAATTTGGATAGTAGTTTAACTTGTAGATACTGCCAAGCAAGCTGGAGTTTGTGTCTATGCTCTGGTAATCTCTAGGTTAGATTACTGCAACGTGTTATATGTAGGGCTGCCTCTGAAGATGGTTTGGAAATATCAGCTGGTGCAGAATTCAGTAGCCAAGTTGCTCACAGGGGCAATATGGTTTGAGCATATAATGACAATCTTGGCCTCATTGCACTTAGTTTCTGGACCCAATTCAAAGTGCTGCTTTTGACTTATAAAGTCTTATACAGTTCAGACTGCAATACCTCAAGGACTGCCCCTCCCCATATGAACCGACCCAGACCTTGCAGTCATCATCTGAGAGCCTTCTTCATGTGACCCCTCTGCAAGAGGTCTGGAGGGTTGCAACATGAGAATGGGCCTTTTCTGTGGTGGCTCCCTGTTTGTGGAATGCTCTCCCCAGGGCGGCTTGCCTGGCATCAGCTTCAGGCGCCAGGCAAAAACTTTCCTCTATAAGCAGGCCTTTGGCCTTTAAATATCTGTGGCCTTTAGAAGTGGGTAGGATTTTTAAAAAATGTATTTCTCTTTCCTCTTGGTTTTGATGTACCCATGTGGGGTTCATTGTCTGTTGGTTTGGTTGTAAGTTGCTTTGGGTTGCCCTGGGCAAGATAAAAGTGACTTACAAAGTAAATAAAGGATAAATAAATTGTGACTACAACTTCCATTATCCTTGAGCATTGGTCAGACTCAGGCTGATGGGAGTTGGATTCTAGCAACATCTGCAGGGCTTTATATTCCATACCCCTGTACTAAACTACAAGAGAAATTTATATTCACCAAATACCTACAAATAGTCAGGTTTACCTGGGATAATATTCCACACTTGGGGGCCCCACCACTGAGAAGGGAAAGGCACCCAGAGCAAGACCGCTGGTGGGCTTTAAAGAATGGCCAGGTTCATAAAGGTGCAGGTGGTCTGTCAGATACCTTGGTACTATCTAAGCCATAGCAAAGTTTAAAAAATGAATAAATACTAGTGACCCATGTTCTAAGGGACCAGTTCCACTTGAAACATATTTTGAACCAACTGAAGTTGCTTCAAAGGCTGCTCCACATGCAGTATATAGTAGAAATTAGTTTTGATTCTTGCCTGGGAGTGGATATCTGTTGTAAAGCTAACTCTATCCAGGAGGGGATATAGCAGGTAAAACCACGTACTTGATCCTTATATTAAAAATGGGCTGTGGTAGAGATTTGGTGCAATAAACTTTCAGCCCCAAGACTCAACATTTTAAATACTTTTCTGGCCGTCACCTTCAAGGGTATGATTTGTTAGGATTGGAAATTAATTTTCAAATGTATATCCAACGATTTGTGAAACCCTGCTGCTTGGTCTGTCCAAAGTTTGTTTATTTGAACACTGCCCACTGCATTTTGTGATAAAACGAATTCTTAAAATATACTGGATATTCATTGTTCTGTTCTAATTCCAGCTTAAGAGTCCCATCGTTCAGAAAATGATTAGGATCTTAAAAGTGAAGATGAGCAGCTATTATCCTACTTTTCAAGACATTTACAAGGAAGTAGAAAATGGTAACTGGGTGTATTCTGTATACATTTATGTGCGCGTGTTGTGGAATAATCCATAATACTTCTTGATGTATTGCTTCAAGCATTAATTAACTGCCTGCGCTTTGGGACAGCATTTGGTGTCCTCATAATTTATATGTATAAAGTTTGGATATTTTTACTTCCATATAAAGCAAGATAAAATATTTAAGCAATTAGATTATCACAGAGTGTTTTGTAAACATTATTTAGAGCCTGTTCCATGTGGTAAAACTGTTACTAGGTAGTTTTACTTCTAACATAAAACAGATAAAGTTTGTGTATTGCCCAGTTGGTCATGTTTTACTATTTTGTCTGCATATTGATTAAATGAAATGTCAATGAAATCTCATAATGCTTGTTATTTTTATAGGGCACTTTATCCCAAGAGTTCAGCAAGTGATTAAGCTTGCATGGTCCTTGCTAGGCAGGCAAATATTCTTTCTTTTACACTTTGGAAGAAAGTATCAGAATTTGTGTTTGAAAGTTAATCTTGTGTGTAAACAGCCACCAGGAGAAATCATTCTTTTGCATGTTGGCCAAAATTCATTAAAGCAGCTAGAATTTCTTCACAGATTTTGAAAAGCATTGGCCTTTAAAGGTGACACAGGAGAGCAGCGCTTCACTTTCATTTATTGATGGGGCATTTTTTTAAAATCCCCTAGATCAGAATAGATAATCACTTCCTTCCTAAATTGAGAGTAGATGAAAGGAAACTTGGTAGTCTGTGATAACTAGTATGGCATTCTAGTATTCTGTGATTGGTTGGTTCATGTGTTCAAGAATTAGGCACACAGCCTGTTCTGGGAGAGGTTCCACTCCCCCTAAAGAAACTTATCACGGGAGTCTCTAGTGACTAGGAGTGCTTATGCCTAGCTTAGGCACTTTATGTGGTTGAGCAGTGAGTGTATCCCCTTTTCTTCCACTATAAAAAATGACTTCATATATGAAACAGGTGTTCCATACTGTTGTCCTATTAGGAATCTCAGCTAAAGCATCCTTGACAAATGACCACTCAACCTCTCCTTAAAAACCTCCAATGAAGGAGAGCCCACCACCTTCTGAGGGAGCCCGTTCCACCGTTGAACAGCTCTTACTGCCAGAAAGGTTCTTCCTGAGGTTGAATTGGAATCTCTTTTCTTGTAACTTGAATCCAGTTGGTTCAGGCCCTAGCCTCTGGAGCAGGAGAAATTGTTCAAGAGTTCATGTGGAATGCTGCTTCTTCATGTGTGAGGTCATCTGAATGGTGGATGGGAATGGCGATGCTTTCTTTTCTACTTTGCAAAGAGGAATGTCACAGAAACAAAATGTGCAAATTGGAGTAAAGCAGGCATAGGCAAACTCGGCCCTCCAGATGTTTTGGGACTACAACTCCCATAATCCCTAGCTAACAGGTCAGGGATGATGGGAGTTGTAGTCCCAAAACATCTGGAGGGCCGAGTTTGCCTATGCCTGGAGTAAAGCATTCAAATTTATCCTAAACACCATGCTGCCACACTGTTGGGAGATTCAGCAGGCTTTATTGTAGGCAGAGGGATTATTTCATGCCCTTTTTGTAGAAACTCTCAAAGTGTTCATCTCTGACTCATCGCCTTTTGCTATACTTGACTCTTTCCTTTTTCTCAGCACTCATTGAAGCCCAGGATATTGAGCTTCACCTGAGACCTCTGCAAAGACATATTCAGCATCTTCAAGATACAGAATTCCCAAAGATACATATTTTAATTCCCCCTTTGTTCCACACCATCTGTCTGATCTGGAGTCACTCCAAGTTTTACAATACGCCAGCAAGAATCATATCTCTGCTGCAGGAATTCTGCAATCTTCTCATTAGCCAGGTAGTACAAGCTGTGAACAGAAAACTAGATAAGCATGAAAAGCATAATCCTATAAATGCCTACTCAGGAGTAGTTTTATAGATTTCAGTGTGTCTTTCTCCCAGGGAAATGTGCATAGCATTTCAGCCTTAGTCAATAAGAGTCAATCAATACAGGAGAATTGTTAAGACAAGAGAGTATAAATTTATCTGGTGTTAGTTATTTTTTAGCTCCCATCTCCCAAAGTATTTATTGTGAATTTGCCGAAGCCCCAGGATACTGTTTTTACAACCAAAGCTATATAACACACAAATAATTATAGTCATAAATTCTGCTACTTTATGTGCTCTCTATTAAAAATACAATATGCTGTTTGTCTGACAAAGAGGCAGCATTCTTTAAAGATCACATAGCTTTTTACAAACTGTTTTTCATGTTGTCAGCTGTGTACAACATCCATTTTTAATATATTGTTAATGGGAATTGCTTATCAGGTAGCAAAACTGTAATGGCAATATCTGCTTAGTTCTAGACCACAGGGGATTTATTAGTGAACCGATTTACTGCTAGGTTGCTTCATAGTCTGACATCGATAAACTGCCCTATTTGTAAAGAGGCAATTCCAATAACTTAACAGAACTCTTAACTCTGATCTGTAAACAAAATCTCTTGGTGCATCGACTGTTTCAGTGGATGCAGTTTTTCTGCTTTTTCCGTGCCAGTACCCTAGCTTCTACCTCTGTTGACTCATGGTGGGGAAAGCAGCAAGCGTAGGGACTATATAGATAGGGTGGTTGCAGAACTTGAACTCCAGGTTGTGGGCAGCCTGGCCTCTGCTGGCAGAGACTCCATCAGAACAGAAAAGAGAATGTCTGTCTGCGAACAAAGCACATTGAGATGCATGACGCATGTGCAATATGTACTCGACTGTCTTCATAGACCCCACCCTATCTGTCATAACTGTGGGTAGTTCACTAGTTAGAGAGAAATGTGCAGTCCCCCCCAAAACAAGGCGGTTGTTGGTTATACTGTAAGCTAGTCATGGCACATACTGTGCAAAACTGTAGCAAACCAATTATAGTATCAACCTGATGGTTGCATGATAAACCTCCAATGAAATTCTACTTGCAATGCAATACACTCGCAGTGAAAAGATGTTCACAGTTGAGCTTATGTATGTAAGAAGCACGCATCTACTACTTGGAGTAGGCATGTAGGTTTTGAAAATGTACAGAATTTGTTTGACTTTTTTTCTAAGTGATGTCAACAGACTTAACCTTCGTTTATATAGTTCTGTGTTGCTGCAAACATACTGTCTTTTAAAGTACTGCAATGACACTACCTTCCTGCCAGTGGCTCTTAGTTTTCATTTATTGGTGGTACATTTTTAAAATGTTATTACTTCCTCTCTGTAGGCTATATCATACCTTTCACCAGAAGATATTATGAAAAGAGAAACAGAAGAAACTTTGGAACAAGTGCAAGAGGCTCTACATACTTTAAGAATTTTTAAGGACAACTTTTTTAGCCAAAGGGGGAAAATTGGAACCTATTTCACTAATAGTCAAGAGGTTAAACCGTGGGATTTTCAGCCAAATATGGTCTTTCTTAGGTTCAATATGTTTCTAAACCGCTTGGAAAAAATAGAGGTATTTCTTACCAACTACTATCATATCTACCAGTATTACAGTTAAGAGTAAACTACATAGGAAAATCTACTGCTGCTTCTTTTAAGGGAAGACGGTCCTTTACACATGTTGGTAGTGCCATATATAGAGAAATTAATGATTAGCTTTTAGTTTAGGATAGAATCCGTCTTCCCTGAAAGCTTTTCCAGTTGGAACTTCACATTAAACTAATGGCAGAAAAGCAGCATGCTCTTTGCGGCAATATTGTTCCGTTGTTTGCCCTGTTTATGTATGCTTAGAAATGCATCTCACTGAATTACATAGGTTAGGTGTATATAAGATCTAGGCTTATTAAACTGAGGCTGCAACCCTGTACACCAGGGGTAAAGAACCTCAGGCCTTCGGGCCGGGGTCTGTCTGGCACTCAGGATTCTTCCCATGACACGCTTCCTACCAGTCCTACTCTTGGACCCTCCTGAGCTGCTTTCACCTGGCTGGAATGTATCCTTGAACTTTTATGCTGCCGTTTGCTTGTCCAGGTGGAGGATTTAAAGGTGTGTATGTGTAGAAAACTAACCTTTGCATGCCTGGAATGTAAGATGTTGTACAATCACATCTGCTGCTCCACCCAATTTCGCCACAGCCACTTTGGTTCCCCCTTGCCTGCCTCCCCCCACTAGCATACAACCCCTGGAATCTTGAGAATATGACTGTCCAGGCGAAGAAGGCTCTCGCCCCAGATTTACCAGAGAGTAAGTCCAACTAAAGTCAGTGAGACTTACTTCTGATTAGACAAGAATAGAATTGCAGTGTGCAGGAGCGTACCCAGGATCAAAACTAGGAGGGGGGGGGGAACCATGGTCGTTCAGGTTTGCTTTGAACGGACGCTGATCATTTTTGCTTCTAGGGGGGGCAGCTGCCTTCTAGGGGGGGCAGATGCCCCCTCTGCCCCCCCCGGGTACGCCCATGGCAGTGTGAACATAGATATGATGAATGTAATGTTCATAATTTAGGTGGCCCAGGGGGATACACTAAGCCAATGGCAGAGAGAGAGATTAAATGGGTACCAAAGGTGACGTAGAAGGTCACTTTTGTTCTTAAAAACCCCCAACCCTGATGCATTTAGAGTTACAAAGCTCTTCCTCAGTGTTTTTCCTCCCTCCTTTCAGTGCATTATCTCTCTCTCTCTCTCTCTCTCCAAACTTATCGATGCTTCATATTTAAACATGTTCATAGAGCAATCCTATGCACCATTTACATGGGGAAGCGAGTAGGGATGCCACTGTTGTATTGGTAGAAAGACCCCCATATTCTAACCCAGAAGGGGAGGAGGAAAATATACAACCAGGAAGTCCAAAATAAACCCAATGGATCACCTCTGCCCAACATTCTCCAAGAGTTTATTTGTGGATAAACATCTTTGTGAAAGAAACCTCTGATTTCTAGCTATAGGGTTCTTTTCTTTCCCTACTTCACTTGGTAATAGCAAACATGAATATATATGCAATATGCTTTTCATTCTAAGTTAAATGTGGAATGCAGGGTTGTATTCCACACAAAACACACACAAAATCAGTTTTTCATTGTGACAGGAATTGTGGTTAATTATAACGTTTATTGTTTTAGGATATTTTCGTTACTACGCTTGAGTTCGAGAAGCTGGAGAAACTGGAGTTTGGTGGAATCAAGGGGAAAATTTTGAATGACCAAATCTGCAAGTTGAATGAAGAATTCACAAAGTCTTGTAACATTTTTAAAGAGCAGACATATGATCCCTTAGATTACAACAATGTGGTAATGTAGCATTTTTCATATTTGCGTTTGGGTTATTTTTTTTTAATCCTAAAGAAATTGCAAGGCTATACAGTGGCAATTCATGTGCATCATGGTAAGCCCATAAGCCATTCCTTATCATGCACCTGGTTTGCTCCTCCCTACTAGCATTCAGAGGTAACATCCCATGATCCCTGGCTTAGAGTTACATCCAGTTGTTGTAATCATTGTTTCTTTCACTGAAACAAGCCATGATAGGTCCAGGTTTGTTTCTGTCTCACCAGGGGCGTAGCAAGGGGGAGGGGGGGCGGGCCGCCCCGGGCAGCACCCTGCTGGGGGTGACACTTTGGGCTTAATTTTTTTTTTTTAAGGCTATTTTCGGCACTGTCGGGGTGGAGCCGCATGGGCGGCCAGCGAGGAGCGGTGTCACCCCCCCTCGCTGGCCGCCCCTGCGGCTCCACCCCGGCAGCGCCGAAAATAGTCCCCCCCTTCCAGCGGCTTTTCCTGCCGCTGGCTGGCTTGCGGAGCTGGGGCATGGGCGGCCAGCGAGGAGCGGTGACACTCCTCCTCGCTGGCCTGCCCCTCTCCCTGCCCGGCGCCCGGCAGCGGGGGGAAATCGCTTTAAAGAAAGGAAAAGCCAAGGCAAGCAGGTTGCTTGCCTTGGCTTTGCTCTTTTTTAAAGCACTTTTCTCCCCGCTGCTGGGGCGGGCAGTGAGGAGGAGGCGGCGGAGGGGTGTCACCCCATCACTGCCCGCCTCTCCCCTCGCCCCTGCAGGCGGCTCCACCCGGGAGCGGGGGGAAAGCGCTTTAAAAAAGAGCAAAGCCAAGGCAAGCAGCCTGCTTGCCTTGGCTTTTCTCTTTTTTTAAAGCGCTCCCCCCCCCGCCAGGGCGGAGCCGCAGTGACGTTGCATCACGACGTCACGACACCCCGCCCCCAGGGGTGCCTCCTCCGGTCGCCGCCTCGGGTAGCGAGGAGGCTTCCTCCGCCCCTGTGTCTCACCAATCATTGAGGTTTGGAGCAAAACCGACCACAATCCCACCATCCTGCTAAGCCAAGGATCGCGTTTTGTTTGCTCTGTTGAGGAGCAAAGTTGGTGCAATTTGCACATGCATTATAATCCATGTTATATAGCTTGCCACAAGGATGGTGAACCTCAGGGCTGGGAGCCAGATGCAGCCCCTCATGGCTCTCTGGCCCTTGAGACTCCCATCAGGCCCTGAGCCATGGTGCTCCTCTTACCAGCCCTTATTTGCACTGTGTGTCTTGGCCTGGCTGGAATGTGTCCTTGAATTCTGACGCTTCTTGCTTGCCTGGATGGAGAGGTAAAATTTGCATTTGTTTCTCTGACCACTTTTGCCTCTGGAACCATCTATCATGGGTATCTGACCCACAGAAGGAAATACAGCTCTTGGGAGAAAGGTTTCCCACCTCTGTCTTACTGTGACTTGCAAACTTACGTGTCTGGAAGGGAAGCACAGCGTAGAGAAGAATTTAACAAATTTAAAGCCTGATCTAAGAATGTTCTCAGTGAGAATAAATTGTTCAGACTTGAGGCATGCATTCAATTAAGCTTGAGACTCTTAATCTCAGGGTTGTATGTTTGAGCCCCATATTGGGCAAAAGATTTCTGTATTTTAGAGAGTTGGACTAAATAACCCTCGTGGTCCTTTCCAACTCTACAATTCTATGATTCCATAAAAGTTTTCAGTAACTCTATGCTGCTGCTGCTTCTTCAAGTGTGTTTTTCTTGGTAATTCGAATGTCAGTTTTGATGATAGGGTACCAAGTTTAAGCTCCTTACCCTATTTCATATTTTGAAATTTTTTACTCTGTCCTCTATTAATGAATGTTTGAAATAGGTTTTGTATTGTATTTGAGTAATACCTGTTGATTTTATTTCACTGAATGCTGTTTAAAATTAATATATGGTTCCTTGGAAAATATCAAACACATTCACGTGTTTTTATGCTGCTCAGAACTGATGTGTGATACAGAAAGTTTTCAAACGATTCTGGTTTGGAGCTGGTTGACTTTTTAGCTTAATAGTCGCTCAAGCATATTATACAAGTGTGAAGGTGGCTGCAGATAAAATAAACCTTATTTCTCTGTGCAGCTTTGATATTGACGAAATGAAAGAGTAAAGCTAAGAACTAACCAGTTATGCTTTTCTTGTCATCACTATACGTTTGTTTCCATTCACATTATCAGGAACTGTTTGTCTTTGGGTTTTGGAGTGTCACCTAAAAGCTTTGTGGAAAAATAGCTGCTAACAGGAAAGCTAATACGTCATAAACTACAAGATTAATAACTATGTCAATATAAAATAGCTAGTAAAGCATTTTGTGGATAATATTTTTCATGTCTCAAGTGCGTGCTGTCTTCAGCATGGTTTAAGTATTGCACTTGAAACTCAGAAATAGAATTATAAAATTTCTTGATGACGTTATTTATTCAAATACCAAATCATACCCATAGAACTCTTAATGCACCTCATGAAATGGACTCTGGTCTATCAGCGCTTATACCTTAGCGAATTTGTTAATCTTAAAGATCCTTCTTGTTTGTTGATTGATTTACTTTTCCTTTATTTTACTTTAAGCAAATTCTTTATTTTGTTCCAACAGAGTTCTAGGAAAAATAGTGTTCTTCCCCCAAAGTAGATAACTGTCTATTCTACAATGCAAGCTCCTTTGCCACTTCAGAATGCAGATACGGGGTTTCATATTTGAATGCTTGTGTGCATTTACTTCAGTTAGAGCTAGTTGCCTAACTCTATGCACAACTGCACCCAGATAGCTGCACCTGAAACACTCCACACATACGAGAGGGGCATGGAGCACAGGTCACAACTCTTTGTTGAAAACTGAGTTATCTAGGACAACAGACCAAATCAAAAATGTAGGTTGGAATTGCTATTTCCTCAAAAATATCCTGGTTCACACATCCCACCAAACCATAAGGCATGCTGCTGAAATCGTGGGCAGTTTGGTTCTGCCCCACTCCCATGACACTGCCGGGAATAAGTCATGGTCTGGCTTGTTGTGTTGTCAGGAAGCTAGCCTGGCTATTCCAGGAATGAGACTAGAACAGCCTTTGAGCCGGATTGCAGGCTTGATCACTTGGAGACCAAACTAAACAATAGTTAACAATATTGCAGTGAAATATTTCATTGCATTACATTCTCTAATCACACAGAAATTACTGTTGTGATCAAAAGCACTTGGTTGCTGCTGCTGCTTTACAAAAAGCATATAGAGTGCTGAGGTTTTTTTTAAAGTTACTGTTTATGTAGCAAAGTCCATATACAATAAATAAAATGTGCTAAATGGCGTCTAAGAGTTTGAGTCATTGCTTACTCTGTTGACGTAGACGGTAGTGTATTTGAACAGCAGCTATTGTTTGTTAGTACAGCATGATAAAGTAACAAAAAGAGAGAACTGTAAGGCTTGTTAAAACTTGCTAGAATACTAACTTGAGATAAGACAGGTGAGGACCGTTGTTAGTTGGCACCAATCCAGATTAATCTGCTTGGACACCATCTAGCAAATGTTAAATCCCATAAAGTCCCATTGGATTATGAAGTATTTAAGATTTTGAGCTTTTCATTTGTGCTCATTTGTGCTCTTTGGAGTGTTGATTGTACTATCACTTCTGCAAATGGACCTAGTAAACAACATTATCCTGCCTTTATCTCGAATTCACTACAGCTGTCATCCTATCCATGTTTGTTGGAGGATACTAAGACTAGCTGGTGGGTCTAGGATTTGGCTGTATGAGAGGATAATTTACTTCAAGGAACTTCAGACAATGATTTTAAATCATTAGTAAAACAAATATACTTCACTGCACATTTCATAGTTATTCACTTCATCTTTGGCTTGAGTGGTCTCCATAAGCAGGCCCAGTTTTGTTGCTTATGTCCTACATCTTACAATACATTTAAAAAAAGATTTCCTTAAAGATCTAACTGGTTGTAAATTTTTATTCCACAGGAATTTGAAGAAGACTATGTGGATTTTAAACACAAGACTCTGGAGTTTGAAAGACGCCTTGGATCAATTTTTTGTGTGGGATTCCTTGATTGTTCAGGTTTGGAATCGGCACTTAAGGTCAGTTATGAAGGGCTTAACAATGAAAATGTTGCTTCAATCTGCTGCCACCATTTAGAGCCATTACAGTAATTGCAATATCAGTTTGTGGGTGGAATGTGCAAGTTACTACGAAGGGTATAAAAATTCAGTGGAAAACTACCAGTATTTTAATACAGGGTGGGCAGTACAATCTTTTATAGGTCTACTCAGAAGTAAGCCCTGCTGAATTCACTGGGACTAACTCCCAGGTAAATGGGATTAGGATTAACTTTGCATGCATTTCGGCCCATGAATTGTCATAAAGCCTATTTGTGTGAATATGTCAGTAGATATGCTTAATACTGACTGGGATTCAAAGAGTTGCTTTAGGAGAATCTTGTGCAATGTACATTGGGACTTTTTTTGCCTTTCTCTTTTGAACCTTGTGAAAAAGCTTTTTAATTTCCATTGACTGTGCTGAGGTTTACCATTGGAGGGGTGCAGGAGGCAGCTGTTTGAGGAACCCAAATTTAAGTATTCACACCTGCTCTTGAGATTCAGGCAATACATCAACAATAATAAATTCAACTCACACGAGTTGAACTGAGAACTGAGATAATTTAGTAGCTCCCGTTTGATGCTTGGCATCTTGCATAATTTGGTCATCAGGCACTGCCAGACACTTTGTACTCTTCAAAAGAAAAGTAACCTTTTCTGGTATTGATTTTATATGTCAGAATTTTTTAAAGGCAAGCATGCACTATGTTTAGCTTATTTAGTCTATGGCTATAAGAAGAATAGTATTTGCAAACAGCATATTTAATGTTAACGTTAAGGCAAAAAATTGGTGTGGAATGGTCAGAATATAGAGCAACTGCCTGTATTTAAATGCAACAGAAGAAGTCAATTCTTGGAATATATATACATACACACACACACACACACACACACACACACACACACAATATCTGCTTCGCTTTGCCACTAAAACATGCTTTCACTTGGAATAACTGTTATGTATAATTGTAATTACCGAACTTTTTCATGTATAAGACAAGTTTATTTTCTTTAAAAATTATGCTAAAAAGTGGGGGTCGTCTTATACATGGGTGGGCATTTGATTGGCAGCTGCCGCGGCTGTCAGCTTGGTTAGTCTGGACATAGAATTAAATTCTGTGTAAACTCTGCATTTATTTATTTTTAAGTACCAAACTAACCCATATTTCCAGAAACAAAATTCTGAATCTGTACAAATTGCATATATTTTCTTTTCTTGCATTGCTGATAATAGGTATGTAAAAATTTTCTTTTTGCACTTTGGTGATATGCAGATTTCGCTCCAAATTTTCTTTGATTCTTGTAGAATATTCTATTTTGGTTTATTATAATGCCTCTTTCTGCCTTGAGAAAAATTGGATTTATGTAATTGGGACATCTGACACTGTCTTTTATTTATATAGCTTTTAGTGATTTTGGGATATTTTCTGGAGAAGCCTATTATTGCAGACATTTTTAGCAAAAATTACAAAGTTTTACTACAGATGTTTGATGAAGAGTTGGATAATTGCAAACACTTCTTTGATGAACACATTAAGCAGGTACATGACACCCTAAGTGCAAAATGTTCCATGTTCAATTCTCTCACGATTGCTTTATTCAGAATAACTTATCTGGGGGGTTTTTTTTAACCACCACAGGTGGAATCGGGGAATGAAATAATAAATAAAAATATGCCATTTACATCAGGAAACCTTAAATGGTCCCAAGAAATTAAAGCTCGCATACAGTCATTCTGGTTAAAATTATCATTTGTTTCATATCCGTAAGTATATCTCTTTGGGATTGGAAATTGTTTATGAAAAATAGTCAGACTATAGCTTGATTGCTTTCGAGTTTCCTGCTTCCATATAAAATTGTTTCCTAGAATGAATGCAATGATCACATAAATTTACAGCACAATCCTGTATGTTTCTCACTCCGTATATGCTAGCAGCCTTAGTCCATATTTGTACACTTTATAACAAAAAAGGAAAAGCGGGGGGAAGAGACTATTTTCTATATGGGGCAGCCATTCCTAGCTTGTTTCTGGCCTTGGCCACCTGTCTCACCTAGTTGCCTTTTCCCAACACATCACAGACAGAACTGTTGAGAGAGGCCCTTGACCTAGCAAACAGGCTGAGAGAGACTGTCCCCACCAGCTATCACTCGTGTACATGTGTTGCTTTGTACACATGATGCACGTTGGTGCATATTGGTGCATTGTTTGGACAGCAAGCAGGCACTAGGCAAAGAAATGAAGGAGAAGTGATGAGATGTTTGAAGGCACACACCTTTGTGTGTGCCACAAAGCGTAATCCACTAAGCTCACATGCTGGAGGATGCTGTCCTATTGCCAGTTTTCAACTGCAGGTCTGCTTTGTTTGTCAGCAAAATGTCTTAGCATACCTACACCCTCAGGGTGCTTCCAGATGACCTGCTTTATTGAGCAGTCATCCTGACTTGCTTTAGGGAGATTAGGTGATGTTGGCTATTCATTCCTGAGTTGTTTGCGCGGGAGGTTTGATGATGTGTCAAAGCAAGTGTTATCCCACATTTGACAGTGCAGCTTCTCATCATTTTCCTCATGCTAGAAGTCTGATATTCTGAGGGAATATGTTTGTTGCCCAAGACCCTCACACTCGGCCTCATTGCATGGATGTGGCCACACATCCATTCATATTTCTACCATTTGTGGGCATCTTTATAGTATAAAACAATGTCTTCTTTTTTAGAATCTTAGAAAGCACAGAGGGTGCTTTAATCTATCAGAAATACATAGAGATGCTGACCTTGCTTGACCAGAATGAAGATCAGATCTATTGTAACTGGAAATCCAAGGTGGATGAAGTTTGCCAGTTCAATTTAGATCAACCCCTAATTAAGCGCAGTGATAAAGATGGTCTCCTTAGTGTGAATTTTGATCCTAAGGTACAGTGCAAGCACTTTTGTTGTCTCTGTAAATTAATCTACTAAGTATCTTAACACAATAAACAATGGGAAAATCTCAGTAAGAATGCATGTGAATGACAGGGCACATCGATTCAAGAAGTAAGTTCCATTGAACTCCCAGGAAAGTGTGCCTGTGATTGCAGCCTGAGTCCTTCGTAATAATGGAATTTGTTGTTATTAAGAAAAAAGTACATGGATCCTAAGTTTAATGTTGAGTTGATTGTTTTTGATTTAATTGATGAGCCTTGGGGTCCCTCTACAATTCTGATTCATCCCTGGGTGGGCTCGAACCACTAACCTCCTACATAACAGGCAGATGCACTGACCCATTGCACCATGGGGCTTCCGCACATGACTTAACAGCAGGATTTACTTCAAGTATGGGAAACTTTGGTCCTCCAGATGTTACTGAGCTACTGCTCTCTTCATCCATGGTGACTTGCAATGCCTACAAGTTCCAATGGGATTGTAGTTCAGCAACATTTGGTGGGCTTGAAGTTCCCCTTTCATCATCTGCAGTGGTACTTTGGTTCTCAAACTCAATCCGTTCTGGAAGTCCGTTCAACTTCCAAAACGTTTGAAAACCAAGGCACGGCTTCTGATTGGCTGATTGGCCCCGGAAACAATGCCAACAGCCAAAACAGACGTTTGGCTTCCAAAAAATGTTCGCAAACCAGAACACTTACTTCCAGGTTTACGGCGTTCGGGAGCCGATTTGTTCATCAACTAACCCGTTCGGGAACCAAGGTACCACTGTACTTGGTTACATTGTAATCAAGGTTTTTTCCCCTCAGAAGTGCTTCCTTCTGTGAAACTAGTATCTTGGAAAGTGTCGAACCTTACCTACCCTGTGAAAGATTATATTGTGTATTGTTCTTTGCAGCTGGTGGCTATTTTAAGAGATGTGAAATATCTCTTGTTTTTGGAGCGATTCGATATTCCACATTCAGCACTGGAGTTATACAAGAAAAGGGGGACATTTGCTAAGGTATGTGTTTTTAAGAAGCTTCAGTTTGGCCTGAGTGTGTATTCTGCAGATTCTCCTTAGTACAGATGGCATTTTCTTCCTCACAATCGAATGTAAACTGAAAAGCCTGGACGATTCAACCTTAAACACTCCAGAGGGCCTTCTCAACAAAGGTATTCTGGTTATGGAATTCTAGCTGGAGCCTCCATTCTATGGATCTAGTTAGTCAGGTGGTTGACCCACATGTCTAAGTGGCCCATGATTTGGGGACATTTGGATTTGAGCCAATGGTTACTGGGTAGGTTGGGGTCATAGTGTTTTCATGGTAGAGATTTGAACATCCTGTTGTTGTTTTCTACACAAACAGTATATAGGGAACCTTGAGCTCATGGTCCAGTGGTATAACAAGGTTAAACAGACTGTTTTGGAAGTAGAATATCCTCTCATCAAAAGTGAACTGAGGACCATTGATGATCAGCTAATGGAAGCAGAAGAAATATTCACATGGCAGGAAGAGAACTGCTGGGAGTACATTGAGTTTGTGAAAGCTATGGTTCATGACTTAGAGCAGAGACTTCAAAGGTCAAAGGACAATATTAAGGCAATTCAGGAAATTATGAAGCATTGGATGGAGCATCCCCTCTTTTCTAGAAAGGACAATAGAAAAGATGCTTTGATTAACTTGGAAGACAAAGAAGATAGACTTACTAAGAGATTCATGCTATTCCAAGAAGATGGCTGCAAGATTCACAGGCTTACAGAGGTAATATTTGGAACAAGTCACCATGATAATGAGACGAGCATGAAATTTGATATATGCAACATGCACACCACATCTTTTCAACCCACTGCAAAATATATATTCAAGTACGGATGTTAACTGATCGTAATAAAATGGTGTTTTAATATTTCAGGTCCTTTAACATGCACACTATTATCAGATTCATTTATAAACCCATTTTGGTGAGAATTTTCTACACATATAAGTAGCTTTAATTCCCCAGGTGGATCTGATGGTTACCTAGTTATGTTTTAAAAAAAAAAAAAAAAAAAAATTGACATTTGTCTCAACAGTAGAATTGAAAGTGCCTGTTTTGGGATGTGTGTTTTTTAGGAAAACTCTATGCTCTTTAAAGCAGACCTGGATTCAGATTACTGGAAAATTTACCTGGAGTTCATTGATGACATCATAATTGATGGCCTTTTTAATGCCATATTGCACAATTTAAAATTCTTCTTGGAAAACACAGAGAAAACATTGAAGCCAGCTCCGTTATTCCAGCTTCAAATGATCCTAAGTGCCCCAGAAATTGAATTCAAACCTTCACTGGATAAGGAAGCTGCTGATGGCTTTTATGATTTAATAGATGAACTTTTAAGCAACGTTTTCAAAATATCTGCCCAAGTGAAGAGAGTGGCAAAACATCTGGGGATACAACATTACCAGGTAATACTTCCCCCCCCAAAAAAATTAGAAGAAAGATACAATGCACAGAACTGATTAAAACAATATACCGGTATGTGTTGTTCACATTTAGAGGAACAGTAGTACAGTCATTGAAATAACTCCCCTCCCCTTTGTTTTTTGGCTTTAGAATGACATGGACAGCATTCCAGAGCTGTCTGAGACCAGGCAAAGAATTATGGAGAGAGTGGCAGATGTTATAACCAAAACTGTGGACTTCAAAAACTCTCTTGAAACTTATGCGTATCTATGGGTGGATGACAGATCAGAATTTATGAAACAATTTCTGTTCTACAGTCGTGTGTTGAATCCCGAAGAAACAGAGACCCGTGCTGACATTGGCATCCCTGATCAATGCCCAATAACTGAGCAATTCAAAGAGCAGGCAAGGAAGTGGAATACCTGCATGTATTTATATATTCAGAGTCCCTTGCAGCTTAAAAAAAAAGAGTTTAAATCTTTTATCCTTGTAATACGTACTTATCTGTTGTAGATTGACATCTATGAGAATCTTTACATTCAAATGAGAAAATTTGAAGACTTCAGGATATTTGAAGGCTGGCTTAAATTGGACATGAAACCTTTCAAAATTAGTTTGCTAAACATTATTAAGAAGTGGAGCTGGATGTTCAAGGAATACCTTTTAAGATTTGTCATTGACAGGTACAAATGGTATTTTTTTGGGTAAAATAATAGTTCTGATTTATTGATCTATTCTCTTTTATTCAAAAGTTGAGACCTTTGAAAATTAATGGGGGAGCAGCAGAAATGAGGTCAGAGGAACAGCATTCACCCCAAACCCACTTTTCTTGTGATAGGAACAGAGCTGTCTTATATTGAGTTAGACAAGTAGTCCATTTAACTCAGTACTGTGTACACTGGCTGGCAGTAATTCCGCAGGAGTTTTTCCTAGCCCAGCCTAGGAGCAGATACTGAGAGGGATGAAAGAAGCAAAAGAGACCTACCGGTATTCCTCTTCTGCTCACCATTGCTTTTCAGTAAGGACAGCATAAACCTAGCTGTTTCCAAGAAAATTTGAAATCATAGTCTAAACAGCAGCAGTCCAAAGGTTATCGTTCTCAGTGCTCATTCCATGTATACATATATCAGAAAAATATTCTAGTATTGAAAATCCGTTTTTTCCCCATAGCCTTACTGACCTTGAAGAATTCATTAAAATGACTGATGTTGGGCTCCAAAAAGAGCTAAAGGAAGGAGATTATGATGGACTCATAGATGTTATGGTTCACCTCCTGGCTGTGAGAAACAGACAGGCAGCTACTGATGAGCTTTTTGAGCCTTTAAAAGAAACAATTATGCTTTTGGAAAGCTATGGACAGAAGATGCCAGATCACATTTATGTTCAAGTAGAGGTACTGTACATTTAGGAATATACCTGTAATATTCCATAATTCTATCTATCTGTGAAGATCATTGCTGAACAATCATCTCTCATTTCCAGAAAAGAAATAATTATAACGAAACTTTGCTCCACATTGCTCCCTCCAGTATTAAGAGGTCAAGGGTGTGCTATATGTGTGTGTACACACACATACACATGATCCCCCCCCTGTACACTAAAGGTTACTAAAATGAATGGAAACTGCATGACAGCTCTTTTGTTTCTTGTTCATTTTGGTAGGGCTTGGTATGGAGAACTTCACGGCAGACACTTGTCTATTTTTCCTCCCAAGTTTTTGCATTTTTTTGCATTGTGTAAATAAGTGTGGTGACAAGAATGAAAAACAAAACTGAAGCTGTTGAACTTAAATTAGGCTAGTGTGTACTAATTTATACAGGACGAGTCTTTTAAAAGAGGCACTGTGGAACATGTGTACTCTGAATCCACAGGGCCTCTTTTAAAGGACTCACCCTATATCTGATTACAACTACAAGGTTAGAAGCTTTTGGGTTTTTTTGTAGCTACATTCTGGTTCAGACAACTTGGCGACCTAAAGAGAGCTGGTTCAGATGCAGGAACGGGTGACATGTATCTGGAAGAAAGTTGGAATGGATCACTGAAATATATGAAAAGAATAAAATATACTGGTCAAGAGTTAAAGAACCATATAACTAGTTATTTTGGGAACACAGTGACTCTGGATTTCTGTTTTCTCAGATAACAGCTCCAGGATTTTACATCAGTGACTTATGAGACTTTTAAAGAATGTAGTGTTTGGATCTTTCCCTTTCCCTACGGCTACAACGATAAGTTGTCATTTTTTGGCAAAACCACCCATCTTTTGCCCGTTATGCATTGAAAAGTGTCACGAACTGGTTTTCACTTGTGTTTAAAAGTTGAGAGTGGCATTAATTGCAATTGAATTTGAGCGAGGCAGTTTTTTATATGTACCCACCATCCTAAATAGTTGAGGGGAAGTATCCTAGCTGTTCAAGTGACTCATGAACGGACAGCTCCTACAGTTTGCAGAATGTGCCTGACAAAACTGTCCTGCAGTATGAAGTATCCAGAAACTCTCACAACATCAATTTGTCTTTGTTCTTCAGGAACTGCCTGAAAGATGGAATGCCACCAAAAAACTCGCAGTGTCTATAAAGCATGAAGTGGCTCCTCTCCTGACTTCCGAGGTTACCCTTTTCAGAAAGAAATGTGCTGTTTTTGATGTAAGCTAAAAGGATGTGTGTGTGTTTTAGAATATATATATATACCCACACATGGTGTTTTTATGAGGACAAGATTGTTGACAAAATTTATTGTCTGCGTTTCTTTCATCAGGGGAAGCAGATAGGATTCAGAGAGAGATTTAGAGTGTATGCTCCCTTTCGCTTTGATGCCGAAACCCCATATGCTCTTCTTGATAAGGTAATGGAGAAATCTCAGAGGCACATGTTATGCTGGTAATCGTTCATTATAAAACAGCGATCTCTATTTACATATTGTACAATTTGTATTCGACATGGGTTTTTTTGTGAAGCTTGACATTTAAGTGCTGCATTTAACGTGCGGACTTGTTTTCTCTTAGAGCAGCCTTTAACATTTTAGAAAACAGCACATGCGCATTTTAAAAATGCTCACAGATTTTGAAAAATAGCTCAGTAACATTTGTGTAGAATGAAATGTTGTTTTCCTCCACTTGATATTTATATGCAGTACACAGACGATAGCTGCAGTCCTGAACTATTAAAAAGAACAAAAGTTTTCTATGTCCAGGTGGATGAAGAGAGCATACTATGAATTGATGCCTCAGAAGGGTTTGGGCAAAGCTGTGATGGGTGGGTTTGTGCTTCCTGTCTTAGGAACAAAGAGTTTGTAACCAATTTATATTTAAGTGATCAACATAATAAAAAATAGGCATTTTTTTTTTAAATAGTACTGCTACAAGTCTACCTGCTATTGAATATAGTGCATGTATGCTAAAATCTTTGCTGTTTATATGTGTCATTGTATGGATGTAAATGTACACTCTTGAGAAGGAGAGGTTCAGGTGATAGAAATCAGTGCTACTGCAGTGAGTGTGATTTATGCTAGCTGAAGAATTGGTCCATAAATGAACCTTGTCTGTCTTTTAGAATATTGAAAATGAAACATGCGCTATACCTACAAGAAGTCCTGTAAAATCCACCTGTGTAGGTCCTTTTGTCTGTTATCCTGATTGGACTTTAACCAAACTTGTGTGTTACATCTCTAAGGCAAATCAGGAACTGGAAGCACTGGAAGAAGAAATGTTACACATCCAGGAATCTGCCAGCCTTTTTGAAGTGGCCATTTCTGATTACAAACAAGTGAAACAAAGTCGGAAGGAAATAAAGTTGCTGAAGGGAGTGTGGGATATTAACATTTATGTCACAGTAAGAGTTTTTTTGTTTGTTTTGTTTCAAAAGAGCATTGTGCCACTGGCGGTTACATGGAACTGAAAACATTTGAAAGAGTGGCAGTGTTGTCATGGCACTTGAAGATTTAAAAATGTTCTTCCCTCAAAGTAATTCTAAGACCTTAAAAAAAAGAATCAGCACTATTTATTTTTATTTGACTTTTAGAAGTCATCTGAAGGCAGCCCTGTTTAGGGAAGTTTCTAATGTTTGATTCTATTTTTAATATTCTGTTGGGAGCCGCCCATAGTGGCTGGGGAAACACAGCCAGATAGGAGGGGTATAAATAATGTATTGCTATTACTATTACTACTACTACTGTGTTTCCCCTAAAATAAGACGCCGTCTTATATTTTTTCCCCCTCAAAAAAACACAGTATGGCTTATTTTCGGGGGATGTCTTATTTTAACTGCTCCGCGTCGGTACACTGCATAGCCACACCATTCCAGGCCATCTTAAGGGAGAGGTGCCGCATCACTATGTCTTATTTTCGCGGTATGGCTTATATTTCGCAAATGCGTAGAAATCCTGCTACGACTTATTTTATGGCTACGTCTTATTTTAGGGGAAACAGGGTACTACTACTACTACTATTTATTTTAATATAATGCAAGGCTACAAGAGGTTCAGCTGTGGACTCAAACCTATAGAATCAAAATGAAAGAGATGAGGGAATGAGAGAGAACCCCCCACCCCCACCCCGGCAACAAATCAGAAAGAATGAGGGAGCACCAGCCTGACATTTTGATGAATTGCTATGCCTTGCCACATACAGTGGTACCTCGGGTTAAGTACTTAATTCGTTCCGGAGGTCCGTTCTTAACCTGAAGCGTACTTAACCTGAAGCACCACTTTAGCTAATGGGGCCTCTTGCTGCCGCTGCCTTTCAGAGCACGATTTCTGTTCTTAGCGGAGTTCTTAACCTGAAGCGTATTTAACCTGAAGCGTACTTAACCCGAGGTACCACTGTACTTACTTCACAGAATTTATATACCACCTCATTGCACTAAAACCACTAAGAAATATTAAAATTATAAACAAAACTAGTTAAAAACAAATGCTTAAAGAAAATTAAAATTAACAGTTAAAAAAATCTGTATTTAAAAAATTGACATCAGTGTCTGACATCGGGCTTCCGTAAACAAAAATGTTTTAAGCAGGCGCTAAAAAGAACACAGTGAAGGTGCCTGCTTGGTGTCAATAGGCAGGTTCCACACATCTTAGCGATTTGTGACGTATTTCCCTAATGTTGCATATGTTCAGTTTTGCTCAGTTTTGGATTTTAATATATTTTAGTACATACTTGCAATTCTATATTACGTAATTGGTCACTGTTTTCTGCAGCAGAACAATGCACGTATTTTTGTAAACTAAGAAATCTTTAATAATTTTTTTAAAAAAGAGTATTGGAAGGAGAAATAACATTTACTTCAATTAAAAAAAAAACCCCAAAGAGAAGATTTTTAGACTAACCCTTTCCTTGATGGGTTTTTGTGTTTATTTCTTAGTTAGACGGAAGTCATTCAAACATGCAATGCCTTAAAATAGTCCAGCAAATGTAAACTCGGCGCAAAACTTGTACCTGTGTGAACGAATCTCAAAGGACAAGAGGGAAGTTGGTGCACTTTTTATAGGTCTGAAGTTTGAACAACCTCAGAATGCACATGAGGGAACACTTTTCTGAAAACATTCCCATTCTGTTGATTTTGGGGGTTGTTTTAAACAAACTTTTAGTTGCTTTGTACATTACCATGATATGTATATGAGGAAGACAATAAATAATATCTGCCACATCAAAGGTTTATTATTTGTAAAAAATACTTATATACCACTTTCCATGAAAAAAAAATCAGTGGTTTACAACTGTTGTACATACAATCATACAATATAAGCCATATGGAAATGTTAAAATCAGCAAACTGTTGTGGAAAGATGCATTCCTCATTGCCTGCATAAGCCCTAGTGGAAGAGAAGTTTTCAGCATTTAAAAGTTAAAACGGAAGGCGCCTGCTGAATCTCACATTGACTTGAGTTTTCCACAAGACTGGGCCAATGACACTAAAGGCTCGATTTCTTGTAGCAGTCCCATGAGCCTTTCCAACTCGGCGAATGGCCAGCGAAGCGCCTACTTTGCCTCTGCCTATTCACAAAACAGATTCAAGTAGAATTAAGCAGGGGTGGGCAGTACGGTCTGGGAAACAGGCCAGAATTTGCAGCTGCATCTTTATCTGCCCCACAAGTGACATCATATAGGGCAAGTGTGGCTTTGGGTATGGGAGCAGCGTTGCGGGCTAAATTAGGCTGGCTGGCTAGAGGTTCTCTAGTGCTGTTGTAGGGCTAAGTTAGGCAACTTGTGTAACTGAATTAAACTACAGAATCTTTACAGCATATTCTACTCTGCTGTCCCTTGCACATTGTTGCCCGAACCAGATTCATAGCTCCTTTAGTAACAGAGATCTTGGCTGAGACTCCGGAGTCGCAGTTAATACATCTGCTACAAGACAATGACCCGTATAAAACACTGCTCGTAGCAAGATTTCTGATTACAGTTCTTTCATATAAAAGGGGAAATGGTTTACTTCACGACAAATGACACCCCACCCCACTAGTAGATCCAAAGTGGAGATCTTCTGGACCAAATGTACTGTTGTATCTATCTTTGTTAAGGGATATACTTAAGCTTACAATTTTATATATGTACTGAATTATTTTAGTTTAATTTGTTTACATACTTTGCCTCATTGCCTCATTGGTTGTAACCTGCTGTATGCAGTGAAATGTACACAGTGTTGTATATGGTTTGTATTATGGGCCTATGGCCGCGAAATAAAAAAAAATGAAAAATGTGTAACTGAATTCCTCCTGGATTGGTGGTTGCATCAACTCCTGGTCGTCCTCAGTGATGGTGCTGCAATGCCGGAGGGATCAAACCAGCAGTTCCTTCTACCTGCAAGCGCTCTTGGTAAAGCGCTTGAGCACTGCCACTAGTTACAGTGGCACTGCCACAGGGATAAAGCACTTGAGCACTGCCACTAGTTGTCCTAATTCAATACCCTGCACCCATTCCTCTCGCTTGTTTTGCTAGTTTCTGTGTTTATGGCAGTGTAGACCTTAAAAGTAACGCACTTAACAAAAACAGCAACCTGTAACCTGCCCTACCTCAACTATCATTTTGTTTCCTTGCAGAAACTTGTCTCTACCAAATGTCATTGACATTTCTCTCTGTTTCTCCTGTTTCAGAGCAGCATTAATGATTGGACAAAAAGCCATTGGAGAGAAATCAGTATGGAGCAGATGGACACAGAACTCAGAAGATTTGCCAAAGCAAGTTCCATAGCTTCTCATATTTCCCCCCTTTCTTTGGCTTATTTAGCTTCCTTTGTTGTTTTCCCAAAGCATCAACTCTGGTCTCTTTCAACCATCACACTCTTTTTCGACTCAAGCTTAGGTCTCTGATGCATGGAAAGTATAAAATGATGCTGTCACACACACACACACACACACAGGTTAGATCTACATAGAGAACTAGCATAAAGCAAGATTCTAGAAGCAGACAGAATTTACATTATTTCTCTCTAGGTAGTGTTTAAAAGTAAAAACCCAATCCCGGCAACATGATTACAACAATAGCAATAAAACATATGTCATAAATAAATCTGCTAAGTCTTTATGATGCCACAACACTTTTTTGCTGCTTTTAATGTTTTACCAGTGATATGAAATAATGATACCAAGTGCTGTGTGACCCAGTGTTGTGATGCAACATTGTCATAACATAGTTGCGATGCTTTTCCTTAGGATATGTGGTCGTTGGATAAAGAAGTTCGCTCCTGGAATGTATATATGAATCTGGAGTTAACCATAAAGAACCTGTTGACGTCACTGAGGATTGTAAGCGAGTTGCAGAATCCAGCAATGAGAGACAGACATTGGTATCAGCTGATGGATGCAATAGGTGTAAGTATCGTTTTTTTTAAATTCCCTTGTAAAGATCAATTGGCTCTTGTGTCATAAATATTGCTTCATTCATCCTCCCACCACTCAATTGTGGCATGGGAGGTGGCATGCTGCTTCGTTGCCTTACAGACTGTGGTGGCACAGCTGCCCACTGGGATGGGGGCCAGGGCAGCACGGGGTTGGGTTGCCAGTAGTGACAGTGGGTTGCCAGTAGTGACAGGCACAGATCCGCATGCACTTAGACACTGACAACCTGGTGCTTCACCTGCCCTTGACTCGCATTGCCCTCCATTGCCCCAACCTGGTGCACAGCAGCATCACTTCAGCCAGGTAGGCAGCACAGTGGTGATTCCCATGATTTTTATTTCTGCGCTTATGATTCTCAGAAACAGTTCATAAAACTCCAATGCAACCAGCTCACGGACTTTGTATAGCAGCTTCAAGACTTTAGTCAGGAGACTCCCTTTTCTTTTTGAATGTTAGTAATTCATACTCCAAAATGGAACACAATCCACCAGGTCTTTCACCGTCACAAGATCTATGAGCAATAAGAACAGAACAGGAAAAGGCTGAAGGTCAAAACATCATCGTTTTCCATGCTTTACCTCCATGGATACATATTGCATAAATGTTTTCTTTCCAAATTCTGTCTCACTATTGATCTCACAAATTAAGGGTGATTTCCAACACTTAAACAGAGTTGATTTCAGTAGATCTACTCTTGAGTATGACCGATACTTATGTAGGTCATCCACCACTGTAGTCATAGCCTGACTTCTCCTATCTCAAATCAAAAAACTTATTCTTTATCTGTTTCCCCCCTATAACATATAATTGTATTTTATTTATTACATAAAGTTTATATACTATTTGACTGGGGGGAAATGATACATTTGGACTCTCACACCTTTCCCATGTAGAGATGTGAGCTTCATAAGTCGTTTGGGTAATTCAGTCATTAAAAGATAAACAGGCAAAACTGAAGCATGTGTTGAAAGCCTGTTGCTACTTTGCTGTATTTTGCAGCTTCATTTTTCAATAACCGAAGATACAACATTAGCAGACCTGCTGTCATTGAAGCTGCATAAGGTGGAAGATGATGTCCGGAACATTGTTGACAAAGCAGTGAAAGAACTTGGGACTGAAAAGGTTAGTCTATTTCTCCTCCAAATTTCTCCTTGGATTTTGGAATTTTGAATTACCTATTCTTGTTTTCAAAGTAGAACTGATCCATCATTGTTGGCTTTCCCCCTTCCCCAACTTTTTGTACAGAGTAGGGTACAGTTAGAGTTTATTTAATTTTTCAATACCTTTCAACTTATTTTTGTCTTTTCCCTCCAAAGAATGTGCATGTAGGCACTGATAAAACACTGTAAAACACAGCAGATGACTCTGTGGTTTAAACCACTGAGCCTCTTGAGCTTGCTGATCGTAAGGTTGGAAGTTCGAATCCATGTGACAGGGTGAGCTTCCATTGCTCTGTCCCAGCTTCTGCCAACCTAGCAGTTTGAAAGCATACCAGCGTGAGTAGATAAATAGGTACCGCTGCGGCAGGAAGGTAAATGGCGTTTCTATGCGCTCTGGCTTCTGTCACGGTGTCCCATTGCATCAGAGGTGTCATGCTGGCTACATGACCCAGAAAGCTGTCTGTGGACAGATGCCGGCTCCCTCGGCCTGAAAGCAGAGATGAGCAGCGCTCCCCATAGTCTAATTCGACTGGACTTAACTGTCCAGGGGTCCTCTATTACCTGTAAAAAAAGCAATCTTGCTGTGCTTGTATATTTATGATTACATCATTATTTTTGCATGGTCATTTTTACTGATAAAACATTGCAGAAAAGCAATCTTAATCAGATAACATCAAGTCTTGAACAATATGCAGGAGCACAACTAAATAAAACAGCATTCACAAAGAGTCTAGATGTGATTGGATGGAGATTGCACATTTGCAGTGTTATATCAGTGTGCACAAGTACACACTGAACCCCCGAAAGAGTCACAGTGCAGTCATGCCTACAATCATATTGAGACTGCTCGTTTCAATGTTTTTCGGCGTTTTATCAATGCACATTTGTCCTGATAATGTACAAAGCTAGAATTGTGAAAATGAGTGAAAGCTTAGCCACACTGTACATTTTCCAAATCCAGAATTAATTTTAGATGGTATCCTAGTTCAAGTGAATTCAGGAGGAGGGGAATGCAGGCAGGGTGAACCAAATGTGCAGAATGTGAAAAATTTTGCCATCCCTACTTTTCTCTTCTGGCTATATTTGACCAAAAATGTGTGGATTTCTGTAAGGATTTCAAGTAATATGTCCATGACCTGAGGTGAGGTGGGAAACCTGTGACCTTTCTGATGTTGTTAGACTACAACCTCCACGAGTGACAGCCAATATGACCAATGCTCGAGGATGATGAGAGTTGTAGTCCATCTGGAGGCCACAGGTTTCCCCACCCCAACCTAAGGAGTACATGAAATCTCACCACAGCCAATATGAAAATGGTACCACTTTAGATGGATTTGGGCAGCATAGGAGAACTATGTAGACTATTGATTGGGTAATAACACTTGATTTAAATATATTTCAAACCCATGTTCTAATGTGTTAACCAGATTCTCATAGAAATCAGTCAAATATGGGCTACCATGGAGTTTTCGTATGAAGAGCATTACAGGACCAGTGTTCCGTTGTTGAAAACTGATGAGCAGCTTTTTGAGACTTTAGACAATAACCAAGTAAGATGTTATTTGCTAATGCAAATAGTAAATGTGCTTGTTGCGGAATTACTAATGTGTTTTTATAATTGGACTAAACCTAAGGCACTGTTTCCAGAATCGGTATTTACAGTGAATCTTAGCTGTCCCAGATGTTAAGTCTGTGAAATTATACGTGTCCTTGACTGTATACGGTTTTAACAAAAATTCCTGTCTGTGTAGGAGTTAGCAAAATTACAGGTCCTTGGTCTCTCTCTTTTTTTCCTAGATAGTATGGAATCATTTAATAATATGCTGTCCATTTGCAAGGTTTGAAAATGTCTTTTGCTGTGATTTACTGTAATAATAGCTTGCACAAGATTTTTTTTGTAAAACTTTTGTAGCTATGACTCCAATGCCAGTTAAGTAATTTTATTTATCCTTTAAATTTATTCCCACTCTTCTTTTTTTCCAAGGTTCAGCTGCAAATAATTCTACAAAGTAAATATGTTGAGTATTTCATTGAACAAGTCTTAGGTTGGCAAAAAAAGCTGAATGTGGCAGACTCCGTCATTTTCATTTGGATGGAAGTTCAACGTACATGGTCTCATCTTGAAAGCATTTTCGTTGGCTCAGATGATATCAGAGACCAGCTTCCTGAAGATTCGAGGCGATTTGATGGCATTGATGCGGATTTCAAGGTTAATGAGGAATATCATGATTAAAACCGACCATTCCATTATCCCCTTTTCTTTTTAGCAAAAACATTGACTTACAATCTTATATGTCAATCTTTCTATATCGCTCTTCAAATATGCGGTACTCCTGTGACGTTTATGCATTCTTGGATAGATAATCAGAATTACCCAGTTACTGGTGTTGGTGTGTGGAAGGAGGTGGAATGTTTGGAGGAAGCGATCTCTCCCACTGTCACTGGACTGTTCTAAATAATATATTATAACCTAAGGTGAAATTATAAATGAATGTTGGCTGGATCCCTCCACTCTCAGCTGGTTCCTCTGCCCTGTTTCCTGTAGTTTCCCTGCTCCCTCTCAGTCCACCACGCCACAGACCAACCCTTCCAGTAGGGTCTTCACCCCCCCACCCACAGTTTAGGGGAGCCTTTTGGGTGACCTAAACTATAAGAAGAAACAGCTTTCTTGAGCATGACTTTCACCTGCAGATTTAGGGTTGCCATACGCCCTCTTTTTCTAAGACACGACCTCTTTTTCAGGCGTATAATTTCTGTCTGGGAAATTATTAAAAATTTGCCAAAATGTCCAGGGTTTTTTTTTGGTTTCTCCCTTCCTGCTGGGCTGCCTCCTCCGCCTAGCGGTGCCTCCTCCACTTGAGCCTCCTTTGCCAGTACGGCTCAGCCCTTTACACGCTGCCTGCCACCTCCTCTCACCCGCTGCCTCTTTCTCTCCCGGTCCCTGTTTGTATAATAATCCTATATATATATCTATCTATATATATATGTATGTATATATAGATATATATAGATCTATCTATCTATCTATCTCAGCTTCTATTGCCTACACATAGTAGGGGTTTTTAAAATGAGAGTCGTCATAGTGATCCATTGTTAAAAGTAGAAGTTGGCAAATATGTTGTCTTTTTTGCCCTTCAAAATATGGCAGACCTAAGATAACTGCTTGTGAATGAACCATTTTTTTGTCTTAACAAAAATTATAAGAAAAGGTTTGTGAGCATTAAATTTTGAAATGATTATTTCTGCACCTATACCCAGGAATTAATGAATGACTCAGCAAATACAAAAAATGTATTGGAAGCAACAACCAAGCCCAATTTATATCAAAAGCTTGAGGATTTGCAACGCAGGTAACACAAAGCTAATTGTTTTCTCTAATATATTCCAGCATACAATAATTAGCAGCAAAGGATTGCTCAAGAGATGGTCTGTATATTTTGCCTTGGGATTCATCCTGTTTTAGACTATTAAAAAAAATTAAACATGCATTTATAATGCTTAACAATATTAAGCAGCGTGCAACAAACAGTGATGGAACGATAATCTGAAAGAAAAATAATACTGGCTAACTGCTGACCTTTAATTGGGAATGGAAAACTACAATGGTACTCATTCCCCAACAAATACTTTTTTGGTTTTAAGGTTTTGAAAATTGAGGCATGCATTAGATTTGATGGTGCATTAGATTCGCGTAAATACAGTATTTATATGCTGGTGTTTGATAAGACCAGTTTTTCAAACTTGTTTAAATGTCTGTGCATTTTAATGACCCTAATTACGTTATTTGGGCATTTGAATTTGGCATTCTTAATTAGGAACACCACAAAGGCTGAACAAACACCATTCCATTAATTAACAGTAAGAGCAATTCTAGACTCTAGTTGGATGTGGCAGGTTTGTCCATGTTAACAGATGTATACAGAACTGCCCAATCTACTGAAGTAAATGGAGAAGCCGACAGGAGCTATGTGTACTCATCAAAGCAAGCGATAGGGGAGAAAATTCCGTTCGGCTCGCATTTAAAGGTGAACCTATCTAATTAGCACTTTCTGAAATAATATATGAAGCTAAACAACTGTCTTTCAAAACTTCACACTTTTCTGAATTTTGCAATGCAGTTCTCCAGCCAAGAAATTAGTACGAAAAGCATATACCAGTGTAAAGTATTCACACGTATGTATATGAAAGCATGCACACGTATATAAATGAAAATAACATACAAGAAGGCAATATATAAGTGCTGCCTGGTCCAAAATGCTCCTTTTTCGGTAAGGTGGTAGCCAAGCACTTACAGGTATTCCTGAAAGAAAAAATTACCTGGATCCATTTCATTCTGTGTTCAGGTGCAGTTTGGGGACAGAATTGGTCTCTGTTGCCCTGATGGATGACCTGTATTGACAGCAGGACAGGGGGAGTGTGACTCTGCTTCTGCTTCTTAATCTCTTTGCAACTTTTGATACCATACACCATGGTATTGCCCCGGGCCAGTTATTTGGGATGGGTGTTGGGGCATTGTTTTACAGTGCTTTTGCTCCTACCTAGTGGGTTGTGTCCAAAGAGTAGCACTGGGAGACAGTGTCAGCTCCATGGTCTGTGTGCTATGGTGTACTCAAGGTACAACCTTGTCCCCACTGTGGTTTCAACATCTGCATGAAGCCAATTTGGGTCCAGGATCCCTTACATTCCTGTTTGATATTTGGAGGAGTCACTGTTAATGGTCCCCCATTATGGAATTTCCTGAAGTCAGATAGGTTCCTTCCCTACTAAACGTCTGGCGTCTGCTGAAGTCTTCTTTATTCAAGCAGGCATTTTAGTGTAGTTTGATTTTATGGTTTTAATGAATCTTTATTTTTC
The DNA here is from genome assembly GCA_034641385.1 of Darevskia mixta. Taxonomy (NCBI): domain Eukaryota; kingdom Metazoa; phylum Chordata; class Lepidosauria; order Squamata; family Lacertidae; genus Darevskia; species Darevskia mixta. Next base: position 27,425,139 of record JAWWNH010000003.1, read on the forward strand.
TGTAATGTAAACTGCTTAGAGAATCTTGTTGTTAAGTGGTGTATAAATTGTTTAAATCATGGGTGGGCCAACTAAGGCCCGGGGGCCAGATCCGGCCCAATCGCCTTCTAAATCCGGCCCACAGACGGTCTGGGAATCAGCGTGTTTTTACATGAGTAGAATGTGTCCTTTTATTTAAAATGCATCTCTGGGTTATTTGTGGGGCATAGGAATTCGTTCATTTTTTTCCGCCAAAATATAGTCTGGCCCCCCACAAGGTCTGAGGAACAGTGGACCGGCCCCCTGCTGAAAAAGTTTGCTGACCCCTGGTTTAAATAAATAAATAAAAAAGTATGGGCTGTTTTCAGTTGCAGTTGTATTGTTTATGTATTTTTTTCTTGTGAACGCTGACGAACATTCATATTGCTATGCTGAAGGGAAGCAATTTAAGGTTGCAATCAGTAGTGGTGCTGGGAGAGGAAGGGCAGCAATGAACGGCATGGGGCACATGCACCAGCAGAGACTGTTGAGTGCTCCTGCCAGCATATTTAAATCTCGTTGCCACCCAGCCCCTCCCAGTCTTCATCCCAGTATGCAGAACTGACTCCGCCAGAGGGAGGCAAGGCTCCACCACCCCATCTCCCACTGGCTGCAGTGCTGTACGTACTTAACTGAAAAAATAAGTCACATTGAACTCAGTGGAGCTTCTGAGTAGATAAGCATAAAAAGGAATGCAGAAAACCAGCTTCTATACATACATGTTTTGGTGCAAAAAGTGCCATAGATTATTCAGTGTGAATATCCGAAGTGTTCCCCTTTCAATTTTCAGGCTTTCTCTTTGTGAAAAAGCTCTCGCCGAATACTTGGAAACCAAACGCTTAGCTTTTCCTCGGTTCTATTTCGTTTCATCTGCTGATCTGCTTGACATTCTCTCAAAAGGAGCACAGCCAAAACAGGTAAAGTTTCTTGTAATCATGTTTAAAGCATTTTCTGCAAAGAAATGCGATAGCAGAAAGTGAAAGAGAAGGTGATTAAAATCTGAGCAAACCTGGGGTGACTGAGTTCCTTAATTGCATGCTGCTGTTTGAATGCAGGTGACTTGTCATCTTATTAAACTTTTCGACAACACTGCTGATCTTAAATTTCAAGATGACAAAGAGCAATCCAGCAATATTGCCCTAGGAATGTACAGCAAAGAAAAGGAGTATGTCCCATTCACTGCTGAATTTAAGTGTGGTGGCCAGGTATGTTGGCTTTTTTTGATGGCAAAACTATACTTATCTGCTCAAATTGGGGAAAATGTGTAAGTAAATTAGGGTGGAAACATTCATACTGCTTTGCCAGAGAAAGGTGATTGGAAGCTGCAGTATTGTACAGATGTACCCATTGAATTCAGTAGGACTTACTTTTGAGTAGGCATGCATAAGGTGGTGCTGTAAGAGTACCTGAAACATATTTTTGATGAGGCATGAATATATATATACATAATGAAATTTTGCCTCCATAAATTCTTTTGCTTTTTTAAGAACAACAACAACCCTCTTACCTACCACCTGGTTTTAAAAAACATGAAGTTACAAGGGAAAACAATAATAAGTCTGTTGGGTATTGAAATGTTTAACAATGTAATTATGCGTCTTTGCAACAAACTTTTCAAAACAACTCTCCCCCTCCCAAATCACACACACACACATGTGGGTAGATCACTTCTTCTTTTTTAAGACAGGTAGGAAGCTTTTAAATAATAATAATGAGCCAACTAATCCGAAGGAGGAATTCAACGTCTCGCTATTGTGATTGTTCTATCCGTGCAAGTATGTCTGCTTAATAAACCCAGGACTACCCTGGAAAGGGCCACTGGACTGGTATTTGAGAATGCAGTGGTGGTAACAACATCAGTCTTTTTCACTGTCTGTACTGCAATGTAAGAAGCATGATTATGAGCTGTAATGTGTGCAGCTGGCTTCACAGCAAGTCTTGGGCTGTCCATCCATTGTCTGCCTTGCTTCAGCATCTGCATCTCTCCGGAATACCAAGGAGTTGAACAGGCACCACAGTGCTGGAGAGAGCACCCATAAGCAATTTTTTCGCTGGCCTCTTGCATCTCTTCATAGTGAGACTGAATGTCTCAGCAGAATTGTAAGCAGCGTCCAACAGAAATGTTGCTAAGCTCAGGTGGCTCTGGGGATGGAATGGAAAAACTGTGTGGAAGTTGTTTATTTTGTAATGTTTATCTAGGATACCAAATACCAGGGGTTGCTTTAAATGCAGGGGCAAACCATGGTTTGCTGCTTTGTGAGTGAGACCTGTACTCACATGCTCTCCCATTACCATCCACATGGGCATTCCGATTCCTTTCCTTTCCTTCTGATTTAGTGACAAACCTCAGTTGGTTGTTACATTTTGATTGAGAAAACTGTGGTTTATACAAACTATTACTTGCTTGGTTTATATACCAGTACGTTTGGAAGTGGCAGAGATAATTGGAGCACATGAGGGAAGGAGGGGTGGGGAGAGGGGATATATGGACACCGGACATTCCCACAGTTCAAACTGTGTTAATTCTGAGTTGACCCAGTAGGTTGACTACAGGCTAATTTGGGTCTCATTGTAATCAGTGGGGCAAGTTTAGCACGATTTCCATGGGACAAGTCCACCTAAATTAGTCTGCACCCAGACCTAATGTCTGCGATGGTTTGTTTTTCCAAAAGGTGGAAACCTGGTTAAAACGCCTTGAAGAAGTCATGTGTGAAACAGTGCGTCATCACATCACAGAAGCTGTAGCTGTCTATGAGGAAAAGCCCAGAGACCAGTGGATCTTTGACTATCCTGCACAAGTAGCACTCACTGGCTCTCAAATCTGGTGGACCACTGATGTGGGAATAGCATTTGACAGGCTGGAAGAAGGGTTTGAAACAGCCTTGAAGGATTACCATAAGAAACAAGTATTGATATATTCCTTATTTATGTAACAGTCAAGCCATACGTAAAATAGGGCTAGTTTACAACGCTTGCAACTAGGGGCGAAGGAAGGCTCTCTGGCACCCAGTGTGGGGTGTCAAGGGGCGGGGCAAACAGCCCAGCGGCGCACGCATGGCGGCGCTACATATGGTGCAGTGCAGCGCTACCACGTACAGTGCATGTGCAGCGCCACATCATACCGGTAGCGGGGCGAGCTGCGGGAGGGTGGCGATACGGGCTGCGGCATTGGGGCGGGGCGGGTTTGTCACCCCCCTCAGGGATGGCACCCGGGGCGGACCACCCCACCCATCCCCTTCCTCCACCACTGCTTGCAACATCAAGTTGGTAAGTAAACCTGAACTTTACTTCTTTAGGTTGCAGGTGCCTGTGTAGGATGTTGCTTGTTTGAATGCTTCCACAAAGCACAGTCTTCCTTCATATAGAAAAATGACATGTCAAGGAAAGGCCAGTTTTTGCTGTTTTCCTTGACTTGGCAGTGCACAAAGCTTTCTTCATGGAGTAATATTGCAAAATTCAGTTCCGCCTTCCCATGCAACCTGGAAGTGGCACAGTCCTGCAAAAACCTTATGACTCAGTTCTTACCAATTGTGTTAACCGGCGTTAAGACAAATGAAATATGTCTGTAGGGGTGATTTAGCTAGAGCGTTAAACAATGCCCTGTCAAGCTGTATTTATTGGCTACTCACTTTTATTTGTAATAAAAGAAGCATTTCCTTTGCTTGTTCATAGATAAGATTGTTTCTGTGTCTTTGCAAACACACCACAAACAGTTTTGGGTACCTTACAGACTAACAAATTTTATTATGCTTAATAGCGAACGTGTAGTTTTCACAGGCTTGTATTACAGCAAGAATGAATATAAACGAAGGGAATAAAAGCATTTGTTTGATTGCAGTACCAATTACTAGCATTGTCTAAGCTGGTGCATGTACTGTATATACATGTTTTGCATATGGGGGGCTCATACCTCTTTGCTATACAGCAAAATTGTTACAGCAGTTGAATTAACTAATTGCATACAATAAACCAACAAGTGGTGCTTAAGACTAGTGGAGTTCCATTCAATAACATTTCTTTCCTTGTTCCTTTTTCAGATCACTCAGCTAAATGCTCTTATCTCTCTATTGTTGGGAGAGCTGACTTCAAGTGACAGACAGAAGATCATGACTATTTGCACAATAGATGTTCATGCAAGAGATGTGGTAGCAAAGCTTGTTGCTCAGAAGGTAAAGTTAAATCTCCATCTTGTCTTCTGTACCAGGGTCCAAGGATTGGTTCATACTACTTTGTTTTATATTATTGTTTGTTTCATTTTTCATTTTCTCTGCTGCAGTCCTAAATGTGTCCCAAATATATATTTTGAAGTAAAATTCATCCCAGTGGTGCAGCAATAAAACTGCTAGCACATTTGCAAAGCTAAACTGGGTCCAGTTTTGGATGGGGGACTGCATGCTGAGATTTCTGCATTGTGGGGGGGTGGACTAGATGACTATTGGGGTCCCTTCCAGCTCTGCGATTTTATGAAATAAATGGGTAATTAGCATGAGCAAATGCTTTCCAGAGGATCAGGTTATTAACTCTCATGCATGCAGGGTGATCTGAAATATGTTTACTGACGTTAACCTCACTTAGTCTTCTGTGACTTACTGGGCTGTAACACAAAACTATAGCTTAATGCTATGTGCATGAGCCTATAATTACTGTGAGCAATGCCAAGTCATGAGCCTTGTGCTCATCTGCTCGTCACCTCTAGCTGCAATGTAGCTGGAAGGAGGAGGTTGGCAGCATCCACTTATTTTAAACCAGAGTTCCTTGTTACATTTGAATGACAGGATTACTATGGTTTGTTATCAAGGCAGGTTCATAAACCATGGTTTTATCATAGCTTTTTAAAAAAATAAACCAATATTTAACTATTTATTCATTGGATAAATTTATGTACAACTCATATTGCATAGTTATCTGGATGGTTCACAAACCCAATTAAAACTAGAATAGCAAACAAACAAAAATAGAAGCAATAAAAATTATAAATAATACAAACAGGGGGGAAATGTATTTTTTTTTAAATCAACATTGAGAGAGCAGCTAAATATCGAGTAAGAAGAATGTGAGTTTGTGGAACATTTAAAAAATTTAATGCTCACTGCACCAGCTTGGCCAAACTTTGGCAATCATTCTCATATGGGCCATGTTCCCCGCATATTCCATAACTCAACAGCAAATAATGGGTTGTGCTGGTTAATTTGCAGGGATTCTCATGTGCATTTTTGCTGAAGGTGAGGATACGTAGATAAGGGCATTAACTCAATACTGAATTTGGAAGAGGAATACAGGGAATAGCTGTCCCCCTTTTAAAACAAATCCAGGAAATTGCTACTAGTTCTTTTTTGTTATAAAATCAGGTTGGGTGATGGGAACGGTGGTTATGTAGTTACTCCCACAAATAAGACGTGCATCAGTGAGGTTCTCTGAAGTAGGGCATTTAGTTAGTCTACTCAGGCCTTGTCTGGTGGGAGAAAGACTCAGGATCACTTATTTCCCTGAAATGTGACTTACTCCTTCAAGGGTCACTTATCTCCCCTGGGGAGGAGGACTCAGAACCACTTGCTTATCAGCTCTGAAGCCATGAGGGCCTTGGTGCAGGCAGCTGAGAACAATGTAGGAACAGGAACCAGTAAAATTGGAGTTTTGAGCTCCTGCTTTGTCACAGCACCTTGGCAACCAATTTGTTGGTGCAGAACAGCTGGGTGTCTTTGAAGCTATTTGATGAGGAAAGAAACTGCTTTCAGAAGTTTTGCTCATGGGTTGTGATTTGTACATGAGTAGGGAATGAGGCTGTGCCAGCTAGCGCCCCCCTAGTAACCCTATGTTGAACATGGATGTCTGAAGTGGGGAAGCCTAAGTGCATAGGTTGGAACCATGTATATGTGTGCATAGAGCCTCTTACGTGCTTGACACGTGGATGTCAGGGGATGGGGCCTGGGCTTGCACATCAGCAAAACTTTTAAAATGACTGTTCAGGCAAACCACTGATGCTGCTGTTTTGTAGTAAGTCTATGGGTAGGCACTTGCATAGCTTGTGGGCTCCACCTGGTTAGATGGTTTCAGCTTCCCTCCTCTGGAGACTGAGAGAAAGGGGATAGGTAAGTAGACTTTGCTATCTGCAATTGAGAAAAAAATATATTTGTGTGCCCAAAGGGAGGCACCAGCCCTACATCATCTGCCTGTGACACAAAGGGCTCTGTTTCCACTGATATCACTGATATTGTAGAGACAGTACTGTACAGTATGAGATTAAAAGGGCAGGTGAGAAACAAATGAGACATCAAATATATAATTGTTTCATGGAGCCCAGAGGATATTATTGAGGAAATATGAAATATAAAATTGAGTCATATCAAATCCCCAGAGCTGGTTTCTCGTAAAAGGTGAAAGAGATCTTGGCAGAAGAAGTTGTAATGTCTGCTGCAACAAAAGCCTCCATTAAACAGATCTTACATTACGCTTGCCTCTGTATGGTGCGGAAATGCCCAGGAGTGCATATAATCCCTTATAATTGCCAGTATGAGGGATGTTGCTTGGGAAAGACTGGGGATGAGGCGTGAAAATGAGTGTTGACATTTTTGACATTTTGGCATGTCTGGTTTCTTTCATCTCTTAACACCCTCGGCATAGTAGTTGTGCAATGGAGATGTGATTTGTTTTTGTTTTTTTAGGTCACCAGTTCCCAAGCTTTTGCTTGGCTGTCACAACTGCGCCATAGATGGGATTGGGCCCAGAAACACTGCTTTGCCAACATATGTGATGCTCAGTTCCAGTACTACTATGAGTATTTGGGAAATACCCCTCGGCTGGTTATTACACCTTTAACTGACAGGTAAAATCTGCTTTGGCTAATAGTGGGCTACCTCAACTTGATCCGTCTTGTAGAATGTGAAGGCTAAACATGAAATGAGATGTCATTCTCCCCTGTGAGAAATCCTTAACATTGCAAATGAGACATTTTGACAAAAACAGTCACATTGTAAAGTAAAATAATTGCATTGGGAATAAAAGGTATCCCCCATATAAATCTGAACAGTTATGTGTTGTGTTGCATGACAAGGAAGGAAAGGGATAACCTTATACCTAAGAATGGTTAGACAAGACCTCCTAGAGTTTTCTTTTTACCCCCAGTGGAATTTTCCCCTATTGGCATGAAATCACAGCTTTCTTGTATTATAGCTCCGTAGTCACAAGGTTGCCAGCCTTTCTGATTGCATGGGCATGTTTGGAAATTTGAGAGAGTGCCATGGGTATCGCCCTCTATGGTTGCTTCTCACACATACCCTCCCCACACCAGACAGAAAGAGGCAGAGGACACGCAGGCATGTACATGTGTTCTTGCGCACCCACATTCTTTAGAGTCTAGGTAAAAGTTGTATCCCGTGGAATGAAAAAGGATTTTATTGAATTTGCATGACTTTGCATTGGGTCCCCATTAAATTACCCCCAAATTAAGGCTTACATTGGGGGTAAAGGTAAAGGGACCCCTATCCGTTAGGTCCAGTCGCGGACGACTCGGGTTGTGGCGCTCATCTTGCTTTACTGGCCGAGGGAGCCGGCGTACAGCTTCCAGGTCATGTGGCCAGCATGACAAAGCCGCTTCTGGAGAACGAGAGCAGCGCACAGAAACGCCGTTTACCTTCCCGCCGGGGAGCGGTACCTATTTATCTACTTGCACTTCGTGCTTTCGAACTGCTAGGTGGGCAGGAGCAGGGACCGAGCAACGGGAGCTCACCACGTTGCGGGGATTCGAATTGCCGACCTTCTGATCGGCAAGCCCTAGGCTCTGTGGTTTAACCCACAGCGCCACCCGCATCCCCTTACATTGGGGGTAGACTGCGCAAATAAAAATCAGATACCCGGTGTTTGCCAGCAACATAGTGTTCTGATTCTGAGCTGGAGTGAGAAAGGAAGATTACCCGATGTATAGATGTGTAATGGAGAGTTTTGAAATATATTGGCATTGTCTTTGTCCCCCTTTCAACCCTAATTAAACACATTTTTATTTTCCCAGGTTTTTAGTAGGGACTGATGGGCTATATTTTGCCATATTCTGTGTACCCACTCTGGGACTATTGCCGAATAAGTATTTTCTGTATCTAGATGCAATTTTTGCAGGCTACTGTTTTCTATTGTGTTTTACTGTAGATTGCTTAATTTTGTTTTAGCTTTTAACATTGTTACCTGCTCTAGCATCATGAAAATAATGGGCAAAATGTAACAAATAAAAGGAAATGTTTTATCATCTGGCATTTGCTTATTTGTAAGCCACTTTTCCACAAGAAGTAGCTCACAACGTATCAAATGAACAGAAAGCATAACAATTCAAAACGTATTAGAAGCAGTCATATATAATCATCAATCCATACAACATTGTGTAAAACAATAAAAGCAAGCTAACCTAATATAAAAGCTTAAATTATGCAACATTGTATAAAGCAGTATAAAGAAGGAAACATAATTAAATAATTGAAGCTAAACAGAAGAGGGGAGATTCTTGGTTTGTTTTTGTTCTTATTTTTATTATGTGTTTTGTGTTTTTTATATTGTATTTTATGTTGTAAACTGCCCTGAACTCTACAAATGAGGGGTGGTATACAAATTTAACTAATAATAATAATAATAATAATGCAAAAATAAAAATTGTGTTCTTGTTAAAGTACTCTAGGTACTTGATGATAGAATAGGAGGATATAAATATTCAACAACAACAACAGTTTATAATAATGATACTGTTACAGCAAATTTATCAACTATAATGTTCCTGCATTTTTGTGGATTTGGAATGTCAGCCACTAAAGTAATAGGCTGTTGGCATGTTAATAGTAACTGTCCTTGTGCTTGTTAAAGGTGTTACATCACTCTTACGCAGTCCCTTAATCTAACAATGAGTGGAGCTCCTGCAGGTCCAGCTGGGACAGGCAAAACGGAGACAACCAAGGATTTGGGCCATGCGCTTGGGATGATGGTCTATGTCTTCAACTGTTCTGAACAGATGGATTACAAGGTGCTGAGCCCATATTGAGGGGATGCTGTATGAGGGAAGACTGTCATGATAAGTGTGTTGTTATACGCACAGAGATGTTTGCATCCCTTTTTGTGGCCACTGTTGATGGAAAGCTGGGACACCAAATATCAAAACGTGCAGATTTTATTTCCATGTCCTGAGCACACTCAGCCCTATGAGAAATGTTTGGAAGTTTATTTCTTTGTTGGCAAAGCCCTTGGTCACACCAGCTCCTAAGGTACAAGGGTTATACAGACAGCCCCTGCTAACTAGCTGGCTAGGTGATCTACCTCTACAGTCCTAGGCTCCGACCCGGATAGTTGGAGCAACAGCATTACCACGCCCCTTTCAGCTTATTTAAACTCGCTTATCTGACGCAGTATGGACAAGTGCCCTATGATTCCTTCTGAGTTTTAAGTCCCTCGTGCATGGAGGCAGAAGGATATGGGAGATTCCAAAGGCATGGCTCTCTCTGGGACTGACACAGCCTCTTCCACCTCTGAGATGCCCTGCAATTCTCTTTCCACCTCCTTTCTCCCGTCTCTGGCTGCCTGGTCTCTTCCCCTTGACTCTACCACCATCCCCGGCACCTGCCTCATGGGTGGCACAGAATCCCACAGACCTCCTACCCCTTCGTCTGGATCAACCTCCTCCCCTCTGCCTGCACATCATCCTACTCCTCAAACTTCTTCCTGCTGCTGACATCCCATTGCAGCATTGTCCCCAACTGCAGCTTACCTCCATAAGAATGAAACCCACAAATGTGGAAGGGAGAGAATAGATGCATCAAGGTTGCCTTTTATGTTCCTCTCTTTTACATGGATATTGCTGTGATTCCTTTTAATAGCTCAATAAAAAGGGGGTGAATTCCAGACATTCATTTGTATTCAGGAAAATCGAGGCACACCATTGGAATGTGTGTCCCCTGAATTACATCCCAAATTGCAAACAGGCACTCCCAAGAGACTGCAATCTACTCCCAAGTATAACAAAACTGGCAGTGATCTACCCATTGTCACTCAAGGGAGAAGGAGCATGTGTGGGGTGGGTGGCTGGGCAGAAGGGGAAGATTGCCCATAGTTGTTGAGCTTTTTTTGGGGGGGGGGAGTCCTGAGTTGTTCAGCTATTTTTATGGGGGGATTACATAAACAACGCCGCTAACAAACGCACACACCGCTAAAGCAGACACCAAACGAATGCCCACAAGACGCAACAGAGGGACAGAGGAAGGGGGACAGGGGGTGGAGACAAATCACACAATCGATTAGGATCACGCGATCGACCACAATCACCAGGGGATCTACCTGTAGATCGCGGTCGACCGGTTGGACATGTCTGCTGTAGAACAAAGCCAGTTCCTATATGCACAGTTCAATGTCAACTTCTGCATCATGCTGTGATTTCTTGAACTCACTAGACAGAATAACCAGGCAACTAGCATAAATAGATGGAAGTGCAATAATGATGCAGGGTTTTATGTTTAATTAGTTGTATATCACTCACTTACATGGGCAGCTTATAAATGCAACAAATGATTAACTGTTGCTTTACATATAAGGAAAAAGCTTTCTTTCAGAAAGAAAACTACAAACTCTAAATTTTAAATATTTATTTATTATAGTCCATTGGAAACATCTATAAAGGTTTGGCCCAGACAGGTGCTTGGGGCTGCTTTGACGAATTCAACCGAATTTCAGTAGAAGTTCTTTCCGTTGTGGCTGTGCAAGTAAAGACTATCCATGATGCCATAAGAAATAAGAAAAAGCAGTGAGTATATTAATAGATACATCCCTTCAAAATTGTTTAATGTATTCAATGTAATTTGAAGATGATGCAGCATATGAAGAAACCACCCACTGGTGCTAACTTTCACATCCTCTTTGAAAAGGCATTTGCATTTGTGCCTGTCAGTCTGCTATTTTATTGGGTTGTTTTTTATCCTGTGTATCAATTGTGACAGCCTGCTAAGCCTGATGCTTCTGATTTATTTATTATATTTGGTAATAAATAAATACTTCCACATTCAAAATGTTTTATTTTATTTTTTATCTGTTGCTCCAGTCCAAGTGGATTCAGAGGATTTGAACTTTCACCTGTAAGGTTTAGGCTGAAGTCTCGCATGTGCCATATACAGATTATGTGGCCTTGGACAAGGCACTATTTCTTGGCCTTGGTTTCCACTGTGTAAAACAGAAATATTTCCTACCTCCGTAACAGCAATTATAAAGCATTTTTTCACAGTTGAAATGCAATAAAAGTCATGGAGCAACAAGTGCAATGATTACACATCATGTGATATTAGTTGGAAATCAGATCCAAAAATCTGACTGGCATATGATGTGGTGTATTATCCCCTTGTTAGATATGAATTTCATTTTTATGAATTTTGGATTGTTTATTAATTGAATCTGTTTTGCTTAGCTATTGAATGGAAAATATATAGACCTATTTAGCATTTTTAACTGTTAACACTTCATGTTGGGATAGAGTGAGCTAGTCACACAAGCTAGGCTGCAGACCTACTCATTATCTGTGCTGCTGGAAGGGGTTATGATTCGGCAGACATCCTTGTCCGTTAATCTATGCCAACCTCCACCGCAGAGACCTCTTCTGCAGAAAATACCATTGGCAAATACAGTAACTCAAATCAGGGAGCATGGGTGTGTGTGGGAGAAGTGGAGAAGGGTCAGTTATGGATCTGCCAGATCCTATACTGGTCTAACTCCTGGAGAGGGGTCTGATCTGAACCTTTCTGCTACACCAGCACAGAGCTGGCACCAGAAAAGAATGAGGATATGAATTTACTTCCCTACCATCTGCCCTGGCAGATCTATGCGACGTCTCTGTCGCTCTGTTCCACTTAGCTGCTCCCCAGCTAGGCATAGGTTTGCTCTGCTCGTTACAACTAACTTAAATTTCATGGATTTCACTGGGGTGAACATGTGACCTAAAGGTCTGGACTCAACCCGTTATTTAGTTATTGTTTGATACAGTTGTATGGAATGCTGAAAAGAAATGAAATCAAACTACTTTAGGCATTCTGAAAGGTTTAGGCCTGCCCTGTCCAGTATGAAACAGCGTTCCTCCCATAACATAGCATTAGCACATTTTGTTTTCATTTGAAATGTTTTGAAAGTCACCTCAGTTTCAAAATAAGTTCTGCTATGCAATACCAGAGTGGGGTAAGTGAGCAGCTCTTCAAGAAGCACAAGGCCCAAATCATCTTGGGTATTCAGAACTAGCTGTGTGAATTTGGGTCCCTGCCACTGTGTGTGTGTGTTTGAGAGGAAAATGGAGTCAAAGAGAATTGCTTAAATCCCAACCAATTTCAGCCACTTCTTTCCTTATATCGTGCAATTGATGCAGATTTTTATTCCTTGGAGAAAGCATTGCACTGAAAGCATCGGTTGGAATATTTATTACTATGAACCCAGGTTACGCAGGCCGAACAGAATTACCTGAAAATCTCAAAGCTCTTTTCAGGCAAGTATGAAGCAGATTCACATTCTGAGCACTTATGCCACCTAATGCCAGTTGTTTGATTTGCACTTGACTTGTTGCACAATGATTGTGTGAAAGAGTTTTCTGAAGTTGCAGTCTTGATAGCTTAACCAAGGGAGACAAATTCTTTCCGTATCTTTGCTAAGTATGCAGTAGAATAAGTTGTTCTGTGAAAAACCTAGTTGCGATACAAAACTAAATGAGCTAGGATGAAAACCTAAAACGAACTGAATTCTCTTAAAGCACTGAACAGTATTTCCCTATTACTTAAAAAAAAAGAAGCCCACAACTCATTTATTATGATGCAGGACAAAGAGCTAGTCACAAGTTCCTTGCCTTCCTGGGCGGCAGCAGGACTTAGCACATTCCTTCCTGAATGTCTCTTTCACCCCAAACAAGAAAAAAAAAACGTTGTAAGTTCCCAGCTTTCCGTTCCGTGGACAGACTTTTGGTTTCTTGTTTCAGATCTTTAAAATATGGCACATGAGATCCACAGTTCAGACAGTCATGTACATTGTAACTGCCTTAATATGTCTCTTCTGTGCCTGATACTGACTTATTTTCAATGACCTTTCACTGGATCGAGGTGGGGAACCACATTTAGCTTGAGGGACACATTTCCTTGTAGGCAGGAAGCTCTCCAGGGAGTGCATGCCATTGGTGGGCTGGACTAGAAGCAAAAGTGGTTGAAGCAACAATTGTGGCCAACTGTACAAAGGAAGTCACATTCCAGCCATGCAAAATTTGGAGGTTTCTATAAACACGCTACAAGCAAGAGATATTGTCCCATTTCAAACAAACATTTCAGCCAAGCAAAAATACTCAAGGGCATGGAGCAGGGCATGACTTGGGAAGAGTCCCAAGGTCCAGGTAGGCTTGGCAGGTCACATTTGGCCCACAGATCCGAGGTCGTCATCCCCCCCCCCCCCGAACTTGATAATCTACTGTTCCAAAACCATCTACGGTATGTTATGTGCTTACTGCAGTTTTTTAATTAGCTATTTGGTCTCACATGACGAAACCAATAAACTATTATTTTACACACACCCTAATTGGAACTATTGGGAATGGTATCATTTTGCCAGAATTTCGTTCTGGAAGAAATCAAGTTGGAACTGGTGGTTTGACTAGTCTTGCTTTTTACCAAAATAATAATAATAATTAATTATTTATATTTATAACCCGCCCTCCCCAGCTAAGGGCGGCTAACACCAGGCATAAAAACAATTGATTAAAATACAACTTAAAAACAGAATTAAAATACAACATTAAAGTGCAGCCTCATTTCAGTAGAAACTCAAATAAAAAACTGTTGGGGAAGAAAGCGTCAAATCTTCACCAAGGCCAACTATCCAAACTGGTCCTACGTGGGCCAGAAAAAAGCCAGGGAAGTCCCCAAATAGGAGTTCCATCACAGAAGGAAAAGGAAAGGAAACATAAAGGGCCATCTTGCAGATTCCCTGTAACAGCATCTTATATTTTCATGATTTGTCTATAGGGGACTTGCAAAGCCTACACCCGTCAGCTGATTCCTTTGAAATTGCACTAGTAGGAAATGCTAATAATTGCCAACGAGTAATTAGCCTTTTTTTTTTTTTTTGCTTTGAAAGTGCTTGTTAGGAATGAGTGACACACATAATTGTGACTCTCTTGAGCTCTGCTAAAATGTTTGTAGACATCACTGTCTTGAATTTAGGTGAGATGGGCATTTGTTATTCTCACAATGTTTAAATACTAATCCCTGTCTTTGGTTCTTACACTTTTTTTTTAGACCCTGTGCAATGGTTGTCCCTGACATTGAACTAATTTGTGAAATTATGCTGGTTGCTGAGGGGTTTGTTGATGCACGCTTGTTAGCCAGGAAGTTTATTACCTTGTATACTCTCTGTAGAGAACTTCTCTCTAAACAGGTAAGGGAGCTCTTTTGGACCTTGAGATTTCTCCCATGCTGATCAAATGGTATTGTGCTACAATATAAACTTGCAAAATAAAATGTAGGATGCTTTTAGGATGCTTTTGAAAGCAAAAAAATTACTCGAGCTATTCACAGTATCTGAGAAAGCACACATTATCTGCAATATATCACATCTACATGCATTGGGGGCCCCATAAAATTATTTATGTTCTCCCAGTAAAGCCCTGTAGCCTACAACAGATGAAGCAGAACAGATGGAATTAAATGAAAAGGGAATTGCTTACCTTTTCATATGTACAACTTTGTCATGTCTGTTGAATATTGATTTACTTTGGCTTTATTCATTTATTTCAGCATTATTGGAAACAATTGAAATTGTTTCTGTGTTGGTGTTTTGTTTTAGACAATGTAATGTTTGCTTGGTTCTGATTACTGTAATCAATCTTCTAGTCTGTAAGCATTCTAATGTTCCAAAGGAAAGACTTGCCTATGTAATCCTATTAAATATTTTTTACATTCTAATCTCTTAAAATGTTTATTTGGAAGTAATCTTCATTGATTTTCAGTGAAACTTGATTCCAAGTATATTACAAGTGTTCTCTTTTTCATTTGCTGGATTGCTACAAAAACATGAGTCTCTTTGAGATTGGCACATGTTGCGAGCCAGGTTATGTATGGCCTCTGCACATTGCTTACCACTGTGAATCCTCAAAGCATTGAGGACAATGGTCTATGAGTGGCCCATGAGCCTAAGGGGTCTGCTCCAAGAACACAATGTTGCTGGTGTGATTTGAGATTAGTAGCCATGAGTTCTCTGGGAACCTGAAAGCACAACATCAGGGGCAAAAGGTGAGGTTGGTAACACTAGAATATTCTGGGAAGAATATTCACTGGGAAGAGTGAAAAGCGGGATACAGACACAGGTGAATGAAAAAACAAGATGGGTTCTGAAAGCAAGGAGCAACTCAAAAGGGAAGGAGCTAATAAAAAGGTTCACGCAAGGAAACAGCAATTATTTGAGGAGCCCTAATCCTAACCTGTAACAGTCTTACTAATGAATTAGTACTATGGTCACAGACCAATAAAATTGATACAAACAGGATAAAATACATAATACAGTCATACCTTAGATCCTGAACATCTTGTGAGTCAAACGCTTTGGCTCCCAAACGCCACAAACCCGGAAGTGACTGTTCCGGTTTGCGAACTATTTTTGGAAGCCAAACGTCCGACAGGGCTTCCATGGCTTCTGATTGGCTGCAGGAACTTCCTGCAGCCAATCAGAAGCCGCACCTTGGTTTCCGAACGTTTTGGAAGCCAAATGGACTTCCAGAACGGATTCCGTTTGACTTCCGATGTACGACTGTAATAATACATACAGATTTACCCTACCGAGACAACAGTTCCCTAATCAAGCACAACTGTGCCAAACAGAGCAGTCCTATAGTGGGAGTGACAGTGGTGGGGAACAGAATCCATGGCAGAGCAAGAATAGGATCCACTTTAGATGGACTGTGGTGGAATTCTTTGACACACACACACACACACACCCCGGCCATCTTCCCAGGGATAATAGATTGCTTCCAAAGAGTAATGCTCCAGGGAGGGTCTCCTCACGAACCGGAGGCACAGTGCAACTTTGTTGAGGCTCTTCAGGTCTCTCCCCCCACTTCTGGGTTTCTGATGCTGCATGCATGCACAGTTGCACATGACATGAATGCATGTAAATTGGAGGGGGTGCCTGTATATGTATTTGGCGACTTTGACTGAATATTCTCATTTTTAGAATTTTTTCTCACCCCACCATAGACACCATAGGCAATACCCATAATATCATCAAAAAGAAAAGCGTAGCAGAGCAACTTTGGTTCCCAGATTTTGAGAATTTATTTATTTAGCCATGTTTGACAGGTGAGCATTTAACCTTTCCCCCCTTATATCTTCACCACAGGATCATTATGACTGGGGCCTCCGTGCTGTTAAGTCTGTTTTGGTAGTTGCCGGCTCACTGAAGCGAGGAGACAAGGCTAGACCTGAAGATCAGGTATGCCTAGTAGCACAGATTGGTGCTTCACAAACATAATGTTGGAATAGCTTTTGCCCCAGTTTGATTTTAACTATAAAATTACCTCTTTAGAGCAGGAGTAAGAAATATTATTTTCTGCTAAAGGCCACATTTCCTTAGGGGTAATTTGTCATGCTAGCCGTGGGCAGAGATGGAGCCCAAAGTGGGTTGCAGTATTGCATAGCACACTTCCTCTGTCTTGTCTGTCTCTGCTTTCCCATCTCCCTCAATCTCTGTGATTCCTCCGTCCATTTTGTCTCTTTCCTTTCACCACCCACATTAACATAGTTTCCTCTCTCTTCCTTCCATTGCTCCACCCGTTCCCATTCCCACCCTCCTCTCACCTTCATTCCCCTCCTGGATTGCCTCTATCCTGGAGCACACACAAAACTGAAAATGAAAAGTGATTCACAGAGGGGTGGTGTGCAGAGCAAGACTGGCCCAGTAATTGTCCAGAGGGCATTAGGCTGTGGGCTGAGGGTTCCTCACCGCTGCTTTTAATGGATGTCCTTATTTGTTCTTTACTCAGAGGAATGAATGCTTCTTCAACTCTTTTACTACAAAAGCGTATTTTCTGTTGATTGAAAGCTCTTGCAGGTGTGATAACGTGTGGTTGACTGTCCTTTTCCAGGTACTTATGCGAGCCTTAAGGGACTTCAACTTGCCCAAGATAGTGACAGATGATATCCCCATTTTCATGGGCCTAATCAGTGACCTGTTTCCGGCTCTGGATGTTCCAAGGAAAAGGGACTTGGAATTTGAACAGATGGTTAAACAGTCTACCCTGGAGCTTCGCTTGCAGCCTGAGGATAGCTTTATTCTCAAAGTAAAATAATCCATTGCCTCTAATTACACCCCTTAAGAATTTCAATCAAAAAATAATTGCAGACAGGTTGTGTTGAATGTGAAGGTTATGCTTGTGTACAATGATAGCATTCCTATTGTGTCCTGAAAGTGGTGGTATTTCAGTAATACATGTGCAGGCCTGGTCTAAACCACTGAGCCTAGGGCTTGCCTATCAGAAGGTCGGCAGTTCAAATCCCCGCGACAGGGTGAGCTCCCATTGTTCAGTCCCAGCTCCTGCCCACCTAGCAGTTCGAAAGCACGTCAAAGTGCAAGTAGATAAATAGGTACCCCTCCAGCAGGAAGGTAAATGGCGTTTCCATGTGCTGCTCTGGTTTGCCAGAAGTAGCTTCCACATGACCCGGAAGCTGTCTGCGGACAAACGCCGGCTTCCTCGGCCTATAGAGCGAGATGAGTGCGCATCCACAGAGTCATCTGCGACTGGACCTAACGGTCAGGGGTACCTTTACCTTTACTGATCCTTTCTAGTCATGAAAATGCTTCCTTCCCTCACTGCCAAATGTCCTTAACTTGCTCAGATTTTTGTCAGTGACCAGTGGTTATTAATAGTAGGTTTTCATGCTTCACTTAGTACTGAATTTGAGGCACTGGGGTCGCCTTTTGTTTTGCTTCAATCAAAATAGAAGAGAAAGATAAATTAATCTTTGTAGTGTAGGAGAGTTCTGTGTGGACTTTTTTTTCTTTTCTTATCAGCATTCAAATTGTGCCTCCAAGATTTTAAGCGCAGCAGCTGCACTTGCTTGCCTTTAGAGAAGATGGGTGGCTGTTAGTATGAGGCTCACTGCGAATCACAGAAGCAGAAGAAGCCATCGCAGCCCATCTCATGTGGATCCAACTGTGTTTGCAGACAGGCCATTAGAAGCAGCAGTCAAAGTTGGAGATCTAAGGCCACTGTTGTGTCTCATTTGTGGACAGTAGCCCTGAATGAGGGAATTCAGACTAAGATTGAAGCTGTCCACAGTGGGATGTTTGGTGAGGAGAACCAGAGACCTGTGCTGCCAGCCTCATGCTCCACTGAAAGAGTCTGCTTGGATTAGCCCAACCCACAGTTTTGAATGTCCATACCTCTCCTATAGTATATTTGGCAAGCTAATTCGAATTCATTTTGTGAGTCTTCCTGCCCCTTGTTTTTTTCAATCTTCATTCCCTGAAAAGGGACTTGTGTACTTTAAAAAGATGCCTAGAATGAGGAGTTTCGCCTACATTTGCCATCCGTCCTGTAGTTACTTGACATCAAGCAGTCGGTGACATTTGACATTAGTGTTTTGTTCATTTTACCAGGATATGGTTGTGTGGCTTAGCAAACAAAAAAGGATGGGGAGATTTGTTTTCATTTCTCGAGGCTCATTCATTAATTCAAGTCTGGGTGTAGGGCCTTGAGAGACTAATGTGCCGTCTTCAGGTTATCCTGTTTGAAGTTATTTGGAGAAAACAGTTTCCTGACTACAGGAGAGGGTGGGAAGCTGCTTTGTGGGAGGTAATTGGTGTCACTGGTAATGGGAGGACAAGGAAACAAAACCACTGGCTGTGTATTAATTCTGTTTGACAGATTGTTCAGCTTGAGGAGCTTCTGGCGGTGCGTCACTCTGTCTTTGTAGTCGGAAATGCAGGCACTGGAAAAAGCAAGGTACAGCATGGTGCTTTAACAGATATTTTTTTATGGCAGATTTTGCAGATGGAAAAAAAAGCAGCTCTACGCCAGCTGGCATAACACCGCATGCTTCACTTCAGCCATCCCCCTCAACTCTGATTTTAAAGTGAAAAGTTGAGCATTGTTATGGTCAGGCTAATCATGCCAGAGATGTAACTTCTCCCCTGCCCTCCCTGAGACTCAAACTATCCAGGGATTAGTTCACATACAACAACCACTTAATTAGGAAAGGAGTCCTCCCTTCCTCTTTCAGCTGGTCACCCAGATGGGAAAGACAAAATCCAGTGGAGAAATAAAGTTCAAGCGTGGGTGTGTTTAGGGGGCAGTAATGATTTGAAGTGGCTTCCTTTTATAGTGGAAGCAGGGGCTCAGCAGGAGCAGTCTGGAATACTATGATTCTGGGACCTCCCCCCACAATTATTCTCTCTTGGGAACAATACTTGCTCTGTTTGTTAGTTTCCTATTATTCCGGCTCAGTCTCAAAGCCTTAAGAAAATGCAGTAGTATTTAGTTAAGTTTAATGTAGGTTTCTAGAGCCATTGATCCCACATCTTTTTCATCCCATTGTCATTTCTCTTCACAAGGTCTTACAGTTTTTAAATTTTAATTTGCTGCTGATTTTTTTTATACCCTACCTTTCCTGCAAGGAGCTCAAGGTGGTTGTCCCCAGACTCAGAAAGCAGGGCTCCATAAATCAAAACGTTGTAAACCGAGGGTGGAGTTCAGACTAAGGCAGTGGAATTTAGGATGCATTAAAATTAATGGGTGGGGGGCGGGATTAATCATGACTCAGCTTGTCTTTGATTTAAGTGGGAACTAGTTTAATATGGATCTGCCCCCAAGACGTTATGGAAAACTGGAAAAGCAGTGTCAATATTTATATAAGAACCTAACACTTCCCCCCAAAATTGAGACCTGGATCCTAACAAGGAAGTCTTCTCCTGGCTGTTCATCAGGTTCTGAAAACACTGAACAGGACTTATATGAACATGAAGCGGAAGCCTGTTTGGAATGACTTGAACCCCAAAGCTGTGACTACTGATGAACTCTTTGGTTTCATACATCATGCTACTCGAGAATGGAAAGATGGCAAGTAGAGGATATATTTTAATTACTGTGACATTCACTGCACAGTCTTCATGTTTTCCTGCAAAATATCCCTCAACTGATGTTTATTTTGCTAGGATATTCATACAGCGAAATCACGTGGTGTTGGCTTCCTGTGGCCACACCGTTTTATACTGCAGGCGAGGGGAGGAAAGATCATGCTTGAATAATCTCAACATTTTTGTTCTTAAGCCCTTTCTGTGCATACAAAATGTAACATGTTAAAAAGATTCTGCTTACCCTCACTACTTTTCTACATGCAGGCAGTTATGGAGAAGTATTCAAACTAGAGTTCTTCCCCACTTGCAGTCTGAGGTGGTACTGCCCTGGGGCAGACTTCACGAGCAGATCATTACTTAGTTATCCAGCTATTTGCCTGCACAATCTTACCTTCAGCATATACTCCCATGTCCTCTTTCAGTTGCCAAAGTATTCCAGGACTTTGTCACATGGTTCTGCTGTCAGCACTGTGGTATACAGGTAGGACTGCTGAACTTGATCCTGATGTCAGGATACATAATCTTTTCCCCTGCCATACAGATGACATTGCCTGGACCCAAAGGGTTCCCGCTTTTGAATCCTGCCCTCCCAAATATAATACATGCTTTCTGTAGCCAGAACAAAAAATCGGGGAAACTCCGGGACGTACTTGGAAGTCTTTGTGCCCAGGGTTCTTTGGACCCCAGGTGGATTTTTATTTTTTTTATTTTTCATCATTTAAAAGTTCCTTTGTCCAAAACATATTTGCCTCCCGTTTTTCAGGACTCTTCTCATCTCTTTTGAGAGAGCAAGCTAATACGACCCATAATTGGCCCAAGTGGATTGTCTTAGATGGGGACATCGATCCTATGTGGATTGAGTCGCTCAATACTGTTATGGATGATAATAAGGTGAGCAAAAAGCAAACACGTTCTCTTTTCCCATTGGACAACTCTACATTTTGCCCCTTTCTTGTTTGTTTCCTCATTTGTTTTCCTTTGCCATACCTCTTCCTTCCATGTTTCTGAAAGGTAGAATGTGCACCCTATGTTTTACATGGCATCTTTCCCCATATTTGGGGTTCATTCACAACCCCGTCTGCCCTGCCACTTTCCCCTGGGAAAACCTGTGGTTTACCGCTGAATCAGACCAAATGGCAGTCGGGTTTCCCAGGACAAAACCATTCAGACCCATGCCTGGAAAGCACAGGGCAAGTGGAAGTGTGGATGAGCCCCGTGTCTTCAAAACCAGGCTGCATTACTTTCTTGCATTCTAGTACCATTCATTAAAATTAAGGCCCATTCATACATTTCCCACCATGTTTAACGCAGCATGGCAAACCCCAGTCTCAAATGAGTCTGTTCTCATGTGTGCTAGGGCAGAGGCTGAAAATATGTGTTTTTTGTTGAAAACAAAACAGTTTCTAAATAAATCCAACCCTTGGTGATTGTGGTTGCTTATACTCTAGTTAATTCAACAAGCCAAATTCAAACCTGGGTTTCTGATCCTGATTTGTTGACTTAGGAAATGGTGATTTGCTTGAACTCACAAAACTGAGTTCAGCTGTAATAGGGAATTGCGGTTTGTTTAAAAGTTGAAGTGAGTGCTTCTAAACTTCTTCTCCTGGCATATGGCAAAGGAGAGGAAAGGGAGAGTATGTAAGTCAACAGGTTGCTACAATTTGTTCCATGAAGTGGGAAACCATAGCCTTCTATAACTTCTTATCGAGTCCTTTGTGTAGATCAACTTGTATGGAGAGATGAGTTGTTACTTTACATCTAAGAGTATTTTTCACAGCAGTAAACCACAGCTCTCTTTCTATACACAAGTTAACCAATTATAAGTTATGTGCAAGTAGTTTTTGAAATTCAGTTGCCTTGAAATTAATTTGAACTGTAAAAATAAGCTTATCTGGTGTTTTCCTCACCCCCTAGGAATTGGTGGCCTTATATATAAATTGTGGTCATGCGTATTTCAGAATGCAGAATTACCCTTATGAAGGCCAAAGTATATTTTAATTTTAACATTAAAGCCGTGGATACAGCTGTCAGAATAACTTGATTCTGTGCTGCTAATGTCTAGGTGCTGACTCTTGCTAGCAATGAACGGGTTTCTTTGACACCATCAATGAGACTGCTGTTTGAGATACACCATTTAAAAACAGCCACTCCTGCCACAGTATCTAGGGCAGGTATTTTGTACATAAACCCGCAGGACCTTGGCTGGAATCCGTAAGTACCTCCTATGGCTCAGTTGGTAAAGCATGAGACTCTTACTCTCAGGGTTGTGGGTTCGAGCCCTATGTTTGGCAGAAGATTCCTGCATTGCAGGGGGTTGGACTAGATGATCCTCTTGGTCCCTTCCAACTCTACAATTCTGTGAGTATGATTCTATGACATTCTGCTGTCAACTTTAACAAAATTTTATGGAAAACAGCTGGCATATGATGGCTCAGGCTTGATTTATATTTTCCCTTTTTATATTTCTCAGTTGTTGAAAGTGACTTCAGGTTTCCATAAGGCTAACAAAGTCTCCCAAAACTCTAAGACAGAAATTATTGTAAACATGAATGTTGGAGTATAGCTAAGAAATAAGTACAGTGGTACCTCGGGTTACAAACACCTCGGGTTACAAACACTTCAGGTTACAGACTCCGCTAATCCGGAAGTAGTACCTCGGGTTAAGAACTTTACCTCAGGATGAGAACAGAAATTGCGCGCCAGCGGCACGATGGCAGCGGGAGGCCCCATTAGCTAAAGTGGTACCTCAGGTTAAGAATGGTTTCAGGTTAAGAATGGACCTCCGGAACAAATGAAGTTCGTAACCAGAGGTACCACTGTATGTTCTTTGGCTTTGCAACTGTTTTTGGTCCGATGGCACAAATTTCTGATTTTGTTCAGTTTTTAGTAGTTTGTCGGTTACAAATATTGTAATAAATAAGAAAACAAAGCCTGGGATTTTCATCTGGTCACTTTCCAGTATTACTGCACAGCAGCAATTTGTTGTTTTTATTAGTTTTCAGAGTAATAATACTGTAATAGTAGGAATAGCCAACTGGTGTCCCAGAGGGCAACTCACTTTCACTTGGCTCCCAGCACTTGAAAGCCCAGAACTAGGCAGTATTGTTTGGCAAAAGGTTGTGCCAATTGTGGCTCTTCTAAGCCAGTTAGGCAGCTATTCCTGACTTTTCTCAGCACTAAAGGAAAAGTAATTGTAAGCCCCTGCACTGATCAAGCAAATCTATGCAGAAACCATTGTGTCTTCTTTTTCAGATACGTTGCAAGCTGGATAGAGACAAGGAGTCACCAATCTGAAAAAGCCAATTTGACAATTCTCTTTGATAAATACGTTCCTCTATGCTTAGATCAGCTCAAAACTAACTTTAAGACAATCACACCCATCCCTGAGAATAGCATGGTTCAGGTATGCTTTTACTTGTGCAGATACTATTATTATCATCATTGTCTTCATTTATGTAACCAACCCATCTTTCTGCAACAAGGTGTACTACAAAAGCATATAAAAAGGCAATGAATAACACAAATATGCTACAAGCCAGCTTCAAGCCCCATGTGTGGCAAAGGATTCCTGCATTGCAAGGGGTTGTATTAGATTATCTTTGTGGTCCCTTCAGCTTTACAATTCTGCAGTCGATTGGAGCTGATACAGACAGAAAGACAATAAATGAGCGCTATGTATGTACAGTTGTATGGAAGCAGATTACTACGGAGAGCTTCACCCACATGATGCTGTGTTTTTATTTCCAGGTGTCTGGAAAAAGTCTTCAGTATGATATTCATTAGAGTTACATTCAGGTTTATTTATATGATTGGGGAGTTGGTAGCTCAGTGCTACAAAACAGAACATGTTAACCAGCAGCAGTTAGCTCAGTTGGTTAGAGCCGAGGTCATGGGTTTGACCCCCATAAGGGGCCACCTACATATTCCTGCATTACAGGAGGTTGGTTGGGGTCCCTATCAACACTACAATTCTACGATTCTATGTTTTGTATGCAAGCTGTCTTGGGAATGTCCAGGAAACACCCGTGCTTGAAACATTGGAGAGGCACTACCAATCCCTGTAGAACTAGATAGCCCAATGTTCTGACTTGATAGAAGTCAAATTCCTAAGTACTCGTAACCTGCAAAATATTTTTAATGTTTTGTTTTTGCTGTCTTTCGTTATATAGACACTTTGTTCTCTCCTTGACTGCTTACTGACTCCAGAAAATGTGCCCCTTGATGGTCCGAGAGAACTGTACGAGACATATTTTGCCTTTGCCTGTGTGTGGGCATTTGGTGGTGCCGTCTTTCAAGATCAGGTAGGCAGGAAGCAGTTTGCTTTGAGGTGTACTCAGATAAGCAAACTCTTCTCTTCCTCTATGACAGGCATGTCCAACTCCCAAGAGACTGCGATCTACTCCCGCTATAAAAAAAAACTGGCAGTGATCTACCCATTGGATTGACCAAAATTGTTGAGCTTTTTTTGGGGAGAATTCACCAAAATTAAGCGCTTTTGGGGGAGCATCACTCAGGATCACACACAATCGATCAGGGACGCCCCGCGACCGACCGGTAGATCGCGATCGACCTGTTGGACATGACTGCTCTGTGACATGTGCAATGAAACCATAGTGAAAATCCACTCATTTGACTGTGTCTCAATGGAGAGAATCAGATGGCAGCCTCCGTGTTGGGGATGGTATTTGTGTTGGGGCTCAAAGCCCAAGACCTAAGGTCTTGGATCACTAACCTCCCATAATTGCTGAAAGGAAGAATTGGGGTTCTAAATCCTAAAATGCAAGGAGAAAACGGCAATGGTAATTTTTTGCAGGGGAACTGATTAGGATTGCCACTGAGGAAGGAATTTCTTGCTTCCAACACACTTTGAGCAGTATCAACACATTGTTGCACACCAACCCAATCTCCAAGTGGTGCAAAATTCCAGGGGTTCCAGGTACTTGCCCAGGGTTCCAAGAGAAAACATGACACAGAAGAGACTGTGGTGTCTTTATGATATATGGTTTAGTGGGATGCGGGTGGCGCTGTGGTCTAAACCACTGAGCCTCTTGGGCTTGCCAATCAGAAGGTCAGCGGTTCGAATCCCCGCAATGGAGTGAGCTCCTGTTGCTCTGTCCCAGCTTCTGTCAACCTAGCAGTTTAAAAGCATATCAGTGCAAATAGATAAAAAGGCGGGAAGGTAAATGGTGTTTCCGTGTGCTCTGGTTTCTGTCACGGTGTTCCGTTGTGCCAGAAGTGGTTTAGTCATGCTGGCCACATGACCTGGAAAGCTGTCTGTGGACAAACGCTGGCTCTCTCGGCCCGAAAGCGAGATGAGCGCCGCAACCCCAGAATCGCCTTTGACTGGACTTAACCCTTCAGGGGTCCTTTACTGCTTTGCTTCAAGTTCATATCACTGCCCACAAAGCTTTCTAAACTCTGGCTTTATCTGTTGAGGGAGGGAGCCCAGCCATTTGCCATCTCACACCGAGCTTCTTAATCCTCCCTTAATGGCTTATCACTCTGGCTATCACCTCACCAGGAGGCTAGCTTGGCTAGGAGGCCTAGAGTGGCTGGGGAGACCCGGCCAGATGGGCGGGGTAGAAATAATAAATTATTAAATTATTAAATTATTATTATTATATTCCAAGAATTACAAGCCTTGATTAAATTCCAACATTTGCTGGATCCAGGAATTAGGTCTAGCACACATCTTAACAACCCAAACTCATAACAATATTTTTTGAGGCACTTAAGAGTTTTTCTCTCTCACTCTCTGATTTATTCCTGCATTCAATGCCTCTCTTTCCTTTTTTGGTTTAGCATCTAAGTAAGAACACCACTGCCTTTTTTTCACTCGAGGTGGAAAAAAGAGGTATGTAATATGTAAGCATAAAAAGGAACACACCTAGCCAGCCTTTTCAAAAACTGCCAGGAAAATGTTTGGGATGTTTAGCACATCTTCTTTAACCTGTAAGGGAAATGTTCATGGCCACTGAAATAATGTACAGAAGCAATTAATTTATTTTACATAGAATTTTCAGTATCTGGTTTGGCCTTTCACAGGAAGATGCCAGCTAAATTCTTCATTCTCCCCAGTGGAAATGGTTACCATCATTGGGGCAATAAAGAAGCTCGTGGTTTCATGTCATTTGAATAATTTTATAAGCCTGTATTTAACCATCAAACTTGCTATGTACATTGAACAATTTACACACTCACCCCAAAACTAAGAACCTATTTAAAATTTTCTAGCTTTCTAATTATCAAGCTGAGTTTAGCCGCTGGTGGCTGAAAGAGATGAAAGCTGTGAAGTTTCCATCGCATGGAACCATCTTTGATTATTATATTGACCCCAAAACCAAGAAATTCCTGCCTTGGAGTGATAAAATTATCAGTTTTGACATGGATCCGGATACACCGTTGCAGGTAAGCACATGTTTAATATAAAATGAGCGCATGCAGCTTTTAATTTTATCCTCTGAAGTTTTCATTCTTTCCCGCTCATATGGGAAAATGAAACTGTAAAGTTATGAAATGTAATGTTATTTTTAGTCTGTGTGGCTGTATCTGATAATGAGAAGAAATGTAATGGTCTGTGGTGGGGGCTCTTTTACAAAGATTAACTTTATTTCTATACTTACTATACAATGAAATAAGTTGACATTTTATAAAGAGGGAATTTAAGGCATAATGGTTACCTGGTTAGGGGTGGGCAGTGGTTGCGGCCCATTGCTTCCTGCTCTGACATTTATTTAGGTGGCCAGCCATTTGATTCTCCCCTTAAACTCGACAGCAATTATGCCTTATTTGAATTATGGTTATCGTATTACCCTCTTTTTTTCCTTCTGAGGAAACTGTTAGACTTTCAGTGAAACAAGTTTTTATAGCTAGCACCTCATTAAGGTTGTTTTGCAGTATTTTCATATTTGTTATTTAGCAAGTTTGTTTTGTAGTATATTACACAATTTAAGTTCAGTTGGAGGGCTCTTGCCATTATTTACATCCTTAAGCAGTTTACTACAATTTTGAGTAATTCTGTTCAGGAGCTACTCCAAAAAGTTTTTGAAAGCCATTTAGGCTGTATTAGTTATTTTCATCAAACAAAGTTTTTTGTAGGTTTTTTTTTTTCATTATTTACAATCCTTTGAGTTAGTTACATGTGTCTGAGCATTTTTGTTTGAAATCAACTTTAAAAATATTTTTTGAGAGTATTTAATACATTTAGTTACATGTGTCTAAGCATTTCTGTTTGAAATCAACTTTAAAAAGATTTTTTTGAGATTAATTTAACACATTATTTGAATTCACATTTACCTCGTTTCAGGGGGTTTTCACGGGGTTATTTCCCTTCTCTTTTGCTGTATCATTCCCGTGATTGTCCCTTTTTACCTAATCGGGAAACCCCCAGGCTGGCTGCGGGGCACAGTGGGAGTTCCCTCCAGAGTCCAGCCACCAATTTGAAATCAGGCCATGCATGTGAAAATGCTTTATGTTCACATCTCAGCATACATGCTCCTAGCAGTCACTTATTATCTATTAGGTTTTCACCCTTACATTGCAGAGAAATGAAAACTGAAGCGCGTAAAAGGAATGAAACAATTTTTATTTTAAAAGAAAATGCTGTTTCAGTGGCATGTTAATGGAAATCATATTAACGTAAGTCCTTTTGATGCCTCAGGCAGTCCTTGTTCACACATCTGAGACCACGGGTCTCAGATACTTCACAGATTTGCTCTTAGAGAAAGGCAAGCCTGTTATGCTTGTTGGAAATGCCGGAGTGGGAAAAACAGTATTTATTGAGGAATGCCTTGCTGGCCTCTCTGAAGATTTCCTGGTGTCCAAAGTCCCCTTCAACTATTACACCACATCAGCAGCACTACAAAGTAAGTTCCCAAACAGACAATGTTGCATGAGGAAGTCTGGTTACAGTGAGGGCGTTGGCTGTTTAGAAATAATCAAAATGAAAAGAAAGGGAGTATTATAACATGAATTAATAAAAACAGATTACTCAGAACAAACAAATTATGCCCATTTTGGTCTCTGATTCAGCCCCCAAACAGTGGGGAGACACATCAGTGGGCAAATTCCTGTGTCTCCTGCATTTGCCACCAGCAAGTGGCTGTTCTGGTTGTCATTATTATTGTTACTATTTATTAATTTTGTATACTGCCCTTCATGCTAAGATCACAGAGCGGTTCACAACATGAGACGTGAGAACACAAAATGCATAATGAAACGAGAACAGAAACAAACCGGTAACTCCCCTTCCCACAAACACATTTGAAAGGCCATAGAATGTTAATCAGCCCAAAGGCCTGGTTATAGAGAAACGTTTTTGCCTGGTACCTAAAGGTATTTAATTGTTAAATATATGGTTGCCAGGGACACTGGGAGTAGGGAATGGCACTACTACCCCCGATTCCTTTCCAACACTGGACGCTGTACGGCTAAATTGTACCCACACTTTCTTTGGACAGGTTAGATTCATTTGGATATATTCAACTTGTTCATGCCTGTTAATGAAAGGTTCCTGAAACTGAAAACATATATGCAATTGCATGTCTCCCCCCCCTTCCCCTGCAACAGATCCTCTTAGTGATGAATGCAAAGTTTTTATTTCAGAGACAGAAAGCGAAGATTGCATTTTATTGACACGGGTATGGTGTATTTTACACTCCCACACATTTCACGGATAAATTTAGAGTGCTTCTCAAATATCTTATACCTCATATCACAGCTAAAAAGCATTACAGCAGCAAGCAACACCAACTAGTTAATGCCATTTTTGAGAACTATAATTCAAGCCTTAAGGCATTAAAACATGCCAGAAAGTTCAGTATTACTCTGTTGGTTTGCCTGCTGTTTTAATAAGATTATTGCAGCGCAATATGTATAAAAACATTGTGTACCCAGTCTTAGTATTGGAACAATGATAACTGTTAACAGAGCTTATGAAATGCTCCACACAAAGGTTGCATTTTCCCCCCAACTTGCTTTTGTGTTTGCATTCAAATATCAATTTCTGCTATATTTATGGCGTTTGTGTAAGAGAGAGAGAAAGAGGAAGGAGAAAGGCATTAAAGTTTAACAGTCTTTAAGAGAAATAGTTAATAAAGTACTTGCTGCAGTTTTCTCAGGAAATAAGGTAAAGGGACCCCTGACCATTAGGTCCAGTCGTGTCCGACTAAATAGTTAACAAATAAATATATTTCACAGCTCTTTCATTAGCGTTTGCTTGTATTTCAAAGCTAACAGGCAGGATTAAATGTTAATATGCAAAAGATTATTTTTTTCTTAAAACCTAGTTCATTCCAAGATAGAAACCACCCAATACCTGCTACTCTGGAAGGACTTGCCTAGGACCCTAAAAAATATGAGTGCAGGTCAGACTACAACAAAGCTTCCCATGTTAGTGCTGGGAAGTTAGTGAATCATGATTTTAAGTGATTAATAACCAATTATAAGTAACTTTAATAATGAATGCTACTTCACAGCAAGAAAACAACAAAGGCTAGTAATTACATTTGTTACTGTAGAATGCCTTGTTTAGGTGGGCATTTAACCCAGGTTGCCAATGGGCACATGTGACCCTGTAACCAAGGCAGGCAGGGGATGGGAGGGGAATAGTCATAAAAGTGCATATGCACGATCATGCAACCTGCTTCCATTCCTTAAACTCAGTATTAAGCCTGAACTTAGCCAGTGTGGTTTGAAGAATCACTTGTGCCTAACACCATAGGTTAATACCGTTCCCAACAAATGGTACAGGTTTGGCAAGCTCTGTCTTTTCCCGAAACGCCAGCATAATGAGTAGCATAATTCATGGTCACTGCATACTGTATTTGTAACTGCCTTTGGAGTCCCCTTATGGGCTTACTATGCCCATGATACTCTGCACTACAAAGTGAGAAGGATCCTTTTCACATCGTCAATAGAGTGGAAAAAGTTAAATGCACTGCTGTAACAAACGTGGCTTCTGCTTTGATTTGGAGCTGAATTTGAGTCCCTGCACTATATACCTTTTATACATTTCTGTCTCTTATTTGCATGTTGTCTAGTTACTAGCCTCTGCAGTATTTCACCCAGTAGTCATGTAGCATAATCCATTTCAGAGATTCTTGAAAAACCATTGGAGAAAAAAGCGGGGCGTAAATTTGGTCCGGTAGGAAACAAGAAACTGGTTTACTTTATTGATGATATGAACATGCCGGAAGTGGATGCTTATGGAACAGTTCAGCCTCACACACTGATTCGGCAGCATATAGATTATGGACATTGGTAAGTGACTCTTTCCATTTTGATGTTAAGTCAGACTTGTGTAATTTATGAACGAACAAGTAATTCTGCTGATAAAAACGGTTAGTGCAAGTTTGAAACAACTGATAAGATTAATTTTAGTTTTTCCATATTTGGATAATTGTTAATTGTCCTACTGCTTGCTCAGATCTCTCCTTTATATCTTTGCTTACATTTTAATGCAAGCTGAATGGTCAACCTATTTGATATCTGTGTAAATGAGTTCTGTGTCATCATCATTGTGGTGTCACCGATAATAATTGATAAATTAATTCTAGATGTTTAAATATTTTTTCTGCCTCAGGTATGATAGACAGCATTAACTGTAAAAGAAATTCATAATTGTCAGTATGTTGCCTGTATGAATCCAACGGTTGGCAGCTTCACCATCAACCCGCGACTTCAGGTAAGGTTGCAAATTGTTTCATAGAAACCGCAATACGACTAGTTTAAAGTGTATGCTTAGAGATTCTCATTACTTACTCATCTCTTGACAGATTATTTAGACAAGATCTTTGTACTGCATTCACAAAATACAGGTTGTGGTTTGGAGTAGAGTTGACTTATACTGTAATGCAACACAATGTTTTGCTAAGATCTCTGACAGAGGACATGCTATGCATGTGAACCTGCCACATTTCATTGGGCTGGAGTATGTTTGAAGCACATATCAGGAACAAATCTGCTTCATCACCAGATAATTGCGACATAAACAAGGCCTAGAAACTGTAGCCAAGCACTACAGGGCAAGTTCTTTGGGATGCTATTAAATGTTGTGCTGCAGACACCAAATGGGCATTCTTTCAGTGCATCCCAAACTCTCTGTTAATAACTCCTGTCAGCTCCCAATCTGCATATCATGCCTTTTGAATCCTAGAAAAGAGCATGGGTCCTGGATGTATCACATAGCCTTTCTACCCTGTAGCATTTTCGTGATGGCTTTCTCCTATTCACAGAGAGCTTTCCAGGGTAGCTGTAAAAAGCAGAGAGATAAGCTATTTCTAGTTCTTTGCATTACTTACAGAGATTTAGGGACTAGACTAGAGCAATATTTTGTAGAAAGTGATTGGACAAACAAGCTTTACAACCAGAGACAAAAAGTCTTTTGTGGTCTTTCAAGGATTCTCATTTAGTGAAGGCTACTGTAGGTGGCAGGGACGCGGTGGCACTGTGGGTTAAACCACAGAGCCTAGGGCTTGCCGATCAGAAGGTCGGCGGTTTGAATCCCCGCGACGGGGTGAGCTCCCATTGCTCGGTCCCTGCTCCTGCCAGCCTAGCAGTTCAAAAGCACGTCAAAGTGCAAGTAGATAAATAGGCGGGAAGGTAAACGGCATTTCCGTGCGCTGCTCTGGTTCGCCAGAAGCGGCTTTGTCATGCTGGCCACATGCTGGCTCTCTCGGCCAATAATGCGAGATGAGCGCCGCAACCCCAGAGTCGGTCATGACTGGACCTATTGGTCTGGGGTCCCTTTACCTTTACTGTAGGTGGTAAATTCTTTCCTCACGTATACCTGGATGCTTGTGTGGAGAAGAACAGCTCTTAAAACTTACTCCTTGACAATAGCGTTTGATCTGAAAAATAAATAGCACGAGGATACTTCTGCCAAATTCATAGTTATACCCTTTGCTAACCTAAGTTCTGCCCTATGTTTATTCATGTCTTCAGTTATTCACAAATACGTACATAATTTTTCATTGATAAGTACCTAAAGCAAACATTTTCTTCATGTTTTAGAGACACTTTGCAGTGTTTGCAATGAACTTCCCATCTACTGATGCTCTAAGCACCATCTATAGCAAGATCCTTGATTTCCACTTTCAGCAGCATGGGTTTAATCCATCAGTGTTGAAACACGCAGCTGCCACCATCCAAGCAGCAATATGGCTCCACCAGACAATGGTTCAGAACTTTCTCCCCACAGCTATTAAATTTCATTATATTTTCAACCTTCGAGACCTCTCCAACATCTTCCAGGTTTGTAGAGTGTATGTGTGTGTTTTAGATACAGATGCTGATATTGATACAGACATAAATGTGATGTGTGCTTCTCTCTCAAGTTTGGACTTTCTGGGCCTAACATATGCACATGCATGTGTATGGTGTTAAATTGTCAATTGCATGCAGTAATTCAAGCTAGTTAATAAAGTTACAATTCCAATTTATGGGGTTTTGGTGTTTCGTCGTTGTTGTTTTTTTTAAAAAAAGTAGATTCTATCTGCATAGGCAGTCTATTTGCATGAAAACTCTTTTTTACTTCTCAGAATTACAGGTTAGGGTTTATCCATTTTGGAATGTGTATCAAATGCTGACGTGCACAAGAGAGTCTGTAATTAAGTTTGCCTTGCTGTTGAGGCTCAAACTATACATGACAGTGCCAGGTCTGTGTTTTGTTTGTTAAAATACCTAGAGATAGCCTGATTGTGCATGCACGGGCAAGGAACTCATTTTGAAGAGCAAAAGGGGTGCTCAGGTGAAAGGAGCTGAACCCTCCTTGCTTTTATGACTCACCCCACAAAAGCCATCTCTTAAGTTGTGTTCCTTCCCTCATCTCTGCTAGAGTCTGATAGCAGAAGTAAGCTTGGTGATCTGAAAAGTGCACAGGTAGGTGGGGGGCAGTGAGTAGGCAAGCTATGAGACGAGGAAAGATATCTTGCATACTGCCTTGCCTCTTTTTATGTGATTGGACATTTTCAGAAAAAATAGGGTTGCCATATCCCCCCCCATTGGGGGGGGGCAAAGTGGATGAGCTTTTTATGTTTTTTGCCCAAAGTGGATGAGCTTTTGGGGCAAAATCACACAAAAAAACGGATGGCAAAAACGGCACTGCCAACACACATTGCTGCACATCCAGATTTTCCTGGACATTTTGCTGATTTCCGCCCAGACACTGCTTCCGAAAGCAGTGTTCTGGGTATGTCCGTGAAATTCGCGACGTATGGCTACCCTACCCTAAACAAAAAGAGTTTCCATCATCTCAGACAAAAGTAATGTAGGAATATGCAGCTATCCCATACAGGGATTGGTGTCTTGCAGTAATTGTCTTTTACCAGTATTATAAACATGTTCTTTCTGTTTTATTTGTAGGGAATTTTATTTGCTAAACAGGAGTGTCTAAAGCATCCAAATGATCTTGTACGTTTGTGGCTTCATGAATCTTCACGTGTTTATGGAGATAAACTGGTGGAAGCAAAAGATTGCAGTTCATTTCATAAAAAGCTGGCAGATGCTGCACACAGATTCTTTGAGGTAAAGTTCTGGGCTGGTAATGGTTGCCTATTACTGCAGCACTGGTGACAAGTTTGCCAATCTGAAAACTATTTAGGGTCAAAGTCAATCTCCAGGAAAACTAGTATGGCCCAAATAATAAGCTGTTTTGCTTTTCTTTCTAATAACGAAGCATAGGAAGAAAAAATATATATGTCAGATTGATGAAGAGAATTTAGTATGGAGGGAAAATCACAGTAGTGAGGTGTTTGTTTGATAGGGGTTCATTTAAGAACCCAGATCCATGCTGTAATAAGATAACCGACCAAGACTGATAGTGCAAACTTTGTGGCTGCAGCTAAACTTCAGTGGCACTCTTTAATTAGAAAAAAATAGAAATGCAATAAAATATTATTTTTTAAATAAAAGCTGTAGTAACTACAAAGTAACTTATTTATAGCATGTCTAATTTTGCTTCCATTTTTGCCGCTAATGTTTCTAGATGCATAGCAACCCATATTTTCAACTTTTTTTATATCTTGCTCTTAAAACAATGACACAAAACAGCATATTCTTGGTAGCAATCTATTATACATGCACATGCATTGCTGTGCAAAAATAACATTTAAAGGCAGTTCTGAATGAGGGAAAAATAACTTAATTGCATATAACCTGCATTTAACTCTCTGGATGAGTTTGCTAGTACATGGTGATAGAAACAAATGATGGACGCTAGCAAGCTGAAGAAGATTTAATAAAAGAAACTTGAATGATCACTTAGCAAAGATGACTCATAATGGAAAATAAAGTGGTACTATTACTTCCCTTCATCTGGACACAATACTTCTGTTGACACAGCTTAGAATTGTGTTACCTGTTTGCTGCTGCTTATGAGCTTAAAGCTGAAATAAAGTGATTGATTTGCTGCTGCATCCCACTGTTGATTCATGTTAAGTTTGTGGTCTACTAAAGTCCCCAGATCCTTTTCACATGTACTTTTGTCAAGCCAGGCGTCCCCCACCCTATATATGTGCATCTGATTATTCCTGCCTAAGTGCAGAACCTTACATTTCTTTCTGTTGAAATTCATTTTGTTAGTTTTGGCCCAGTTCTCCAATCTTGTTAAGGTTATCTTGAATCCTGATTCTATGTTATTGGGCATTGAATCCATTTATTATACTCAGAGATGACTGAATTTCTCTCATGACTTTTGTTCAACCCCTTGGCCATTGGCTTTTCAGGCCCCGCAGGGTTCCATCTTGTTTCCGATACTACTTAACAGCTACATGAAACCGCTGGGATAAGACATCCAGGATTTTGGTGTTGGGTGTCATCAATACACAGACACATTTTATTTATAATGCTGAGTAACAACTTCTGGTCTTGGCAGTATGTAAGGCAGTGATGGCTAACCTAGACACTCCAGATGTTTTGAGACTACAACTCCCATCATCCCTGACCACTGGTCCTGTTAGCTAGGGATGATGGGAGTTGTAGTTCCAAAACATCTGGAGTGTCAAGGTTAGCCATCACTGAATTGTAAGGCATTCTCTGCACATTTAAGGAGGGCAAATAGCAATGCATTTCAAGTTGTGTATATCCCTGTGTTTCAGTCTCTCCTTTTGATGTTATGTTGCCAACTTAATAGGATCTGGACGATCACATTCTTCTCCAGCAACCGCTTATTTACTGTCATTTTGCAAATGGCGTAGCAGAGCCTAACTATATGCCTGTCAAGGATTGGGAAGGGCTAAGAAATATCCTTGTGGAGGCTCTAGAGAACTACAATGAACTGAATGCATCTATGAACTTAGTCTTATTTGAGGATGCTATACAACACGTGTAAGTAAATGTCTTAACTATGGCCTGAATTCAGCATAGTTCATTTATTTATTTTTATTAATGCTTCATATTATTAAAAAAATTGTACGTGGTTTTTATATAAAAACATTAACACTACAAACTATAATTTTAAATAAATTTGCTAGAAAGTAGGTTAAAACAGAACAAAACTATCGCATACAACTTGTAAATTCTAGCTTGGAATTATCAATTTTTGTATGTAGAATATCAAGGAGAAAGCCACAAAATGCTGCTACTGCACCACTTTCATGTAGGACTGTTGGTGTAGTATGCGGTTAATAGAATTGTTTTCTGCAGTGGTGCCGTAGCTTCAAAGTTCCCTCTCCATAAAGGTACAGCTGGTTCCACAATTACAACCTCCTTGGCACCAGGTTCTCTCTCTCTCTCCTTCTCTCCAGAGTGTGTGTGTGTGGGGGGGGCATTCTAAGGGTTATATTGCCTCAGCCTGCTTTTAGTTTTATAGTCTTTTGTTGCTTCTGAGTCTGTAAATTGTTTGAATGTATGTTTTGAGGTGTGTCAATGTATTTTAAATTAATTTATACATTTATTATACACTCCCCTCCTTAAAATGCATCAGATGAAGGGTGCTTTAGAAATATTTTAATAATTAAAGATAAAATAACTCTTTTGTGGCCATTAGTCATGTTGCTCCTTTTCCATCATCAGATGTCGCATTAGCCGAATCTTGCAGTCCTCTCGTGGCTATGCGCTTTTGATTGGAGTGGGTGGCAGTGGAAAACAAAGCTTATCAAGACTGGCCGCCTATATTGGAACTCTTGAAGTGTTTCAGATTACGCTGAAGAAAGACTACACAATTCAAGACCTCAGGGTAAAAACAACAATTATTATATAATTGCCCTCAGAATTGCTAGGCTTGAAAGTAGGCTATTTAGAATCTGAGGGGTTGAAGTAAAGCATTCTTAATGTGTGGCTTGCGGTGCTAGTGAGAAGGTATCATCCAGGGGCTGGGAAAAGTTACTACTTAGTTTGTCCGCACCACAAATTATTGTAAGCGGTGGGAAGGCAGGGATCTTTATTTGGGCAAGACCTGCTGGGAAGAGTTGCTGTGATCTCTTGGCCTGAGCTGTTTTGTTTCTTTAAATAAAGAGTTAACTTCATTGGCACTTTGTGAGTTATTGCTCACCGACTCCCGCCTTGACAGAGATACAAATTCCATGAGAGAGACCCATGCGATGAACCCCACCTATGTGGCTGGGTAACTTGCTGAACTGCGTGGGATCTGATTATGTTAATAAGGTCTGCCTGACAGCCTGGAGAATATTTAATAGGCACTGTTGCAAAGATGTCTTGTGACCCTAAGCAGTTACTCAAATAACCTGAATTGTGTACCTAGCTCTGCATTTTTTTTCTTCGTGAATTCATTTTGATACTTCTCCTGAAAATAAAATGAGTATGCAGTGAAATACTTCCACCCATGAAACAGGCATTATTAATATGATTGAAGTTTTCTTGATGGTGATTTGTTTGGCAGAACATTAATAACAATTTTCTGAATACTAGGGGAAAGATTTTCTTTCATTGATTACTGCTTGTTTCCTTTTTTCCTTGCAAACTTATCAAACCACAGTTCTCTTCACCTGGTATCTTAAAACACATCTGGGTTTGTTTGTTTGTTTGTTTTTAAAAATAATCCTCTGGAAAAGGATGCGCCATGTAGATGACGCAAAAATACTAAACAGCAGCGAGTAGCTCTCAAGTGGCATGTATTTTCACACTGGTTACCGTGCCACCCATTTTTGTTTCAACATTTTATTGCAACATGAATGATTGCCTACTTTCCTTACAGGTAGATCTTGCCAATCTGTATATAAAGACGGGAGCCAAGAACATTCCCACTGTGTTTTTGCTGACAGATGCTCAAGTTCCAGATGAACGCTTTCTTGTGCTGATTAATGACTTGTTGGCATCAGGTGATTAGACCTACACATTTCTTGAAAGATCCTCCCAATGACAAATTATCTGCCGTTTCAATGAACTTTAAAAAGGAGATTATTTGTCTTTGAGATGCTTTCCGGTATGGCTAGGGTGTCCTTTGGGGAAAAGTGTATTAACCCAGCTAAGTTGGGTATTGTGCCTACTTTGCTTAAAAACAATGTTGCTCTTCAGAAGCTAATATCAAGGTCATGGAATATATAGGTGCAAGTTCCACTTGTAGGTGTTTCTTTTATATTGATTCACTTACACTGATTGAATGGATCGACTCCATCATGCTAGAAAGTGGGATAGGGTAGTTTTTACATGGGCTTTGATCAATAGTGGTAAAGTCGCAATGATTTAAATGAGAGCATTTTAGAAGCATATTCTGTGAACCGCCCTGAGACCTTCAGATATAAGGTGGTATATTGTTGTTGTTGTTGTTAATTAATAATATCATCATCAACATATTCTTCCTGTTAAGAGAGGCAAATTTTATAGTAATATTAGAGACATTACAGAAACCATATTTGGCAGGCATGATGATGCCCAGGCATCCCCAACCTTCGACCCTTCAGAAGTTTTGAACTACAATTTCCATCATCCCTGACCACTGATCCTGTTAGCTAGGGATCATGGGAGTTGTAGGCCAAAATATCTGGAGGGCTGCAGGTTGGGGATGCCTGTCCTAACCTGTAGTTTTGTAAGGCACGTTTTCCAAAACAAAATGGTCTAGAATGGAGCTGTTTAACCCATAGCTAATGCCATTTCTCAGACACTTACTTGTTACCAGAGTCAGCCGAAATAAAAAAGTGTTTCTAGGTTTAGAGCCAAAAGAGCAAAACATATTGAAACTTGTAATTCGGTTGTGTTCATTTTGTAATTATGGGTACTTCCTCACCCCCTTTTTTATTTCATTGTAGGAGAAGTTCCAGATATATTCAGTGATGAAGATATGGATGGTATAATTGCAGGAATTAGGAGTGAGATACGGGGACTTGGTGTTATTGACAGTAGAGAAAACTGCTGGAGATTCTTTTTAGATAGAGTACGACTGCAGCTAAAAGTAAGAAACAATGGATCTGGGGTTATAAATGAGAATACTGAATTTATTTTTAACTAGTGATGAACAGCTAAATACTAGGTATATAAACGCCATAGATACCACAACACCATACAAGGCCATCTTCCTTTCCTCTATGTTTAGTGTCTAGCAAATTCAGAACCCGTGTTTTCAAGATTTAAGTTTTCTGTGTCACATTTTGCCTTTGCCCATCTAGGGATAAATATTCCCAATGTCTTTGATATCTTCCATAAGCTATGATTTCTAGATATTGTTCTCTAGCTTGTCCACGACTTTCTTGAACTCTGGTGGTCAGAAATTACTGGTGCACAGTACTCTATGATAGTAAAAACAGCATTCTCCGCCTGCTATATATTATAGAACTGTTTCCTGGCTGCATTTTTAAGAGCCCTTGAGGTGAGGATAATGTCGGCAGTATGGAGCAAAATAAAGACATTAACATGACAGTAAAACTTTTTTTCCAATTGAAATTGGTGTATGCCTTACTTTGGACAACTGTTCCATATCACACATTGCTTCAAGAAGACTGTTTGGTTTTTATGTTTTATATGGAGGAAATTTTGGCTCTCAAAATGTTTGGCTCTAGCTACTGCTTTTTGGAGGAGGGGTGTAGATAGTAGCATATATCTCTTCTGAAACTCCTTCCTTCCATTGTCTTCGATCCTCTAATTTCACTCATGACTTCATTATTTTTAACAGCTTTTTAGAAACTGCTTTCAGAATGTGCATTGCCTTGCTACTGCTTTGCAGGTGTCCCACTGTGCAAAATTAGTACTTCCAGAGTCAGCTATAGGAAGTATCTATTCAGACTTTAAAGTAGAGACTGTGTGTTGCAGAAGATATTAGTTAAAACATCTGGAAGACAACATGTACTGATGGAAGGGGGAAATGTCTGTTGTGACTTAGGACTTCAGTTACTGGGTGCTAAATTCTATTTAAATCTGTTGGACTTTCTTCAAAGTGTCTAGGATGTGAGGCACAGCAAAGCATAATTTAACCGGGTTATTTGAAAATATATGGGCATCTATCTAGTTCCTATTAGAAAAATCTATTGGGGGGGAAGGTTCCTATTAGGAAAATCTCAAGGATGGCAGTGATATATTGCATCAAAACCAAAACCTCACCCAAAAAGAAATATATTTGTTTCTTTAAATAATTTGGATCACACTGACCCTACACAGGATCAGAAACCCAGGAAGTGGTATTATGTCAAATTGATTGCTCTGTTGACTGAATATGATTGTTAGGATTTTCCTTTGTTGATTAATACATATTAAGTTCATTAACTGATACTGGACCTAGGTGGGGAGGTGACCCACAAGTGGGAAGATTCTTGGTGAAGCACCAAGCACAGTGCAAGTGAATAAAACATTGTTTTTTGGGGTGTAAAATCCTAATTTGCCTAAATTCATTAGCTGCTAGGTAGATTGCATTTTCATTTGTGAGCCTGATGGCAGTGGCTCGCCGCCACCACAGTTGACTGAGTTCCTCTCTCTTTGATCGCCATGTAATATACTTCATTCTTTCTTTTCCCCCTCCTTCTCATCTGCACAGATCATTCTGTGTTTTTCTCCTGTCGGTTCCACACTGAGAGTTAGAGCTCGGAAGTTCCCAGCCATAGTTAACTGCACAGCTATTGACTGGTTTCATGAGTGGCCGCAGGAGGCCCTGCAGTCCGTCAGCAGGAGGTTCATTGAGGAGGCGCCTGGGATTAAGGTACAGAGTTTCAAACTTGCCAGTCATATGCAAAAGCAGCAGCACAGCTCTGTGGAAGATCAATCATGGACAAGCTGGGAAGGGGGAGGGGGGTCCTTTTTGTTTCTTCACATATTTGTCTTCATTTAAGGTTGCAGAGTTCATGGCGGTTATCTAATACTGTGCAGCCAATTTCTTCAGCGCAATTTTGGCAGTTTGAAATAGGAAGAATTTTTTAATAGGCAAAATGTACAATGATCCTAACATCTGTACATGGAACTATTAGAGATCTCCCTGAAATGGAACTGTGCCAATTCAGGGGCGTTGCTTAAGCTTTTTTTTTGTGTGTGTAAAATTAAACAAATGCACTTGAATACCTGAAAATAGAAGGAGTTGAACGTTGCAACCCTGCAGTGATTTAATTCTGACCTCCCCCCCCCCCCCACTTTCTAAGGTTCTCTAAAGGTAGAGAGCTGTGCAAAAAATTCAGCCAGCTTTGAAAATATAAGAACTTGAGTCTCCCTTACATGGAAAATTACAAGAGAGACATTGCATATACCTTTGTAAAACAAGAAAATCCTTAATTAAAAAAGGGGGGGCATCTATATTGACAACATTTGGTCTTCTCTTTCCTTGCACATTTTTGCAAGATGTAACTAGGGAAGAAATAACACTGGGATTATTCTTAAATAACTACAATCTAAAAATAATGGAAGTCAGAACTGAATACTGTATGTTATAATGAAAGTTTATCAGTCATTCAGCTTCATTTTCCTCTTTAGTTCCCCCCACACACCAGCTTTCTCTTGAGGGTGATAAAGAGCCAGATGAAGAAATGCTCATAAAACATTGTCCTCCAACTCTACAAGGTGTTTTGTTATGTTCATCATTTGACTTCCCCCTGGATCAACTTTGACCAGGAATGGGAAGTTCAGGAAAGGTTAAGATTTGCATCAAGGTGATTAACCATTGAGGAAAGCCCAAATATTAATGACCTGATATCAATACTGGTGCTGATGACAGAGATTGATGCAAAAGAAGATTCGGTTCCTGCTATAGAAGGCATTTCTACTGTATAGTTCAAAAACTTGAAAAAGCAGCAGTCTAGAAATGAATCAGAATTTTCTTCCATAAATATTTTTTAAGGAAGGAAAGCAAAAGAAAACTAGACCTTTGTTTTGGCTATTATTCCAGTGTTTTAGTTTGATTTAGCAGTGAGTGTTCAGTTGCATTGGTATCAGTTTGCTGTGATGCTATCAAGTTATGTAAGGAATTTGTAACGATGGGAAGTATAGAATTTCAAGAGGGCTGCGTGCATCAGTTCTCAGTAGTGCATTGCTTTCCTGTCCTAGAAAATAGAATTTTGTGGCAGGAAGACACTGTTGCAATGTTACAAAGGCAGCCATTAAAGGTCTGGTCTTAACAGCAATTATAAATCCATGCTATGCTTCTGGAAATACGTAAACTGATCTATGCTCGGTAAATGTATTTACTTAACATCAGCAAGAAACCCGTTTCAGTGGTCAGGGTTGAGAAATGATACTTTTTAAAAAAAAAACAACAACTTCCATTTCATCTAAATGTAATAATACCAAATGATTTGAAAATAGTCAAAAAGAGGGCTGGGGTATAAAATTTAGTTTTAATTCCTTTACCTCTTCTGCTGCCAGTACTGAGCCATGAAACAGTTTTTCTGATATTACAAAGAGTGACCAATGACATCTACTGGCCATGGAGAGACTTGTCTTTATTTTCTGTTCAGGGTAGTGTAGAGTATTAGTGCAGTTTTTCAGAAATTTAGAGCTGTCATTTCTTGTGATGCATTCAGTTTCTGAGTACATTTAGTTTCTGGGCTTCCTGAAGCTTTACTTTTATTCTATGTGAAACCCAGTATGTGAAACTCTGGATGCTTATCAATATATATATGTTTACATATTCCTTTAAAAAAGAAAATATGCCAGACTTACCTCTCCCATTGGATTCTTATCTCATTATACATGGCAAAGCTTTTTTAACCTTCTCACCCCTTGCTTTTTCCTGTAAGACTAATTGCAGTCGTTAACAGTCGTCAACAGGTTTACCACAGCTATCAGCCTTTAACCCATTCCCACCACCCCTCTGAGTAATACCCCTCCCCACCCTCTCACTATATATAAGGGTCTGGTGACTTCTGTTTCAGTGTATCTGAAGAAGTGTGCATGCACACGAAAGCTCATACCAAGAACAAACTTAGTTGGTCTCTAAGGTGCTACTGGAAGGAATTTTTTTATTTTGTCTCTCCCTCTTAGCAATGCTTCAAAATAAAACGAATTTTAGGAAAGAAACTGAATATGTTAAGAGCTACCTTCAATGGATACTGGTCAATGTCATCGCTGAAGATTGCCTTGATAAACCTAGCAGAAGTTAGTTACTGCAATTATTAATGCTAGAAATCAAAGGTAAATACTGTACATAGTAAGCCCTGCACATGCAGTGGTGTGCACTAGCAAACTTATAATATTGGATGAGGGCTAGTGCAACCGTAGCAGTTAAGAGGAAAGTCATGGCACTTCCTACAGATGTTATTCTGCACATGCCATTTTACATCCACTGAAGTTAATGATCCAGTGACATACTTACTGGTGGTGCAGCCTAGTGGGTTCCTAACTCAAGAGAGATGTTCAGGTACCCTTACTGAACAAAAGACTATTGCGTCAATGTATTGGATAAATTTGTTGCTAGAACCTATTGCCTTTCTGAGTGTAAGAATGAGAGTAAAATTATGAACCACTCTACATACTTTAAAAACAGTGGATATTATACCAATACTTTAGCCAACGTGGAGTGTCGCTTCAGTTTAGATTTTAATTAGGAATTGCTCTTAAATTATTAAGCTTTATGATACAATCGGCTATTGACATCTAGATGGAAATTAAAATTAAGCTATGTTCCATCATTTTTATTAACCTTCCCATCAGTTTAAATCCCTCACCAAGTCGTCCCCCCCCACAAAATTCACACTCTCCCTATATTTTGCAGACCCATCTCCATACCTTATTGCAAATCCTGCCCCCTCTGCAAGCACAAATTGGCAGCCAGCATCATTTTTATATCTTACTGTCACTACATAATTCTATTTGTTTCAGTGCAGGAAAACATGTGCTGACAGAACAAATTACCTGTTTTGTGGTTCAGGGCAAGGGATGTGCTAGTGGCTTGAGTAGCTAGGTGAAACTAGACTGATGTTTTGAGTACAATCACTTTTGTGAGAAACTGCCTGCATGGCATGAACTGAATGAGAGAGGTCCTGGAAGAATATGGCAGCAGCATCAACAAAAATGTTAATTGGAGCCTACAAAGATAATTCCTGTACAAGGAATTGAGATGTACAGCAAAATCCCAAGAAACGGTTTTGCTGGAGGGAAGCCACATTTTTCCAATTCTTAAATTGTTCTTGTCTTAAATATTTTAGGGTAGACAGAGAGAGAGAGAGAAGCTGACTCCTCAAAGCTTCCACAAAACTGCTTTTGCAGTTCTAAGGGTTTTGTGAAATGTATCAGCTCTTCAATTAACCTGCAGGCAGTGTTGCATCCTATTTTAATAATGTACCTATTATATATATTAAATATAGTAAATA
Organism: Darevskia mixta; assembly: GCA_034641385.1. NCBI lineage: Eukaryota > Metazoa > Chordata > Lepidosauria > Squamata > Lacertidae > Darevskia > Darevskia mixta. Next base: position 27,468,932 of record JAWWNH010000003.1, read on the forward strand.
AAATAATAATAATGAGGCCACTCTATGGCACACTTCTTTGGGCATGTCACAAATAAAATGGTAACATACAGCTTAAAATTTAGTAGCATAAAATACAGCAAACGGAAGAATAAAAGCAGGCAACTAGAAATATATGGCACATAAACAGTGGTTCAGAACAGTAAAAACAGAGATTTTTTAAAGACCTGGAAGGAGAAGAAAAGTCTTCTTCACCTGCTGCCGAAAATATAATAAAGAAGGTGCCTTTGGGAAGGGGGTATTCCACAGCTGAGGGTAGAAGAGTAAGCAATGGATTCATGCTTGGCTCAACACAGCACCACTAACCCAAGTGCTCGTGGAGTCTGGGTTTTGCCCATTTGTTTTTAGCCTCCAATCAACAACAGCGCTCAAAGGCTAAAAGAAGGAACAGGAGCATTATGCTCAACATAGGGACAGGCGTAACAGGTAGTGGGAGAAATAATGGGGAGGTGTAAAGCTGTACTCAGTGCCTTGATTTGAGGAAGTAAATGTCCTTTAAAAAGAGGGATGAGATGAAAGAGTGGTATAATCAAAATCAAAAGATACTATGCATTTTAAAATGATACGTAACTTCCTTGGGAAAGAAATAAAATTCCTGCTCCCTTTCTCTAGTGTAGTCAGTCAGCTGGAGATTGATGGATGCAGAGTGGCTTTCTCTCTTATTTTACAATTTATCTACTCCACACTGATTTTAGATATTTAGGGGAAACCTTTTATTTCCATTTGTTTAAAGGACAGTTGACCACATATAATGGTCATTAGTGTGCATGAGCTGCATTATCCAGTAAACTTGTGACAACAAATTCAAGATCTATAATTAAATTCATTAGTAGAACCTAGAGTCAACTTCTAATTGACCCAACCCCATGATTTACAAAGCTATAGTAATTGCATTGAATGAGTTAAAGGTAGATAGCCGTGTTGGTCTGTCATAGTCAAAACAAAATAAAATAAAAAAAATTGCTTCCAGTAGCACCTTAGAGACCAACTAAGTTTGTTCTTGGTATGAGCTTTCGTGTGCATGCACACTTCTTCAGATACACTGGTTGATGGACTTCCATTTCATGCGGCTCAATGTGGTGCCTTCCATAGTTCCAGTTAAAGGTAGATAGCCGTGTTGGTCTGTCATAGTCAAAACAAAATAAAATAAAAAAAATTCCTTCCAGTAGCACCTTAGAGACCAACTAAGTTTGTTCTTGGTATGAGCTTTCGTGTGCATGCACACTTCTTCAGATACACTGTGTATCTGAAGAAGTGTGCATGCACACGAAAGCTCATACCAAGAACAAACTTAGTTGGTCTCTAAGGTGCTACTGGAAGGAATTTTTTTTATTTTATTTTGTTTTGCATTGAATGAGACACTGTTAAATAAAATAAAAAAAATCAAGGCAGGCTGGAAGTTTGGGAGAATGAAATAATCAATCAAAATGAGACGTCGCAGCCAAGTTTGCATTTCGCATGGAATTCTTGGACAGCATTGCTGCCTACATGAAAAATGTACACACAGATCTCCCATGTGAGTCAGCATGCAAATTTACATCAGAACTGGGAGGAACTCCACATGTAGAGTGGTGCTGCCTGCCTGCGTGGAACTCCTCCCTGTGATAAAAGTCCAAAGGAAAACCATTTGGCCTCAGTTCATAACAATGAACTGCATGCATACTACTACTGCTTCTGGTGATCTTCTCTACCAGGTGATTGCTGCTGCTTTTGACTATGTAACTTCTATTTCAAACACAATTCAACATATAATATCTCACAAAGTGTAATTGCATAGAACATATCAAGAGAAATTAAAGTCCAATGGATAGTCAGGAGATAAAGTCCATTTGGTTCCTAAATTGGCATATTGGCAATAACCACAATATGGTATGCTTATCTTATGATGTTCCACATATCTCTGCTTTGAGGATTCTAACATTCCTTGTATGTAGATATTGGATCAGAGTGAATACTTGAAGGTATGGCACGACAAGGATTCCGGGATAATACCTTGTTTCACCCAACTGGGCATCGTCAGCCGTGCATACTCTAAATTAAAAACATAATCCTTATACAAACTAAGTAACATATCATGCAAATTAAACAACAAGTTTACATACCATATTCTTGTATGACGGAAACATGGAACAAAATAAATTCAGTTAATCCAATCACTGGCCATGGAAGAAGAAGGGCACCTGGAATCAGTACCTCAAAGCAAACCTAAACAGCTAATTATCAGACGGCAGCAACCACCTGTGTAGCAATGCAACCTGGTTGCTAAAGCATACTGCAGACATGGCAACAGGTGCTGGCTACAGGGCTTTCCTGCTCCATACTTCATCCTTTTATGTGTATGGTAACATGTTTTAAAGGGATGTCTATGCATGGAAATTTATTTCTAATCGTTTGCTAGAACAGGGCTTGTCTGTGTGTACGTGAGCATGTACGTGAGCATATGTTTGAAAAACAGACCTTAAAGGATTTCCTAGTTGTCACTGGGAACATTTTAAAGCATTTTATTTAGAAGAAATTTGTGTTGGTTATTGGTTTACTGCTGTTTAATCCTTCAGAGTTAAATAAAAAGGGGCAATTTGCATAATTCTTTTTTTTTAAGGGTCAAATTAGCATTAATCATATTGTTTGCCTTGCTGCCTGATGGAGCTGATACAGCGGGGGAGGGGGGGATAAGGTGTAGTATTGAACAAAACACCACCAAAACCTTGGAGATAAATGAACGGGCAGAATAAATAATTTATGCTAATGAAATTACTGCAATTAGTAGTTCCACAATGACCCTTTTAGAAGCCACAGCTGTTAATGTCAGGAAGTGCTGTCACCGCTGACCTTATCATAAGAGAAAGTGACAAATTGAAAATGCAGGGAAGACCAATCATCAAAGAGGTCTGCTCAGAACGATTAGGGTTTTCTGAAAAACAGTGTGAATTACAACCAGCTGCTCTCTGGCCCAGCATGCCTCCCATGCTGTGCCATTTTGTTAAGCTTGACAACAATAGTTATTTTGCCCCACCGGGACAAGTTGTCTCAAGCCACTTCCAGCTCTACCGGAACCAACTTCTACCCAGGCTGGTTTTAAAATGAAACTGTTGTTACTAAAGGCTTTTCAAAACTGCTGCCTAAAGGTCTCTCATAAGGATCATGGCTGGGAAGAAGCCAGTCGTTCTGTAAGAAAGTCCCCATGGTAGAGAGAGAGAGGGCGCTTGCAGAAGAGAGAAAATGATGGGCTGAGTAATTTAGCCTCTTAAGCTCTAAGGCGGATTCTGGTCTCATCAAAAAGTTATTTGAACATAGACAAAACATTTCTTTGGGTAAACAGGAGTTTGGTCACTTTGCACCCAGCTTGTATACTGATTCTGTGTATTTAAATTGCACTCTCATTACTGTAGTTTAAAAGGAGCTCTTTTTAAAGAAGCTGTGTTTAAAAATAAGTTTTGTTTCGGAGATAAATTACAAGTTGTCTAAATGAACCTGTTTGTAATATTAATTATGCTGGCTCGAAACGTTTAGCTGTATCAACAACCGCTCATGAGTAATTTTCCTAAAGATCTCCTAAGTATTATTGACAATTCTTTGGTAAATTATGTGTGACTTTTCTAAGAGTTGCAGTAGCTCATTTAATTCATATTAATTGATTTTTAAGTTTCCCCTGATTAATTGAACTGGGTACATCTTGTATTGAATGCAATAAATTATCATTAAAATGAGGGAGATGTGATTCCACAAATTAGAAAGTTAAGTATGGTAGAAGTCACTGAGGACAAAATGGAAATTGCTTACATTGATAGTGCAGCATTTTAAGTGGTGTGTGTGCGCGTGTGTATCACATGTAGAGACATACTGTACATAAATATACATATAATGTTTTATAAATGTCTAGGTACTTTTAAATGTTAAAATTCATATGCTTGTGCATACTTGTCTTAGAATCAGTAGTTTCTGCTGCAGTTGGCTATATATTTCGTTAGCTGAATTTTTAACACTTGAAATTTAAATGCCCTTTCATGCCCTTTTATGTTTTCAGCCACAGTTTCATGACTCTATTTGCCGTTTCATGGCCTATGCCCACACCAGTGTAAATGAGATGAGTGCAAAGTTTCGGCTGAATGAGAGGAGATACAACTATACAACTCCCAAAAGCTTTCTGGAACAAATCATGCTTTATAAGAACCTCCTGGAGAAGAAAATCCAGAAAATATCCCAGCACAAGGAACACCTTGTGAATGGCATTCAGAAGCTGAAAACAACAGCTTCTCAGGTAGTAATAGTAGTAGTAATACACAGTAGCAGTAATTAATCACAATTCATAGCAGCTGCTATCTTATGTAATTGCAAATTGCTTTATATAATAAATTGCTCCAGGGTGCCTCATGGACAGTAATTCATAAATGAAATTAAGAGGAACAACAACAATATCATATAAGTCCAAGAGCCTGGTGTAGATCTATATAATTATTCATATACAGTGGTGCCTTGGTTCTCAAACTTAATCCGTTCTGGGAGTCTGTTCGACTTCTGAAACTGTTTGAAAACCAAGGGACGGCTTCCAATTGGCTGCAGGAGCTTTCTGCACTCAATCGGAAGCCGCGGATGCCATGTCGGACGTTCAGCTTCCAAAATTTTTTCGCAAACCAGAACACTTACTTCCGGGTTTGTGGTGTTCAGGAGCCAATTTGTTTGGGAGCCAAGTCATTCAAGTACCAAAGTACCACTGTACAGCTAAAGTAGCCCAAGGCAGCATGGCTGACCACCCTTCACTTCAGAGATCCAGGTTTGTCCCAGAGGCGGCTAATACATCCATGGTTTATCATGAAAGTAGGTCTCATTCCAAGTAACACTCCAGTTGGATATCTGAGCAAGGGCCCATTTAATATTCTACTCCATCATCTTCTCTGCTTCCAGCAGAGGCCAGGCTGATGCTTCTGGGAAACCCATAAGCCAAGTCTTGAGGGCAAGAGCTTTCTCCTATAGTTCGTTCCCTAAGAAACTGATATCCAGTGATACACCGCCTATGAACATGGGATTTTTATTTAGTTATCATAACTCATGTTCTTTATTAGACCTGTTCTCCCTGGAAAATGGTAAATTACTCAGCTTTGTACAGGTAACTTTCCCTTTTTAGTAGAGTGTAATACTAGCAATCAATACTTCAATGAATACACAGTCTCAGTCCAGTGATTATGAGTGTATGAAACATACCAATAATACAATAGTAAACCTGGTTTATATGTTCATTCTGTCTTTTAAAACTGGGAGCTTTGTGTGCTTTCTTTTAACTGCTTGAAGAGAGGCAAGTGTGCATTTCTTTAACGGATAAAGGGAAGGTAAGAAAAAAGTGTGCCCTACAGTGTTCACTTATTAAGCAATTAAGGCAGATCAAATCATTTCTTGGGATCTTGTTGCAGTTAATAGTCACAAAAACGCTCTCATTGATATCCAGCTGTTGAGAACCCACCTTTTTAGAAAGCTGTCTCTACTAAACACGGTTTCCAGAAACACCTGTTCCAAACTAATACCTTTGCTGTTCTTTAGGTGGAGGACTTAAAACACAGACTTGCCTCTCAAGAGGCAGAACTGCAACTGAGAAATCAAGATGCTGAAGCTTTGATTACCAAGATAGGGCTTCAGACTGAGAAAGTGAGCAAGGAAAAGGCCATCGCTGATGCAGAGGAGCAAAAGGTCAGTGCAATTCCACAATTTAGTGTTGTTGAGCTATATTTAGTACAGAATAAACCTTTGTAGGTGAACAATTTTGAACACCTACCTCTCCAGGGAGCATAAAATCTAAAGAATTATTATACTTACACATGTTTCAACATTTCACACCATGATTACCACTTGACCTTTCTTTACATTATGCATTTTTCCAACCTTTTAGCTCTTTTAATGATATGAAAGAACAATAAGCACTGAACTCATTCAAGCATATAATGGATGGGGATCTTGGGAATCAGGCCTGTATGTAATACAGTAAAGGTCAGAGAGTCATCTCTGAGCACTTCAGGTTTTTAAAGGCTTTTTTTTTTAAGTTCAATTGAACAGCTCAATTGTTCTTGAAGTCCATTTCACTGACCTGCAGTTTCACTTCCAAATTTTGCATTCTGTGATGTACTTTCTGGGGTTCGGCATCAGCTGTCCAGATTCCGTGTCCTTTCCTTCTGCATACTGAACCCGTGTTTCGCATTAACATTACTTATATTTGGCTTCATTAACCAAGATACTTTTTTAGTTCTGCTACATAAAACTAGATGCATACTGAAAGTATGATTAAAAAAAGAAAGTGCCACATCTTACTATTTCCCAACCTAGGTAAAGGTAAAGGGACCCCTGACCATTAGGTCCAGTCGTGTCTGACTCTGGGGTTGCGGCGCTCATCTCGCTTTATTGGCCGAGAGCCGGCGTACAGCTTCCGGGTCATGTGGCCAGCATGACAAAGCCGCTTCTGGCGAACCAGAGCAGCACACGGAAACGCCGTTTACCTTCCCGCCAGAGCGGTTCCTATTTATCTACTTGCACTTTGACGTGCTTTCGAACTGCTAGGTGGGCAGGAGCTGGGACCGAGCAACGGGAGCTCACCCCGTCACAGGGATTCGAACTGCCGACCTTCTGATCGGCAAGCCCTAGGCTCTGTGGTTTAACCCACAGCGCCACCTGGGTCCCTACCTAATGACTTGTAAACCAGAACAACTTAGGAAACATGAGCCAAAAGGCATTTCCACTGATTCCCCGTATTTCTTTTGAACTCTGCTGCTACAGGCCCTGTGCCACATGCCACACCATGCTGATGGATCCCCAGCCATCAGGAATAGCTTGGCAGCGGCTGGGAGCTGCCGTGAAGCCTTATTGCATGAGTAGGATCTCATGATACTAGCACATGGGGTCATCCAATGAAGCTGAGTGTTGAGAGATTCAGCTTAGAGTCTAACCCAGTGATGGCCAAACTTGGCCCTCCAGCTGTTCTGGGACTACAGTTCCCATCATCCCTGACCACTGGTCCTGTTAGCTAGGGATGATGGGAGTTGTAGTCCCCAAACAGCTGGAGGGCCAAGTTTGGCCATCACTGGGTTAAACTAAAGGAAATGCTTCTTCACACGGTACATAGTTAAATTCCCACAAGATTTAGTGATGAACACCATCAGTGACCACAGTATGCCTCTGGACACCATTTTAGGTCTTTGGACTGACCCTGTTCTTATGATGTTCAGAGCCCCACTCATACATACTCTCCCAAGCACACCTGCAGCACACCTGCACCCACAAATCCAGCATTTATAGGCCTCTACACCCCAGCTCTGGCATCTGCAAAATGTAAAAGGCAGAGTTTCCACCCATTCCAGTGATGAGGTGTGGGGAAAATGCTGCCTATTCCTCTCAAAAGAGCAGGCAGGGGGCTTTATCTTTTATCACAGTGCTGTGGAATTTAGCACTAAGATCAAATATCCCCTCTGGCTACCCTTTAGAGAGGATATCTGCTATCTAGGGATCACTGTACAGACCAAGCAGGTGGTCCACAATTTGTGACTTGGCAGGTCAGATTTGACCCACCAGTTGTGGATTAGCTACTCCTGCTTTAAATGTCAACACCAGTGCCTTGAATTGACCTTGGAATATAAACTTGTAGTCAGTGCAGGTTGTGTAAAACTGACAGGATAGAACCAAAGTGCCTGGCACTCACCAACAACCTGAACACAGCTTTTTGTACTAGGGTTCCCTCCCTTGGTGAGCCTCTGATTGCTGTTATACGGTATTGTTCTGATGGTGTTAGGGTTGGGGGATGCTGTTGACATGTTTCAAAACACACTTTTTAAAGGAATAAGCTTCAGCACATAGTGTGATTATCAGGAGATAACTTCCTGTCAACACTTTCAAGAATAAGACTTACTTTTTGTGACCCTCAAAATACCTCATCATATATTTCCTTAACTGCTTGCCTAAAACACTTTTAAAATGAATGATCAACATATCACTGATTATAATAAATTTAAAACCTTGTCGGTAGTGGCGCCCGCCCTGTGGAACACCCTCCTATCAGATGTCAAGGAAATAAACAACTATCTGACTTTTAGAAGACATCTGAAGGCAGCCCTGTATCGGGAATTTTTTAATGTCTTATGTTTTTACAAATTTTTATATGCTGTAAGCCATCCAGAGTGGCTGCAGAAACCAGCCAGATGGACGGGGTATAAATGATGACATTATTATTATTATTATTATTATTATTATTATTATTATTATTTTATAATATTAATTTAAACTGCCTCAAAAGGCTTAAATTTGTCTATAAAGATTAAACAATGTAATTTAATCAAATTAAGAGGGCATTGGGCAACAGATATTTCTTTCAACTACGGAGATCCAGAAACATTTTAATACTACATATTGCAATAATTAACACTGGTTATCCCCCCTTTTTTAACCTGTTGAAATAATAGTGGTTCATCATGTACAGAACATGATAAATACATTAGTTTTAATAATGGCTTTAGCAATACTGCAATGCCAGGTATTCACTGCCTTCCCTACATTCTATTCCTAACCGTGTTTGCTCAGAATTAAGTCTCAATTGATTTAATTGAAGCCTACTTTGAAGTAATTAATTCCATGATTGCTGCCTTAGTCAAAACTTGAGAGTTTGTGTTCAAATAGGTTGTTGCCATCCAAGCAGAAGTATCTCAGAAACAGAAAGAGTGTGAGGATGACCTGGTGAAAGCAGAACCTGCCCTGTGGGCTGCTACTGCAGCTTTAAATACACTTAATAAGGTAAATAGCAAACTATGGTATGGTTGTCTGCCATGTGACCTGTTGACTGCAAATTCCCCCCCCCCCGCCCCCCCAAATAAGCCTGCTCACTTTTCCAAGAATGTACTGTAGTGTTTGGGATAATTGCTAGGGTAGTTTTCATGCTCTCAAGGAGCAGACTTAAGCCTTTTTCTCTTTGTCGGTCTTTCCAGATTATTCCATTTTTCATGTAATGAATGCCAAGCTATATTAAATTATTTCATGGCATCCAAACAGCATTCCTTCAGTTTGGATATGTTGCATTTTACTAGAGCTCCAAGCACATTATTTTGCCCTGGGTAATCTTTTCAACACTTCTGCGTTTTTTAATGTACCTTTTGTGACAATGAGGTGTATCAATTTGATAGTTTTAATGAAGGTTGAAAGACTTCACGAACCCATTCTAGCGATCAGTTTTTGCATCAGATTCCATTTGGAATTGCATCTACTTGCGTGAAACAAACAACCTTCTAGCTCCACTGTGTGATAAAATGTGATACACCTATCCTAGTTAAACACAGAACAGTATAATTAATAACACAAAAATATCCAAACCAATTAATATTTCCCCCATTGGAACTTAAGACAGTATCTCTTATGCAACCATGGAAACAGTAGCATCCCAGTTGTGACTATATATTGGGTGCAGAGTGTTGTACTGTATGATCTTTTGCTCTGATACAATAACACCCATTATATTCTTACAGTTTTCATTTGTTCTCTACTTGTAGACATCTTCAGCTCTAGTAGAGGAAGGGGGTCACAGATAGCCAAGTTACGGAACAATCATAAATGGGTTTGGGACAGGAGTTAACTGGTGGACAATCTGCCATCTCCAAAACTCTGCCAGCTAGGATGCAAGGTGAAGGTGGAGCTTGTGTCTTTTATCCCCTCTGTAGTTACATTGACTGTCAACCGATCCAAGGGCACCCCTGGCTGACCCCTGGAATGCCTCAGGTTGAGCCTTGCCACCCACACACCTACGTCCATGCAGCTTTCCACAAGCATACTTAGGCAGAGCAATCCTAACCCCTGCCAATCTCTTCAAATTGTCACAATGCCCTTTGTTCTCCCAGCATGTGTTTTGGCTTTCTTTCAACACCATCTTTGTTGCTGTTCTTCAGGTGAACCTTTCTGAACTGAAAGCCTTCCCTAACCCACCAATTGCAGTGACCAACGTTACAGCTGCTGTAATGGTCCTACTGGCGAATAAAGGGAAAGTACCAAAAGACCGAACCTGGAATGCAGCTAGACTCTTCATGGGAAAGGTTCTTACAACATTATCACCATCTATTAAATTGCATTGCAACCTGATGATATGACTCTGAATTTAACTAATAATGTTCATGTATATATTGAGACACAGGAGTAAACTTCCTCAGGGTTGTGGGTTTGAGTCCCACGTTGGGCAAAATACTCCTGCACAGCAGAGAGGTCACTAGATGATCCTTGGGGTCCCTTCCAACTCTACAATTCAATGCTTCTAGGATTCTACTTATCATTTGCTAGTGAATATGCATAAAATGGCTTACTCTTTAGATCAATACTTATTTGCTATTTTAAAAACTGGGGTCACTACACTTGTTTGGATTTTAACCTTTTGTATTTTGAAATCAACTTGCAGGCGTGAAGTGTTATTCAACAGTAATAAGTGCATTAACTGCCTTCCAGGTTGATGAATTCTTGCAAGCTTTAATTAACTATGACAAGGAGCACATCCCAGGGAATTGTCTAAAAGTGGTCAAAGAACATTACTTGAAAGACACGGAATTCAACCCAAACCTGGTTCGCACTAAGTCATTTGCAGCAGCTGGTCTCTGTGCTTGGGTTATCAACATAGTGAAATTCTATGAGGTACTGAATGTGTTTGTTGCAATTGGAGAAATAAATTGGGGGAATAGCTTAGGTATCGGGTGACCGCTCATTGGAGAAGCAATAATTTCAGCAGAGAATAGCAAGATGAAGGTTGCACAGGGTACAAACTTTGTGTATCTTATTTTTATTAGAACATATCAAATGGATGTCCCTTTTAATTTATGATCTAGCTGCTAAGATATGTGAGCTAGTTCAGTTCAAGCTTCCTCTTCACCATGAACTCACCAGGCGGTCTTATGCAAGTCCCCATCTCTCAGCCTCAAAAGCACTGGAAAATGCCTTATCGGGGTGTTATCATCATTAGTGAAATAATGTATGTTAAACACTTTGAACACTCCAAATGCACCATGGAAATGCTGAATAGTATTTGGCACTCTATTAGAATGTTAAGAACAGCATGGCAAAGCCAGGTTTTCAGGCTATGACACATCATAGAGAACCAATGTTGTGATATGTGTGTGGGTACAGTGAAAGCAATGGGACTTAAATCATGCATAATCCTTAACTTGGTTTTAGTGAGGCTTAGCATGTCCTTAACTTGGTTTTAGTGAGGCTAAAGAATGGCTGATACAGTCTGGATACAACCTAGTATTTTTTTTAAAACAAAAAAACATTGTGCCACCATCTTTTCAGTATACCATCAAGTACTGCTTTTTAAACCTCATAAGGGTAGGGTGTTGGGTTCATAAAGCACCTTGCAATGTAACGAGAGAAAACCAATGGTGGGTGGATGGGATGGGTAGGGTAGAAGGCTAGGAGATCAACAGTAGGTGAAGCTAGAGCTAATGATGTGCAGAATTGCAGCCAGTGACCATCAAAACCAACTCATTCTGCACCCTCCTCCCTGATTAGTTCTACAAAGGCAAAACTGAGACTGAGGAGGAGGAAACGAACAGGCAGTGTATTCTCCTGGGCAGGTTGTAAATAAGAAGCCAGGCAAGTGAGGTGGGGGGCAAGTTGAAGTTGATGTGCCAATGCTCTGTTTGTCCTAAAAAACCAGCCTCCCCTGGAGACAGACTTTTCAGCAAAGGAAGGAAAAGACTTACATTCAAATTAGAGACTAGGATAGTGATGCACCAAATAACAAATGCAGAGCAATCTGATAGCAAATGGTTACTGAAATACAAGTATGAGATTATCTATCATATTCCAGGATGTTACTTTTAATTAAATGTATATCTAATGCATCCAATTTATCTATTCTGTGATGTTTCTTCCTATGACTTGCAAGTGCATCTTGAAAACTTGAAAAGAAGGGAGGGTGCGATCAATTCCGGCTGAAATACTGTCTAATAAACTGTGGAAACAACTGAAGGTGGATCACCTTGCGATAAAAACATGACCATTTCATCACTTCTTGTTAAAACAGTTTTGTGTTATCATAGTTTTAAGAATTTCTAATGTTGGAATTCCCAGGTGTACTGTGATGTGGAGCCAAAACGCCAAGCATTGGCCCAAGCAAATGCTGAACTTGCAGCAGCTACTGAAAAGCTGGAAGCCATCAGGAAAAAACTTAGGGTAGGTTGTAGCCTTACTCCAGTCCTAATCCCGCACTACTTCGTAGCAAATCTAACAAGCTAGCATTCTTTGTGGCAATGCACAGAGGCTGTCTGTAAAGATAAGGTGTTTTATTGCTTTCTAGCCCTGCCAGGTTATGAAGCTATTGTTTTGGTGTCTAATATATGATATAGTTATATTGGGCGTTATTGCATTTCCCCCCATAAACCAGTTGAATATATCTTCCTTTTTTGTTTGGGGTGGGCGCTGAATCTTTTAACATGAAATTAGAGAATTTCCCCCAAACCCATTCAGCCACATTATTACATAATATACATTTATTTAAATAAATCTAATTGCTATTGATCACTTTTTGCAAATGTGCAAGATACAAAACTAGTCTTCTACTAGATTAATTCAAAGCAAATTCTAGCCATGAGGGATATGACCTCCTATTACTTGCAAGATAAATTGTGTGCTATTTTGATTACCCACCCTTTCAAAATATAATTAAAGATCTCAGCTACTTTCAAATTCAACCATGTAGCCTATTCCTCACTCCTTAATTTGAGTTCTCTGCCAGTGCTTATAATGAGATTAGATGCTGTGCCTTGTACATTTGTATGGTGGTAACTTTTCTATCAAGTAGCATCCTTTATCAATACTTGATCCATTTGCTCATTGGCCTTCAGTTCTCAATGCATCCCTCAGCATTATGTCTGTTTGCCATTTATTGGCCTACTATTCTTTCTATCGTTCAGCAAACCTAACGCCTTTGAAAAATAGAGTCACAGGTAGTCGTCCCCATCTTATGGATTTCCAATGGAATCCTGTCCCATAAACCAGTGCTTTTCTATTGGGAAAGCATGGTTCTAATTTTTCATACAGAAGTATTCTTTTTACCTAGTAATTTTCAGTAATGATTAATAAATGTTGCAGCTATTACTTGGTAATCAATAACACATCATCAATTTGGATGGCACTGTGCTAACAACCCTTCATTTTTAATGCCTGCTAAAATATATTTCAAAATGACAAATTAAATCCTTGTCAGCTGTATGCAACAGCAAAATTAATGTTGTTGAAACAGATATTATTATTTTTAAATCTTTCCATGAAAATATTTTACATGATTCAAAAGGTTTACTTCAATCTACACAACTCTTTGTACATCTTTAATATGTAAACTTTGCTTCTATCTATGTGGTGCAGAAACGTTTAAGCTGTGGCCTGTGTACCCTAGCCATGACTGAGGAGAGCCCCTGCATTTAGTCCCACATTGCACATTGATACCCAAAGACTGTCTATTCACATTTAGAGGCAATAAATGTTGTTAAAACATATTTTAGAGTGCAATTCACCTATGGATGTAAGAGGTTTCTGAGCAGACTGCAGGGTGGGCAACACAACCCTCTCAGAATGCTCTTACATCCACCTTTTATGCAGAAGTAAGCCTCACCGTGTTCATTGGGGCCTAATCCCCTTTTAATGGTGTTCAGGATTGTAGCCTCAGTTTCCCCAAACATATTTCTCAAACTCAAAAACCAATAACATGACACCAAACAAAATTAAGTTGTAACCAAAGCTTTCAGTTGCTTTGAAATTTCACTCTTCAGTCTGGTCTGTAATAATCGAGAAAGGTTTGTGTGGATTTCCCAAACTAGCTTCATTTTGAAGGTGACTGTAAAACTGCTGTATACCAGGCCACCTTCTCACAAATCTTAAGTTTTGGTTTTTTGTTTTGTTTTACTATATAACATTTCGGCAATTGGATTAGGAACCAGTGTGCCTAAGTGTGCCAGCATTCTAACCCAGACTCCCATGCTGGAATGCTCGTAAAGAAAAGTCCTCAACAATTTTAGAGCTACTGTGCCTTTAATTAATTTCTTCTGTGTTTAAAATGAAAAGTCCCGCCCCCTTCCCCCTCCGAGGGGGTAAATTTTTTATTAAAGCCTCCCAGGAACAAAACTGACAATTAAATGAGAGTTTCCAAAGGGCAGTTAAGGCGTAATTAATTCCTAATCTCCAGCCATGCTTAGAAGAGAGAATGAAGGTTAAATCTGGTAGGAAGGTTTTCATTAACACTGGAAAGTACCTTTTGTTGAATGGTACCTGTAAGTAAATCTTAGAGGACACTTGTCTATGGATAACAACATTGCTAGATATTAGTACACTACTGTGTGGAACCTTGGTGAACTGATGGGACTGGACCAGTTTGACAGAAAAGTGTTTTCTGATAAATTATCTGAAAATCTTCTTTTTCACAGACACCCCAGACTGCTGGAGAATCTCAAGCCCTACCATATAATATACATTTTTTTGTGGTGAAGAATTTTGGACTCAGTTGTCATTTCAGTTTTAATATTGTTGAAGAAAGCAATAGGTTCTTCCAGTCTTCCTTTCCTTCTTGGTGGTGTTGGTTCAATTACTGTTGAGCAAAATATTTCTCAGGAGAGACTTTTCTTCCTGTTGTAGCATTCCATCACCTTGTGGAGAACTGTTGGTGAAATGGCTCCACCAGTTTGACCTCCCATGCACATAAAATTTTGACAGTCCATTTGCACTCAGCCCTTTCCCACTGTCAATTGACTGCAGGAAAGGAAAAGCTCAGAAGCATTAAATGGCGCTAGCATGTAATCATTTACATTTTCATCTTCCTGAATTGCATTCTGGTATACCCAGGTACAGGCTGCATGTTTAAAAAAAGAATCCTATCCCAACATCATCCAACCTGGCACTTGAATCATAAAGAACAGTTCCAAGAGTACACAACTTACAACCCACAGAGCCATGCATTGCCCACCACCTATTAGGACCTGCTTAATACAAGACAACCCCACAGGCAGGCACAAAAGAACAAGAAGTTTATTAAGCTGTTGGTGAATTGCCCTACATAGCTGATGAGCTGAATTTGGCATGATGATTCACAAGTTTTGTGGGCCCAGAAGCCAGGGAAAAAACAGTCAAAGGCAACTAGAAAAATATGGGGAGGAGTTAGCCTGTAACTCCCATCTAATGAACAGCAAACAAACTTTGCTGATTATTCCCCTCCATGAGAAATATAAGATCCATCTTCATAGAAACAGACTCGCTCCCTACCCCCACACTCTCAAAAAAGAGCCTGTTGGTCTTTTATTCAGTTCTTGGCACTAGAAATATGCTTGGGGGGAGGGCAGGTGTCCACATTAGCCTTCTTGCTACTTGCTACATTCAAGACTTGTTCATAGTCCATTAAACATCATAGGATCACAGTTAATGTTCCACATTGCTCAAGTCTCCATTTAAAAGCTCTCGGAAGAGCTGGTGGCATTTTGCCATGCAGAATGGGTCAACCTTCAAATCATTACCATAAATGCCTCCATAAACAAAATTGGATCAGCTACCTCATTACCCACATGAATTCTAGTCACACTTGTGTATTTGGTTAACCAGGCATTGCAGCTATTTCACTTCTCTACAATTTTATCACTCCCAATTTTATAACTCTTGGGTTTCCCCCACCCCCTGTGATTCCTGAATTAGCTTTGGGTGGTCTCCTTATCTATGGCTATAAAATACATTACAATGGCTCTGAGATTATAGCTAGATTTTATACGTTTGCAAAATGCAACATATTCTTGAGGTTATAGTGGCATACAGAATCCCAAGATAAAATACTGGCATTGAAGAATTTACATCAGCCTTTGACTGTCTGGTGCCCTCCAGTCGTTCTGGACTGCACTTTCTATCAGGCCCTAATAGACACGTTGGCAAAAGCCACTTAACATCATTGACAGTTTCAGATGGGTTTTATCTGATAAGCAGCTCAGGAGTTCTGTACATTTCAACTGATCTGCACGAGCAAGATGTCTTTTGAAAGTCCTCATACATTTGCATAAATTGCTCAAAGAGTTTGGAATGTGGATCCAGCTGTTTCTCTATTGCCAAAGCGACTATGTTGACTACCGGTAAAGCTTTCTTAACATCAAAGGTTGTGACATCAGCAGCTGAGACGATGGCAGCTAGGGGGCATGATATGGGCAACTGAGATTCTTGCATGAATTATAAATGTGACATGAGATGTCCAAGGGAAATGAGTGAGAGAAGATGAAGGAAATAGTAGTGAGGCAAATAGCATAAAACATTTGACACTTGTGGCCTGCAATTTTGGTGAAGCTTCAGATGGTTACTGTATGAAAGTATTACCATTATTTTTATTATTCACCAACAGGAGTATGTGAAGAATGATTGGTGAATGAATGAATGAAAACTCTCTCTCTCTCTCTCTCTTTAGGAACTGGATCTCAATCTGTGCAAACTCACAGCATCCTTTGAAAAAGCAACAGCAGAAAAAGTCAGATGTCAAGAAGATGTCAGCCGAACCAATAAGACTATAGAGCTGGCTAACAGGCTTGTTAAAGGACTTGAGGCAAGTAGGATATTCATTAATATCATTCTCAGGAGTTCTGATCAAAGCAGGCGAACCTGTATTCAAGAGAAGGGTCTTGGTGAAATGAAATATTTCTGGAGTGTCAGGTTTTAGATGCCTTCGAGTTGCTGAAATGAGAGCTGCTTTAAACTAACAGGAAGAGGAAAAACACTAACCAATATGGCAACATGGATATTGTGCAGGTTGCCCCAGCAGGGAGCCCCTTGCTTGCTCTCCTTCCCTACCTACTGGAGTGGTGTAGGTTAATGTGTGCACATGAAAGGATTAATTTGAGGCAGAGTTTATTGGAGCTTAGCTCCAGAACCAGTTTTCAGTACCAGGACTGAACTTTGTGAAACACATTTCCATTGAGCATAAGAAGAATCTATCTTACTACTTAATCGTCCTCATCGCTCCTTATTATCCATGACTAAAGTGTGCACCAAAGATTTCACCTTCCAGTTACATGCAGCAGTGAGACTCCTTGATCTGAACTCTAGGAGAAACAAAATAAAAAATAAAAAAATTCCTTCCAGTAGCACCTTAAAAAGGGTAAAGGGACCCCTGAACATTAGGTCCAGTCGTGACCAACTCTGGGGTTGCGGCACTCATCTCGCATTATTGGCCGAGGGAGCCAGAGTACAGCTTCCAGGTCAGAGCAGCGCACGGAAACGCCGTTTACCTTCCCGCTACAGCGGTACCTATTTATCTACTTGCACTTTGACGTGATTTCAAACTGCTAGGTTGGCAGGAGCAGGGACCAAGCAACGGGAGCTCACCCCGTGGCGGGGATTTGAACTGCCGACCTGATCGGCAAGCCCTAGGCTCTGTGGTTTAACCCACCGCGCCATCCACGTCCCTTAGCAGCACCTTAGAGACCAACTAAGTTTGTTATTGGGATGAGCTTTCGTGTGTATGCACACACTTCTTCAGAAAGATTAGACTACAGCAGACCAACACGGCTACCTACCTGTAACTAGAACTCTAGGAGAAAGTTTGCTACTTATTGGGAAAAGCAGCTTATACAGTGGTACCTCGGGTTAAGTACTTAATTCGTTCCGGAGGTCTGCTCTTAACCTGAAACTGTTCTTAACCTGAAGCACCACTTTAGCTAATGGGACCTCCTGCTGCTGCTGCGCCGCCAGAGCATGATTTCTGTTCTTAGCGGAGTTCTTAACCCGAAGCGTACTTAACCTGAAGCGTTCTTAACCCGAGATACCACTGTATAGCATTCCTTCTCTCTTGTTAAATAGAAGATGTAGAGAATTATTTTAATTTTTATTGAACAAAAGATGAAACTTCATACATGACGGCTCCTGGACGGTTCCTGAAAAGTCTAGGTCTGTTCAGGCTCCAATAGCTAGGTTGGTTAGATTAGAGATTGCCTGGGCTAGAAATGAACATCAAAATTTTTAACTGGGACTTCATCTTAATCACCATGTGCTCCACCACCAGACATACTTAAGAAGTTCATTTCCATATGTCCCAGTGAGATGCTAAGATCATTGTTTATTTATTCATTTAAAGAGCACTATGAGTATGCACACTTCAGAACTCTGGAATAATTATACTGAAGAAATTTATTTTGGGGGTGGGGAGGTGGGGAGATATTGTTGCAAGTGCCTTCCCATACAGTGTATTGGCTAATTGGCTATCCAGCCCTAGACATTATGCTGCTGTTTTTGCATCATATGTGATATGTTTGCTCCATGGGTTGTATATCCCCAGAAAGGTCTCTGTAACTAAGTCGCTAGATCTGTGCAGAAAAGTGAACACTTTCTGACAGCATGGTCAGCCTTTGGTTAATGAGCACTGAGACTGAATAATCCTCAGGTCAGGACAGAGTCATTTTGCATTCACCCACAATGCACTTAACCTTTGGATAAGTGGGCTACAGTCAGTGCATTGTTTCTTCCTTATGTTCATAAAAGGCATTAATCTTATTCTAATAAGTACAGAATATACATTTAATTAACAAAGGAGTTTAGTTTTCTAATTATTTCCGTCGGCAGAAAAGCATCTTCATATCAAAACAGATAATGATTTAATGGTTAGTTTGCACATAGTTGTTTTAATTGCATTTTAATGCTTTATTTAATAATTTTAACATAATGGCACTAAGCCAGTGAAATCAGTGGGATCCAGGGAACCCATTTGTGTGCATGGAAAACAGGCATACATAGAGAACGCACACAAGGAAATTCAAAAGTGGTTTGTGGTTGTTCCTGCAACCAGTCAGAAGCCGTGCCTTGGTTTTCGAACGGTTCCGGGAGTCGAATGGACTCCTGGAACGCATACTGTTTGGCAACCAAGGTACAACTGCATAGCAAGAGTGAGAAGTGTTTGGACGTCCAGATGTTGATGAACTACAATTTGCATTACTCCTAACAAGCATGACTAGTGGCCAGTGATGACGGGAGTTGTAATTCATCAATACCAGGTAGGCCAAAGGTCCCCATATCTAATGTATAGGATTGAGCTGTTGGAAACCAGTAGAATGCACTGGAGTAAGTCTCACTGGAATCTGTGGTCTTACTTATGATTAAACCTGCATAGGATTGCACTGCTAGAAATAATAGTATTTATAGCTGAGGTGCCCTGCAGCTTGCATTCCATTTACTCTAGAGTAGTTTTGAAGGGGAAATTGCATTGCACCAATATTATAAGTAGGTAAAAGATTTTTAAAAAAGAATTGCATATCCTTCATTGGGTCCTGCAATGCCTTGCTTATATCTTGAGTTGCTACTGTGTTAG
Source organism: Darevskia mixta (assembly GCA_034641385.1). Taxonomy (NCBI): domain Eukaryota; kingdom Metazoa; phylum Chordata; class Lepidosauria; order Squamata; family Lacertidae; genus Darevskia; species Darevskia mixta. The sequence continues at coordinate 27,488,262 of JAWWNH010000003.1, forward strand.
AATTCTCCGAGTTTCAGTTACTACCAAACAGTGACAATCCTGTCCACTTTAAAAGTACTTGTGTAAGCTAAGAAAGAAAAAGAAAATATAACAATTAATTGAGAGCATCAACACTTTTCCTCAGAGAATAAATTCTTTTTGACTTAAACAGGAGACAGTTAACTTCTGAAAAGCATCAAGACTGATGATTTTGTCTATATGCCATTGACCTGGAAGCTCAACCATTCAGACTAATAAATCAGGCAATTTATATTTAATCATTAACTAACTACCGAGCTGAACAGCTGTTCAAAATTAGAAATGGGTCACCCCGGCCAGGATGATATTACAGGCAATCTATAATGCATTAGAATAAAATTATAGTGATTTTTAACTGTCTGGAAATTTATTACACTACATGTTCCAACTCTTAAACCCTTGTTAGCCAATGTCACTTGTGATTTATGATGCTGGGGTGGTACAGTAAAATTACTGAAGATTTAAATAGACAATCATTCTATGTTTAGTAAATCTTCAGATTTCAAAGCTAGTTTGTAGAATGAGGTAGGTGCACTTTATTGTTTATGACTTACCAGCCAGTGACAATGAGGGAAAGAGAATGGATAAATCAAAATTCCCTCCTGCAAGTTAATGGGTTTGTTTGGTTCACTTCAGCTAGTGATTTAAGAAAGGAACTAATAGGTTCTGTAAAAGATACCAGATAGCAAGAATGTTTTATATTGAAATAATATAGAATTGTGGAGTGTAATAGCTGCTACTTTAAACAGCAAAAACTGTTGTAATCTCTTTTGCTGGGAATACTTTCTGCATAATGAAGTTCAGTTTAATAGCTGTGTTTTGAAATTTCAGCTTCATTCTCTGAGAGCCTGTGAATGTGTAGCTGATTGTTTATTGATTATAGGATTTGTATCCTGTCCCTCATCACAAGTGGTGTCAGGGCAGATCACAAAAAGGGAATAATATAGAATTTTTAAACCATGATCACCACTCCATATATTAAATGTTACATTATGTGCATAACATCTACATTGCAAGCACTCACACAACCAATTGGGAAGACCTGGTGGAAGAGGAAACCTTCAGTTGGTGCCACAAGATAAACAAAGTAGGCACCAGCCGAAGCATGGAGGTAGGCACCAGCCGAAGGCCCTCTGCCAAATCACAGATCTTGTTATAACTCTGGAGTTTCTTCCCAGCAAGAAGTTTGATGGGCACTTAAGTTTTGCCATGGGTACGGAATGATTAGACAGATCGAGTTTTTGCACATATCTCTGCTTAATATATGCTAAAAGCTGTTAATGGGTTGGCCGGCAATGATAGCCCCTTATGGTCTGGCTTGGGACTTTGGGACCTCCTTGACAACCATGGGGCTGTCTCAGTATATCATTGATTCATCACATGTTGCTGGGCATACCTTTGACCTGGTCTTTGCCATAGAGCATATTAGTAATGCTCCGTTGATTGGTGGACTGTTTATGTGTTTGTCTCAAATATGCTCAACCTGCCTAAATCTCCTGTATTGATCTTCACATTTTGGCAGAAACTCTAATCTGAGACAACCAACAACAACAAAAAAACCCACTTGTATGATTTCCCCATGCTATTTTATAATTTTGTCTTTCAGTCTGAAAACGTTCGCTGGACCCAATCTATTACAACCTTTGAAGCGCAAGAAATAACAGTGTGTGGGGATGTTTTGTTAACGGCAGCTTTTGTTTCTTACATTGGATCCTTTACCAAACCCTATCGCCAAGAGCTGGTGGAACGCATGTGGCTTCCATTTCTGAAATCTCAAGAAGTGAGTGTTTGCAATGCAAAACTTGGTATGGAACTCTTGTGTCTCTGGATTCTGTTTCAGCATGGATTTTTATTTTTTTTAACGAAAATGCAGTTCTGCTTTTCTCCAACTGAATGCAATTTATTTACCCAATGTGCCATTGCCAAATTGATTATATCTGCCCTTATTCACAATACCATCTTGTTGGCTCTTTTGTTAACTTTATTATAAAGTTATATTTCTGTGCTTCGAAGATTCCCATTCCAGTCAGTGAAGACTTAGACGTGATTGCCATGTTGACGGATGATGCAACAATTGCAGCATGGAATAATGAAGGTCTGCCCAGTGACAGAATGTCAACCGAAAACGCCTCCATTCTTACAAACTGTGAGCGCTGGCCACTTCTCATAGATCCCCAACTTCAAGGAATAAAATGGATAAAGAATAAATATGGAGCTGACCTTAAAATCATACATCTAGGACAGAAGGGGTATGTGTACATTGAAAAAGTACTCCTATGCATAAATGACAACATGATACATTTCTTTTCCAGCCAAGGTGGGTTTTAACCTATATAGTTTAAAGCTGGCATTGCTGTTTCAGAATAGATCTCCTCTCACTTCTGTTTAACTCTGTGCTTATCAAATCTGCCACTGCAGGGAGCCCTCTTAGTTCACTGAATGTATCTCAGGTGCTTCACTGTAATGTATCAAGCTGTTAAACTTGAGCGCAGGCTTCAGGTAATGCTCTCTGGTAGCTGTTTCCCAGTGCTACGGAACAGGAGGTCTCTGATTTGGCCATTGGGATCCTCCCTCCATCAAGCGTACAATTGTTCAAGCTTCCTCAGGTGTATCTAGGGCAAAACAAAAAGCAGGTAACATGGACGCTTTCACTTTTGTATCAGTCCAAAGAGTGAGCAGGGAGTGAAAGGCAAAAAAATAATAAAGCAAGGAGCCAGATCATCGCTAGCCTACTGTAAGGTTTTTGTAGGATGGGAAGCTTTTGGGAAAGTTTGCTGACTGATCTCTTGTGCTGTAGAGTAGAACACTCTTATATGGGGGGGATCTCTCAGTGCTCCCCCCCTTGATCCATTCAAGATACCTACTGGGAAGGGGAATAGAGAGGTATGTGCCACCACTGACAACAGTCTCATACAGAGAGAGAAATTCAGAAAGCAGTAGTGTCATATAACCCAAATTTGCTTATATGGGTACTTCTGCTGCACTACCATTCTTCCTGCTCTACCACGTCAGATTTCTTCACTTCCCAGCTTCCCAAATTTCTTCGCTTTCTATAGATGTTAGTAATCCACCCGTAGTATTGTCTTCTAATCCTATTTTGTGTTGTTACATAAAGGTTCCTGAAAACTATTGAAAGAGCTTTGGCTTGTGGGGATGTTGTCTTGATTGAAAATTTGGATGAAGCAGTAGACCCTGTACTTGATCCCCTGCTTGGAAGGAACACAGTTAAAAAAGGGAAGTAAGTACCTTCTGGAAGAGGTAGATGATGTTCCAGTGCCTTATGTATTGTTGTTCCTTTAGGCAGTGCATTGTGAAACAGGTGTATTGATACTGGAAATTTGGATGTGGCTCTTGGAGAATCTAAATCTTTATGCAAACATCAGAATCCTAATAGAAACAACATAATTTATGGATGTACATATTGTCCCTAGTTAGGAACAACAGAGTCTGACCACTAGTCCATCTAACTGGATGTTACCTAACACTGTCTAGCAGTGTCTCTCCAGAGTTTTAGACATGGGTCATTCCTACCTGTATAGAGACGTTTTAAATGTTTGATGCTTCATTGTGTTTTTAGATTTTGTTGGAAGCTGTCCAGAGTGGCAACCTCAGTCAGATGGGCGGGGTACAAATAATAAAGTTGTTGTTGGTGCTGTTGTTACCAGCTGTACCTGGCATTGATTATTACCTGGACCTGGCATTGACTAGGAGAAACACCTGTCTGAAACCCTGGAGAGGTGCTGCCAGTCATTGTAGACAATATTGAGCTTGGTGGACCAGTGGTCTGACTCTATCATTCCTAATTGTGCCCATTCAAGTATTCTCCCATTTAGTTGAGAAAAGTCTTAAAGAAAGGGAAATGTGCCACCAGGAAATTAGACGTTTTGGGTTCTCACAATATATTCTTGACAATAGGCCTACATATACAACATGTGTGGGTGTATATCTTGGGGGGGCGTGTTGCTGCTTGCCCAGCTTGCCAACCCCCTCTCACTCTTCCCTCCACCTCCATCCTGTCTCCACTTCCCCCTTCCACAGAAACCCTTTAGACTTTCTCCTTTCCACTTCAGCAGTTGCTGTGGATCCCAAGGCTCCTGCCTGAGGGAGGGAGTGGTAAAGCCTTCAAACCAGGTGCCACTTACCTTTGGGGAAAGGCATTAAAAGTACTAAGGAGGGACAGCTACATCTCTCCCCACACTTCTTAAACCTCACCAAGCCGCCTCCTCCCCTTAGACTTTCTCCTGTGAGGAAGAGGGAGGTGGTTCAGGTGAGCCATGAAGGAACGCTCCACTTTCTTTAGACCTTCTCCCGCAAGGAGAGGAAGGAAGGCCCAGTGGCCCAGGCAAACCACAGACGAACGCACCACTCTCTTGAGATCTTCTTGTGTAAGAAGGCGAAAGGTTGTAGCAGCCCAGGGAAGCCATGAAGGAACCCTCCCCCTTCCCTTTAGACCAGTGTTTCCCAAACTTGGGTCTCCAGCTGCTTTTAGTCTACAATTCCCATCAACCCTGACCACTGCTAGCTATGGATGATGGGAATTGTAGTCCAAAAACAGCTGGAGAACCAAGTTTGGGAAACACTGCTTTAGACCTCCTCTCATGAGGAGGAGGGAGGCAGCAGGCTGCGGAGGTAGAGTCACAACAGCCTAGGGCAGCTCTTCAGCAGCCATCCTGCTTGGAGGAGAAGGCTGAAATGGCGTAATTTGTGCAGGGGCAGCAGAGCCCCGACCTGTTGTGACAGTTCCTCTGCAGCTTGCCTGGACCATATGTTGGGCCACCTGCTGCTGCTGCTGTGAGGCCTGGCAGCTCTCAGAAGATGGTCATATTGCTGTAGTTCACAGAGCCACCCATCTGTGACTTAAGGAAACTGCAACATGACAACAATTAAAATTGCATGGATGGAGATGGGGATGGGGACATTATTTGAGTTTATGTGAACTACATTATTTGAACTTTTGTGAACTTAATTGTCATCAGACAATTAAGTGTATTGTTAATTGTAATTGATAAATTAATACAAGGGTATAGAGGATTTTTTTTACATTTTGATTTTTTTGTTGAAGGAGTTGGACAAACTTGTGCCCAATCGCAGGTACAGTCAAATAATCCCCCCCTCCATTTTATTTCAAATACCGTATTTTTCCGTGTATAAGACAATATTCTTTCCTTATAAATAATTGGCCAAAATTGTGAGGCGTCTTATACATAGATAGTGATGCGTGTGATTTTCAGTGGCGGGCAGACTGTGCCCCCCCCAAAAGCTCAACAACCTTGTTGCAGTCCCAAAAAATAGTGGTCGTCTTATACATGGGGGCGTTTACTTTTTTTCACTTAGACAAATCTTGGGCTTACCCCCAGGTCTCCTGATGCCTCACTGTTGGTGGTTGGGTGAATTGTGGGGCTTTGGCTACATCTGTAGATGAATTAAATTGGTGTATATATATGAATGAGAGACGAGGGGATCTTCCAAATGAGGATACACTTCACTAGAGTTCCTCCTAACAAAAGTGAATGATGCAATAAATATATTCATTTCTGGAGGTGCCACAAGACTCTCTGTTGGTGTAATGCATGGTTCTCCCCATAGAATTGAATAAGCAGTGATTGATTTAATTGGTCTGTGCATATGACTGAGTCCTTCCATTCATTTTAAAAACATAATCCATTAAATAGTTGATCACATGTTGTACAGGTCTCAAGCACCAGTTTTTGCAACAAAGTTTAGCAAAGTTTTCAACATTTTATGCTTTCTTAATTTTAGGAATTGTGTCAGTGTTTGTCCCTCCTCCCCCCTCCTAATAAAGAAAGACTGGAAAGAGGCAGTTGATAGATATGGTGCAGACCAACAGTTGAAGTTCATTAATAATTGGAATGTTGTAGAGTATGAAGTAATGAATACTAATTACTCCTTTCATGTCTGACAGCACCCTGTGGACCAATACATCAGCTCAGACTTTAATTTGGTTCTAGTAATGGTTTTATCAATAGTACATTAATTCTGTGTTTGAAAAGATATACAGTTGAACCTGACCCACACACTTGCTACTGCTGTCATAAAATGACCACATACTGACAACAACTGGGTAATTACAAATAATTAGATCCACTGAGCTTCAGACAATCCTAATTTTAAATAAAATATATCTTACAATAGCAATCGACAGAAAGCATCGCTGGGAAGATTTATCAACTTGTGCTCCTTCCAAAGCAAATTTACTAGCTTTGCATATTAGCAAACCTTCTGCTCTATGAAGCCACTTCATAAAATTTTATCCTGGCTCCCTTTTATTGAGATTATTCTTGAGCTGGAAGCTTGCTACGTTAAAGAAGATGCAGCCCTGCAATGTGGTGTCTTAGAGATGACACAGCTATTGTTTTGTGTACTAAGCACTGGTCTAGAGAGAGGTGTGCGCATAAGATGTGGCTCACAAATATTGTGCATGGATAATAGCCATCCATAGTGTAAGGAGATATCAATACAGTTGTTATAATCCCCCCAGCAGAGCCCACCTGAGCCAAAAATCCACTAGGTAAGCCTACCAGGGCTGAGAAGAGGGCAATTAATATTTGTTGGATTCTATGTTTTGCTTCATACAGTATAGGTATCCAATTGCTATATATATATATAAGTATCCTGCTAAGGGATTCTCCCATGAAGCAGCCAGGTGTTGTTACATGTGTATGTAGGAATGCCCCGTGTGACCTACCCATATATAATGCCTAATATGACTTTATTATGAGAGTAGCAAAATCTGGTGCATTGGAGTCAAGTTGCACACTGTTCTAAATGTGTTCCTAATCAAACCCAAGAATACACACTCACACCTAACTACACAAAGCGTTAGTTTGTTGCAAGGAAGAGAGTACAGAAAGCAAATGGCTGTTGACGTGATTTAACTATGTAAGAAGTATGCAGGTAAGCAATTATAACTAAAACATTCGCACGTACAGTTGATCTAAGAGAAAAAGAAGCCTTACTTTTCAAGGAGAGACAGTGTGGTTTGAGCATAACCATTTGTTATGATAATCCAAAGAAGATAGCAAGAGGAGCAAAGTTTTGCCTAGTTTTACCTAGCTCTGGTTGGAGTGATCCTAGTGCCATGGGAGCTAGTGTCTTGGAGTGACATGGAAGGCACAGGAAATCGTTGGAGCTCTGTGAGCTGATTGAACAGGGCAAATACCTGAATTTAAATAGGTTTTCCAATTCTGTAGGTGAGCATGTGTTACAGAGGATTAATGATATGAAAGAGGGATTTGATGATGCATAGGTAGGTGGTCAAAATAAACAAAATTGAGGAAAAGCAGGAAAACCTACCTTTTGGGCGGGAAAATCCAGTTTATGGGCTGAGTGTACTTGGTAAAGTATTTAGAGAAGATTATAAGTTAGCCCCTTGAATAGAGCATCTACCTGTAAATGATTTTTTATTTTTATTTTTTGGCGCATCTTGTTCCCCAGATTGTTTAGGATACCTGAAAAAAGCTTCTACTGCTTTTCTCATATTTTAGATTGACAGCAAAGTTATATTTACATTTGTGTAAAGAGAGCTAGTATCTGTAGATCAGAAATGCAGTCTCTCTGCATTCAACGGTCTTTTAACAACCAAATAGTTTTATTATTACCATAATTATAATCGAGTTTTCACAGTGATTCCTGTCACCAGAAGTAATTCCCTCTAATGCAACTCTCTAGTTATGCCAACACAGCTATGAGCCAAAGAGAAGCCCTGAAAAACAGATCTGTGTTCTGTGGTAAATCAGGCCTTCTGAAGCATCAACTATACTTCAAGACCTTATGCTACTGATAGCATCAATGTCTTGGTTCAAACATAATGCTAAATCATTTCTTTTTTTAAACGAGCCTCAGCTGCACAGGCCAAGGAGAAGGGGGAGGCTATGAGCCTCAGGCACACTGCAGCTCAACCTCATAGCATTATATACATCCCCTCTTGGTTTGCATTTGATAATATTTAACAGATAATATTAAACAGTTTCCTTCTATCTTAAATTAGACAGTTCTGTGTGTCTTCGTGCAGCAGCAAGATTATTAACTCCCTTTTTGGATACATAGGAAAGGCTCCTCTTTTTTTGCCTCGAACTTCAGGCTAGCTGTGCAACTTTCAGAATTTTTTCTCTTCTCCAGTAGTTTGACCAACTTGAACAGTTGGCCTGCTGTGATTGCTAAGTAACAACTCTACACCTGATATGTTCAGATTCACTCTCTGCATTAGCTGCTAGAGTTCGCCGGTTGGATGTGGAAGCTTTTAACTTCAAACAGCAGGTTTTGAAGCAGGGCTTTTTAGATGTTTTTTGAAAAAACACTTTTCCCCCTTAAAGCATGAAGATACTGCTCACATTTGCTTTCTTTCCCAGGAATCTGCCTGCCACTTTTCCTCACCTTAAAAGTTCACCTAAGCTGTTCTCAAATGCAGTAGTTTGTTTGCTTGTGGGTTTTTGTTCTCCCTCCCCTCCCCATCAGTATTTTAGGCCCACTAAGCATGTTCATTTCAGCTATTTTTGTCGTCCAAAGTCCTGGCCTAAAGTGTTTTGTACTGCAGCTGATTTCAGGGTTCCCTTGAGGCTACTGATACCTCCACCTTTTGCAAAAATGGGGCCAGTTTGGCTATTTTAAAAACCCAGATTCATAGAACAAGTTTGCTATTGGTACATATGATCAGACATTATTATGTTTGTATATTGTTCTAAATGTTGTAGTAGTCAAACTGGAAGTAACCAATGTGTAGACTGGGGATTTAGTTGAGGGGACAAAGATGGAATTTCATAGCATTACATATGGAGAAGCAACCTACCCTCCTATGCTTTCATTGAAAATGTGATAGAGAAGTAAACAGCAAGATTTGTACATTTATTTTAGTTTTGCATTTCCTTTTCCCGCAGGAGAACATTTGTGTGCATAAATGACTTGACCCAAGGTCACAATATAAATCTGGGTCTATATCTCTCTGAGTAAGAGTGAAATCAGCTGCTTTTTCATTTTCTTCTAGAGGTCTCTACATAAACTTTAGATTCTCCTCTGAAACATGGAGGTGAAGTCCCACCATATTTGTCTAAGAATTTTACTCATATCACCTATTCAAGGTTCTAAAACATGAGCCCATGCTTGCTACACCATCATCTCCTATACCATGGGTAGGCATACTAAAGCCCGGGGGCCGGATCTGGCCCAATCGCCTTCTAAATCCGGCCCGTGGACGGTCCAGGAATCAGCATGTTTTTACATGAGTAGAATGTGTGCTTTTATTTAAAATGCATCTCTGGGTTCTTTGTGGGGCATAGGAATTCGTTCATTTCCCCCCCAAAAAAATATTGTCCGGCCCCCTACAAGGTCTGAGGGACAGTGGACCGGCCCCCTGCTGCAAAAGTTTGCTGACCCCTGTCCTATACTATCCTAGACATAAATGTCTTGCTGAATCTGACATACTGATTCTTTGGTCTCCTCTCCTACTTTTGGCTAATGTCATAGCTGACCCATAAGAGCAATAGCACAAACATTTATTTTCCCCACACCTGTAATTAACAAAAAACCCAACGTAGCTGCAGTGATAAAACTCACTGAGTCATTGTGCAGTGCTTGCCTTTCATAGCTAATAACCACAGAAATTGGGGATGATTTATTACTTCTGTGCAATGAGCACCTATAAAGCAGAATCTCAGTGCAAGACTCCAGAACTCATTTTACAACAAGCCATTTTAGCATTGCAGTAGCCGAGTATTGTTCCCCAGGTAAGATTCTTGATAAACAAACAAGAACAGTGAGTTACAAAATTGCCCTCTTCATTCTGTTGCTAATTTCTGAGCTCAGTCTTCCGTTGTCCCCCTGCATTATGGACCTGCAGTCAGCCTAGTCAAATGTTCAGCATATACGGTGCACCCAACCTTTTCCTACACATTGAAATGGCAGTGGAAACTTGTTATTTTATTTAGCTTGATAAAATAGTACCATACCAAAAAGGGATCTGTCCATGCAGGTGGATAGTTGTTTTGGGCTGTCTATAATTGGGTGCATACATCCTTCAGAATGGAAGTTGGCACAATTGTTTTCTCCTAGGGGCAGTAGCAATCAACAGGCTGCCGCAGGTAGAGCAGCATTGCTCACCAGGCATCCCAAAGGCGAGTGTCGCTGCCAGTTACGAAGAGGCAAGGCTGTCGTTCCCTCTGCTGCCTGCATTTCTTACTTCCTCTTGATCGAGGGGATGGGGGTGGCACCTCAGAAGTGACCTGCCTTCTGCCCGGTGCTTTACGCCTCTCCCCTTCCCCCCTCTGAGTGCAGAGATTGTCTCACTCTCGTGCACCTCTTCCCAGAAGGAGCTGGGAACATAAGGTGAAGGAATGGGTGAGAATCAATGGATACTTGCCTCTCCCACTCCCTGTTACTAGTCTCTGATTCTCTGCCCCTTAGCAGTGGGCCCCATAGCCCACTGGGCCCTTCCGCAGGTTCGTCCTCTTCCCCATTCTGTGCTACCCCTGGGCTCAACCTCCTCCTGGCTCTGTCAGCCCTTGACAATGTTGTCCGTGTCCCCAGTGGCTATACTCCTGTTTTTAGCTCATTTGACATTTTCAGTTCATTGATATTTTTACTTCTGTTTCAGTGTATCTGAAGAAGTGTGCATGCACACGAAAGCTCAACTTCTGTTTCAGTGTATCTGAAGAAGTGTGCATGCACACGAAAGCTCATACACTTCTGTCTCACTATATATCAGGGTCTGGTGACTTCTGTTTCAGTGTATCTGAAGAAGTGTGCATGCACACGAAAGCTCATACCAAGAACAAACTTAGTTGGTCTCTAAGGTGCTACTGGAAGGATTTTTTTTTTTTTTTTTGTTTTGATATTTTTAGTTCTCCTACTCCCCGTGTAGGTTAGAGAACAGGACATGAACCGTCAGGAAAAGGGGGACAATAAAGGGGGATAAAAAGAGAAGTGAATTTATTCACGTGTGTTAGAAAACTGAACTAGCTTCACTTTAAGGGGTCAAGTTTGAAATAGGGATAGCTATATAAGGGGAGGCAGTAAGAAGTACATTACTGGCAAACATGGATGCCAGCACATTACTCGCTACAAGCATGTTCCTCAGGAGGGGAAGAATACACAGAATACATCCTGCATTTCATATAATTAGTTTTGAAATACAGATGTCCAAAACTGTTTATAAGTATCCTCTTGCAAAATCGCTCAGTCTATATTTATTGCATCCTTACAAATCATTTGTAACCCAAACAAAAAATTAGACAGATGTTTATTACAACTTAGAAAATTGTAAAGATGAATGGAAAAACTGGAAGCAACTGTTTCATAATTTCTATGTTCATATAAATAAGCAAATATAATACTTTTCAGCCTTTCTCAGACTAATTCAGAAAACAGTGAAGTGGGGCAAGAGCAAGTGAAACCATTGATACCAATAGGAGTAACTGATGGACCTGGCCTTCATTCTATAAATTTTGGGTTAATCTGGCATCCTTATTTAATATCCTCAACAGGCTGCTCATATCAGGTGCATTCTTACTAACATCAGAAGTGAAAAGTATTAGCGTTGGTGTCAATAATGGGAAATAAATAATCCCTTTCTCAAGTAGGTGTAGTAGTCAGAGGCATATAAGTGAAATGCACCGTCGTACAACTCTGCCTCGTGAAATAGTTTCTGTATTTATCGTAAGATGCTGATAAGCTGCATTAATCAATGCTGTGCTTTGTAACAGTTTTCATTTTAATTGATATCAGGTATATTAAGATTGAAGATCGAGAATGTGAATTCAACAAGGATTTCCGTCTCATCCTTCACACTAAGCTGGCTAATCCTCACTACAAGCCAGAGCTGCAGGCTCAGACCACTCTAATTAATTTCACAGTTACAAAGGATGGCTTGGAAGACCAGCTGTTGGCTGAGGCTGTTAGTATTGAAAGACCTGATTTGGAGACTGTGAAGGTAAAACCACATGTGAATTAGTCAGCTCCCAAGCACTTTCAACGCCCTCTACAAAATCTGTGTATCTCTTGTCATTTGTACTGCTTGCTAGCGAATATGATGGTATTATGGCATCACACAGTAAATCAGAGTTGGCTTTGTGACGGCATCACTAAGTGGAAAATAAGGCTTTCCAGTTGTCTTTAGATTAGACTAAATGTGTATGTTCAGGGCAGAGAATGCATTTCCATCACCCGGCCAACTAGTCTTATACCCTGTCTTGTAGGGATTTGGTAGAAATTCAGTTCATTTCTCATTTAAAGTTAAGCCTGTCTAATTCCCACTTCTTGAAACAATGTGTGATCCAAAACAGAGCCATCCTGCCAGATTCACACTTTTCCGAATTTTGCAATGCTATTCTCAAGCCAGGTAATGTGTACAAAAATGCCTATACTGGGGTAAACTGTGCATAGAATGCATATATTAGTGAAAATCACATACAGGAATTCATTATATTAAGGAAAATTGCTTTGCAAAAATGGGTGTATTGGAAGAAATTTCATTCAAAACTGTACAGTGGTACCTTGGAAGTCGAACAGAATCCGTTCCAGAAGTCCGTTCGACTTCCAAAATGTTCGGGAACCAAGGCACAACTTCCGATTGGCTGCAGGAAGCTCCTGCAGCCAATCAGAAGCCACAGAAATCACGTCAGACATTCAGGTTCCAAAGAACGTTCGAAAACCGGAACAATCACTTCAGGTTTTCAGTCATTCGGGAGCCAAAATGTTCGGACTCCTAAGGCGTTTGAAAACCAAGGTACGACTGTATATTGATTCATCTTCATGAGGACTTTTTTAAAAATATCATAAACTGATGCTGCTGCATGCCGTTAGGAGTGTAGGTCAATGCTATAGATGAATGTTAGCAGGATAAGCCATCATACCAAAATTTTATGTGGATCTTGCATGCAAAAAATAATATGTAGACCATGCTTAAATTCCGTCAAACTTTAATAAGCAGGGGATAGCAACATATCTTGCCTGTTCCACACAAGTCTGCCTGGGTATGCATTCAGGTGAACAAATATATAAACTAGGTAGTACACTTACACTGTGATAGTCTGTTTCACACCCAAAGATGGCTGGAAGCACTCATTGGCACATACAATGCACTGTGAGAACAGGTTCTTAAAAGTTCTTCTTGCTATCGGTTATCCACATTTACAACTAAAACTTTTTCCATTGTGTTTGCCAGTCTCTTTTGACAAAACAGCAGAATGATTTCAAGATTCAGCTGAAGCACTTGGAGGACGATCTGCTGTTTCGCCTTTCCGCTGCTGAGGGCAGTTTCTTGGGAGACACTGAACTCGTGGAGAAACTTGAGACCACAAAGTCGACTGCTGCAGAGATAGAGATTAAGGCACTTGCAGCTTTACTGTTTGATACTTGTCTATTTCAAAGCAACATGTTATGTCCATACAATGTCTCATGGAGAGAGCATTGTGTAAATCACAAGTGAAGACAGAAGGGGCAAGGCTTACTCCTTTCCAGGCATTTTGACATCTGTTGAGGCAACTCAGAATAGTTTGGAGTTGGTGGGGTGGGGATAGATAGATCGATCTCCTTTCTCCATGTTTCAGGGTTCACTCATTTTGATGATGGAGCATTGAGTAAACTCAAAATAATGGAAGGCAATTTGTCCCACTTGGAATGGAGGGGGGCTTACCATGGTGGTTGGATGAGAGTTGCTTACCTTTTCCCACTTTTCTTTTCATTTTAAAAATAGGTGGCTAAACTCTAGCCCTTCACTTGTTGTTGGACTACAACTCACATCATTCCTTATCATTGACCATGCTGTCTGGGGGTGATGGGAATAGCAATGACATCTGTTGAACTTCCTGACATGTTGCTGAAGCCACTGATAGGGCCTATAGCATATAAACACTAACTGAAAGGATAAAAACGTAAGAAGACTACCTACTGCCACCATGGAAACCATTTCAGGGATTGAATTACAGTGGTACCTCTGTTTATGAACGCTTCTGGTTACGAACGCTTCAGGTTACAAGCTCCACTAACCCAGAAGTAGCTGCTCCTGGTTGCGAACTCTGCCCCAGGATGCGAACGGAAATTGTGCGCAAGAGGCAGGCGCACGCAGCGGGAGCCCCATTAGCGAAAGTGTGCCTCAGGATAAGAACAGTTTCAGCTTAAGAACAGACCTCTAGAACGAATTAAGTTCGTAACCAGAGGTACCACTGTACAACTCATGAAGCTCCAATTCACCATAAGTGGCTCACCACACGTGTTCATTATTTTGGATATTTCTTCAGATGTTTGAAGATTCTTCTAGGATGGAAGCCCATATCTTTCCATCTTATATTCGGTGAAGATAATCCTCAGTTTGAACTTAGATTAAAATCTGTTGAAGTAGATGATAGATTAACAGCACCATCCTATTCATATAACGATGATGGCTTTCTTGATTTACTTTCAAACATGTTGTTCTACAGGTAGCAGAAGCCAAAGAAAATGAAGTTAACATTAACGAAGCCAGAGAACATTACAGGCCAGCAGCTGCAAGAGCATCCCTTCTTTATTTCGCCATTCATGATCTGAGCAAAATCAATCCCATCTATCAGTTTTCATTGAAGGTTCGTTCTCATCCTTATTCTGATACTAAAAAACAAACACAGTGTAGTATGTCCCCAAAAATTGCTCCAGAGGGTCCTCCACTCCTCCAGAGCAGATTTGAGGCATTCAAGGGCAGATGGAAGGAAGGAGAAGCCCTCTTGCACAAGCAGATGTACCGTATTTTTCGCTCCATAACGCGCACCGGACCATAACGTGCACCTAGTTTTTTGAGGAGGAAAGCTCCCCTTTTTGAGGATCAGTTCAAAGTTGTGCATCTTCTTTTGGAAGAAGAAAAGCCCCATTTGCAAAAGGATCAGCTCAAACTTGTTGTTGTGCTGCTGCTTTTGCAAAGGAGAAAAGAAACATTTGCAAAAGGAGCAGCTCAAAGTTGTTGTGCTGCTGCTTTTGCAAAGGAGAAAAGACCCATCTGCAAAAGGAGCAGCTCAAAGTATTATTAGTTTTAAGAGTAAATACCACTGCATTCCAACAACAGCAGACCAATCCAGAGATTACATCAGCTAGTTTGAACCAATTAGCATCTTCTTTTTTTAAGAGATAGTATTATGTTGTTGACCTTGTTTTTAAAGCGTTCTGAATTACCTTGCTTTTGAATTATAGAAGCCAAAACCAAGTTTCAAAAATGTCCCTCAAGAAAAGGAAATTCTGATGTGAGAAATTAAATCTGTCTTCCTTTAGGCTTTCAACACTGTCTTTCGTAAAGCAATTGAGCGAGCAGAAGCATCGGATGATATCCAAGGACGCATCTGCAACCTAACAGAAGCTATTACGTATTTCACCTTTCTTTACGTAGGCCAGGGACTTTTTGAAAGGGACAAGCTAATTTTTCTGGGCCAGACAACATTTCAGGTGAGAAAAAGCCAACTTTAATTGCTTGCATCAATTCAGACTAGAGATACACATGCTGGTACAACATAAGAACAGTGGAGAATTAACATGAAAGACTCGGGGGATATGACACAATCGGACATGCTCAGTTGTGTAGAGACTTCCAAAGTCCTGATCACCAATCCCTCAAAGTCCCTGCTTTAAATATAGTTGAAAAGAATTTTGTTACTTCAGTAAGTTTAATTATAAGTCAAAGCTAGACGAGGCAAATATTTAAGGCTTAGAAATTATTTGTATGGGAGAGAATGTCTACCAGGTATTTATCCTTTGAGAAGAGAAATTTTGTTCAGCAGCTGATATTTAAGGTCATTATCATGCCCCCCCGGGGGGGGGTCAATAGCAAACCTTTTCAGCATTTAAAGGAACAAATATTTGTTGGCGATTTACAAAATAAAGTATTGAGCATGTCTAAGGAGTGTTTCCATAGTTTCCTATAGTCTGCTCTGCCAAAGGATTTTTGAAATATTAAAAACCTACATTTTTTCTTCTTCAGAAAGTAGGTTATCTTATTCAGGTGTGCACATTTTTGTATACTATTCCAAAGCAGATTGCATACTTTCACTTTCAAAGCTGTAAAATGATTAGCTGCTATGGTTGAGAGGGGATGAGGAACACCAGCAGATCTCTGCCATGGCCATGCTAGGCCCCATCTATACTCCAAGAGCCAGTGTGGTGTAGTGGTTAAGAGCAGTAGACTCGTAATCTGGTGAACCGGGTTCACGTCTCCACTCCTCCACATGCAGCTGCTGGGTGACCTTGGGCTAGTCACACTTCTTTGAAGTCTCTCAGCCCCACTCACCTCAAAGAGTGTTTGTTGTGGGGGAGGAAGGGAAAGGAGAATGTTAGCCGCTTTGAGACTCCTTCGGGTAGTGATAAAGCGGGATCTCAAATCCAAACTCCTCCCCTTCTTCTTCTTCTTCCTCTTCTTCTTCTTTGTTCAAAGGTTTTGTTCAATCCCAGGGACCACATACACGCCAGTGGTTGGCAGGGCCTGTGTTCAAGGACACATTCCAGCCAGGTCAAAATGCTCAAGGGTGGGCTGGAAAATTATAATTATTATTATCATCATCATCATCAGACCAAGTGCAAAAAATGTATGTCTAACCAGAAGGCAGAAATACTCAATACTTTGTGCTACTTGTGTATAAAATAGAATTATGGCAGTGCAGATCATTATAGAGTAACACCTTTCTTCGTAGTGACTCTCACGGTATTTCCCAATTTTGTTCACTTCCTAGATTTTGTTGAGAAGTAAAGAAATAGAACTCACCGAACTGAATTTCCTGCTACGATTTACAATTGAACACACCTACAAAAGTCCTGTGGACTTTTTAACTACTCAGTCATGGAGTGCCATTAGGGTAAGTTTCACGACCAACCAGCTGCCTATATGGAACCAAGCAGACGCCTGCATATACCCAAACAGCTTTATGCTTAGTTGTGAGCACCTTTTACACTTTTTGATGCGCTTACTTCTCTACATTGCACAGACTGCATGGCTACCTGCCTGTCTGAATTGCTACTTTTTCTCTACCTTTCTCAGTATTATTAATTAATAAATAAATAAATTAAAATTTGTATGCCACCCTTCATCAGTAGATCTCAAGGTTATTCATAATATGAAGCACCCCCACTTGCTCGCTCACTCCCAGATCTCTTCTTCACAGGCTGTCATGTGTAAGAACATGAGAACAGCCTGTTGGATCAAGTCAGTGGCCCATCCAGTCCAGCATTCTGTTCTCACAGTGGCCAACCAGATGCTTGAGAGAAGCCTGCAAGCAGGACATGAGCACAACAACACTCTGCCCATCTGTGATTCCCAGCTACTGGTAATGCAGAGACAGATGTCTCTGGCAGTGGATGTAGAACATGCCCCTCATGGCTAGTAGCCATTGATAGTTTTGTCCTCCGTGAATTTTCAGAAGAGAAGGAAAGGTGTCCACTCAGATGGGAATGGAGGGTATGTTCAAACAAGGGAGAGCATTTATGAGAGAGGAGGAGCTGCTCTGAGTGGGGACGGAAAAAACCTTTATGGGGCAGGTTTTGGACTAAAGTAGCTCAGGTCTGCTTGTGGCCACCAAAGAAAACTTTGCTGGCTGTTCGTGTGCCCATAGATGTGCCACACTGGCAATGCCCACAGTAAGGTTTAGTGGTCCTTGGTGAAATTGCTAAGGTTTGGCGAAATCCTATACACTTTGGTATATTGCAAGAGAGTGTAATATGTGTGGTGGGAGAGGGTAAACAACATCTCAATAATTGCCACTTATTTCTCCTCTTAGTGCAAACAGTTGACGTGTCAATAAATCAGGCATGCCATTGTTCTGTTTCAGGCCATTGCCTTAATGGATGAATTTCGAGGATTAGATAGAGACATAGAAGGTTCTGCCAAGAGATGGAAAAAATGGGTAGATTCAGAATGCCCAGAAAAGGAAAAGTTCCCTCAGGAATGGAAAAGCAAAACTTCTTTCCAGAAGCTTATCATGTTACGAGCATTACGCCCAGATCGAATGACATATGCTCTGAGGTACTGCATAATGTTTGACTTTGTGAACTCCTTTTATATTTATCACATTTATTTATGTACTCCATTTATGTATGTGTACAAGTTGCATGACCTGTCAAATCGCACTTACAGAAATAACAAAAAAAAAAGCATCAAACACATCAGCAGTGTGTTTGTACATTGGCCATTCTAAATCTATGTGCACGTCATGAGGTAATCCATTCATATCATTCTCCCTCCCAAACACTTTTCCTTTTGTGTCATACATTGTAAGCCTGTGGGCAGGGACTGTCTTATTTTGTTGTTGTTATGGATTGATTGATTTGTAAGCTGTTCTGGGAGCCTTTTTGGCTGAAGAGCAGGATTTTAAAATTAATTAAATAAGTATCTAGCCACTTGTCTCACAGAACTGTCAATTCTACCACACCATTGCAGTCTCTCTTTCTCGTTGTTTATGGTGAGGTAGTGAAATACACACACTGAGTTGAACAAGGCAAGTGATACATATGAAGTGACTGTTACATGGAGACTCTTCAATGCACTCTGGATTTAAAATACCAATACGAAACATCACTCATTTATGTGAATTAGACCTTAGGATTGTGGCTCCTGGTTAATTTAGAAACAACAGTTCGTCAGTTGGGATGTTTTCCCTTCAAGCCATACAAAAGAACTTAGCTCAGTTTCTTGGGTTTTCTACACATTGGTGGAATAGAATATATTTGAAAGGATATTTAGGAAAATAGAGAGTGTGAGACTTGGGACCTAGAAAAACAGCTGAGACACTAAGGATGTATGCCTCAACCACCTCTTTCCCATCAACATGTGCAGACTGTATGCTAGACTCTTAATGCTCTGAATCAGGCTTCCCCAACCTGGTACACTCCATATGTTTGGAACTACAAATCTCTTCAGCCCCATCCAGGGTGGCTAGCGACCAGAATGATGGGAATTGTCCAAAACATCTGTATGGCACCAGGATAAGGAAGCTTTCTCTATATGTTAACATATGTTCATTATATACATTATATATATTTTTGTAGAAACTTTGTAGAGGAAAAGCTTGGCTCAAAGTATGTGGATGGCACAAGAATAGACTTGGCAAAATCTTATGAAGAAAGCAGTCCAGCCACTCCGATATTTTTCATTCTTTCTCCTGGAGTCGATCCTCTTAAAGATGTGGAGACACTTGGTAAGCATGTTTTGTTGGGCTGGTTTTTAAAACATGGGCAGGTGAATTGGCAGCATTCCAAATCTTGCAAAACACAAAATGCGAACAGAATTTGTCGTGCTCATGTGGAATGCTATGAACCGTGGTTTAATGCTACATGGACAAACCTCACTGAGCCCTAGCAAAGTGTGTTATTAGGGAGTGTTAGAAAAGAGAATGCATGTTTGATGATGGAAAGGGCCCTCATTTTGACATGCTACGTTCAGAGGCATTTTGGTAGGAATTCTGACATGGCTGTGGGTAACAGGAAATCTCTCCAATAGTTGTTAATGTTGCTGATTTGCAAAGTCCGCAGAGCTTTTCTTAATGCATAGTTTATGATTGGTAACAACAGGGGTTTGTGCTTTGAGTTACACAGAGCGGGAGTCGGTCTTTAATTAATGCATGTTAAGCTAACACAAAAAAGCCCACAAATAGTCATTATCAAGGAATAAAGCAGATTTAAATTTGGAATTGTTTTCCTCAACAAGAGTTAAGTTTTAAAGATTTCCCCCTCTCTTGCCCTAGCCCTCCATTCACTCTGGAAGGGTGGATAAAAAGTGTGAGGCTATTAACGCTGCAGCATGAAGAAATTTTTAGATTGAACATTCCTCTGCTTGGCATAATGCAGGCTCTTTTGTGCTGTTTCTTACCTTTTGAGTAGATGAGGGCCAGAGGGCAATTTTCTCCATGCTCATGTAATCTTGTGCCCCCTGTGACTAAATAATGGTCATTATACAAACTATATTCAATTGTGTAAGAAACTGTCGCTTTGTACTTAGGATTACTATTCCCCACTGACTCTGCTGAGAATACCAGGTTAATACAGCTGTGACCTGACTGTGCTCAATTTAAACTCGGGCCTCACAAGGTGAGAGGCTTTGCACATTTACCCACTGAACCAATCAGTTAAAAAACTGATGTGATAGCTACCACATGTTGCTCCCTTTTTTTATAAGGGAAATGGCTTGCACCCCCTGTAAGAGTTTATAAAGCTCGGTAACAATACCTAGCATCTATCAAAATGTCAAAAGGTTCGTTATCTTAAAACCAAGGGAGCAGATTTCTGCAGGGTTTTTCCCCTAATACCAGCCATAAGGCTGCTGTTGAGAGCTCGCAATTTTGCTTGTTGAAATTGTGTTGAGTGACGAACTAATGTGTATTGTCCCAGTGATTGGTGAAATTAATGGGGCATTATCTTTTTTTTTTTCCTTTCCCTCCATCCCCTTCCTCCTTTCCACTTTTGCTCGCCTCCCCACCTCCATCGCTCCACTTGCAGGCAAAAAGCTTGACTTCACAATTGATTCTGGGAAATTTCATAATATCTCTTTGGGACAAGGGCAAGAGGTTGTTGCAGAGGAGGTATTAAAGAAAGCTGCCAGGCATGGGCACTGGGTTATTCTGCAAGTAAGTGTGGAATGGCATGATTTGACGTTCCTTATGTGTTCTGTCGTGGGGCTTACTCTGCACATACTGAAATGTCTGTCTGTAAAAAAAAAAAAAATTATCAACAAGAAACAACCTTCTGAGGAATTCTGAGAAGACAGCTTCACCTAACAATATTTCTTCTCACTGATCATGATAACAGATCAAAAGGTTTACAGAGTGGTTTATGGGATTTGTTACTTAACTTTCTGAAGTTAAGCACACAAATGACACCTGCTTAGTTCTTTTGGCTCTTCCAAAATGACTGCCACAGGAATGGGAGATCATCTTTCAACAAAAATATCTGTGAGGTTAGTTTTGCAAGATGGAGAATTTTCCTCTGTCCCTCAGTATCCATTATTCAATGACAAATAAACTTGCAAGAGGAAAGTTAACAAAAAACAAAATAAAATAAGGGTTGGCAAACATGTCAATTTCATTGTTCCTCTTTCCTCCAGTCTTAATTTCAGTCCTACACATTTCTACATCTGACTTTGCGAAACAGCATTTTTGTGCAAATTCCCCCTTCTATACACATTTTTATGTGCCAGTCTGTCTCATATACACATTTATGCGAAGCAATTTTTCCCGATGTAATGCGCTTTTAATATTATTTTAATTAATTTATGCATTTATATGCACGCTTTACCATTGTATATGCATTTTTGCACGCATTGTTTGGCTCAAGAACTGCATTGCAAAGTTCAGATAACTGCAAAGTTCAAATGATGGGTGTGTTTTGGTTCACATAAAGGTAAAGGTACCCCTGACCATTAGGTCCAGTCACGGACAACTCTGGGGTTGCGCACTCATCTCGCTTTACTGACCAAGGGAGCCAGCATACAGCTTCCAGGTCATGTGGTTGTGGGATGTATAACACTGGTGCAGTCAATCACAACATTCCTAGAGTGTACACAAAGGGGTCTTGGTCCTCCAGCTAGTTTCCTGTGCCTGGAGGAGGATCACTTCCTTTGTGTGACCAGAGGTGGGAGTGGCCTTACCTGAAAGTGCACAGGTCTGTGCCATTCTCCTCTCTCTTCCCACCAGGACTCCGAGGATGCAACATCTCAGGAGATGCTCTCTTGGCTTCCAGCCAAGAGAGGCCCACATGGAGCCTTTCTCCCTTAAGGGGAATCTCCACATGTAAATACATTTAATCTAAGCTAGCCTGCCTTCTGAGACTGCCTGTATGAGCTTGGAATGTCTGTAAGTAAAAGCTTTATACTTTTATAAGCTTATGTGTCGTGTATTTTCTTTTAAGAGGGAACCAGGGGAAATATGTGCCAGGATCTGCCTTATTCTAGAGGTTCATAGGAACTTAAACGCCACGCTTTGCTGCGCTTTATTGGGGATGAGAAACTCTGCTAGTTTGGAGCTTGTTAGCACAAGCTGGGATAGGAAATATTAATCAATATTCCCTCATCCACATTCCCTCTCATCTCCCACAGTGGTCAGCATGACTAAGCTGCTTCTGGTGAACCAGAGCAGCACACAAAAATGCCATTTACCTTCCCGCCGGAGTGGTACCTATTTATCTAGTTGCACTTTGTGCTTTTGAACTGCTAGGTTGGCAGGAGCCGGGACTGAGCAACGGGTCTCACCCCGTCGTGGGGATTCGAACTGCCGACCTTCTGATCGGCAAGTCCAAGAGGCTCAGTGGTTTAGACCACAGTGCCACCCGCATCCCTTGGTTCACATATTGTTGTGAAAAATGTGAATTTTGAAAGTTCACCTTTAAATATGAACAGAATTGTATTTGTCCCCTACCCCTACTAAGGGTAGGTGGCATGCATTTTCTTCCATGCAAGCATGTGTGCATAAGATCCACACATATCCACACAATTTTGGGGGAAATTAAAAAATATCCAGCTACGGAGAAGCTCTGTTCCTCTATGGCCAGGTCATTGCTAGATTTTGGGACCATGATACTTAGCAGTCAGACATTAGTACCTTTTTCGTCCCAGCGTTCCTAAATCCTACTGAACATTATCTGAGCTCTGGAGAGAGTTAGCGGGCTTAAGTGCATGGGTGGTTATAGTTGACATGATTTATATATGCTAGTGCTTAGCAAATCAAGGCCTAATAGCACCTAGAGATAATGAAGTCCTTTCTAATGTAACATATTAAAATAAAGTCTCTATCCTCTCTGCTCTTGAAACTTAGAATTAAATCATATTTGGAGTATTGGCTGTTTTGTTCTTGTTATGCAACTGGGATAATTAAAGCTACATTTAAAATAATAAACTTGCTCTTATAATTGAAGCGTTGCATGCTCTCAAACAGAACATACACCTCGTAGTCAAATGGCTGGGGACATTAGAGAAGCTACTGGAGGAACACAGCAGAGAAAGTCATCCCGACTACCGTGTCTTTATAAGTGCAGAACCAGCTCCAAGTCCTGAAGAACACGTCATACCTCAAGGAATATTAGAGAACAGTATTAAAATTATTAACGAGCCCCCTACTGGTATGCTGGCAAATCTTCATGCTGCTCTCTATAATTTTGACCAGGTGAGGAGAAAATGTTCACTGGTAGTTTTGCTTTAATAATAATAATAATAATAATAATAATAATAATAATAATAATAATAATTTGTACCCTGCCCATCTGGCTGAGTTTCCCCAGCCATTTCTTCTTCAGAATGAGGCATTCTGGGTGAGGGGGGAGCACTTGCACTGCCTACCACATTGGGTTGTAGGGTTTAGAAAGTTATTTATTCGGCATAATTTATATACTGCTTGGTTGTAAAAGTGTAAGAAACGTCGTTTGAATTTTAAACAGGATTTCTGTCTGTGGCATTGCAGGCGCTCTTGTCGGCCATCTTGTCACAAATGCCTTGCTCTGGGAAAGGACCCTGTTTGCCCTTTCTCGTGACAAGGCAAGGAGGAAGTGGCAACAAAGAAGTGACCAGTGCTGTTGCCACAAACCAGAAATAAGAAAAACTAATGAGGATTGATAGGAGGAGAAGGAATGGGGACAACAGCTGGGAGGAGAAACAGGCAGTAAGAGGGATGGCAGCAAGAATGGAGTGCCCATCTTGGGAGGTGCAGTCCTTTTTTGCTGGTTCTTCAAACTTACTCAGTTTTACCTTTTGCTAAGCTGAAAATATTAATAGATTCTGATTGTTGCTGTTTAAGTGTCATTAATCCTAGTAAGGAAACTACAGCTATAGTCTCTAAAGCTTGTTGGTGATACTGGGTGTTTCCCCCCCCCCCCATATTCCTTTGTTTTAACAGGATACACTTGAATTGTGTACCCGAGAACAAGAGTTCAAAAGTATCTTCTTTTCCCTCTGCTACTTTCACACCTGTGTTGCTGGGAGACTCAAGTTTGGACCTCAAGGATGGAATCGAAGATACCCTTTTAACGTAGGAGATCTCACCATTTGTGTCAATGTCCTCTACAACTATCTGGAAGCAAACTCTAAGGTAACAACCTGAAGACCAAGTGTCTTCTGGCCCAAGATGGTGGTGATATTTTTTGTTTTGTGTTCCTTAGTTTTAGAAGTGAACAAGGGAAGGTGAAATATATTTCTTTAGAGAAATAGTTGAAATGTGTATCTGCGGTTGGGTATACAAATTGGGCAGATCAAAGGTTTTCCACAGAGGATGCTTAAATTTCATAACATAGGTTGAACCAGTTGCACACTTGGTGGGTTTACTAAAATAAATAAATAAATATGCCCTTCATTATGTTAACGAAAACAGTGCTTTACATGTGCATATATGCCAAATTCATTAGGCAGGTAATGAAGCATTTTGCACAACTGTAATTACATACAGCAGTCCTGACAGTTCATAACATTGCATTAATAATCACTACAATTAATTCTGATGATGGAAGCAATTTACAGCACGTCACATATATAAATAATGGTGAATTTCCTTCATGTGTCGTTATTATGTATTAAGGAGGCCACCTTGTTGTGACTTTCTCGGGAATGTTCCCCTTGAGTTCAAGTTTAAAGCTAGATGAATGATTTACTCTGTTTTGAGATTGGTTGCCAATCGGAAGATACAAAACCGTTCAGGTGTTACCATTCATTAAACCAATTATTCACATATATAGCAAAGGTGGGTTAGCAAAGACTTAGTAGGTTGGTACTTTCAAAGACTTAGTAGGTTGGTACTTTCACTTACGCACATGCAATTCGGTTAGTAATTAAGCTATCCAGTATTCTCACTCTAGCCTGGGAATTAGTTTTGTGCAACTTGCTTACTTGCAACTGCAGTATGATTCAGAATACTGCAATTTCTAGCTTTTCCAGATTAGATAAATAAAAAAACAAAATTATCCAGTAGTCTTCTGCTGGTCCAGAATAAACTCCAGCACGAGTCTTTCCAACTAAAGCATGCAACTGCATGAGTATGGATTATTGTGGGGGGGAGGTTTAGATTTTCTGGATTAGGTAATGGTATAGTAGGATTTAGTGTGCAAGATCTAGTATAAAATAGCATAAAGTGCTATGGAAAAGCTTGAAGGACAAAATAAGAAATAGGATGAGTTACCAGCTGTTCATGACCTTCAAGTCTCCAGCCATTTAAAATGATAGAGAGGATCAGCAAATACGTTTTACTGTTTAAAATAAAATTGAAGTGGCTACTATTAGCCCTTGCAAATTACTTTGCTAACCTGAGTTCATTTCAGCATGTGACATAGCAGCAATGAATAATTGTTTGTACTTGAATAATGTGTCCTTGATAAATAGAGGGAAACTTATTTGATAATGTAGGCCACATGAATATATTGTTTTAAACAAAACACATGAATTCCTGATGCATTTCAGCTTTAAAAACATGTAGCTTAGGATAAAGGTTTTGAAGTAGTTTGTTAAAGAGACTTCTATAGAAACTGATTTTTGTTTGTTCACTGGGGAACTTTTAAAATCCAGAATTCATAGAGTTTTGAAATTCTGTCAACACATAATATGAAATTAATTATTTTATTTCTGTGGCAGTAACTTTAGAAATGTAACCTTTTAGGCATTGAGCATTGATGCTTTGACATTTTTGTCACCATTTGGTGCCTTTTTCACCCTGCCCCTGCTGCCTCATCATGTTTTCTAATTACGTATTGAAATACAGTATGGTCTGTATGATTTGCAAAAGCGTTTCCCTCCAAAACAGAAAACTCATATGCCTCTGATAGTAATCATACCACCCACAATTTGTCAGGGCCTCCACAGCTTATAAATAATACCACTGAGAACATAGGCAAAACAAAAATGAATCAGTTTTACTGAATCACAATTATTAAATAGCTGGAATGAATCCATGTTAACTTCTGAAATTTATTTTACAAAGCATAATAAAAAAAATTCTCATGTTAGTCTTGAAATGTAATGTGCATTTTGTATTTTATGTCCAAGGAGAATGATATACATTGAATTCATTTCTTTTGATAGTCTATTACTGTCTGTTGGTGCATTTTGATACTCATTTATTGAGACAAATTTGCATCAAGCACTCTGCAGTAGCTGAAACTATTTTCCTTATTCTGCTTTGCCACATAATGTAAACTGTAAGACCTAAAATTAAGTTTTTACTTGAACTCTTGGAAGACAAAATACTGCCCTAGTTCCTGTCCAGAAAGGCTTCACCATAAACTTGTAACTATTTTGTAAACTAAGGCTAGGGAGGAAACTTGCTCTTTTTTTAAACGTAGCATTGACTTTTTGAATAACACACATCCTTGTCATTAATCGCAAGCTAGTGGACTTGCATTATGATCCCTACAAAGAACTCTCAAGTGAGTATCTGGTGACAGAAGGAATATTTCTTCTATTCTTGCTGAAATCTGACACTGCATCTCAAATCAAAGTAAGACGTTTGTCACTCTGTTTTCCCCTGAGAGGATGTTCATTTCACGACGGGCCACATAATAAAATATTTTTGTTTTACTGAGTTGTGCTGCCTCATCTCACATAGTGGCCATGTCCACACATCATGCCAAACGAACCTTGCCCAATTGTGTGCCTTCCAGTAGTTTTGGATTTCTGCTTCCATCAACCCAGGCAAAATGGCCAAGGGTGAGGGATTATCAGTTGTAGTTTAGCAAATTGAGGTGTGCATGGACATGGTTTAGCAAGAAGGACTTGTAGCAAACATCTAGCTTCTTCACTGCCATGCCTCCTCCCTCAAGGAGAACTTCAGAAGCTCCAGCCATCCAACCTAGGCTCCCTTAAATTTGACTTGTTATGTCCAGGGCAGCTGTCTACCAGCTCCATCTGGTACGCAGGCTGAGACCCTACCTGCCCGCAGACTGTCTCGCCAGAGTGGTGCATGCTCTAGTTATCTCCCGCTTGGACTACTGCAATGCGCTCTACGTGGGGCTACCTTTGAAGGTGACCCGGAAACTGCAATTAATCCAGAATGCGGCAGCTAGACTGGTGAATGGGAGTCACCGCCGGGACCACATAACACCAGTCCTGAGAGAGCTACATTGGCTCCCAGTACGTTTCCGAGCACAATTCAAAGTGTTGGTGCTGACCTTTAAAGCCCTAAATGGCCTTGGTCCTGTATACCTGAAGGAGCATCTCCACCCCCATCATTCAGCCCGGACACTGAGATCCAGCGCCGAGGGCCTTCTGGCGGTTCCCTTGCTGCGAGAAGCAAAGCTACAGGGAACCAGGCAGAGGGCCTTCTCGGTAGTGGCGCCTGCCCTGTGAAACGCCCTCCCAGCAGAGGTCAAAAAGATAAACAACTATCTGACATTCAGAAAATACCTAAAGGGAGCCCTGTTTGGGGAAGCTTTTAACCTGTGATATTTTAATGTATTTTAATATCTGTTGGAGGCCACCCTGAGTGGCTGGGGGGACCCGGCCAGATGGGCGGGGTACAAATAATAAATTAGTAGTAGTATTATGTTGTTGTTGTTGTTTGTTGTTGTCCATACCAGGGATCTTGGTTGATCACTAACTGGTCAATTTCAAAACAAGCCATTGGAAGGTGGCTTGTTGAACTAAACCAGAGTTGGGAATAAACTGCAATCCCTGGTGCTGACAATGCAACAAACCAGCTGACTTGAAGGGAAACAATTAAAAATCTCCCCAAATCTGCTTCCTGGCAGGGGGAGGAAGGAGGGCACACACCCAAGACTCACAGCTCTTTCCTGTTTGTGCACATATTGCTTATACCATGGTTTAGCATACTACTCAAGCATGGTCACTGTTCTCAAAGGAATCCGCTGCTGCCACATAGCTTTCTTCTGAAGCAGGAAAACAACGAAGTCTTGTAGCATCTTAAAGTCTTAACAGAATTTATGGTTGTATAAACTTCTGCAGATGAGAGTACTTTCTCAGCTGAGTTGCGTTACATATGGGAAGAGTGGAGAGCAAAATTCTAAGCAATGGCTGCAAAATGCGGGGGGGGGGGGAGTACAGCCAATGACAATTCTGTGCACTTTTATGATGAGCAAGTTATAATTCCCTGCAGCAGTAGTTGATGCGACACGATCATTGTACCTTTGCTGTCTTAATTAGCACTGGAAAAGGAAGTAATTTTCTTAACTGAAAGCAAAGGGGATAGAACCAGGTGCCTTGAAAAGTTTTAATTTTTATTGAGTTTCACAGCCACTGGGCTCCACTCTTTACTATTTTAGTTTTTGTTCTACCTGTGTTTATTTCATTTATGCACACACACCTACCAATGGCAGCAGAATGTGTCAGTGGTCCCATTATGTGCTTGTAACCACACACACACACACACCCCACTCTTGGGATAATACAATGCACTTCGTGCTGATGAAATCCATGTTTTATTATGCCAGAGCTATGCCAAGTGACTTTGCTGTGTCCTCCTTAGAAAGCTAACTGGTTCTTTAATTACACATTCCATTGTATTCCATAGGTTCCCTGGGAAGATTTGCGTTATCTCTTTGGTGAAATTATGTACGGTGGACACATCACTGATGACTGGGACCGCAGACTCTGCCGCACGTATTTAGAAGAATTTATGAGCCCTTCTCTGGTAATGTATAGATTGGGGGAGACGAGGAAAAGTTTGTAGACTAGACGTTAGGAAGAACTTCCTTACAGCATGACCAGTTCAACACCTGCCTCTGGAGGTTGTGGGCACTTTTGTTAAGAGATTTTTTAAGCAGAGACACCTTTCAGGGATTCTGTAGCAGTAGATTTCCCACAATGGCAGCTTGTCAGACCATTTGAGGTCCCTTCCAACGAAGATTCTCTTCCACTTGCATTAGCAACATTGGCAAGCAATACATCCTGGTCTTAAAAGGCACATCACAATCTGAAGTGTGTTTAGAAGTAAATACAGATGGTTTTGATAGAATTTATTTCTAGGTAAGTGTCCTTAGGGTTGCAGCACAAAGGTGTAAGCTAGGCCAGAATCATTTCTACATAACGCAATCAGTTTCACTGGAGCTTAAGAATGCTCAGATGGAATAGCAACCTAGCCATTCTGCCTTTTCCAAAAGTTAACCATTTATCTAGAGGCAGTAGGGGATGGCAAGTGGAGCATCAAAAGATCATTTCTGCTATGCAACATAGATAGCCCTAAGGACATTCCATTTCCCCCCATTGATTCCACAGTTGGAAGTGTGTGCAGTGGTTTGAAGTGAAGTGAGTTTGCTTGCATCTATTCACTCTGTAATGACTAGGTTTTCATGTGTCACAAAGCCACATTCAGTTTAGCACAATTGGAAGTCAATTGGAAGACCCAGGAGTGAGTTACCATGGAGATGGGAAGGATAAACACTACTGTACTTCTGACCTCCATGGAAGCTGATTTCTCTAAATGACAGTTAAGGTCAAGGGGGCATGTGGGAAGCTTATTCCGCTGGTACCTCCTCTGCATCTAGCCCATGGATAAGAATTACTATTTCTAGACCAGGCAGTCCATTAACCTTCAGAAGCCTGAACTTTCATTCAAATATGTGTCAAATACAGGTACAGAACCTGAAAGAAATGGTGGGAATTAGGTGCTCTTAGTTAACTAACCCTAGGTGCAGGTCTACTTACATATTCAGAAACAAGATAATTAATTTCGGTTCAATTGGACAATGCTCTCCTGCAAAGCACACCAAAAGAAACAAAAATTCCTTCATTGACAGACAAGGTAAATGTAAGCAATGGCCAATGGATATACCACATTTTCAGTTTTATGCCTAACTGGGATCTGCCATGTGTCTGTATTTATTTGCATTGGTTAACAGGTTAAAGTTGCATTTAATCATTAAGGTAGTCAATAGATCATGCATTTTGTGAAGCACTTAAATGGGACTAGCCAATGGGGGGGCACGGGGGAGGACAGGGGAACGCTCCATTGTGTGAGCAAGATTCATTGCACTAACTCCCACTAGCACAACTATTGAGTTGAATCTAGCCCTGTGTTTCATTCTGTTGCAAATGGAGCTCTAACGTATCATCTATTTCTTAGTCTGCTGCTGTCATCAAAGGTGTGCCCCATGAATTGACACTACTTAAAGACATCTTGAGTTTTTAAAGACCAGATTGCCTGAAATATGCAAAATGAATACTAAATGTCATTTATTCCCCCCCATCAACTACAGCTTGAAGGCGACTTTGCATTGGCTCCAGGCTTCCTTGCTCCTCCCAATTTGGATTACTCAGGATACCACAAGTATATAGATGAAATGCTTCCACTCGAAAACCCTGTTCTGTATGGTCTTCATCCGAATGCAGAGATAGATTTCTTGACAGTTCTGTCAGAAAACCTTTTCAAAACACTCTTGGAATTGCAACCCAGAAATCTACTTGCTGGAGAGGTATCAGGACAGTCAGTAGAAGAAAAGGTGAGATTATGGTGCTCTGCAAAATCTTAGTTCCATAAGTTTATTTCGACCTCAATACATGGCTTGCTATGTAGGAGGAAGCTTGAACGAATCTTACCTTTGGGCAAAAGCCTTTTGTCATTATAGTCATAAAGAACGTACAACAATCTCTGCGATTCTCCCCTTCCCTGGGTTCTATCCAGACTTAATTAAAAACCAAAACAGGTTTCAACACAGGAAAATTCAGCAATGACAGTACATTGGCCATTAGTTTTTAGATCACATTTTTTTCAGTTGGAATGCTTCTCCTGTGAGAAGTGCTAGTCCTTTGTTAGTGGGGTGGCCTTGTCCCCTTCAGTGAATGAAACGCAAGTGAACAATCCATGTGTTCTTAGTCCCAGTTCACACAGACCCCAGGATTATTACCACCTTTGTACAGTAAAGCAAATTTTCACCTTCTGTTATGCTGTCAATTACTTGTGTGAAAAGGGTGCTGCCCATCAACACCCAGTTGTGTGGAATGGGAGGGGGGGATAATGTGTATAGGCCTTCTGAGGCCCTGGTTATGATTCTACAGTAGTGCAGAATAATGCATAGCTAAACAGAAAGCTACTAGGAAACACAGCTTTTAGTAAGGAAAAATACCCACTTAGCATAATTGCAATGATGGAGGAGCTTGTACATTTGCAGACTCCATTTTGGCTAATAGGGAGGCCTGCTTCTTTAGTGTGGCATCTATCAATACCACACTGCCAGAATTAGAGGGCATTAGTGATGAGTGAATTATAAATTAAATTGAAGAAAATTTAATTTGAAATTGGGACACTCTAATCCAAGTTTCTCTTTTAGCTTGTTCTCCCCCTTCTAAATGCTGAACTGGCATTTTAGCAGTGCCACATGATGTTCATTCTGTACTTTCAATGAATCAATCTCTCAGTGCAACCGCCTCTACGAAAGGTGGCCTGATATTATGAAAGTCCCTCGTAATATTAGGCCACCTTTGCTGTGCTGTTTTTGGTGCCTGCTAAAAGCTTACTAGTTTAGGCAAGCCTACCCAGACACGTTAATGCATATATTTGTTTTAAAGCTGCTAAGATTTATGTAAAAAAAAATTGATTTCTATTTGATTTCTATGTTGGTTTATATAAACTTTAAATGTTTTTGTTATATATAAATTTAGCAAATAGCCTTTAGCTTCTGCCTCCACCCATCCAGCATCAACAACCTGTTCTACAGAGTTGCTTATATCTGGTGTTGTGCCAATGTAGGAAGTCTGCCAATGTCGCGAAGATTAAGGGGTAGCTGGGTCAGGGCATTAGCAGCAGCAAAGTATTAAACGAACACACGCAAGTGGCTTGCAGGAGGGACCTTGAAGAGAACATGCATGTGGCCAAGCAACTCCTGGTGATTTTGCTTTGTATTTATGTTTCAAGGTGAAGAATGTCCTGGATGAAATTCTGGAGAAGTTGCCAGAGGAGTTTAACATGGCTGAAATAATGCAAAAGTCTACTATTCGAAGCCCTTACATTCTTGTTTGTTTTCAAGAATGTGAGAGGATGAACATCCTCATTCAAGAGATACGGAAGTCGCTTAAACAACTAGACCTCGGTCTCAAAGTAAGAAAAGTATATTTATTATGAAAGTGTATTTAAAAGAACTTGGGATTTAATTTTTCTCCCTCCAAATGTCTAGGGCGAGCTGACGTTTTCTGTTACCATGGAAGCTGTGCAGTCATCACTGTTTTATGACCTGGTGCCAGATGCATGGACCAAACTGGCCTATCCATCCACTTACAGCCTTGCCCAATGGTATGTTCAATCATAGTCATTCACTTTAACTGCCTTACATATAACAAGGATTCCAAATCTATTAAACACTGAGCATGTTTGACCAATAACTGCATAGCAGTGTCATTTTGATGTTAATCATGAATGTTTCAGGATTTAAGAGAGGGAGGGCCTCTTTTTCCAGGATACATCTAAAGGCAGGGGAAGTGGGTACCTCCAATTATTATTGAAAGATCACATTCTTACATCTCAGGTAAAGATAAGAAATGAGGGCACCTTTGCCCCATTTCATTAGTTTCATGTCTGCCAAGAAAGCACGATCCCTTAAGAGAAGTAATAATAAACCACCAACAAAAGGCTATAGATTATAGGCTAGCAAATCACAATACAATTTTTTTTTTAATTATCACTTCTCATGACACGTTGATCCATTTGCTGCTTTTCATTCAGGTTTAACGACCTTCTCATGCGATGCCGAGAACTTGATATCTGGACACAAGATCTAGTACTTCCTGCAGTGGTGTGGCTTTCTGGCTTTTTTAACCCTCAGTCCTTTTTGACTGGTATGTACCATTGACTTATAAAGGTCAAGTAAATTAGATTGCACAGTAGGGCTACAATTTTTATATAATGGCTTACTGAGGGTTACCTTTGTGGAATTTCCAATGTAACTAGCTCTTAAGAAATATGAATATGAAGTGCTAGTGTATTACAGATGGAACAAATGAGAGCACTTCATTATAAAACTTTCTCATGAGGGCTAAAATGCTGTAAGTCAAGGCACTGACAATTGAGTGACATACTGAATCAGCAATGCTTTAAGTAATACTTGAGATAGCACGATCTAGAAGTATCAAAAGCTGTAACGTGGCTGAATATAATAAGCAGGCATGGGGCCTTATCAGTACTTGGATGAGAGCCAGGATGGAAGCATAATTTAAGATATTATCTTAAAAATGCACTAAAATTATATTAAATTAGGTTCTATTAATTACGATACTATTTCCACAATCGAGAAGTTTAGCAGTTCACTGCTGTAGAAAGCATGTAACTAGACTGCAAAATGACTGTGTGTCTAGGACCATTTTATTTCAGTGGGAATACATTGCTTCTGCAAAATCTGTGACACAAAAAAACAATAGGCCCAAATTTTTAAGAAAATGTAGATTTATTCTTGCAGCAGTTAGGTTAATTATATGTTCTTTGCTAAGATTACCCCACACCACCCACAGTCATAGTTTTTAGCCATAAAATGATACATCGACCTAACCCTTTTTTTCTTGAAAGCCATTATGCAAAGCATGGCACGGAAGAACAACTGGTCTCTGGATAAGATGTGTCTGACTACGGATGTTACCAAAAAAAGTAGAGAGGATTATGGTCATCCACCAAGGGAAGGGGCATATATATTTGGCCTTTTTATGGAAGGTAAGTTTACTAGAGTCTGTAAATATTACTGACTCGGAAATGAAATGTAGATTTAGGCACCCACTCATGAAATGTGTCAGACGCAGAAAAGAAAAGTATACAAAAAGTACCGATGTTGCAATACAGAAGCTGTTGGTGGCGGTCTAAACACTTGTCTTTTTCCTTCAAGGGTGCTGCGCAGCCCAAATGGTACAAGAGAGAGTGAGAAATCAAGTTTATATTGTTTTCTGCTGTTCCAATTTTGAAAGCATATATGACATGAGGTGCTAGCAATCTTTGAAAAAGCCCCACTCAATAGCTTGACCCACTGTCTCAACAGAATACCAGATGTCTTATACCAGAGGTAGCCACCATTGTGCCCTCTGCCGATTGTCATGAATGATAGAAACTGTAGCCCACTAACATCTGGAGGCACCACACTGGCTACCCTTGCAGAACAAAATTACATACTACTGTTAAATTTACTACTATTATGCAGCATTTTATATTAGCTGAGAAACCTTCCACGCAATTCTATAGGTCTTTACTTGAAGGTATAAACACTCCCCTACTGTACTCCAAAAATCTGCGAGTCAGCACACGCCTAGCATTATGCTATGGCTGTGTTTACTAAACTTGTAACCCCCAAAGATACAATCAATGGTATTCTCTTAAACTACTCTTTTTAAAATTTAAGTAAAAAACTGTTTCTCTGGTTACAGGAGCTAGATGGGACATTCAAGCTGGAGTCATAGCTGAAGCCCGACTAAAGGATTTGACTCCAGCGATGCCAGTCGTCTTTGTAAGAGCCATCCCAGCAGACAGGCAAGAAACGAAAAACATTTATAAATGCCCAGTTTATAAAACTAAAATTAGAGGGCCTACATATGTCTGGACTTTTAACCTCAAAAGTAAAGAAAAGCCAGCTAAGTGGGTGCTTGCTGGAGTAGCCTTGCTTCTGGCAGTTTAGCAGGTAACAAAATTCTAGCCCAGCCTTTGCTACGGTGTAAGCCCGAGCAGGAGAGCTCTGTTCACGTTGAATTATCATGTATATTGCTCTGTTATTGCTTGGAGTTATCACACGCAGCCCTAGGGATAGTGACACACTGCTTGATATCAAAGCTCTCTAATATGCAGAACATAAAAATGCACCTACAACCAGACATCTCAAAAGCAGATGAGTAATTTAACGGTGTGTGCAACTTATACCTGAAACGTCGTTTAGAGGCCTGTGTATCTCAAGAAATGTGCTGTCCTGATCATTTTAACATCAATATAAAAATATATTAAAATAAACCTTAGGTCTCCAGTGTATAAAGTAGTCTTATTGCCACAATCAGTTTGCTGCAACAGCCAATGTACTGCCTGATTGCACCACGTTCAATCTCCTTTTGCAGTTCTCACAACTTGCATGCACGTGACTGTGTAGAAGGATATGCATATCCTTGCCAGGGTGTGTAGGTGCAAACTAACTTGCAACGGTGGCCCCCAGGAGTTCAAAAGCTTTTGAAGTAGCACCTACTTCTATGGGAATTAATGTTTAATATTTTCGGGTAGGTTTAGTTTAACTAACATGCCAAAGAAATTTGTTGCAGTTGAACTAATAAACAGTAGGATGCTAGGAATTTTAATATTCTCTCCTCTGAATATGTTGCTCTAGCACTGTTTCTAAAATACTTGTGGCCCTACTGTGTTGTTGGACTCCTGACTCAATTGTCAGGGATAATGGCAGTTGTAGTCCAACAACTGAAGGAATACAGGTGCCTCATCCCTTTTTTAAAAGCAATGGACTGCAGCTAATTTGCTATGTAGAATATTAAACCACTGGCAGCTGGAGTCTATTTCTAAGCAGCAAAAAACCTCCATAGAAATGAATGGAAGCTGTTTTAGTCCCCAAAGTTTTTTGCAGCATACTGTGGCAAATAATGCACAACACAGATTCCTTTAGCAGGTATTTTCCTGAGAAATCTTTGTCATATGTACAATATCCATTTTTAAAAGTAATGATTTCTGTCCTATATTTTATAAACATCATTGTAGTAAAACTCTGCAAACAACCTCAATTTTTCTTGTACTTAAATCAATCTGGTATTTTCAATCATCTTCAGCAAGTTGCTTTTGCAAGCTGAAAAAGAAAAAGCAGAATGGGACTTTTTAAAATGTAGTCAAAAGTAGGCCTGGGTGATGTATGAGGGGCAGAGCGTGATGGCGATATAGCGTGGATTAAGCAGCCACCACACCACTGAAGGGCATGCAGCTCAGTGGTGCAGTTTAACGAAGCCCCCACTCGGGCTTGATGAGCTGAGAAGCAGGCTTCCTTAAACAGTCTGCTTCTCAGCTGATAAGTCCCCCCACTTTCAGCTAGCGGGGGCTTCGTGAAACTGCTCTGCTGAAGTGCATGCCCCTCGGTGGAGCAGTTTAATGAAGCCACCCACCTGTGCCTCAATTACCTTGGGGCAGCTGGGCAGGCTCCCCCAGGAGGAAGAGGCCGCCCACCCATGCCAAGGCGGCAGCTGCATGAACAGAGCATTCATAGGGCTGCCTCAGCACAGGAGGAGGTGACAGCTTTCTCCTGTGCCTCACAGGGCTGGGGTCCTTCCTCCACCCCAAAAATGTAAAGGCTTCCCTTGCAGGAAAAGCACTTCAGCCATCCTCCTAATTTGGCAGGCTTCATTCCCTCAGAAGGGAACCTTGTCTGAAGATTTTATCCAATTCTGCCCCAAAATAACAAGTTATATAGTCAGTGCCTTTAAAAAGCACACACACCATTTTTTAAGGCGCTCAGCACAAAAGCCCCTAGACTTATTGGGCAGGCTTTCTCCATAATGGAAGGGCTACTTTGTTTGAAATTTTCATTCATTTCTGTTATACCGGTAGCCATTTCTTGATTTCCTAATACTGAATCAGGAAAGTGGGGGGTTTGAACAAACCACAGGCCAAGTTGGACAGCTACAAAGTATCTCACTCAAGATGAGTTATCTAGCATTAGGTACAAACAAAAATAGGTATTCAGATAAATAGGATAATTTCAGAATTTATGGAAAAGCCACAAGTAATTCATGCTTATGTGTACTTCCAAAGCAGAACTCATGCTTTGAGATGAGAGTGTCTCTACACATCAAGTGATCACATCTCATCATGTGGGGTGGATGAGTTCTGTTTGGGATGTAATGAACAGACTATGAAACACATATAGTTCAGTTACTGACTCTGGTATTTTGGGAACTTCCCAAAGTTCTCGTGTACTTCTGTGTTACAGTTTCTTAGTGATAACCTGTGTAAATCCAAACAAAATCTGGATGCATACCATTGATATAAAATTCCAATAGCTTCCTACCTTTCAAGATATTCTTTTACATTATCATAGCCGTAAAACTTTGCCAAATGAATGAGCATTCCTGTGGCACAACGACCATCACGTTTGCGACAGTAACTGCAGTTACAGATCCCACGGCATGGAGGGCAGACCCAGTCCTTAGAGAGAAAGGGACATTAATTATTTTAGTCAACAAATATACCGTATTTTTTGCTCCATTGGGTGCACCTTGTTTTTAGAGGAGGAAAACAAGAAAAAAAAATTCTCTGGTTTTCCTCCTCTAAAAGGCTGGGAAGGGTGGCTGCTGGTTCTTCCCCGCCAACCCCGATCGCCAAAACAAGCCTGCTTTGGCGAACAGGGTTGGCGGGTGAGAGAGGGAAAGAGAAAGAGGAAGGGAGGGAAGAGAGAGAAGGAAAGAAGGGGTGAGAGAGAGTGAAAGAAAGGGAGAAGGAAGGAAGGCTTTTGCAAGCCGCGGCGGGGGTCAGCAGAGATGCTTCATGGGACAGGGAAGGGGTGGCGGGTGGCTGCCGCCCGCCCGCCCCTCCTTCACAGCTCCCTGTCAAGCAAGCGGAGCGCGCGCATTTACAGGGATCCCCAGCTCCCTGTAAATGCGCACGCTCCACTTGCTTGATAGGGAGCCTTCACACCGTAACATGCACCGAGATTTTCCCTTACTTTTTAGGAGGGAAAAGGTGTGTCTTATGGTGCGAAAAATACGGTAGGTGCTCTGACTTAGCACAGAAACAGGAAGCGAGGTAGAGACACAAGGATATCATGTTTTGTAAGACTCGTATGATAGCAATGCATCTACGAGAGAGCCCATAATTTAAGTAGCTTGACAATACATTGATATCCCACAACCTGAACAGTTTAGATACCTACTGCGTCTAGAAGTGCTGCTTTCACATCTTCTCCATAGCGATTACGTAGGCATGGTCCGCAGAACTGTCCCCTCACACCCCCACAGCCTTCGTTACGACAAACTGTCTTAGTATCGATAGTCTTCTGTCGACACTGATGGCATGTGCTTCCCTAGCATGAGCACAGTAAGAAGAGAATTATATAAAGGAACAGTGTTTGGAAATAAACATGGTAGACTTCTTGAACCAATTCAGATGATGCTTCCACAGAATTTTACAATATTACTGCTAATGCAACTAGGCTCCCCATCCCCTGCCCACACATCAAGAGAATACACAGGAGCACTCCATCCCAAACAAAAAAATACTAAGCCCCCGAGAAACATCATTGTTCACTTTAGCTCCTTCATAATTTAAAGTTTGACTTATATCAAAAGCTCAGAACACTGCAAAAATCATAATAGAAAATTCAATGATAGACATCTCTGCACGGGAATGCTGCAATGCAGATGTGAACAAAATTTACGCCACAGCACTCTGTGAAACAGGCATAAAGTACTGATGGAGTTACCCTTTCAAACTCCTAAAAACTTAAGGAGTAACTAAAGCTGTCTCCACACAACTGGACTGCAATCAAACAACTGAGAGAAGGGGATGACACGGAATTCAGAAAAGGACAGTCAACAAATGGGAAAAAGGGAATAAACCACCAGCACAAAGATGACTTCTCTGTCTGAGGTCCCACTGAAATTACCAACTAAAAGTCTTACCAAGAGCTATGTGCTCTAAAACCAAAACAGACAAGAACTGGGCTATTATTCTCTTATTTTGTTAGCGATATAATGTAAAACATTTTCTGCTTCTGTGGGGAGGGGGTTAATGTTTACATCCTCCAATTGCACCCTAGCTCATGAGCCTTTGGCTCATGAAGGAAAAGACAGACTATTATACTCTCAGCCAACATATGCAGGAATTACTCTGTTGAGAAGGATGGGAGGGATTAAGGGGGCGGAGTTTGAATGTTGTAGTTATTACCTTTTGGGAATTCAAAGTGGAACCTCGGGTAACGTAAACTTCGGGTTGCGAAAGCAACCCCAGAAGTGTTTCGCGGCATGCGCAGAAGTGGTTTACTGCCGCGCGCACATGTACAGAAGCGGTCTCTCCGGTTGCAAAAACTTCAGGATGCGGCCGGACCTCCGGAATGGATCCCGTTCACAACCGGAGGTACCACTGTATTTATTTTGTGCTGATGGAATACGGTAACATTGAAATAACTATGATGCATAAGGTGCTTCCAAATGCAGGGAGGTCAGCAATCTGGGTTTCTCTCAAACTTGATTTTCAGTTAAAAGACTAAGTGACCCTAATGTAAGATTTATCTTCCTCAAAGGTCTGTTTGATTATTCCTGTTCAACATTATGCTCTATTTATTTTCGCAATTCCTGACAAGAACAATTTCTGGATGAAACTTTTACATTACTGCATTCATTTAAACAAGGCAAAGCGGGAATAGGTGGTAACTTACATCTTGTACTTAATGATTATTTTGATAAAAGCAGAATGTCTCACCTATCACAAAACCCACACAAACCGCCTTCTTTGAAAACATCCCTCTACAACATACTACATAAACACAATTCCTTTGATGTTTGGTGCATAGCCAATCGAAAAGCTATACATATATGTCAGCATTCAATTGCCTTTCTTGGAACGCCTAACACTACACCATCAGCTGCTATTTTACTTTCTTTTCTATTTGTTTCCTTGTATGGGCATGTTTTGTTACTTGAAATTAAAAATCACAATTTTAAAAAGGCTAATAGAAAGACAGTTGTTTTTCTATTAGTACGCTGACCAGGTGAGTAAGTCCATTGATGGATATCAGAAGCATGTCCCGCCCTGTCTGTTCTGCCGCACTTTGTCATAGTGTCTGCACACAAAAACAGCTAACATTGGAGGACTAAAGGGAGGGAAGATACCTTGCAGCTCCAGCCATTTATGCAATAAGCTCTCTCATAATCATTCAACACTTCCTAGGACCAAGAGCATCCTTCCACATGACAGCCTCCCCCGCTCCCCAGCCTGGAGGCTAAGAAATTCTTTTTCCTACAGCAAGGCAAAGAATAAATGAGGGTAGAGGCTCAGGAGATGCCTGGTGCCATTGGTCTGGTACCACATGACCCTCATAAAAGTGGGTTTACAGTCTCCCACTGTTTACTGGGTGTCTTCTACATGCAATCAGCAGGAACGGACACATCTAAATCAATACAAACAGTGCTGTGGAAATTTAATTACTACATAAATTTTAACAGCATTTAAAGAACATTCAGCGTACTAAAATAGTCAAAATAGCTTAATCTCAAGCATTACATGTGCTCAAAAAATTAGTTTCATCAAACCCAAGAAGAAGAGATGCACCTACCAGGACTTTATCGTAGATTTTATCTTTAACTGTTATTGCAATGTTTTCTAAATCTTCGTCTGTAATATCTTCAACTGTCCGGTTTGAACAGTATTTTGATGATCTTCGTCTTTTAGGTGGCCCCAAATTGTTCTATGAAAGAAACTCACATCAATGTCTCTAAATCAATGACTTTATGCTCCACTATTTTAAGAACAATAAAAACCATACACACACACACACACTTTAACAGAGAGCAATCCCTCTCATTATTCATGCAGGTGTTTCCCCTGCAACTCAGTGTGCTTCCTTTTCCTTTCCTCCTCAAATTGTCTGCTTAGAACTCAACTTAAAAAACAACCTCCCTATACTCTTTTAGCTCAGCTCAGCCTCACTTCCTAAACTTATCACTCTAGAAAGAGTGCACATTAGATATAGATATTCCATTCCAAACTGTACTACAAAAAACATAGAATATCCCCCTCCCCTCATGAGCAGTATTTTAGGATCCATATTGCATTTCTTTAAAATACAAAACAAACTACATATAGGAATAAAAATATTCTATTTAATATAATATTTGATCTACTATAATGTATAATAATACTGGTTTTTCATTTATAGCATCCATTATTTTCTATAGCTTATATAGGGAAGCTTTTAATGTTTAATAGATTATTGTATTTTAATATTCTGTTGGAAGCCGCACAGAGTGGTGGGGGAAACCCAGCCAGATGGGTGGGGTATAAATAAAAAATTATTATTAATAATAATTATTATTATTAACAACAACAACAACAAATGAACTAATCCCCCCCAAAAGAACTAATCCAATCACCAACCTTCTGAGCCCCATTTACAAACCAGAGATACTTTCATAGACACCAAACACAAACTGCAACCAAGCACACACCACAGCCTATTCTATTTGGCTGCAATAAAATACTGGCTTGTTTTCGGATCACTTTGCCCTTAGTGTTCCAGTCCTTGTTACCAAAAATACTCTGGGGTTAGGTGAGGTGGATTCTAAAAGCAACACAAAATAAAAATTGAACTAGTCTGGTATGTACCCCTTTTAGTCTTTTCTTTAAGAGCTTTTGTTGTCTGAGACTGTTAAGCTGCTCTGCAAATCTGACAGCAGAAGCAGTGAAGTTTTCCAAGGCAAATTTCTCTGGGGGACGAGCATTTCTGGTTGGGTTTGTTCGACGCTCTATCTGGCCTTCTGAAAACATTCTCCTTGGCGTTTTCTTCTGTTTCTAGAAAAAAACCAGAGCGTTTTAATGAGTCACCATAGGTCTTTTTTAATTTTGTAGAATGTAGCTGTAGTAGTTTCTTTACCTGTTTGTGTTAATGAATAGATGCAACTTCTTTAACCTTTCCAAATTCACCCTTTTGAGGGTCTTGTTTTATACCACAGTGCCAATCTCCACATACGAAATGAACTTATTTGGGCCAAACTACAATGCGCAAATGCATTTTACACTTCTACAAATAGCAGCTGCACTACTCCATCCTGATCTGGGATCCTGGGGGAAGGGATTAACCCCTTTCTCCACTGAACATTTCAGCCATGCTCTCCTTTTTCAAAGCTGCTATTTGCCCCAACTGGAAACACATGCAATGCCTACAGCGTTTGCATGTTTTTCCCCCAATTGATAAGGGGATATCTTCAACAGGATAATGTTCTAGGAGGGGGAGGGCTAATCCCACTGCTCCATGGTTGTTTTTATAAAAGTTTCAGATGGAGATCCATTCACAATGTTCATCATTATGTCTAACTTGGCCCTTTTCTTATGGCTGTTGATACTACAGTAGCAATTCTTGTAGTGTAAAAAGGAGGCGCACAAAACTGTACAAAGTTGCTCTTCGTACCCTTCAATTAATTTGCAGGGTTTTTTTAACATATTTATTCTTCCTGAATCTCCTAAACAGAATAAATGCATATAACGTAAAGCTGGTTATGAAAGAATGCAATTGTATAGTAACTGGAAGAGGAAAGTCACAAACTACACTAGTGAGAGCCCAATCATTTCCTAGTCAAATGTATATGAAGGGCAGGGAAAAGCTGATATTTCTGCATGCACACACTTCATAACAGACATGATATTTGTTTTTAATGTTGGCCTGAAAATCTAAGTACAGAATGTGTCCTAAGAAGCAGTTCTTAAACAGCACTGTATCACTGGGGGGTGGGGGTAACACCTATTGGAAAATACAGAAAGAAAGCCACACAGCCAATCTTAGCAGTGCATTGCAGGTTTCCCAAAAGTATTTTTTTACTGATACTTACCGAAGGAGTTGAGGTAGGGGTTTTCACTGGAAATAAGTCAGGTATAGAATTCAGTTCTGCTAATAACTGAGCAAGCTGAAATGAGAAAAATGTCACCGAATTACTTCTGTATAACTAAATATTTAATATATACATTGTCCTTTGCACTTTGTGTAAATTATTACAGTTTATTTTATGTGAAATTATAAGTCCTGTAATGCTACATCTTAAGAAAGTAAATCTGTTTATAGTTGTTCAATTTCAAAGTGTGTTTTCAAAATATCAAAATTATAAAGTGCACATTTTCAAAATGGCAATGACTCCACATAGTAATCCAGTGTGGATGGGTTTTGTCACTGACTTGAAAGGAGAAAATACTGTAATGTGGTGCTTCCTTTGAGTAAAGATATGTGCCACAGAATATGCACACCGCCCCCTGCACTGTAAGAAAGCATTCAAAAGTTTTTTCTTCTGTTTTAGATTAACTTAGCTTGTTGACATCCAAACATGGACTAACTGTGGTTAGCAGAAACAAGCAACTTCAAATCAGAGTTTATGAAGCTGGCTTGTTTTCACTAACCTCTGGCTTAGAGTAGCCAGAGTTTACAATTTGGCTGACATTGCAAACTGTGCTTAATCTAAAACAAATAGTTTTAATCTAAAACAAATTCTGATCTCCTGATGTTAGTACCTGCAAAGAGTTGGAGAGCCCAGAAACCTAAGGCTCATTCTCATAATGCTCAGCCATACTTTAGCAGAGGGATGGGAAATCTGTGACCCTTTATTCATCGAATTTTGAAGGGATGCCAGTTCCCTATCCCTGGTTCAGTGGCATGACCAAATGCTGCTATCAACAGTTGCTTTCAGATTCAATTCAAGGTACTGTGTGCCTTCTTTTAGAGAGGTCTCACCTGAGCATGCATAGGGCTAGGCATTCATAGTGTTGGTGCCTATATTGTGAGCAGCCTGCCCATATTTTTGTTCCAGAAAGCTTTTTCAGTTTGACTATAATGGGCTATGTGTTTTGTGTTGCGCACTGGTATAGTAAGGTAAGACAAATTAAAATTTTAAACATACATATACTTTTGGGTCTAGAATTGTCATGTGCATAGCAGCCCACAATTTCCTTCCTTCTTCTTCGTTATTAGTGCAAACTAAGACTGTTGAAATATATTTTTACAGTTTTAGTGTATGACAATGTCACCTGCATCCCAGTTCTTACCACGGCTTTGTTTTCTTTTATATTCATGGCTCTTTTAAGCAGTGCACTAGAGCTTTCATTGGATGCCTCTTTAGAATCTTCCTCTTTAGAATCTTCCTCAGATCCTGAAGATGCTTCCTGATCTGCCACTTTCCAAGTTTTATTATTTTTTATTTGTGTAAGAGAGCAAGGGTGTTTACTGTCCATCAAGCAGAACTTAGAAGAACGTCCTTTAGGTGCCCTCTTCTCAGCAGATTTCTTGGTAGGAAACTGCAATGCCACACGAAGGCCAAAGCTACTTCTCCTGGAGGAAGCATTTCCTCTACCTTCCTCCACCTCCACTTCTTCTTCTGGTTCTGCCACCATCAAAGATAATGGATCGTTTTCTGGATCTGATTCCACTGCCTAAAAACAATGCATGAAACAACCTATAATAAAATTGCATCTATCATGCAATGATTTCCAGTTCCACTAATGAATAAAAACCACATTTTCATTATTTCTACACAGGCCTTACTGAAAATGCATGTTTTTTAAAAGTAATCTGACTTTTAATTTAAATGGACAAACTTCATGTAAATCAAGACAGCCTTGAGCATAGGGACACATCGTTCCTTGTATGTGCTGCAACAAAACAAGGCCAAGAATGTTATAAATCACGATAGTGCTCAATTATAGACCAAAATGAGGCTCTAGAATAGCCAATGAATTAATGGCAGAAACACTACTGACTTCACAGGAACCATACTTTATCTAAAGTCCTTCAACAAATAATGCATTACACTTAATGTACAGAAATTAGTTGTGTGTGCAGAACTAAGCTTGCAATTAATTTAGGCTGTAATCCTATACACATTTGCCTGGAAGTAAGTCTCACTGAATGCAAAGGACATTACTTCTGAGTACCTCGGGTTAAGTACTTAATTCGTTCCGGAGGTCCATTCTTAACCTGAAGCATACTTAACCTGAAGCACCACTTTAGCTAATGGGACCTTCTGCTGCCGCTGCGCTGCCAGAGCACGATTTCTGTTCTTAGCCTGTTTCAGTTCTTAACCTGAAGCGTACTCAACCTGAAGCGTTGTTATATATATATATATATTAAGGAAGTAGAAGTTGTATGACTAAGATCTTGGAGAGTTCAAACTGGGATTTAAATCTTATTGTCCCTTCACTGCACAATAACAACTCAGTTTCACATGACAAAAGGAATGTCAGAAGACCCAGACCTTGGAAGAAACCTCCTCCTCTAGACTGTAGGCAAAC
This sequence comes from Darevskia mixta, assembly GCA_034641385.1. NCBI lineage: Eukaryota > Metazoa > Chordata > Lepidosauria > Squamata > Lacertidae > Darevskia > Darevskia mixta. The sequence goes on from JAWWNH010000003.1 coordinate 27,533,132, forward strand.
AGTGACATTGGAAGGAGCTGCAGCATTACCGGTAGTTACCAGTTCGGATGTTACCTTTATGGTATAGAAAGGAGATAAATTACAGCAGTACCCACACTGCAAAGCTCAATGTGAGAAGAGGTATGAGAAAATCTTGTTCAGTGGGCTGTAAGTTTCAATCAATTTTTTGCAGCCTTCTCAGTCCTGAACCTCAGTGCAAGTCACAGTCCTAAACCACAATATTTATTAAAACAAGAAGCAAATCCACAGGAGAGACAAAGGTATATGAAGATAAATACTATGAAAAATGTGGCCTGTACCTCCATATCATCCTCTCCATTTACTTCAAATCCTTCAAACACTTCATTTTCTGACTCGGTGTCTTCTCTGAAAATCTCTCTCAGTTTCTCAGTCAGGTACTTGGGCTGAAAATGAATGTCCTGCAACACCAAGCACAAAACACAACATTGTTCCCTGAACAATGAAGCAAAAAGGAAAACAGCCAAAAGATCCTCTCTATCAAAATCAGAGTAGACTGCTTAACAGTTTACTGCATAGATGATGTGAACTGGGAAAGAACAAAACCCATCTGAAGGAGATGGGAGGGTAAATGCAACCCTGGATAAAGCAAACAAGGTAATTCAGGTGAGCAACTCCTTCCTGCTCCCCTCCCTTTGGAAAATGCAACTTTCTCCTTCCATTGATGTGTGTGTTTAAAACGTCTACACACTGGCTTGGATACTAAGATAACTTTAGAAAGCTGAACAAAGAAAAACTTCCCATCCCTTCCTCAGCTCTGTAGCTATTATGAGGATGCCTTCCTGAACAATGCCACCCCCATGTGTGGGGGAAACAATAGGCTTACCTTCCATTAATTTCTTAATAAAAAAAATTAAATCAGCTGAGACATGAAAACGGTTAATGCAGCATAAGGTTATCAAACTGACGTGGGGAAGGTATGGGAGAAGGGAGAAAAGGGTAAGAAAGGGAGCCATGACTTATTTGGGGCAATTGTTTCTACCCCTTCAGCCCCTCATGTGCCGTCCCACATTGTGCCCATCTAGAGCTTTCTCAGAACGGCAGGTACCCTAGAGGAGGAGGAAAGGACAAGGAAGTTTCCTTCCATGACTTTCTTAAGGTACCTTAGAAGGTACCTCAAGCCAATATGTTAACACAGTCTGAATGTCTGTCTCTCTCTGGCCAGATCCACACAACATTTAGAACATACGCAGCACACATTCAAAGCACGTGACTCCCCCTGAAGAATCCTGGGAACTGTAGTTTGTTAAGGGTGCTGAGAACTAGCTTTGTAAGGGTGGAAACTACAGATCCCAGGTTTCTTTGGGGGAAGTCATGTGCTTTAGATGTTTGTTGGAAGTGTTTTAAATGTATGGTGTGGATCTGCCCCTCCCTGCCTGCCTCCCCCCCCCCCATCCCATACTCACACAGTGTAAGTACAGTAAATAACTTACCATTATTGATCTAGTATCAAAAAGTTATAGAGGTGTTTTTTTTTTCTTGCAAGTTGTTTTAACTTTAATTTTGTTTTATTATGCACATAGAAGAGTCACAAAGAACTTTATGAAATCAGGTGGAGAGGTTTGTAAAGGAAAATATTTCAAAGCACCTGTCAATCTTTCTACCTTTCTAAGGCTAGTGTAGGGCGGGGGATGGGGGACTCACACGCATATGCAGAAAACATCCGTCTTTGGGGAGTCACAATTGTGCATTATGAGAGCAGTTCCCTCCTTTTTCTTTGCTGCTTCCTCCTGCCATGCAAGACTAAATGACCTTTCATACAACTGCACTTCACTAAGTATCTTTATCCCCTTTTACAATGCTGCCCTCACTTCCCTGTATTTAATTATACACTTCTTTATATTGAGATAATGTAAGTGAAAAACAGTTACAATAGATTAAGAGAAAAACTTTGAGGGGAACACAAGAGAAGGAATCGTTTATATACTGTTCCTTTAAACTCGAAAATCATCTCCTATGATAATTGGAGGGGTTCTCTTTGTAAAATTACTTCTTCTGCTGATAGCTGCGGTGCAGCTGCTTCAGAGTGGGGTGGGGAGCGTACACACAAAAGGAAAGTTACTTTAGATGAGAAATTGTATTTATAGTTGAGACAGATTGAAACAAGAATGCTGACATGGTTCTTGGAGCAGGATGTACATATCTCCTGGAAGGGACCTCACAGATAATTCAGTTCAACCCCGTGTCAATGCAGAAAATCTGCAGCTGCAGAAACATTCCTAGTTGAAGGAGAGTCCTCCAGTATGGTGTCATCTGCAAGTGTCATTAGCTTTGTCTTTATTCCTTGATCCAAGTCATTTATATCAAAGATGTTGAAGAACCCTGCAGTATCCTACTTCTTACTTCTCTTACTGGTAGAAATATGAGGACCCATTGATGAGCACTCTTTGGATATAGCCCATCATCTGGCTACAAATCCACCTATCAGCAACATTGTCAAGTACACATTTTACCAGCTTTTCAATGAGAATATTGTGGGGGACTTTAACAAGTCTTGCTGAAATCAAGATATATTACATCTACAGCAGCTCACTGATCTACCAAAGTAGTAACTATTAAAAAAGAATCCTAAGATTAGTTTAGCATAAATAGTTCCTGAGAAACTTGTGCTGGCCCTTGGAATCACAGCATTCTTTTCTAAACAGATTAAAGAATTGTTCTAGTACCTTTAGCAGAACCTCCAGACATTAAGACATGGGTAGGCAAACTAACGCGGGTGGTGCTGTGGGTTAAACCACAAAGCCTAGGGCTTGCCGATCAGAAGGTCGGCGGTTCGAAACCCCATGACTAGTATGTTGTAGTATGTCATTAGTATGTTGTAATTATCTGTCCTTTTCCTCAGATTCCACTAAAGCAGTTGCTCCTTGAATAGGTGCCAGGAGTCAATAACAGGCTGTGTGAGAGCCAATAAACTACATCAAATTGTTGAGGTGATCATGCTCAACTTGGAGTGGGTTGCCAGTGTGTTCTTGACTTCCTGACCCTGTCCCCAAAGAATCATTCAAGTTTAGATGTAGTCCTGAAGCTGATTTTCCTGCTTGACTGCTGATGGCTGTGACCAGAACTATTTGACATCCAGTAATATACCACTGCATCATCTTGAAAATGTGGTCTAGCCACCAATTAATACATGGTCTAACAACCCCTATATAAGACTACCTCTTAATAAATCTACACATTAAACCTAAGGTTAGTCAAGGCATTCTTTGCTTTTATCATTCCTACTGCAATTTGTTAAACTGACCTCAGAGATCAAAACAGCAACTATTACTAAATTACATTCAAGCAAATATCTGGGTGGATTCTCTTTTCCACCAAGTTGAAAATTAATCATAATTAATCATAAACTGCTAAAGGGCAGTGGTATGCATATATTTAGGCTATAGTCATGTCCTAAGCCTTGCTGTAATCAGAATCAAGCAAGTTTAACATGGGAAATATAATCAAGTCCTTACTATCTGAAACAAGGTGAAGTCAATGTATTAAAGAGATTTAGATTTAGGGGACTTGAATTTAAGTCCTACCTCTGCAACAAACAAGTTTTTCAGTGTTTTTCTGCCTCATTTATTTCGACAGGAGAGTGCTAAAGAATGCACTTAAGGGTGTTTAATTTTCAATAGATAGTCTATGCAAAAAGTAAAATGCACTACATTCCAAAAGCATTTTTAGAAAACCATTTCAGAAAAAGGATAATCCATTATAGTTTTCACCATGGTTAAATGTAACGTTTCAGATTTATAGGAGATTTACAAGATTTCCCTACCTTTTTTCTTGACTCTAGTGAATCAAAACTCTCACAGCTGTCTTCCAGTGACAGTGTTTCCATGGGAACATCCGCTCCAAACCCAAGAAAATCTTCATCATCACTTGGGGTATTAAATATATCAGCCAATTTGAGCATCTGTTTTCAGTTCATAAAGAGAAATGGAAGATAAAGTTAGCTATAGTAGTATCTTTCACAAGTAGCATCTTTCACAAGAATGGCATGTTATTAACTCACCACTCAATTCAATTAAACATACATAGTACACATGAAAGCACCACCACACAAGTCAAAACACAGAGGATGCTAGGAAGGCTGGTTTAGGTTGCAAATCACTTCACACTTGCTCAGGAGTAAGGACCAGGTGCTCACCCACCCTTGTCACGGCAGGATGGAACCAAGGCTCTGCCAAGCATTAGGAACCCAAACCTGGCCCTACAGGCAGAAAGGCAATGCAACTCCCCATTGAAGAAGAAGAGTTTGGATTTGATATCCCACTTTATCACTACCCTCAAGGAGTCTCAAAGCAGCTAACAATCTCCTTTTCCCTTCCTCCCCCACAACAAACACTCTGTGAGGTGAGTGAGGCTGAGAGACTTCAGAGAAGTGTGACTAGCCCAAAGTCACCCAGCAGCTGCATGTGGAGGAGCAGGGAATCAAACCCGGTTCACCAGATTACAAGTCCACCGCTCTTAACCACTACACCACACCGGCTCTGCAGCTTCACTCTGTGTCTGAGAGACAATGCTAAAAGTTTAGAAATGTATTTGGTATGCACTGCCACTATATATGCAAATGCCCACGATGAAGTATCACTAGAATATTCCTCAAACTCTATTCACTACCTGAGAAAATATGTAAAATAGGCAGGCGTTGTCTAAGTGGGATGACTGGTTTGTTTTTAATATGAAGTTCACAATGATAGTGATGATGATGAAAAAGCAAGAATTAGAAAATCTAACTCCAGTATTATACACTGTACATTTTCCCTCCACACTCATACACCCACCCTACCCCCATTTTTTAAAATAATGTTTTTTTATGTTATTTTTATAACATGTTTTTCAGCACTGGAAAACAATTACAGAGCATGTAATTTGTAATTTTCACATTCCAGAAACTTACAAATTGTGCCCACATTCCAATATTTCTTCCCTTTATTGTTTCTCCCTACTCTCATTTGAGATATTAACTTATATAACAAGGCTGTTTCCCCTTATTTTCCTCATCCATTCTGATATAGGTGGTTTTTATTTTTCTAGTGAGGACCAAGGCATAGCCTTACACATATTAGAAGCCATGTACGGTAACTAAGTGTATGCCAGCTTTCTACTTCTCCCCAGATTGTGTACAAAAGAATTGTTTTGGAACTTCTTGGTAATTGCCATTTGCTGTATAATTTCCAAAATACACTTATTAAAAATTATAGTACTGTGTTGAATAACCAAGTCCGTTCTTCCAGTTCCATATGCTATTTACCAATTAGTAAATATTCCTCCCACTTCTTTTTAAAAGTTGGGGATAACTGCTTATCCTTAGTATGATAACATTTGATATATTCTGCTTATTAAACTTTTTGATCTGGATTAATCAGAAGCTTTTCAAAGGGACTGTCTGCACCCAGGGGTCCATATCTGGCTTTCAATTCTGCAACAATGCTTAGGGTTTAATCCAGGGGTCAGCAAACTTTTCAGCAGGGGGCCGGTCCACTGTCCCTCAGACTTTGTGGGGGGCCGGCCTATATTTTTTTTTGGGGGGGGGGGAGGATGAACAAATTCCTATGCCCCACAAATACCCCAGAGATGCATCCTATATAATAATCTTGCTATGTCCCTGCGTCCACTTTCTGTGTGTCACGGAAGTGCGTTCTGCGCATGTCACAGAGGGGACGCAGGGATTGGACAGCAGAGACCACTTCCGCCGCTGCCTTTACTAGAGGCTCCTGCTGCCGCCATTACTGCTTACAAGGCCAAGTGCGGGGGCAGGGGCGCGAAGCGCCCCTGCCCCCGCCGCCGGCCACCTCCGCCATTACTGCTTACAACGCCGAGCGCGGGGGCAGGGGCACGAAGCGCCCCTGCCCCCGCCGCCGGCCACCTCCGCCGCCTTGGCCGCCGCTCCCCCCGCCCCCGGAAAAAAAGAAGCGCCCCTGCCCCCGCCGCTGGCCACCTCCGCCGCCGCTCCCCCCGCCCCCGGAAAAAAAGAAGGGGGAGGGAGGCCCTCTCCACCCCCCAGCAGCGGACAAAGCAAAGAGCGGGGGCGCCGCTGCCCCCAGTCTCCTCCTGCCGCCCTTCCGTTGTTGGAGCGGAGGGGCGACAATGCCGCGCGCTCTCCTCTCCCTCAGCCCGTCCTTCCTTTTATTTCTTCCTCCTCCTCCCCTCTTTGCTCTCCGCCGCTCCGTCGCCTGCCGCCTGTGTCCTTCCTGCACGCCCGCCTTGGCGGGGAGGGGAAGGAGGGACGGACGGAGCGGCCCAGCAGGGAAGGAGGGCTACTGCCCGCCCTGGCCGGGAGAAGGCAAGCCGGCCGCGCGGACCTTTCGGCAGCGTGGGAGGACGGGAGGACACTCTAGCCCTGTCCTCTCGATGCCTAGGCGGACACAGCGGGCGCAAGAGGGAGAGAGCTGCGGTTGCTTCCTGCCCGCTGTTTTGCTGCTGTTGCCGGTCGCGCTGTCGTGGCAGGCCGTCTACCTCGCCGGGAGGCCAGCCACCCTCTCAGCCCTCGCGAGGGGTGTCCATGGGGGAGAGAGGCGGCGGCGGGGAGGGAGGCAGGCGGGAGCAGGCGCCCCTTCGCGGCCTCTGTCTCTGTCTTTCAGCCTTTCTCTCTCTCCCTCCGGCCGCCTCAGCCTCTTCCAGCCGCCGCTGTCGCCGGGCCCAGCTCCGGGGCTGCCCTCGCTGCGAAGTAATTGGGAAGTGGGGGGAGGGGTGTGTGTGTGAGAGAGAGGGAGAGGGAGAGAGGCGAGCTGTGTGTGGAGGTGGGGGGGAGGGTGGGGGAGGGAGGGAGACGCGAAGGAAGCGCCTCGGGTCCCCGTCGCCGCCTCTAGCGGACCACGGCTCCTTAAAAACCAACACTTTTCCTCCTCTGAGGAAGGTTTCGCTTCTTCCATTTGCTGCCGCTCCTTCTTTCTTGCTCCTTTCCCTTCCTCGCGCTTTTGTCCTCAGAGCAACCCTGTGAGGTAGGTTAGGGTGAGCGAGAGAGGGACTTAGGGGCGACGTCGGGGCCGGAGAGCTTTCTAGCGCCTGTTTTTGTAACAGGCTTAATTTACTAGTTTTAAATAAAAGCACACATTCTACTCATGTAAAAACACCAGGCAGTCCCCAGAAATCACCAAGGGGTGCATTTTAAATAAAAGGGCACATTCTACTCATGTAAAAACACTCTGATTCCCGGACCGTCCACGGGCTGGATTTAGAAGGCGATTGGGCCAGATCTGGCCCCCGGCCCTTAGTTTGCCTACCCATGGTTTAATCCATGAAAATAATAGACTATGAACTGTTGCCCAATAAGTTTGGGCATGCTGAGATTTATAGATGGATAGTGTAATTTGTACGTTTGGGGGCTGGGCACTGCCCCTGACCTGAACCATGGAAACACTTGACCCGTTTAAGGCCCCGATATTTTTTAGGGGGTGGGACTTTTGATTAGTTTTTAAAGACCTATGAAATTAGGAGGGGAGCAGGGGAAGGAAGCACTGCACCTCCTTTCCCCGTCCTCTTTAACTGCACTAGAGAGGAGGAAAGTCCAGTCCTGCTGGGTGCTGCTTCACCAACACATTCCCTGTAGGAAACACACTGGTGAAACAGACCCCTACAGGCAGCAGGACTGCGTCATTGATGTGCAATTCCTACGGTGCTGCTGTATGTGCTCTGCCAGGCCTGCTTGGCCTCCATCAGTGCCAACTCCTCCCGCTCCATGGCCACACTTCAGGATTTCAGACAATGAGTCTTTCCCTGCCCTACGTGGAGACGCCAGGAAATGAACCTGGGACCAGCAACAGATTTTCCCAAAACAAAACAAGTCAACAAAGTTCTCAGTGCGACTGGGAAAGAGGAGTTAAAAATGAAGCACTATAATACTGAACATTTTAGTGCCGTAATGGAAAATGCATATGAGGAGCTGTGGAGTCTAGTTGCTATGAATAACTGGCTTCCAGGAGCAAGTGCATTAGTTCTTGAACTATTGTACAGCTGAGCTAGCCACTGCTGCGATTATCGTATGCCTAACTAATTTCTTCTTCTGCATCTGTACCAGAGGAGTCATTACGGGGGTGTAATTACAGATTATTAACGAAGGGGGGGACCCTTTTCAAGTAAAGTCCCTTTTTTTGATCTCTGCATATGGATATGGAGGGACTCTGAATAAAGTAACACTGCAGAGGCTTCAAAAGAGACTTTTACGTTCCAAGCCCTCTTCCCTCCATATTTTTAATAGTCTTATTAATAATAATTTTATTAAAAATTAAAACATTAAAACATTCAGGAGCCCCAATGCCTTAATTTAAATGAGAGCTGTATAACATACAAGATTGATACAAGATAGACCTTGTCAATCAATGAGTTTTGCACAGAACAACTGTGGCAGTGAATCAAAGAAGCTGGTTTCTTGCCACCAAGAACTCACAACTTTTTACTTAAAAATGTTTATAAGTAATTTTGCATGTAACCACTATGCAGTCTTGACACAATAACTAACTGATTCGTTTTAAAAGCTTCTACTATATTAAAAAAGAAACATCAACCTTGAAGGAAAGTGAATATTTTGAAGTGGGTGGATCTACTGACATGGTGAGAATTTTGTGAAATTAGCAGTTTGTCTACAGCACAGGCCTACAACTGGTAGGCTGAGACTCACAAGCTACTTGCATTCTGAGCTAGGGTGGATTGAACCTGTGGTTCCTTCTGGCAGCTGGGGAACACCCAGAGGTGCTCAGAGCATCTCCAATGTACAGCACCAAAACACATCCCAAAACCCCCTCCCCAGCAGGACAAGAGAAGACTAGGGATTGTTAGAGCAGATTAGGCTGATTGAACCTTGCCTCAAACAGCCAAACAACTGCTTCCAACATATTGCAAAACGTTTAGTGGAAGTCAAGCTTCTCATTAAATATCACTGGGGATAAAATAGTGTCCTACTGCATACCTCCCAGGGAAGTGAAAAACACTCTCCTCATGCTACTTTCTGGACTTGGTAGCTGGGACCAGAACCACTGTAACACAGTTGCCCCAATTCTCATTGCATGGAGTTGGTCCAGAAGGATGCCATGGTCAATATAAGAAAGCAGTGTTCTAAACTCCCATTGTTCTAGGCACATTTTGTGACATGGAATTTCATTAGCACAAGCAGTTTCTGAGCTCTGGGAGCAGTACTGCACCAGATTTCAGATTAAAACTGCAGAGTGGATGGAAAGGAGAGGACCTTTTTCTGCCTCCCCACTTCCAGCTACTCTCTTAAGACTGGAGAAGAGACCCTCTTAAGAATATCAGGAGGTTGAGCAGGGGAAGGACTAGACCATGGGGAAAATGAACATAATATTTTAGCTGTAATTCATTCATTTTCAGCTTTGTATTCTTGCTATAAAAAGCATGCCTAGACATTCCGTTGTTGCATCCACAACCTAGGTTTAAGGTACCATTTAGCTCCTAGTTTTAATATCTCTAACACTGCAAAAAAAGAAGAAGGTAAAGACGCAGGAGCAAAGTTGAAATTCCCTTGTCCTGCTCCCAGTAGAGGGTATCAGGGTAACCAAGACCAGCTCAGTCTCATGGTCAGGTCTGAACCCAAATTAGAGTGGAACTAGATAATCCGTATAATCCAAGAACGTAATGAACCATTAACAACTCAAGACCTAATTAATCACTCCCTAGACCTACTGATTAAATCTGTGAGATTTAGTAAGTCAAGAGGACATGTGGTTGGGTGTGTTGCCACAAGCACCTTGTCTACATCACGAGGCTTCATAAACTGAAACACATCCCACAACACATCACAGACTGTGGCACTGGATACTTCCGCCAGAACTGCAACAACTGCTAAGTGAAGGTGACTCCAGAGTAAAGTGACTTTATCCTCAAAATGTGCAGCTAGTTGGAGAAAGCAAGTCATTGAATGATCCAAAGGGCCTTTCCTCACAACATCAACCTTGAGACTGCTCAGAATAGCTCCACCAGTCAGTTACCGGTACTAGCAAGCTCTTAACTTACATGCTAAAATTATACAGAACTTCATGGCCAGAAGAGATCTTAAAAGCCCTGTACAGTATAATAAAACAAAGATAAAAACCAATTCAAATAAAAAACCAAAGTCAACAAGAACAACGCAATCAACAAAAAGCAGCAGCAACCAAACCAAGCTTGTTGAATATGCAACAGGAGCCCATGGAAGGCCTTTCCACAGCTCTGGGACTTTCATGAGAAGGCTGTGTTTTTCATGAAGGACATTCTGGCCTTCACCTGAAGCTTCTCAGCTGACTTTGAACTGCAAAGAGGTTGACATGGGAGTAGCCACAATGGCCAATAGTCAGGGATGATGTGAGCTGCAGTCCAACAAATCTCTTGAGTGTCACAGTTTCACCATCCGTAACTTAGGGCTTCACAGGTCAAGTGGGGGACCAAAAAGACGAGATGACCCTGATGTATGTAGCATTAAACCAGCTCCGAGCATAGGATGCAGCATTATGCTGACTGATCCACCAGCACGGGTACCTGTTACACTAACTGGTAGTAGCTCTTGTAGATCTCCCGGGTTTCAGACTACCATTTACTGACGGCAATGCTTTCAAAGTAGGTCAAACGTATAACATTGTTATAACCAATAATAATGGAAATAATGTTTCCATTGGTATAAATTAGCACACTAGGCACAAACAAACCCTACTAGTATATAGCAAACCAAGGGGGGGACACAAATAAAATCTAAAACAATGGCAGTAAAAGGACTGACCAATGCTTAACAGTAGGATTTTCTGCATTTAAAATTCCAGAGTAAAAGGTAAAGGTAAAGGGACCCCTGACCATTAGGTCCAGTTGTGTCCGACTCTGGGGTTGCGACGCTCATCTCGCTTTATTGGCCGAGAGCCAGCATACAGCTTCCGGGTCATGTGGCCAGCATGACTAAGCCGCTTCTGGCGAACCAGAGCAGCGCACGGAAACGCTGTTTACCTTTCCGCTGCAGCGGTACCTATTTATCTACTTGCACTTCGACGTGCTTTTGAACTGCTAGGGTTGGCAGGAGCAGGGACCGAGCAACGGGAGCTCACCCCGTCGCAGGGATTCAAACCGCCGACCTTCTGATCAGCAAGCTTTAGGCTCTGTGGTTTAACCCACAGCACCACCTGGGTCCCTTAAAAAATTAAAATTAAAAATTCCAGAGTAATTTATACCAAATGCTTATTGAAAACCAAGTCATTGAAGGTAGCTTGCAGGGTAGTTCATGAACACATTACAGTATGGATGCAATGCTCTGGCAATCAGTGCAGATAAAGTTTATCTATCCACTATATTAAAAGTGAATGCTCTCCACTAGGGGTGGGGAAGCTCTGGTACTCCAAGTGCTGTTTGTTGTTTATTTGTGCCCCGCTCTTCAGCCAGAGAAAGGCTCCCAAGGCAGCTTACATACAATGAAAACAAGAGAGTTCCTACTCACAGGCTTACAATCTAAAAAACACACACAAAGGGACAGGAAGGAAGAGGAAAAACTATAGGTTGTAGGACTCCAACTTCTAACAGTCCCAGAAAACATAGCTAACTGTCAGGGCTGATGGGAGCTGCGGTATGTTTTTGGCCTTCCAACACCACTGAAAGCCAAGAAGTTGTAGTCTGGCAAGTCTCTGGAAGGCAACAGATTCCCCACTTGTCAAAACACTTCTCTAAGAGCTTGCGATCCAAAACCATGCATGTCTACTTGGATATAGGGCCATCAACAAATTAAATAAATTTTGGTTTCCATATAACATACTCAGTGCTATTTTTCAGGGGGAAAGGTCCCAGAACTCACCATGAACACCTCCCTTCACACATGTGGTGTGTGCATGTGTCACCACAGGTGAGGAATTTCCTCCTGAGTAGGAGGACTGTCTCCTCTGAGATAGTGCTTGCCACCTGTGTTGTTTTTCTTTTCTTTTTTTAAAAAGAAACACTCTTATTTTAAAAAGCTTTGACGTTTTAAATAAATCTAGGGAGCTTTTGTATTTACTTAAAAACAGAAATGGTATCTTTGTAAATATGAGAAATACTTTTCGGGAGTAACACTTGCAGAAACATTTAAGGAAAACTTTGTAAGGTTTCTTTATTAACTGGAAAGTTTTATGAGTCGGCTTACATCTGAGTTCGCGACAATGCAAGAGACTTTTGTTTGCCAAACGCCCCCTTCTTTCGCTCCTTTTTCTTCCATGACTATCCTTACTGTAAAAAAAGTGACCAGGCAACCCTGCACGGGGCGGGGGGCAACTTTCGCGGCAGGCCATCCTCATCATCGACTTCATTTCCCAGACTCCTCGAATCCGGGCAACTAGGGAAGGATGCAAACAAAGGCAGCGAGGTTTTCACTCGACTGACCCCAACTCTGCTGGGTTAAACAGTAAGAGATAACGCAAAAGGAGGAGAAAAGCTGCAGCTAAGCAATGAATCCAAAGGCTGTACGAGCGAGTTGGGTAGATTATCTCTCTTCTCGCCCCCCGCCCCATTTCCACATTTGCAGAAAAGTCCGTCCTCCTGGACGCACGTGGCTGCTCTGTGGATAAAAGCCAGGCACTTCTCTTGGGAGACGTCCATGACTGCAAGGCCTGGCGCTGCAAGCAAGGCGTCGGGGCCATGTTTGGCGAGAAGGGGCTCAAAAGTAGACCACCACCCCCTAAAAAAGACCACCACACCCCCTGGACAACCCCATATATTCTGCTCGCCAGCAAGGAGAGCGCGCGAGAGTCTGAGAAACTGGCGCCAAACTCCCTGCGCCGAGTGCGCGCCGCGAAAACCCGAAGCTCCGCGAATGCCCGCGGGGCGCTTCCGCCTCACCTTGCTCCTCGGGGTCTCCGGGGCCATCCTGCTCGCGCGCCCACAAACCAGCCGCGCGCCCACAAGCCCGCGCTCACTCACGCGCCCCTTTCCTTGCGAGAAGCTGCTAGAGCTCGAACAAGCCGCCTGCAGACGTCGGGAGCGAGATTGTACGACCCTTGGTCGTTCAAGGGGGAAGATGACTAGGGGTTTTTGCCGTCTTCCCCTCTCCCTTTTCCATCTTACGCTTTGGAATAAGTTATGCCCTCGGCGCTGTTTTAACAGCTCCTTACCAGGTCTGCTGGGCAGAGGAGCTTGTGGTTGGGGTCTCCGTGCGCACTGGGCACCAAGGACTCCCCCCGAGATCGGAATGGAACAGTCCGGTGGCGGGAGATGCGAAGGGGCTGAGCTGCGCGGGTTCTTTCGAAACTTGCCCCGCAGACAAGAGTCGCGCGGTTGTAGATCCGGGGACAGTTGTTCCAGTGCCCTACAAATCTTTACGGGGGGAGAACCGAGTCCAATATTGGCGCCTACCGGAATACAGTACATCTTTCCCCGCCTTTTGGGGGCGTGGAAGCCGTTCAAACTGAGAGTTGCCGCCTTTTCCCCTAGGCCTGGCTCCAAACATTACTAGCTGCAGTTGCAGGCGATCACTCACCAGGTGAAACTTTTCCCCTGCTTAAAGATGTAGGACTCAACGGGAAGTATGTGCATCTTGGATTAACCGGGCTATTGCGCAGCTGTGAGCGATGCAGACGACCTGTTGGGAACCATAGTTAGATCTTATATGCACGAAGTCATATAAGGAATCAAAAACTTTCACTGCCCTCAATTGCATAGGGAAAAGCCCAGAATTGAATCTCAAGGAGGGATTGCAAGGAGTAAGGACAATTCACCCATCCTCAACGTGAGCGGAGAACAGAGATGTACCAGTCTTTAATTCTCTACATAATGACTCAAAGCTGCAAATGCAGCCTGCATCTGGTCCTCTGGAGTTTAGTCTAAATTCTAGATTAGCTGTAAAGATAAAGGGACCCCTGGTAAAGGTCCAGTCGTGACCGACTCGGGTTGCGGTGCTCATCTCACATTATTGGCCGAGGGAGCCGGTATACAGCTTCCAGGTCATGTGGCAAGCATGACTAAGCTGCTTCTGGCAAACCAGAGCAGCGCACGGAAACGCCATTTACCTTCCTGCTGCACTTTTACCTTCTACTTGCACTTTGACGTGCTTTCAAACTGCTAGGTTGGCAGGAGCAGGGACCGAGCAACGGGAGCTCACCCCGTGGGGGGGGGATTCGAACCGCCGACCTTCTGATCAGCAAGCTCTGTGGTTTAACCCACAGCGCCACCCGCCTCCCTCATAGCCTTAGGCTATCCCAAATCATTGTTAAAGTCATTGGGAAACTACTTCCTATGAATTAGTGAGTGGTGGGGGTCTGTTCAACCTGGCATGTCTCTGTGCCAAGACAAGTGCAGCTTGTTCCTCATTTTCCTGTCTCTGTCTTTGCCAGAACATATAAAAAGAATTCTGCAACTTTAAAGCTAAAGTCTGCTTTCTCTTCTCTCACCACCCCATTTTCCTTTTGCATCATGTCTATATGTGGGCCTTGGGGTGGGGGAAGAAGACACGTTCCATGATGTATCTGATTCCTGCCCACTGCTGTAGCTGAGTGTTTAGGAAACTACAGTACTCTGTTTCTAGTGTAGATTTGAGTCCTGGGAGCCCCCTCTCTTTTGCCTCTGACATGACTGTTTCTGGCTAGATGCTCAAAAGTAAATAGGGCCATATTCCATCTCTTGCTTCCCAACCCTACATAGTGATCTACTGGGGAGTCCACGATCCATGTTTATTGCTTCTTTATTTATAAACCACTTCTCAGCCCGAGGCTATCAAAGTTGTTTACAACAGAATTAAAATAGGATAAAACAACCATTCTAAAAACAAAACCATTCCTACAGATGTAAAAGTAATATTTCATAAGCACTGGGTCACATCTCAGTCAAATACGTCTTCAGCAAGCAACTAAACATGACGACTCTGGGTGTCTGTCTAATTTTAGCTGGTAATTGATTCCCTGTGCATCTGTGGCTGCCCTTGTTTGCATGTCATGGCTGCTGCCTTTGACTACTTTTCTCCCTGTGTCCCAGGGGACCGAGTGTACTCTCTGGAGGCCTCTTCTGCAGATAGCAATGTGTGAGTTGTCTTGTGTGGCCCCTTCTTCCTCCCTTTGGGTGTTGTGCACCAAAACAGATGTTGTGAGGAGGGTAAGGTGAACTGAATACCTGACTGTACAGATATTAGGCACCATAACTGGTGATGCAGGGGATGAGCGTGGGACATGTGCCCCTGCCTCTGACACTATTGGCTCCCTCTGTATGTGGACACCTTTGCCAGTGTAGTCCCCACTTGTTAGGCTTTGGCAGTGTTTCTTGGGATGCTGGAGATGTGTCTATGGTTTTGATACCATATAGGGATTTTCTGAATTTTGTGTTTTTTCTTCCCCACAGGCTGAACATAAGGGAAGTAGCAGAACAGCAGCGTATCTCCTGTCCCAGTGTAATTAGTATATATATAGGAATGGTCAGCCCAGGTTATCCAGCCCACCTTTCTGATTTTTGAGTTAGAATCAGTGCTTTTTTTTCTTTAAAAATGTTTAGGGGTACTCTCTTTTTCCTACTCATTGAAATACTGCCCCTCAGTGAGGTCAAACTTAGATTCACAAAATGTTTAGGGGTATATGTACCCCTGTGTCCCCCCAGAAAAAAGCACTGGTTAGAATCATAGAATTGTAGAGTTGGAAGGGACCCTACAGATGATCTAGATTCTAGTCCAACCCCCTGCAATGCAGGAATATGCAACTGTCCCATACAGGGATCAAACTTGCAAACTTGGTGTTATAAGCACCACGCTGTAACCAGCTGAGTTATTTGCAAACAATGCCGATGAAATGCATACATACCGTAATACATAATTTTATTTGTATGCCACCTTTCCACAGTTCAAACCATGCTCAAGTTGCCTTACAGCCTGAAAAAAACACTTAATACAACATAACAAAAGTAGCCATAAACAAGAAATTAAAAATTAAAAAATATGCAACCAAACTGAACAATTTCCACATAAATCACAACAAAATCTGAAAAAAGATACAAAAAAAACCTAACAGCAACAGCCTCCTGCCAACAAAAAAGCTCTGAACACCCAAACCCAAGAGTTTGACACAAACTAACCAGTCAAACATACAGGCTCTCAAACATACACGCCCTATAGCTTTAATCACCTTGGGCTATCCTTGCTGCTACCAAACCAGTTCCTATGCTAACCGGTATCTTCTTAGCCTAAATTCCAAATGCAAGTAGTGGTTAATCAGTGGCAAGGAAAATGCTGTCTGCACAAGCTCAAATGTACTGTCTTCTTTTGGATGTTACAGGGTTGATTGCTAGCTTTAGCACCTCCAGACCTCCTTTTTATTGCAAATCCATGATGACTTGTGCTCACGGTGCTATCAGGGCAGTCATATTATTATCTCACTTTCAGTACTGTTTGTACTTGAAAAAGTTTTGGGATGTTCACATCGCTTCATTTCCGATGAGTGCATATACCATAACTCCCTTCTCTGGAACATTTCAGACCACAAATGTTTGGGTTTATTATTGCGTCAATAACATATTGCAGAATACACCCGCGATAAAACACCAGTCTGGAGGAACCCAAAGTTTCAGCTTCAGAAAAGATAAACTTTGGCTTACAAGAATAGCTTATGTTACTGCTTCAGAAATGTCTATAATCTCCACCTGTAGGCTGCAGAACAGACATATGCATATACATCCACTAGTGTTCATGTAGTTTAGCAATGAAGCAATATTTGATCTGACACAATGTAACAAGCTCTCATTGATTATGATATTGTCATCAAATTAAAAACATCCTTGGCTAAATTTCAGACTATATCAGAGCTAATAGTGGTGAGTAAAGGGGCTGCCCACACACAGAACCATCACAGTACAGTACTGTACATCAAATCACAGCCTATTTAAATGATAGTTTGCATTGCATCTCCACAACAGAGAAAGATACAGTTGCTGCTTATGGGTGTGAATAAGGAGCTTCATTGAAACAGCGGAAATAAAGTGGGGGAAATTAGCACTACCAAAGTTTCTTGTGAAATTGGAGGCTTCTGCGTTCTCAAGATGCTTTTTGTGGTTTCTGTTTTTGCCTGTCCTGGCATTCAACATTATGAAGCATTTCCATTTAGGAAAGCTGTCCAGGAGTTCATGCAAACCATGAAGGACTGATCTGAAATGACTGCAGTAGAATGTCCTGTACATTTCATTGAATTAAAATTGCACTGCATTATAATACAAATGTGCAGCTACCTTCAGAACTGTCAAATATTCTTTGGAACTGTATAATATCCAGGGCTATTTTATCCAGCTTGCTGCTTTCTTCCCTCTTTTTTTTATAAACTTTACACTTTTATACAGTTATCCTTTTTATATGCAGTCATTCTTTTCACCAGTATTTCATTTTAAAATGTTTGGCGATTAGGCTGTTCTTTCTGCTTTTAACTTAACAATAGAGTCCACTTCTTCATTTTACTGGAATTAATTTGGCTGTAACCTCCCCAACTGTATCTCAAATACCTCTCACTTTACCGCTGTGGATTTCCCATGCATTACTGAATTTCTGCCACTTTTCAAAAACCTCTTTTCACCTTTACTTCAAAGTCTTCTCCTCTAAGCTCTGATCGTATTTGTGTTATTACCTTTTCTATAGACTCTCATCAGTGTCTTCAGACTTGATGTTATAGCTAGATCCTAGGTGCTCTTCAGCTGCAACCCGATATATCACATTTGGTGTATTTTATAACTATTGGGTCTGGACTAGCCTTTGACTTTTCTCATCATCTTATGAGAGTATTTCTGATGATTGCCCAGCCCTTTGAATATAAACCATGCAGTGAAATTCATAACCATAATTCTGCTCGAGACTTATGATACACCCTATAATTGGGCTGAAGCACTTTTGAACTGCTGCTTTCTGAGCAGAATAAATGTGTACATGAAGACATTATTAGCTGCTATGAAAACGTACCACATCTGTCCACTTATTATACAAGTCCCCTTCATTGTAGTCTTATAGTGGCATAAAATATAATTATACAATAAGGGCATCATCTGTTAAATGACCTTACAAAAGGGGGCAAGTATGTTTTAATTGAATAAATACTGTATCTTGATGTTTGTTGATTCTCAAAACACAAGCAGTAAACTAAAATCCATTTCATAAGCTCCATTTTTCATTCGTGCTTCTAACAGTTTCTAATTTGGGGGTAGTGGGGTCCATTGTAATAAGCACTCTGAAGATTTCTGATCCCAAGTTCCTGCCACCACATTTCTCCTAGACCTGTCAAGCATTTTAAGTAGCCTGCACTTTCCCACACTTCTCAATGAATACTGACATACCTAACTTAAAAGGATTACTTGCTGCTGAGAGGAATTGTAATCCTCTTTTTCCTGCTCTGTAAATCCTCTGGTAAGTAAAAAAGAACGGCTGAGACCTGTTCGGCAATGCAGGGTAATCACCATCTCATAAGATATAGCTCCATACAAAAATAAATAAATTAAAATTTACTTATGGTCACACTTGTCCAGGCACAGAGTCTAGGTGTTTTAATCGACGACTCTCTCATTTCCTCAGCCTTTCAATATTTGTACTATTTTTAAAAAACCCAACATTTCTTATATACTGTACACAGTTTTAATGTCAGCCATTTGTATAAGAGACTGAATCTTATAGACAACACAAGAAAATGTTACTCCACATGATACAGGCAAGAAAACTTGTAAGCTTGTGCTTTTTAGATTTTATTTGTGGTCATGAGCAGCTTATGAATTTCACTACAGAAGAATTGCAGAAGTTCCATTCAAACAATAAAGAAGAAGGATTCATTCTTATTCTTTCCTTGCTTATATGCAACATATTAACTTGCTATTGGTGGTTCAATTTAGGGTTAAATCTAGACTTTGATCTAGGCTTGTCCTTCTGTAAATAAAAGGACTCCTTCGATCTAGAGGCTTCCTCTGGTGGATGCGAGGAGGTGATTTTTACCAATTCCCACCCACCCAGTCCCCACACCACCTTACATACTACTTTGAAGGATCCATTAACTCTCTTGAGCAATTCTGCAGAGCACAGGAGGCTGCAGGAAGAAAGGGGATCAGTGAAAATTGCCCTTCCTTTCCAGTAGCAGGAGCATCCCATTCCCATAAATGTGATGTGTTATGGATCCAAGTCAAAGCCTACATATCTTATACAGCCAAACGATCTGTATTTGGGCTGCCAAACTGATCTCTGGTGTTGATGTTCCATCACCAGGTAGCCACAAAGCATGACACAATGCTTTGTGACCTGGTAGGTGCAGTAACCCTTCCTAAGTACATATGCGCTGGGACAGTTTCTAATGACTGCATCTTGGAGCAGCTTACTATTTCCTAAACTAGCCAGCAACAATACATAAAAATGTGCTGAGTTTTTAAATGGGTCTATGTCCAATTAACAGAGATTAAGGGGTCATCTTTCAGCAACACTTGAACTGCCATGATCTTGCTCTTTGTTTACAGAGGATTGGACACTAGCTTAGCCTAGAAGAACCAAGAGTTCTTCTTAATGCCTTTTTTTTCAGCCGGAACACAGTTCCAGCACCTATCAGGTGGGTGCCATTGTGGGCTAGCACTCCCCACATCAGCTTCTTGCCTTTACGTGCTTCCGAGAAGCCCAAAACAAACATTTCAAGTCAAAATGGAAGCTGTCCAGTGTGTGAGAATCTACACTTCGTCCATCTGGGCAAGCACCGTCTACTCTTAGCAGCAGCAGCAGCATCCCAGAGTCTCACACAAAGTTCTTTCTCATTCCTGCTGCCCAAGATCACTTTTCCTGGAGATGCCATGGACTCAGGGGCGTGGCAGGGGGGCGGGCCACCCCAGGCAGCGCCCTGGGGTAGGGGTGACACTCCGGCTGGGGGGCGCTGCCCCCCACGATCGGTGGCGCCGAAAGCATCTCTCGGCTTTTTTTTAAAAGCGCTTTTCTCCCCGCTGCCGGGGT
This sequence comes from Darevskia mixta, assembly GCA_034641385.1. Taxonomy (NCBI): domain Eukaryota; kingdom Metazoa; phylum Chordata; class Lepidosauria; order Squamata; family Lacertidae; genus Darevskia; species Darevskia mixta. The sequence continues at coordinate 27,552,999 of JAWWNH010000003.1, forward strand.
GGCCAGCGAGGAGGAGGCGGCGGAGGGGTGTAACCCTTTCGCTGCCCGCCCCTCCCCTCGCCCCTGCGGGCGGCTCCGCCCGGCAGTGGGGGAAAAGCGCTTAAAAAAAAATAAAAGCCAAGGCAAGCAGGCTGCTTGTCTTGTCTTGTCTTTTTTTAAAAGGGCTTTCCCCCCCGCTGCCGGGGTGGAGCCGCAGTGACATTGCGTCGTGACGTCACGACGCAACGTCACGACGCCCTGCCCCCAGGGGTGCCTCTGGTCGCCGCCCCGGGTAGCAAGGAGGCTTCCTCCGCCCCTGCATGGACTGCACCTAGGACCTTCTGCATACAAATTATGTACTCTTATCACTGAGGTGTGGACTCTTGGCAGATTAGAGCTGTTCTTCTGTGCTAGGCCTTGCATGGAAATCTTTCTGGGTTCTTTAAAGCACAGATTCCCCATCAGCCACCTCACACACTAAAAAAGGGAGAAAAAGTCATACATAAAGCATGCTTTCCCTCTGGCTTATACTCTGTATCAGTGACGGTTTCTTCATAAGAGTTGGTACTTCTTATATACTATCAATGCTATTCACTTATGAATCTTACTTAGTTTGGTAAATAGCAGGCATTAATAAAAAAAGGAGTACTTTAAGGGTATTTACTATGTAAACCTGCAGGTGAAGAAGATCAGGTTCTTCCCAAAGAAGAGGACATTTTATAGGGTTTCGGCAGTCTCTTTTAAGTATGAAAAGTGGGCTCACTGTAGCCTTGTATAATTTGAATACAGTCCCTGTCATTGCCTGTCATTTAAGTGCTTAATAAACATGTACCCAAAGCTTGTATGTTCCCTCATTTTTCAACTTTCAGTTTCCAGCTCTACATTTTGTGTCCAGCTGCATCCTAAAAAAAAACCTTGAATGTTTTAACTTTGTTTTTATTCTGGCTGTGCTTGGGTTTTTGTTTTTTTGTTTTTTTTAACATCAGACACACACACACACACACACACACACATATATATATCATGACCAACTTTTCACATTGGTTTCTATAGGAGTTAACAGCCATTTTATGTTACAGAATGCAGGGAAGAAATTTGAAAAAGCTATTTTTGTTCTTTTGTTCAACACATACATAAATGCATGTTTGAATCCTACTATAAAGTCAACTCAGCTACTGTTATTTCTTAACTGGGCAGTTTATAACCATGTATGTATATAGAAATATATGTGCCAGCTGAACAGAACACTCTCTAGGCATCTAATAAAGAAAGCCTTGATCCATGAAAGTTTATGCCACAATAAATCTATTTATCCTTAACAGTGATGGGGAGCAGTGAGGATCTGCCAGATATTGTCACAACAGAACTCCCATCATTCCTGGCAATTAGCCATGCTGGCTGTAGCTGATGGGAGTACCAAACCAACATCTGGAGGGTCAAAGGTTTCCCACTTCAGATCTAGGGTTTCCTGAGCCCTAGATACCGTACCCAGATTTTCCAGGAGGTATCCATGTTAGTCTATGGCAGCAAAAGCAACAAAAGAACCCTGAGGTATCTTAAAAGATCAAGACATTTATTATAGCATAAGCTTTCATGGACTTTCATGAAAAGAGGACTCAAAGCCATGAAACTTGATGCCATAATAAATTTGTTAGTCTTTAAGGTGCTGCAAGACTCTTTGTTGTTCTAGATGCCTAGTGTAAGACGCATAACCCGCTTACCAGTTCTTTGAATACGCCATAGTGCTAAAGTACTATCATTGGGTCTTTTTATTACAATTTAATGCACAGATAAGGAAACGAATCAATCAGAAGACCCTCGTCCCTGAAAAGTCATTCCATTTTCTTCTTTCAGTTGGAGCACCTCAAAAGACATAGATTGCGGGGGGGAGGGTTTTATCTTCTAAATTTAGGATATGATTAACTCCTCTTCTAATGCCTTGGAGTGCTTATCCTCTTCTGCAAATTGTCAATATTATCCCCCTTAATTATGTAAACTGAGAATGAACATCTAAAAATGCAGGCAGTTTAAGCAGCAGATATTTATATTTTCACAGCATCTTTCTCACTCTATTTTGATTATTTAAATTTGCAGCTGTCCTCTCATTGCTGAGATTCTTTCTCCACCCACTAGATTCAAACATTTCTCATCTCTTGCAGATTCTTCTTTTTCCTGTTTTCTCTCTCGTTTGGGTGTCATTTAATTTTACAAGGAACAAAGCTTGCCATTATTCTCAGTTTTTCCCCTCTCCTAGCAAAACTAAACAGCAGCCAAAACAACAGCTTTTCTCAGATTTCTATAGAATTTGGAACAAATGAAATCTTGTAGAATTTGGAACAAACAGAAACAAATGAGGAACAAAACAGCGCCAAAAACAGATATACTGACTGTAGAAACATGTTTTTTAAAAATTCATAAAGCAATGATTATACCTTAGGCCCACTTCATACAATATGTCATTTCTGAGTAGGAAATTGCTTGAATCCCACCAGTTGGGGTAAGATCCACCAATTGTGGCTCCCTGTTCTCTATGCACACTGAAATTGTGAAATATGTGAGTATAAACTAAGTTAGGAAAAATGAAGGAAAAGATCGTACTGGGAAGGAAAGGTTTCTTATTACTAAACAATATATTACGCAGTAGTCTATTTCCAGAATAATACTCAAAATAAAAGGCCCAAATAAAGGTGGAAGAGGAACTTGCACCATTGCTGAAATCAAACAATCAAACGTTTGTTTGGGTGCCATTACTAACAATAAAAAACCTCATAAAAATTTAGTTCCTATTTTATGAGGTCGCAATTTTACAGCAAAGCTCCCTGGAGAGGGAATATATCTGTGGAGAGCACACAGAATGGCCTGCAAATGCTACTAGTGCTATTTATTAGAATAAATCAACCAAAAATCAATTGGGGCAGATATATTTTCCCAAAGCCAAATAAGTATTTCTTTGTCAGCCTTTGTTACTAGGTTTGTAATTAATATTCTTTCTTGAAAACAACTACATTTATAAAGTTTTTGCAGAAAATTCTGGTTTGGTTATTGCTTGCTGGGCAGGAATAGGCTTATCTCACTTTCCCAGAAAGAAGCACTGGTATAGAACAGCTATGGAAACTTGCCACGCTGCCCCAGGAACAACATAATGGTTAAAAAAACCAATGCCAGGAAATTATCTGAATCCTCAACCCTAAAATTCAGTTCACGAGACATTTAGAAAAGCTGTTGTCTTTGAGTACTCTGCTCTTGTTTTAGGATTAGATAAGCTCCTTTTCCAAAATCAAACTACAACTACGTTCTTCTTCTCCCCCCCCCTACAACCACAATCTTCTTGAAAGGTTAGCTGTAAAGCAGCTAGCCAACTCATACTGAAACTATCCTTGTTTTTATTCTGTTGATTTGTAATGAAAACTGGTGTTCAGAGATGGGCAAAGCATAGATGTGACCTAATTTGCATCTTTGTTTAACTCCCTGCAGAAAAACACTATCTGCTTCTTGTACAGAGCCTTTTACCATTATCAGTGTATGTTATCACCTAATAATGCGAATCATATTTAAAGATGCAGAAGAAATTCAATTCAGTACACATTTAGATAATAGAATCAGGGTTGGAAGGGACTCTGAGGATCATATAGTTCAACCCCTTGCAATGCAGGAATATACAGCTGTTCCATATGGGGATCAAACCTGCAACCATGGTGTTATCAGCACCACACTCTAACGGTCTAACCAACTGAGCTATCCAGGCTGATAAAAGGAAGGTCATTAATAGACACTGAAAAGATCATAGAATCCTGAATCCATCAAAGTTGCACTTTCCAAAACAATATATGAACCAAAAACACAACTATCCTTCAAAACTACCTTTCACCTACACTTTAAATGTCACTTATTCCAAATAATCCGTTCACTGAATGTTCATCCCGGTTTGATTGCAGGGAAATTGGACGATGTCGGCTATTTATTGAGGATTCATTCTGATCAGTTTGAGGAAAATTAGGCAAGCCTTGCATCAAGTAAATGTTATGCCACACTTCCTAGTGCATTTTCCTGACCCTTACCTTATTGCAGGAAGTCTAATATTGGGGGAAGCACATTTGCTGTGCAAGGGTGCCAAGTCAACTTGAATTGTGCAACTTGAATTTGCTGGTATGCGACTGATCCTACCAGAAAATAGAGACAGTCTGGAAGTGTCCTAAAAGGCCACAAAGAGAGGAAAATATGGTGCCCAAGACTACAGTGCTGCTGGCTGGCTGGGGAGAACCTAAGAAACAACGGGGGCGGGGGTGGTGGGATTGGAAGGCAAAACAATTGATGCATTAATCAGACAGCCTCAGCTGGCTACCTAATGAGGCACGGGGTTAAGAATGTTGGTTTCTGACCTGGGTTCAAATCAGTGATGAGCAATGAGCTTACTAAACAGCGCTCAGCTTGTTAAGTCTCTTAAGCATGAATTCCCTTGCTGGTGGCATAGAAATATACCTGTAAATGACCTGACTCACAGGCTGCACTGAACAAGATAAGGATCATAAACCTTACATGCCAAGTGTGTTATTGAAATGGAGGTTTGTAACGTTTGCTTAACTATCTAAAATTAAACATTTTAAGTGATAGGAACACAGCAGTATGGCATTTCTGCACCTTAGCAGGCGTGCACTCTGCCACTGGCAGTGCTCATAGTAGGGGGGATGTCATCCCACTGTATTTGGGTCTGGCCTAATCTGAAATGAAATCACCACACTTACTTTTCTCTCCAACTTTCAGTACAGGTCACTGCAGAACACCAGTGATAGTGGTTCAGTGAAGGGCATTGTTAGGAGAAGTATCATGGAGTCTAAGCTCTGGGTCTTTTGTGCCAGCCCTCCCTTTTCTTTTCTTTTAAACTCTACTTACAAGACAAATGGGTGCACTGCAAAGTGCAATGTTGGTGAGACACCAGTTACCCGCCATTTTAATTTTCCCAGAAGCATATGTACTTATAAATTAGTATGTGCAAGTTTCATGTATGTTCATATGGCATGTGCTAGTGCCCAGAGAATCCTTAATGTTCCTAGCAATGCCCTGGGTTCAACTAGTCTGATATTTTTTAAGAGGCAGCAAGAAACAATGGTATACTCCTCTCTCAAAACACACTATCAGACCATTTTAGGACATGTTATAGTAGACATCCTGAAACTACCATTTCAGAATGCTGGTGGGAGATCAGAAGTCTGAAAGACTAAAAGATATTAGGTTAAATATTCTCATCACCAATCTAAGACGTTAAGCTTCGGTTTTTATTTCCAACTAAAGTTGCTGCTTTTCCTTTTTGTGCGTTTTAGTTTCCAGACTCTGTTTTAAATAAAAAAGGTATAAAATATGTTTCTAATATTATTACAACTAATTGTTTCATATGAGAGACTTTTTTAAAACTTTGAAAGGACATTTAAACATATTCTCTAGCATGCATGCATGCATGTACAAATCACATCAGTCTTTCTCAATCAGAAGAAAGCACACATATAATATTTGGCACATTCCCTTTTGGCGGTTTTTGTTCGTATTTGGTAGGTGAGGTGGCCAGTCACCAGTTTTACTGGGTCCTGTACAGCAGCCTGAGGTAACGTTGTCTGGCATGGAGATAAAACAGGAGACTTCCCTCTCGTTTCTTCATGCATCAGACAGAGAGGAGCAAGGTCAGAAGATAAAATGGAAGGAGGGCTTTTATTTTAGGGAAGAACAAGGGTTCATTTCTGGAACATGTGTCTTCCATGCAAAAGTTCCCTGGTTCAGTGCCCTAACATGTCCAAGGTAGGACTGGGAAGGCTCCAGGCTGATACTCTGGTGAGTCCTTGGCTATCTCCAAACACTGAGCTAGATGGATCAATGCTCTGACTAAATATACAGCAGCTCCTTTGCTCTTAGCAACCTTATCTGAACAGCAAGTAAAATTAATAAGAATAAAATTCTTCAAAGTGGTGCTAAGGAAAAGGGTCAGGCCTCTCATCAAATATAGTTGAGATATTGTTCTTTGAAGGAAAGTGATCCTGGATAGCCATGTGTCTTGCAAGAGCAGGTAAAACTTCTTATTGGCTATTTTCATGAATATTTACTTCTTTGTGCATCGTTTGAGAAATGCTAGGCCAATAGGATACAATGCAATCCAAGAGATCAATGAGTGAGTTGTTTTTTAAGCCAAAAGCATGCTCGCTCGCTCTCTCCCTCTTTTACAGTGCACCCACTTGTAAAGTTTTGGTACAGTTTCTCAGTTATAAATCTGTGTTGGTTTTTGTGTAGCAACATTGCCATCTGCTGGGCAACAAAATCTACCTTCAATGTTACCCTGTGAATTCACAGGCAGAAAGACAAGTAAATTCTATTTTAAAAGCTCTTTTTCTTTTAAAGAGCAAAGTAAGTTTGACTTCTCTTATTTGCTTTGTTCCCTTTCAAGTATTATTTACATATTTCATTTCTTGATATACAGCCATTTGAAATACAGAGCAGAAATTAGTAGTGTGCAGTGTGGGACAAGATGAAAACCCTACACACAGTGAAGTCAACTTAAATATCATTTCATTTCAATTGCCTTGCTCCCAGCTAACAGGGACCAGATAATTACAAAATGTGGGTTATCTTTTGCCTGGCAATTACTGATAGATGACAGAATCACATATAGAAAGCAACCATTCACATATATCAGACTTTCCCCTACATACTGGAATTTGCTAGAAGTGTCTTAGTCATCTCAAAAAAAAGTTAAATTTACAATCTGCATCTTTTATGTAAACCATATCGATTCCCATGCCACTTTTGTACGTTTTAGTAAGCGGGGGGAAATCAGCACATATATTTAAAATATATAGCACCAAGTGTTTCAGGTAGTTTGTCCCTATGTACAAGAAGCAAAGCATGGCAAACCACCCCCTCCTGGAGGCCATGTGCAAGCTCCAGCCCTTTCCTTATGACTCTGCAAATACTTTGCCTACTTTTCTCTCTTTCATTCACCCACTCACATATGCATGTATGCACACATGTGTACACACACACACACACACACACAGAGAGAGAGAGAGAGAGAGAGAGAGAGAGAGAGAGAGGTTTACATCAACCCAGACCAGCGAACGCTTTGGGTCAAATGGTATTAGAATATAAGCCATATCCAATCTGCAAGCCAGAGGTTCCCCACCCCAGTTTTAAACATTTACATCCTGCCTTTTCCAAATTCAAATACAAATGCAATACAAATATTAAAACATCTTAATCCAATGAAAACACAAAGACCATCATTATAAAAAATCTTCAACAAAATAACATAGGATTGGAAGACAGAACAGCCATAAGAAGCAATTGGATTTCACGAAAGCCATTTAAAATCAGTAGGCATTCAACACCTCTTGACTTAGTTAACTGTAATTTTGGGGCACACAGAAGAGTCTCTGTTAATTACCATAATGCTCTGATAAGATTCGTACTCGAGGATGCAAGCCTTCAGGTACCCTGATTCCAAAATATATAGAAATAGTAGCTGTGATTTTGGAAGTGGCACAGCTTTATTACACCCACCAAAGTGTCACAAAACAGCGTGCAAGATTTTGAGGCCCCCACAACTCTCCACCAGGCTAAATAGTAACTCCTACTAGGAACTTCCATAGTAATGCTTACATGATATTTGGGTTTGCCAGTTATCAGAAGTGATCCTCAAAGACGAAAACAAACGGAAGCTGTTCTCCCTTTTCATCTGTTGTAGATTAATGTAGAAGTGCTTAAACCTTTGGAAATGCACAAAAAGGAATAACAGCGAGAAGTGGTTCTGTGGGGTGCAGCAAGAGAAAAAAAAGTTTTGCTTTTTTAACATTTAGGTAGGAAAATGACTGTACTGAACTGATGCAATTCTGATTCTACTTCAAGTGGTGTTAGTAACTCCATTGAAACAAATAGAGAGGTAATGGAATAAAACAACAGTCATTGAAAAATGTGTATTTATATGCTATTGAATGCTGCTGGCATTTGCTTGCTAGAAATGACTGTTATAAATGCACATGAATTTATCCATAGTACATCGTATCATGGGAAGCTTTGTTTTATTGCTGTTGATCATTCTCTCTTATTATTTCTTCAAAGAAATGCAGGGTTATTATCCCAAGCATTAGCCAGCTGGCCTGCTGAAGTTTCCTTTCTGGATTTTCTTTCTTAAAAAAATTCCCCATAGGCTAATCCAAAATAGTTTTTGGCTGCAGAATGTGTTTTGTCATTACTACCTGTCGATTAGAAATTTTATTTAGCGTAGGTGGTACTAATTGTTTACTACTGGGAACCTTATTAGAATCAAAACTGATTGGAATAAATGTGAGTCATTGCTATGAATAAAGTTGGGTTCTTTTCATCAGATGATTTAGAATTTCTTTGTCCTTTTAATGTTTAACTATTTAATGTCAGTTTTGCTTATAATTGCCTAATCAGCAGTTGTATGATGTTCAAGTGATACATGAAATTGCTCTTAAATCAGCGAGACCCTTAAAGGAGATTGGTGGCACATTATGTTAAACCAGGGATGCCGAACCCCAGGGGCCTTCTAGCTATTGCTTTACTACTTCCATTATTTCCAGCCATTGGCCATGCTGGCTGGGCTGATGGGGGATGGAGTCCACTAACATTTGAGGGTCACTTATTTCCCCATACCTGCACTAAGTAATTGGAATTAACCAGATGTGAAAAATAGGGGCATTTAAGATGTACTGGTCACTTCTAACTTGTTGGCATAATTTGATGCATCGACTTAGGGAACAGATTGTAGCAATAAAAATAGCATCGCCAGTGTTACCTTGCCCTGACCTTCTTTTAGTTTGTTGTGTTTGCAGAGTACAATAAGATTGGCTTCATTGCAATGCTGTTCACTACAAGATGACTGGCTTCCCACATGAACAGAACCACTCTGTCTAACGGACAAGCTTACTTGTTGCACCAGCTTAGGTCATCATACAGGGCGACCAAAGCAGTTTCTGGGCCAAAACTGGGCCAAAACCCCAATTGAAATGGATCCAGAATATCAGTTTCTTCCAAAAGCGTCTGGATCTGGTTTGTGACCACTCGCTCCAGAACCTTGCTCATGAAAGGGAGATTAGCAACTGGCCAGTAGATAGTTGGTTTTCCAAATCCAGAGGAGGTTTCTTAAGGAGTGGTTTTACCACTGCCTCCTTCAAACAGTCCCTTTGCAGCATGGTATCTTGCTGTGAAAATGATTTCCCTTAGTTCTCTACAACAGGCTTCCTCAACCTCGGCCCTCCAGGTGTTTTTGACCTACAACTCCCATGATCCCTAGCTAGCAGAACCAGTGGTCAGAGATGGTGGGAATTGTAGTCTCAAAACATCTGGAGGGCGGAGGTTGAGGAAGCCTGCTCTACAACATACACTGTTGTTTTTAACATACGTGCATTACTGTATACATACATAGATTGCTTTGCAATATAAATTGCTTTGCAATATATATATATATATATATATATATATATATATATATATACATATACATATATTCATTTACGGGTGCCTCTTCCCATTTATATTTTCTTAAATTTTTTTGTTGACAGAGGCAGCCTATGTGCACAAAGACTGCAATCCTAACCACATTTATATCCACAGAAGTAAACCCCACTGAATTCAGTGGTGCTTACTCCCAGAGGTGTGGATTAGAATTTCAACCTTAATCTGCGTCTTATTGTGAATTTTAAAAACCAATGGACTACATATCTCTCATTTTTCTTTTCACGAAGTTATTTAAAGTCCTCTTAAAGTGCTCTTCTTTGTCAAAGTGGGGAGAACCATCTGGATTTGACTCCGCATTTTGACCACCTGAAGGGTTTTTTTTTATCTTGAGTTATAATCAAACCATCCTTCCCCAATTCCTGACTGGGGTAAATGAGATAGGATAACAAATGTATAATGAATTGTGAAATCAAGTAGTGAAAGTAGCTGCAGTCCTAGCCCCTTGGCTGGTAGCATGACGCACTGAATTCAGTGGAACTTACTTCTGAGTAGATATAGTTAGTTTTGCAGCCATGGATAGCTTTGTGATGAGTCATTCGCTTTCATTAACTTTGAAATGAAACATGCAGGGGAGGTAATTGATTTGCAGATATCTGTTGATAGCTAATATATGTGTGTCTGTTATGTGTTACATAAAAAAGAAGTATATTTCCACATCAGTGAACGAAGAAACAGAACAAAATTTGGGCAAAATAAACCAACTGCAGCAGAACATAAATTACTAGATGAAAGTGCAAATGAATATCCGAATGGATTGTGGGTTAAACCACAGAACCTAGGGCTTGCCGATCAGAAGGTCGGCGGTTCAAATCCCCGCGACGGGGTGAGCTCCCATTGCTTGGTCCCTGCTCCTGCCAACCTAGCAGTTTGAAAGCACTTCAAAGTGCAAGTAGATAAATAGGTACCGCTGCAATGGGAAGGTAAACGGCGTTTCCGTGTGCTGCTCTGGTTCACAAGAAGTGGCTTAGTCATGCTGGCCACATGACCTGGAAGCTGTACGCTGGCTCCCTCAGCCAATAATGTGAGATGAGCGCCACAACCCCAGAGTCGGACACGACTGGACCTACTGGTCAGGGGTCCCTTTACCTTTTAACTATGACTTAGCATACTTGACTTAAATCATTTTGAAAAGACTTTCTTGGATATCGTGAATTCAGTTTGGAGCATTTGCAAAAGCCAGTCAGTATGCCAAAATCACTGAAAAAGCTAAATACTGGTCAGATCACCATGCCCTCAAAATGGTTGCATTAATCTCGTTTATTTGAAAGTCTCCATTTGTGGAGCCTTAAGCATAGCTATTATTAAACTCATCTGCCTGTACTTGATGCTCATCGGCTACTCCAATCCAAGAAGGTAAGCAACTTTGGATAAATGAAAGGGGTTAGTTAGTAGTGCTGAATCCATTCACAAGATCCAGTTTATTTTCTGCAGTGGAACCAAGGCAATGGAACACTCTTCCAAAGGATGTTTGCCAGACCCCACTACCACTTGCCCTTTGACAAGTAGCTAAGGCACACATCTTCCATTAGGCTTCCTTTTTTAAAAATCCCCTTGCATTTTATATCAACATTGTATTTGTAATGCAGTTTTAGTTTAATTTACAAATGTATGAAGTTTGCTATATTATTTTAATTTTTGATTATGCTGCTTATACTGAGAGCAGGATGGAAATATTGAAAGTAAGCAAACGGACAAAAGAAGTCTTAAAGCAGTAACAGAACCGGTTTAAAAGCAAAATGAATATGACCACTTTCTGCCTAAACCTAATTATCCAAAGGTGTAATTCAGGACTATTTGCAGCAGAGTTACTACTTAATTGAGGAAGCCCCTCTTAAAAACACTGATCAAATGAACTGGATAAAGCTACTTCTAAATTATGATTTCTGACACTGTGGTTATAAATTATGGTTTGGGGACAGAAATACGTAGAAGGTAGCGATGTAGAAAACACAATCTGGCTAATTTTAGAATATTTAATCACATATCTGCTGTTCATACATTAAAGCATCTGAACAGAGGATTTCCATTTTGTGAAACAGTAATTTTTTTGCTATTAAACCCTCTTTTCTCCCCTCTGTACTTCTGGCTTAAATGAATGTTGTGGGGACACATGTCTGGCTTGGTGAATTTGAGCACTTAGCAATACTAAGACCAGATGCCTACTAAATAGAATGCCAAATAAAAGTGCTGGCATCATCCATGTTTTGGACAAATGATTGGATGATGATGATTCCATGGCAACCTGCTCTGCAGGTACTTGGAAAGTACTGATACAGTCCACAGAACGCTCTGCCCTTTCATGAATCCTAAGGAAGGGACATCATCCGAAACCAGCATCAATTTCCTATAAGCAACAGAACCCTCAAAGGGGCCACTGCTGCTTCTTGCCAGCCGACTTGCTAGTTTCTCTGACCAGAGACAAACACATTGACAAACTAACTGTAAAGCTGTTATTTCTCTCACACATCTCCATTCCAGGTTTAAGAAACATCAGCGGATTACCAGTGCGCACTGAGTAAACTCCATTAGCTATCAATCTATACAAAAGCCTACAAGTGATCATCTCAATGCTTTCCAACACAACTGCATGACTGAACAATAAAGGGGAAGAGTGCCATCCCAAGTCTAATAAAATGCTGCTCTCCACATAACCTCATCCACTCCTGTCCTTGAATTTTTGTCATGGCAAAAGTGTCAGTAACACAGGCAAGCCTACAAACTCTTACTTGCCTTGCTTTGAGGAAGAATCCTGCATCTGTAGGGTACTTCCACAGACTGAGACATCTAGGACCTCAAACATTTTAAGGCTTATGGTCTAGTAGTACCAGTAGTACCTTGAAAATATCCTGAAACTGTTCCAACTCCAGCTATAGAAAAATAGCCAAGAGAACAAGAGTTTTATGCCATTTTTTGTGTGTGTATCCCAAAGTTCCTGGTGCAAAAATTGTTTGATGAGACAGGACTCCCCTTTGTAGAAACTATGCTAATTCTTTTTCAGCAAGACTGGTTCTTCTATATGCTTGGTATTTTTATCTTGATCTATGTTTTTCACCACAACAGACAGTGAGCTTACCCACCCACCTCAATTGCTTAAAAAAATAGTACATTGGCCACTTTCCAGTCCTCTGGTATGGAAGCTGATTTTTAAAGACAAGTTGCATATTTTTGTTAGGATAGCAACAATTCCCCCAATGAATTCTTTAAGAACTCTCTGGGGGATTCTACTCAGTCCCAGTGATTTGTTACTTTTTAATTTGTGATTAAAGTCTTGAACTTCAACTCTTGTGACCAATATTTGCTTACATTCTGGAAACCTCATTCCTGAAAAGGTCAATTTGGGCCCAGGTATCTGCCATGAATCTTCTACAGCAAACAAAAGATGCAGAGATATAAGGTTTCTATCACACACTTGTGCAGCAGTATGGGAGACACTCAAGCACAGTCAGATTCCTTGTTCCATGGACCACAATGGGACGAATGCATGCAAGTAATATCCCAACAGGATGTTGATTTCTGAAGACATGTACTATACATACGGTACCCTCCAATATTACTCAGATGAAAATAGGGACATTCTGTTTTACCTCAGGAAGCTTCTCCCTCATTTGTATATGACGTATATGTGTGAGGTGAGATCAAACATGGGAAATGTATAAAATCTCCCAATTAGCTCTCTATATGGTGATATATTTTGCCCTGCCTATGAAATGTAATTTAACAGGAAACAGTTGCTGTAATTCGGAAGAATCACGAAAGGAGAGAAAAAACGAAAGAAGGAAAAAAGGGGAAGAGAAGAATGGAAAGAAAGAAAGAAAGAAACAGGAAAGAGAAAATGGAGCAGAGAGAGAAAAAGAAAATGAAGATGAAGGGAAGGGGGAATGAAGAAGAAAGTAAGGAGGACTGGGGAGAGGAAGAGAAGAAGGAAGGAAGGAAAGGGGAGAGGAAAGGGAGGGGGAAGAGAAAGAAGTGAGGGGGAAGGAAGAGAAAAAGATTGGAAACTGAGGGGAAGAGAAGGCTTGGGGGAAGACAAAAGCAAGGAGACAACCCAAGCCAGTGAGAAATGGAAGTGGTGGAGGAGAGAGGATAAGGACATTTTTGGAAAAGGAGAAAAGAAGAAAGAGAATCAGAATTGGTGGCAGGGTTAGGAGAAAGAGAGGAAATATAGGCTGGAAAAAGGTGTGGGGGGAGAAGTGGGCGCAGTTATCATGATGGGAAGGTATTTCGCCAAAGAAAGTTAATTGTGAATGGTGCCCCCCCCCGCCTTTTAATAACCTGCAAAATGATGGATGAATGAATGAAATTATAAATGGAAGGAATTTTGTTTAAAAGGGGCAGGCTTAAGAGTGGTGGGGATTTTTTTTTTATTCTTGCGGGCCAGGGGTAGAATTTCTTATTGGTTCTCCAATAAGGAGAAGATTCTAACATATGCAGGGAAAACCTCTGCCTGACTTCTCCCTTGCCCCCATATGCCTTCCTCTCCATCGCCCTCTTTCTCTTGCCTGGTCACACATTCCTAGGCTCTGTTTACTTAGGGGGCAATGCATGTGCTGAATGGTGGGTGAATGGATCTGTGTAGCAAAGGATGGGGCTAATGTGTCATTGTGGTGCAAAAAGCAGAATAGGGAGGAATTGTGGAGGTGGGGAGAATTATGATGGGGAGAGGACAGGGAGGAAAAGGGAGAGAGCAACGGCACTTCCAGCATCTCAGCAGGGTAGGCTCCTATTTGGAAAGCACTCTCTCCCTTCTCCTGTCCTGCCGGGTGCTGCAGGCTCCCAACCTTTGCTCACACATGCCCTCCACCACCAATGTTTGCTTCCCCCACACCGTGTCTTCTCCTCCGCATAATGTACCCATGGGCAGGGGCAGAAGACGGGGAGCCAAACTACTCTTAAAGGGACCTTGGGTAAAATTGCAGCTATGCTAGACCTCCCCCCTGTAAAAAGCAGCTCAAATCAGGGTGACTCCTCGTGGCAAAGGAAGAAGCCGTGATGGCTTAATTGTTTCTGCGGTGGCGCCAGCAAATTCGGGGCAGCTGAAGGGTATGTCATGGGGTTATGTTATTCACATATATATTACTGCATGGAGGGTTCTCACCATGATAAAGCAGTACCCAATATTGGGGTGTGTGTGTGTGTGTGTGTGTGTGTGTGTGTGTGTGTAAAGGACACCTAAGAAAGTGAGGGTTGTGTGTCTTATCAAGGCCTAACAGGGTGAAACAAGGACTAGCTGGCACTCTTGGTGCTGACTTTCGTTTAGTTGTAGAGGGATTAAATTACATTCTTCACTTCAATTTAATGCATTTTAATGTTTATTTCTATATATGCAGGACTCCTTAATTTAACATAATTATTGAGATGAACTTCAGCTAACATTACAAGAAAATTGTAACTTGTCATAAAACAAGAGGCCCATATTGTAGCTGAGCTGTTAACACACTGAGATACCCTGTTAGAATATCTTAATAATGCAAATAAGTCCTCCTCACTCCCCACTATGATAATGCTTTGGTGGCTTGATTAATTATTATGAAGCCAAATGGCTAACAAAAGAGGGTATAAATAAAAATATCTTCTCATGTCCAATAAAAGAGTGTAAATTTTAACTACGGCGCATGACAGCAAGTGTAAGCAAGAATTATACACAATGCAACTCACTGAATGAGTTAATATGCTCAGGGCCTTTGTTGCTAGAAATAGTTTGCTCTGTATTATAATCATCCATTGTAGCTGCACTCAGCTGCAATTTTGGTTTCTCCTTTCAGTGTATTCAATGACATTTCTAGTACAGCGCAGGCTTCCAGTGCTAGTTATGCCTGACATAAAGGGATGGTGTCTGTACAGGTGCACCTAGACACTTCAATCCTCACATTTTTAAGACCCTCTCAGAAGCAGGGGAACTGAGAACGTAAGTAGACTTCCCTTTTGGAAAAGTGCCACAGGTTCCATAGATTTAACTTCAGATTCTTCTGTTGAGTCTGAAGTTAACAGAGAGGGCTTGGTAAAAGCAAGGGACAGCCTATGAAACAAGACGTTTGGTAGGAAATTTGGAACAGACAAAAGGAAGTACTTATTCATCCAACGCGTGATTAATATATGGAATTCATTGCCAAAGGATGGGGTGGTGGCCATGAGCTTTAATGGCTTAATATCTAGTACTAGGCAAACCATTGTTTGTTTGGAATACAGTACTTATATCTCACTTTATAGCTCTGAGTGGCAGGGGCGTTCCGTGCCTCTCGGCTACCCGGGGCGGGAAGCCGAGAGGCACCCCCCGGGGGCGGGGCGTCGTGGCGTGTACATGGCGGCGGCTTTGGGACTCTCCCGAAGACGCTGCTCGGCACCTGTTGGTGCGGCAGCTGCTCGTGCCGCCGCTCCAAGGGAATGCCAGGCCGGCAGCGGCTTGGGGACTCCTGAAGCCGCTGCCGGCATCCCCTTGCAGCGCCGGCATGAGCGCCACTGCTCCAAGCGGGTGCCGGGCGGGCAGCGGCTTCGGGACTCCTGAAGCCGCTGCCGGCACCCCCTTGCAGCGCCGGCACGAGCGCCGCCGCTGCAAGGGGGTGCCGGGCGGGCAGCGGCATGCAGGAGAGGGGCGGCCCAGCAGCCAGGGGGGTGTCACCCCCTCGTGGCTCTGGTCCGCCCCTCTCCTGCATGCCGGGGCTCCGCCCAGGGAGCCCAGCCAGTGGTGGAAAAAGCTGCTGAACGGGGGAAAGGAAGACAAAGCAGGCGCTTGAAAGCGCCTGCTTTGTTTTCCTTTTTCGCCCCCTTTCAGCGGTTTTTTTCGCCGCTAGCTGGGCTCCCTGGGCGCAGGCTCGGAGCCCCGGCATGCAGGAGAGGGGTGGACCAGAGCCACAAGGGTGACACCCCCCTGGCTGCTGGCCCGCCCCTCTCCTGCATGCCGCGGCGCCGCAAGCCAGCCAGCAACGGGGAGGAGCCCGAGGCTATTTTCGGCGCTGCGCTGCCGGGGCGGAGCCGCAGGGGCGGCCAGTGAAGGGGGGTGACACCGCTCCTCACTGGCCGCCCCTGCGGCACCACCCCGGCAGTGCCAAAAATAGCCTTAAAAATTTTTTTTAAAAAAAATTTAAAAAAAAATTAAATTTTTTATCGGATTTTGTCACCCCCTGCTGGGTGGTGCCTGGGGTGGCCCCCCCACCCCCCTTGCTACGCCCCTGCTGAGTGGCTCTCAAAGCAGTGACGTTGCATCATTTGCCAGAGCCCAGTGCATGTGCAGAGGTGGGTGGGATGTGGAGGGCGAACAGAACCCAACGGCACCAGCCCAGCCGTTGCTGGTGCCGCTGTGGAGACATGCACACTGGGCAGGGGCAGGGCGCAGAGCTTTCACAGAGCCCACTGTGCCAGCCCAGCCCTCACTACCGGAGCAAAGTAGGGCCACGCTGCACTGTTTGCCCACCTGCGCAGGGAGAAGCAGGGATGACACTGGCCTTGGTAGGCAAAACCCTCTGACATTGGCTGGGCGGCCATTCAACAAGGGGACTGGGGATGCAGCAGCGAGGCCAGGCCCAGAGACTGCCGGAGGCAGGCAGGACGGGATGTGGATCCCTGGTTCGTGCCCCCTCAAAATCATGCGCCCAGGGCTACCCCCCCCCCCGGCGCCCTCCCACTATGCCTGTCTCAAGCAGCTGACCAAAGATTCTCAAAATAAAACCATACTCAAATCTGGTACATACCAGTCTAGCTTTGATGGCTTTAAAAAGGGAGAAGAAATTTATTCACATGGAGAATATTGGGTAAGTATTTCCAGTGCCTTCCCCCCCCCTTTTTTTTTGGACAAAAATATGAGGTGCCAATGCTCACATGTTGATAAAAGTGCCACAAGTAGCACAAAAACGGAGAGGTGAAAGTGCTCCTTACCGATGAGCACTGTCCCCAAAAAGCACAGGGTCTTTCATGACAAATCTTTTCTGTTTAGGATGTCGGGAGCTATAATAGGAGGCTTTTGATAAGGAGATTAAATCAACACACTTTTGCCTAATGAAGAACAGTTAAAAATATATAATAACCACTTAGTCAACCATTTCCTTTGAGGTTCACTCTCCCACCAGGTTGACTCACCAGAATATAAACCCACAGTAGGGGGATCTAACTTGGAGACAAATACAATGAATCATGTGATTTTGACAAACAATTTACTCTGTGGGGATACCCCTAACTCACCACTAGCATTCTTTCATTGAGACCATTTTATTTTTCTTTGCCACAGCAGGGACAATAAATTCCCCTCATTTTTACACCAAAACAACCTTGCCAGTCCAAGTGAGAGAAGAATTTGGCCCTAGCAGAGGGAAAGGATGTCATCACTCTTGAGATCCTAAATAGATGTGCTGCTGGTTAAAACCATGTGTATGTATATTTTCTTTTATGTTATTTTGATTTTGAATTCAAATGGATCACAAATGGTTTGCGGGGGGGGGGGGTCAAGGGGGGAGAAAGTAAAGAATTCAGAGATTATGAACAAAGGATCGGCTTTCATTCATTCAGCTCAGTAGGCTGTTGCCCCCAGCAGGTGGGTTCAAGTTGTTTCACTGTCACATCAAAATTTTACAAGTCAATACATTCTGAAGTTTCATTGAAAACCAGAAATTAACATGATGCATAAGCAGCTTCCTTTATATTTGCCACATTTTAGTCATTTAACACTTGCATCACTAGACTGTGATTAAATGTACTTCTGTTTTTATCTGGGAGGTGGAGCAAGGCCTGGATTTTATCCCCTCTGGTTCCTTTACTGCCCCACAGTTGACCACAGTTGACTGCTGCTTATCTGACAGGCCTATGTGTGCACCCAGCTGGATTGGCGCCACATACACAACACAGGGGTTTCCTTCCCAGTGCTCTTGTTGTCAAAGAGATCCATGTACTCTTGTAACCAGTGGTGTTTGCGGTGGGGTGGAGGGGCATGGGAGCACATGCCCCCTCTAATTCTAAATGTATTTATTTATTTTCATGTGCATAGATACACACATTTCCAGCAAGTCAACAAGAGGTTTAGAATGACCTCTGCAACCACTCCTATCGCCAATGGCTGCCAGACTTGGATTCTCTGCACTTTTCTGCAGGAGAGCCATCCCAGGCCGGTAGACAGCAGATGAATGCTACTTGTTATGATCTATTTGCTTCCGCTTCTGCAAATGTTACAAGATTTGGAAAGGCTAAAAACACAATTATAAACAAAGGAGTTCTGGTGCCTTTTTATGATCTGGTGAGGAGCTTGGGAGTGCTGCTGGACACAGCCCTGCTTTTTGAAGGGCAGATGGGGGGTGTTAGTAGCCAGGAATAGAAACCAAAGGTTTCCATCAAGGCTCTTGGGAAATGGGTTGCAAAAATCCTTTACTTGGGAAAGAGACACTAAGTGCTACGGTGCCTTTGATTGTCATTATTGCATTTTATTTTCCCAGCCAGTAGTATGAAAGGTACAGGACACATTCAGTACTAGGTACAAAAACTTCAATTAAGTTTCAAGAGAGCACTCACATATTGGATGGCATAGTGGTTCTCAGGAAGAGGCTTCTCACTTCCTTTCTGTCACGAGCAGGAAAAAGGTGCCAGTTGAACAGCGACCGAAAAAGCCACATGCAAATGCTATAGAGGAAAATGAACAGAAGCTGTACTATGTGAAATGTAGTGGACTAAAAAAAATAAATACAAAAATATCTGTGTGTTTTCAGAAAACCACATAAGCATTGTCTCCCAATGCAAGCAATCAGCAGGATCAAGCAACACGGACATCAACTTTTATTGTTTGTCTTGGGATAATAAACAAACATTCTTCTGTGAGGTTAGATGTAATGAAAATGAAAGCACATATACAAGAGTTACTGGGGATAATGGAACAACACAGGAAAACTAGTGAGCAAACCTTTAGCAAAATAATAAAGTGCAATTGGCAGATGAAGTTGATGTGGAACTTATAGCACCTAGACAAGAGAAAAACCATGCCACTCATCACAACCAATCTGCATAAGAGTTCTACCAGTGGTCCATCTACATTTCCTACCTGCATTTGTTTATTACATCAGTGAGGACTTGTTTCAGTGATGAAACCCAACCTGCTTACAGTTTTCTCAGATTTACCACACTGAAGAAAAAGTCATTCAAGCCCATGTCAATTCCATTCAGGAACGTTACAATTTTGAAAACTTTGTGGGTGTATCTGTGACTCTGTATGTGTTGTGGGCAAACAGACATAACAAAGAAACAGCCTTACTGATCTATTGGAACACACCAAACTGTTCCAAGCTATTGAAATAGCCATCCTTGCAGCACTTTCCCTCCCAGGTACGGCACACACAGTTGAAACAAGGCACTCTCAAACAAGGAGCTGGCCCCCACAATTTGTTACACCCCAATTGCTAGACTCCTGTCATTAACGTATACTGTTTTCTTTCAGGGATCTTAACATGTGGGACACAACTCTCCCATCTAGAAATCTTCTTTGCTGCTCCTGTTTCCTCCCACATTTTCCCCCCTGGTGCCATCACTGCCCCAAATACACATACTGGAGGGATGCAGCTTGATGGTGCTCATGCGTCTTCTTTGTAATGTGTGTTTGGATCTCATACAGTATAATTTTTTCATTCTAAATATAGTTAACATTTAAAATTGTTATAGAAGGCAAGCAGCAGTAATCATCTTCTTTGCCCTAATGCCTCTCAAATTGGCAGATTGGAGTGCATATATGCATCAAAAAAGGCTAAATAAAAACCCAGAACCAAGTAGCACAAATGTTGAAACTATGAGAGTAAAACCAAACACACAAATCTAGAAATACCATACAAAAATGGATTGAGGGAACAGGATTCCCCCCCCCCCCGCCCTGCTCCAACCTAATAAAATATCCTTCATAAACTGCTGATAGTCTATGGTTAATGAAGTAATGCTGAAAGCTGACCAGTGTATTGGAAATGAATACAGGGGGAAAGAAATTATTATACACAAAATTGGCAGAACAGAACAGTGTGTCTATTAAGCAAAAGGAAATAGGGTGTAGCTGAATATTTTCTCTGACCAGCTGGTGAGAACAGATAGGGAGCAAAAGAAAACTGTAAAATGTAAAGCAAAAAAAAAAAAAAAAGACAGACATGATGGATGTCCTGTGGAGAACTAAATAAAAAAACTGCTGATATTGTACAAGTTCAGGATGTTGTCATTATCATTATTTTGCAAAGCAATGATTGGTCAAGATCATTTATCAGATATTGTTGGTGGAATGCAAAAGTCCTTTACCAGTTACTTCATGAATGGTATAGTGAAATATTCATATATTATTTTTCTAAAATGCAAAGTTTATTGGTTTTTGAGTTTTTCATAACAGTACAAAGAAGGAAAAAGAAAGCATATCAGCAAAGGATGTCAATTCACAATACCATTTTGCAAAATCAGGCGCATGTGGTCAAAACCAAGTATTAAAAAGAAGGAAATGGTGAAGGGTGGGTTGGATAGGCGAGGGGGATGTAGGGCTTTGGCAAAGCCCATATGGCATGTATACCATGCAAATAGTTCAAAATAGAAGGTCTCAGATCTTTGCACCTGCAGGCACACATAGATTTTTTCATATGCTGCAAGAGATGAAAGGGCCTCCAACCAACAAGCTATCAGAGGAGCCTCATCCAGTCCTTCCATTGCAGTAAAACTAGCCACTTAATCAGCAATAATGTGTAGGTGGTTTTGCTGTCCAAATGAATTCTTGAGTTTTGCTCCCATCTTTCTCCCTGCTGCTATAAAGGGTAGCACTGAGACTAAGATGGAGAATCTGACAGATGTTGATGGCAGAGAATCTGACAGATGTTGATGGCAGACTGAAGTTGCTGGGGCAGTGTCCCTTTCACCCAAACAGACCAGCCTCCATTCCTGTCATGGGATATTTATATACAGAAACAAGATCTGGGGGTAAATATTATTTTTTACTTCCAATATCCTTCCTATCTAGGAAAACGGGAAAGAACTCCAAAATCTAAACTCTGTTCAATATTCTTGAATAATTATTCATGATTGTCAGTTTTTTTATATCTATAAGCCAGTGTAAGCCAAATTCCAAGATACTTTATAGTTTTTGCCAACAAATGTATTTTTGTTATTTGGAACCAATTGTTTCTTCGTGTTTTCTTGTAGCTTTACTCCCAGGCTTCAGATTTACTAGAGTTTATTTTATATCCCATATTTGTGCAGTGTTTTAATGAATTTTCATATGATTTTTTTTATATTTACTGTAAGTCACTGTTACGGGGCAGCATACAACTGCTATTGATAAAGAAACAATAAATGTTCAAGTGAAACTTCATTTAAAACGTTTTTTAAAAGCAAATTGATCACGGTGGTGGAAACAAATGAAAAAAGTTTATTTCTCAACCATGGCTGCACATCACCACTAGAGGGTGCTCCCAGGGGAAATGTCACATTGCTGATGCAGCATTTTTTCCCCTCAGCCCAAACTGAAAGCAGAGAAGAGCACAGAAGCATTTGGGGGGGGGGGGGGGAGTCCACAGGTTAATGGCCACTAGAGGGAGACTTCACTGACTCTGGGAAATTGGGGACATTGATCAGAGACAATTCTGGGGTTTGAGCCATTCAGCCATTAATGTATTTGAGGCAGGAATTGTACTCTGGATTTGGAGGACTGAAGACATCTAGCAAATGTAGATTTGCAGATTTATAGGAAGTCCCAGAAAATGTATATAAAGAAGTAGGAAGGCACTTTTAAAAAGCCCCAAAGCTCTAAGATAGCGAATGGGAGAAAATGAATTCATAAAGAGCAGAAAAAACAATAAGTATGCTTTGGAAACTTGAAACTAATGCACAATATTAAGTACTGTACTAAGGTTGACGAATTTCAAAAAGTAAAAAAATCAGGACACCCCAAAAGTTGTTTTTACAAACGCAATTTTTCGATTGACTTCCCTAAGATCCAGGACAAAACACACCACCTTTCGGAAATCCTCCCCCCCCCCCCGGGACGTCAGTCCCCCTTTGAAATCCCGGTAATGTCCAGGAAATTCCAGACCTATGGCAGCCCTATTAAGGACAGAAGAGAGTTCTAAAAAATGCTAGGAAAGTAGGTTGCATGATTCACAACTGTACAGAAAGGAGGACCAGATTAAAATGGTTCAGTAGGGTCAGTTAATGGAATATTTCAGAGCATATAACACAATTTCAAAAATGTGCCCATGGGGAATGTTTTCTTTGCAGGGTTGCCAACTTGAATGAAATATTGCAGGGGCCCAGGTAAGCCCCGCCTCGCATAATCGATCACATGACACAGTGTACACACACCATTTGAATGGCATTGCCCATCAACTTTGTGGGGGCCTAGCCCCTGCAAATGTTTTATTGTGGGGGCCGAAGCCCCCACAACCCCTAGGAGTTGGCTCCTATGTTTCTTTGTATGTGTACAACCTATTGTCTGTTATATTGCTCTCCCTCAGCACAGGCATCACTTGCCATCTGTATCACAAGTCACAAAACCGTTTTATACCAATTCAAGCGTTCTCCGTTCACCAACTTTCTGCCACCAATATCACAATTCTTTAGGCAGAGTTAAGCAAAGGAAACTTCATTGACCCACACTGGTAAGTCAGATGCCTTCCCCAGGTTTTGCCTCTGAACATGAAAGATCCATTTCTTGAATCCTCCCTTTAATACCCTCTAAAATCATTGCTATGTGGAAGTTATTTCATTTGGAATACCATTTTCAGAGGTTGAAATCAGTTACAAAAGCATGAACATCTTTTCTCTCCCAGATAATCTATTTTGTGGTTCCTTTTGAGCACTTTTATGCACTTTAGAGAATCTGCACAAGCTAAATCAAACAACTGGGTTAAATCTCTATATTAGATGCCTACAATAGCAGTAGTTTTTGAAACTGACCTAAAACTTCACATCTTTATGACACTTCAGTCATGGATGCAATTCCTATGTCCTTCAAATGCAACATGCCCATTATTACACAGGAAAATTTGTTGGAAACTGAACTCATACCTCCAAATCATCTTGACTATGTGTGTTTGTTAAGACTATGCATACAGAATCTATTCCCTAGATTCCCAGAACCAAGATGTTTTGATTGGGAAGTGAAGTTACTTGTCTTGTCAACAACATTTATAATTTGACTTTACAAAGCGCAGCTCTGTAACGTGTGTTATTTGACCAAAGGAATCTGCAGGCTCTAATCTAGCTTGTTAGTAGTCTGAAAAGTGTGGTTTGCATGAAGCTGCATGAATCAAAATGAATTATGAATCTGAAAATTGGCAATTATGTTGCATCACACAGCTCAGAGCACAATGATAAACCACAATCCAGATTTTTCAGTTTAAATGGTTTTACATTCATGCAAGCAAATTAACCATAAAATGGTTGTGGGGGGGAGAGAAAAACAAAATATCCCAAGAAAGAATAAACTGCAGATAATAAGCACCAATCTGGTGTTGAATGCTGCCCAAGATACCAATTGTTTTAAGTCACGACAAAGACAGCTGAATGCTCATCTTGTGGATATAGAGCATGGATGATTGCTTACCATGAGTATCTTCTCTCACAAATAACAGTTTTTTCGCTCTTAATTTTCTGCTAAATTGGAAGCTAACTGCTTCCCACATTGTCATTGGAACACCTGCAGCTGTGCTGGATTTCTGTGCACCATTTCTTTTAGGTAAAACAGCACTCCACTTTCCTTCAGTTCCTCATTATGCTTATGTCTTCCTTTCATTGCGCTACAGCACTAATGATTCAGGCAGGCTGGTCAGTCATTAAGTGACAAGCAAATGATACCGTATGCAACGTGTGACTAATCGGTCTGAACAAATGAAATCACAGACTTGCTTTTCCCATCATTCATTTCCCAAACAGTAGCAATGTGGTGCACAGCAGGTAGTTCAGTTAAAACCAGCCTTGTAAAACAAATTTCCTGCAGCCGTTTTAAGTGCACGCGCTGTGATGGGTTTGAGATGCTGCAGTTAGGAGTCTGTGCCCAAGGGAATGAAGAAAGGTTTGGGGTGGAAGCAAAATAGGGATGCAGGGGAGAAGGAGGAGGAATCCTCAGTACATACATTACTGTAATTAAGGGTTTAGTATCTTATTGATGTGGTTTCTGTTTGGATAGCTCTCAGAAATGACTGTTGCATTAGCAAACCCCAAACATAAAGCACTTATCATGGAATGAGCAAGGAGAAAAGGGAACACTTGTTTCAACCAAATTTTCAAAGATGCGTGTTTAATATAATCTAAAACCAAAAATATTTACTATATGCAAAGCATGACACCATTTTTAAAAAGCAGGAGAAATAAGTGGAAAATCTAAAAGCTGGCCATAATTCTATTTCATATGGTTTGGAAGCATTTAATATTTTCTTGTGAAGATTTTTAAAGTGACAATATATTTGTTAGCTATGTTTGTCAACATCAGACTGATTTGCACAAAATTTACCAATCATAACTGAAATTAGAATATTGTTATATTTGGGACATTTTGTCCAAATGCCCACCTTCACACTTTCAGTTATCCCATTTTTTGTTCTGGTTTTACCTACACTACCCTATTCCAGGTGGTGATTTTTTACCCAGTGCCTTCCTGAGAATGATCAGGCAAAATGAGATCACATCACCTCTATTCCCAGGGCGGGTGGCACTGGTTGTGAGCTACCAGGCCAAATTCAATGTGTTGTAGTATAGAAAACCATTAAATGACTTCAGGGTCAAGTACTTCTAAGAGCAACAAATTTGAAACAATAAATGAACAAAAGTTATGGTGTGAAGGCAGCTTTACATGACATTGGCTATTGTATGGAGAGAGCTGTCTGTGTACATTGGTTCATAATGTGGATTTGGTAATCTTTTTTGGTCAGGGATGCTTGTTGCAGTGTGAGAAAATCATAATGTGTGCCCTGATCCAGCTTTTGTGTGGGCAGGTTGGACTACAATCCTGCAGTCCGTTCCAGTCCTATGAGTCTATCACGCCCAGCCATTAAGATCTGAGAATTGGTTTAGATCCAGGATTCCAGATATTTCCACAAATGATGTGGATGTATCTACATTATTAAATGATGTGAGTCTACACTACCAATATATACTGGTTTTATTATATCACTTCAAGTCTTCCCCAAAGGATCAGACAGTTGTAGTTTGGTGGGGTACTGACAATTCTTTGCTAGAGATTTCTTATAACATTTGCTGCTGTAAACTATAAAATGATGTCACAGAAATGTGGAGCAAACAAACCTTACTAGAACTTGGCTTGAAATTGCAGCAGCTGCCCCTAGGTTCAGTTTTTGCCTGTTTTCAGAACTGCTTTCCTCCATGCACCCATTCATCAAATACTCTAGTTCTAACTATCATCACATCTCCCATGAAATGAAATATTACTCTAGGAGATTTTCCTCTTTCTCTTTTGATATAGTGATAGGTGTCTTACAGAACATACCTAATCAGAGGTTAGCCCAAAATGAGTTCAAATGAGAATTTCTTTAGGGGCACTTTGCGGTGGAACCAGTTCATTAGTTCTGTAAATACACTATTGCTTGTCTGTGTTTGGTGCAAGTATATCTGGGTTTTCTGTTGTTATATACATCAATGGGGTACAATGTTCAGTACTTGGCAGATTTCTTCTAAAGCTCCTGTAAACAGCTGCATCATTATTTTGAACCAAACACAATCTTGGCATCATACTGTTGTTCATTTTGTAGATATCTTGCAGATTTCCACACTTAATTTTTATAGAGGGCAACTGGTTATTTTTCATATTTTGCAGAGCACAAAACATGCATGTTGGTCCACCAGGAAAAACACACACCAAAAATGGCAGTATTTAAGTAAAGAAGTTACCCTACTGTTACTTGGATGGGGGATATTTCTGCTGCTTGACATATAATACCTGATTGTGCACCAGGTTTTTAACCTTCCCAAATACAGAGCTTCTTAAACCCTTATTTTACCTATGCCCTATTATTCTTATATGTGGTATTAAGCACTTATTTTTTTACATCTTTTGAAACTATTGATCAGATAAGTTTAACAACTACCTACTGTAGATAAATCCATGAAGAGAACTTTTTCCACAGGGAGATCTGCTTCACACCTTCTTTATTATTGTTTAGGTGTCAGGTGATTTTGGGCTGTGATATTCAAACTTATTTCTTAAAAATATATATATTTGATATATATATCAAAGAGAACAACAACTACCAGACCTTTAGAAGACATCTGAAGGCAGCCCTGTTTAGGGAGGCTTTTAATGTTTAATAGATTACTGTATTTTAATGTTCTTTTGGAAGCCGCCCAGAGTGGCTGGGGAGACCCAGCCAGATGGGCGGGGTATAAATAATAAATTATTATTATTATTATTATTATTATTATATATTGGATAAGATAAAACATATAAGAATAGAAAACATCCAAATAGAAAAAAATCTGTTGCAGCTTTGGGATTCCAGCAGCTAATTAAAAGTACATCTTTTCCCTTTATCTCAAACTATTTCGTGCAGCAGGGCTTGTTGCACTGTTATGATAGTCCTTTCTATATGCACTTGAGTTGTGACATCCTTTTGTTTAAATATAATAACCATTTCCATCTAAATGCCCAGCCATCAATCTCTCCCCACAATGGCCTCCCTCATAACATTCATCAGTGCTCTCCTAACTGTCACTTCTAACTGCCATCACCTGTTTCTCCTCAACATTCCCAAAGGAAGTTCCCGCCAATTCCTTGCCTATCAAACAAAAGATTCTAAATTACCTCAAACCATTTGCCAGTTTGTAATCACTCCTATAACAGTTATACAAAAATACACAGCCCTGCAGCATATAGATCAACAACTATATAATAATTCTATCCCTCATATACATATTTTTAAAGCCACCCATAGTTGTTTGTCACAAAGACTCTGAAGCATACAACAAGCAGAAGATTCATCTCAACAGATGTAGAGAATCCATTTCCCTCATAACTGAGGCTTGTGTCCAACTCAGAGGAGATCCACTGAAATGAATGGACTTAAGTCAGTCATGTCCATTCATTCCAGGCCTCTTTATCCAGTCATTAGGATTCTCCTTAGATCACAAAGGTGCCGAGGTACCTTTGGGGTCACCAATAAAATATTTGAGGGCGTCGGGAGCCCCCAAAGTTGATGGGCATTGCCATTCAAATGGTGTGGGTGCACCCTGTCATATGATTGATTATGCGGGGCGGGGCCCCCCAATATTTCTTACCCCTGACCTTCTTAGAGTGCTTTTGCTTGGTTGAAATATGTCCTTGGACTTCCATAATGCTTCTTGCTTGCCTGTATGGAGGCAGAGCCGTAGCTAGGTGATCTTGCGCCCCTGGCAGAACCGTCCAGATTGCGCCCTCTAGCCATAGCCAAATTAGCTCTTCTTTCTGCCTCTCCTCCAACCCCCTTCCTTCCACCCATTCAATCCACCCTCTATTTAAAACCATTTCTTATGAAACAATAATCAATATTTATATTTATGGACATATTTTTAGCCGATTTTGCGGGGGGGGGGGGGCAATCGCCTGCAACTCTGGTGCAGGAATGGCAGGAATTTAACCTGCTGCACAAATAAGAGTTGCCTCAGTTGTTCTGCACACTTTCGTCTCTGGCTTCCTTCACACAAAAAGGCAACTGACCTAGAAGTAAAAAGTTGTGTCCATTTATTATGGCTGCTTATCAACCCTATGTACCACTTAGGTGGTACCTAACCTTTGAGGGGCTGCTACCTTTTCATGTGTACTACTAACTTGAAGAGTAACATAGAATAACATAGAATAATGCCATCCTCGTGTCACCAAGAATGGTGGCAGCCGGAAGCTCGGTTATTTTCATTCATGATCCATCTGTGATGAAATGGAGACACCTTTTAGCAGATGAGGTGAGCAATCTCATTTGCACATGCAGAGACTTCAGACAAGTAAGTCATAGCACCTAGTTACTAAAAGGATGAATGTATGATTCAAATAACACACCATTCAGCTTAAATTTAAGAAGTTAGTCTATACTGATTTCATTCCCAAATACTTTTACCAATCTACTGTCAAAAGACAGGTCCTGTGTCAGGAACAGAGGCGAATGTATGCATTATATTACAGGGGGGGGGGGAATCAGGTGTGGAACAAAATAGTAACTGACTTCAGAGTGCGAAAATTTTCACATTAATGCTGTGTCCCAGCAGTTTAATTAACTCCAGTATGTTATTGTAAGCCGTCAGTTTGTGTCTATGACAATATATATTAAACATTTTATATGCAGGCAATATGTTAACTTATGACCGATTGTATTATTTTTTTACCTTTTCCACCGAGAAGTAAATTAACCCCAGCAATTTTAGTCTATTGATTTAACAAGAAATAATAAATGTGTAAACTTGTTTTCAAGGGGGAACCTTCACTCACAACAGTTTATGCACAAGTCTGATTAATGTGGCATGAACGTTCAGGCACTTTTATTTGCTTTTATACCTTTTATAGCAAATTGCACAGTGCTTTGAAATACAAAGTGGAAACTAAAGCTTTTGTGTACCAAATACTATGCAAGAGATTTAATAGACAACTTTTGCATAAATATGCAGCACTTCCTGCAAAATCCCAGAAAGTATTCTTTATTCAGATAAAACAACTACTGTACTGTCAACAACAGTGGGGAGTGTACTGTGTAAGTTTAATTATATTTATTGATTTTAAACAATAAAGAGGGCTAGCTGAATGTCTGCCATAACTGCAAAGCTGCCTTGTATCCAGTTATGGAACAATTCACAAAAATGAAAGAAAGAAAGGGGGGGGGAAGATTGTCTGAAGACACCTCTTCTATATGCTCTTCTCTATGGAAAATGTGCCCCCTCACCCCTTCCCCAAACCACTTCTGGCTCTCCTTGAATTTGACACCCTTTAATTAACACTTTTTTTTGGTTGGCAGTGTATACTGTAGGTTGCTTGCGTGACTGGATTCCTACCCCTGCAGCGCTATTAGGCACCCCGTGGAGCACAAACAAAAAGCCCCAGAGAGCCCGACCCAACTATTTTCCTATGAATAGAACACCCTTTCTTTATCAGGATAAAAAGGAGATGTGAGTTTGCCTGGGCTGCGTTTCTGGGGGAGGGGAAATGGAGGGCTGCTATACATAGATAAATAATTAGTGTGCACCTGTTTGAGGCAATATTTGCTAATATACTAAAGTGTGTGTGTGTGTGTGTGTGTGTGTGTGTGTGTCTAAAGGGACTGACAGCAACAACGTTTTGGATTGGCATACAGAATGCATACAAATGATAAACTCATAGCTACTGTTACGAATAACTCTGATCACAGTGACCCTTCTCATACATCTAAAATACACTTGCCCTTTTCAGGAAAAAATGGCAAATATCAAGGAAGTGGGGTAGTCAGTAACTGCTTAGAATAAAATAAGAATGTGCAAGGGTGTTTCCTGATATAGACCAAGCTTAGTCCCTGCTAACACCCTTTCTTAAAACTGCTGCCCCTATTTTACAGAGAAATAGAACACACACACCTACATGATGCTACATGAATACATGGGGAGAATGGTGTTGCACATAACCTTCTCCACACATTTTAATAAGGTCTGAAAAGAGAACCTGTGTGTATAATTGCACACAGGGCACATAGAGCTTGCTCTGTGTGGCTAAATGCCCAAACAAGCAGGGGTTGCAATCATGCAGAAAACCTTACAGTTGTATGTGCAAGGGTCTCTTTTTAGAAAGCTTGTCTACATGTAGGGAAAACGGAATCCTGAGGTAGCAGAGTGGATGGTACTGCTTCAGACTACTGATGGGAGATCGCATTTTTTTAAACATTCCTCCATGTAAACTTCCCTGTAAGCTAAAAAAGAATTAGTAGTACATCAGGAAGAAGGTTCTTGCCCAGACTTGCTCCCTGCTGTGCTTGTTTTCTACTTTAAGGAACTGTGCTCTATTTATTTTAATTTTTTGCTTTTGTTTTTACATAAAGGAATTTTCACAGATATTATCTTCACCCTGTAGACTAAAGTAGCAGCAGCTTGCTCTCTCTTTTACTACATTTGTAGCTCATGCTAGAGTCAGACAGAGCCATTGTCAGATTTCAGGAGGCACTGAAGAGCTTACTGGGAGCAGCTGGGTGGGTGGTGGCACTTGTGAGAAAATCACTTACAATTTCTGGAGTTCAAAGGCCTTATTCATGCATGAACTATTTGTAGGATGAGTAGAGATGAGAGAGAGTGGGGGGAAATCAGTCATTTTGTTTGTCTCAAGTTGAGAAAGAGCAATAAAACAAAATGGCTCAGCATTTATAGATGAAGTTAACTTAGGCAGAGAAGCTACAAACAGAAGGTCACTAGATCACTAGACAAAGAGTGCCCTCATGTGGTTTAAAGTAACAAGTGCATCAACTGCAAACTCAAGAGAAGGAAAAGTATTTGCTTTTCTCTAACAATATATGGGTTCATGTCATCTTTAGGCATGGGACTAAAATTGCATGTGCTTTGCTCCTTCCCCTCTCCCTTCTCCTGAGCTGGTGGGAGCTAAGTCTTGGTTTACTTTAGTGTTACTTCTGGGTTCATGGTTTGTTTCCTTCAAAATAAATCACAAGCTGTAAGCAACATTTGCTTTGAAAGACCTAGATTATAAAATACACTCCAGCTAGGCGCATCAAAATGTAGGAGAAGGCCCTGCAAAGTGTAGTTTTCCACCAAGGATTCTGGGGCTTGTACTCCCAATCTTCATCTTAAAGTAGAATAAAGTCCATAAAAGTAGGCCAGGTTCTTGTATCCTTCAGCTGGGCGAAATTACCTAAAGCAGAGGAGGCAGCAGAAAAGGAAAGGAAGGAAAGTGGGGTAAACTTCCTCCCAAAAAACTTCAAAAATGAAAAATCTCTATGTCTTGGTGTTAATGTGCATGTGCCAACCAAAATATGCACAAATGCAACATGCATTCATTCAAAAATATAGCAGCACAATCCTATACAGGTACTCCTACCAAGTTCAATGAGATCTTTGCATTCATGGAATTGCAGGCTAAACTTCCAAAGGCTATGTGAAGGAGCCAATACACCCTGATGAATGACAATGTTAGCAACTCACACTAACAAAAATTTAGCACAGCTTCTACAAAATAGGGACAAAATCGGGGACAGGGATTTACAAGTGACCATAAAAGAGGGATAGCATATGCCATAATTGTGGTAGAACTTCTAGCTTTCGGGGTTGCAATGTCAAAAACGGCTACTCTTACATTCTGGAGGGTTCAATATAGTTGAGCTGAAGCTTTCTTTTCCACTCAGTAGATTCTTTCATGCTTTCTGCACCAACTGGAGGTACGTTTTACAGTCAAGTTACTTCCTATTTATATTTCTCACAGGAAGGCTATTTACTTTTTAAATAACAGCAAAGTGGCAGGCATCCATTATGAAAGGAATGGAATTTGTAGGGCATAAAAAGAGGCAAAATGAAAGGGGGCATTCTGGCTCTGCATCTGCTACTTGTACAATTACTAAATCAAAAGATTTGATGGTTCTGAGATTTTCCCCTCCCTCGACGAATACTCGAACCTAGAGGAGTGGCAACCTAGAAAAATGAAAACAGCTCCCTAGAAGCAACAGCCACTGGAATCTAGATGCCTTGAGGGTGTTTTTTGCTGGTCCACCCAGTTGATAACATAATAGTGCTGCCACGCACTTCAGAATCAAGCCGGCAATCTCTTGTCAGCTGAGCTGTACAAATAACTTTGCTTCCTTTTACTGCTGTTTTAAGTAGCTAGAATAAGAAAGAATAATTAAAAACTACTACTTTAGCACTCATTGAAAAGTGAAAGATTAAAAGCTGCCTTGGCAGTCGGCAAGTGCTGCTGAAAGACACAGCTGGGCCAGGTGGGTGTTTGGCAAGAGCATCTGGCCAAGCGAGCAGATCAGCAGGAGTTTCTGAGGGTGGGCTGTGATTTGCAGAAGAAAGAGCTGCTGTGAGGAGGATCAGCAAGCATTTCTTCCTACTCCACACTACAGTATTGAATGTGATGGTCAGCCAATCCAGCAAAGCACACTGTACTGATAAGTTCAGGGATCAGGAAAGAGAAGATCTCTGAAATGGTGAGGCCCAAATGTCAAGTCATTGTTGCAAATCAATCTTGAGGATGCTTTCAGGTGCCAAGATTACTGGCTGTAATACTCACGTTTGTTTTCCAAAGCAACACTTGTGAATGTAGTTAATGTGGCTTGTAACTCAATATCAGGAAACTAACTACAGTATATATAAACTAACTTATATAGTCTAGAAATTCTACTGTTACACTCAAATCACACTTTTTTTGTTTTCCTTTGAGCAAACCCATATTACTGCCCATATAGGGGGTGGCCATTTTAGGCACATCCAATTGACGCACAATTGCCGACATGCAGGTTCTTTTGGGCCCAGAAGAAGGCAGTATGGGGGTGGAATGGGGTGGAGCATGCTTATATGTGCTCCACCAGGGGCTGGGGACAGAACCCCTGTGCAAAATGGTCATCACCTATACCTTTTAGTGCCCATTTTAAAATGATTCATTCACATATAGACAGGCTTGCCATACATCAGGAAAAATCCGGACATGTCCTGGTTTTCGGGTGTAAAAATGGCGCCAGGAGAGAATTTTGCCAAATTTGCAAAATGTCAGGGAAAACCCATAAAAAAGCAGTGGAAACAGTTCCAAAAGCTTAAAATCACTATTTTGTGAGGAAGTTCCCTCCCCCCCAAAGCTCAACAATTTCAGTGTTTTTCTTTGTGAGTGTCAGCAATTTTACTTTTATTTAAAGATTAATTAAAATGTATTAATTAACCTGGTTTTAAGAAGCACCCACAGTTGTTTGCGAATGATTAGTTCCCCTACACATGCGCGTGCGCACACACGCGCACACACACACACACAGAGAGAGAGAGAGAGAGAGAGAGAGAGAGAGTGCTCACCAACATATCTCAAAGCTGGATACAAGTTCAGTTCAGTTCGGCTGAGAGAGCTGAGCAACTTGTCAGTGAGGGGAGGAATGCAAGAAATGAGACATGAGCCCTGTCGAAAATACCAGAGTGTTTTCACTAGAACGGATGGGGAGCAGGCTGCTGGAAATAGCCAAACTGAGCAACTTGTCAGTGAGGGAGAAACAAGTGCAAGGAAGAGCACTCTCAGAGGCAGGCAGGCAGGGACCAAATGAAGGGAGCAAATGAAGGACAGTCGAGTGGTCAAATGCTCCGGAAATGCATATTTTAGATTTTAGCAGGGTAGAAGGTGGAAGTCAAGCTACACACTGTAGATCCCACCCCCACAACTTCACAGAGCCCTTCAAACAAGATGCATTTGCAGCCATCACGACCCCAAATTTCCCTAGTATGGTTGCTACCGGTACATGTGACTTGCATGCAGCTCTGTTTTATTATTTTTGCTGCCACCAGAGATACTGCTGCTTCAGCCAAATTCGGTGCACCACTCAAGTATGTGATTGCTGACTGGTCAGCTGCCCATGCTGATGTCAGCAGCTCATATAGTTAAAGGTGCTGGGAATTGTAGCTCTGTGGAGGTCAACTACAGTTCCCAAGATTCTTTGGGGGGGGAAACTGGGTGCTTTACAAGTATGGTGCAGTTGCTACCTATAAAACTACTAATCACTTGTACAGTTCTAAATATTCACTCTGTTTTTTATTTTAAGAAATGTATGAGCCACCTTTCTGGACCATGCCCACCTAAGCAGTTGTCTCTTCTTTGAATGGCTTGGGGCACTGGCTTGTGCCATACATTTGCCTCTAGGCAATAGCTTGGGTCTCACCAGCACCAGTGCTTTGCAGTGGCCTATGCCACCTTGTAAGCAAAGTTAATAAAATAACAAAGCAGGAAAGGGCAGGAGCCCAGTGCAAAAGACCCAGAGTTCAGTCCCCCTTGGCCACCCCCTAATAACATCCCTGGTCCCACTGCCCTGTGGCCTATTGCAATCAAGGCCAGCTTCACAAGACTACAATTCCATCCATGTGCCAATTGCAGGGTGCACAGAATAAAACTAAAATCTTTAGAATAACGGAGTTCTGAATTTCTCCCAAAAAGTTTTTTGTTTTGTTTTTTGCTCAGGGAATTAGGTAAAGGTAAAGGTAATATAAATGAACCCTGGACGGCTAAGTCCAGTCAAAGGCGACTATGGAGTTGCGGAACTCATCTCGATTCAGGCCAAGGGAGCTGGAATTTGCCCACAGACAGCTTTCCAGGTCATGTGGCCAGCATGACTAAACCACTTCTGGCGCAACAGAGCACCATGACGGAAGCCAGAGTGCACGGAAACACCATTTACCTTCCCGCCACTTATTTATCTACTTGCACTGGTATGCTTTCAAACTGCTAGGTTGGCAGAAGCTGGGACAGAGCAACGGGAGCTCACCCTGTTGTGTGGATTCGAACTGTCAACCTTCTGATTGGCAAGTCCCAGAGGCTCAGTGGTTTAGAGTTAGACAACAGTGCCACCCGCATCCCTTGCTCGCGGAATTATTCATACATCGAAGTATGTCACCTGTACACCTTTATGACGGATGGGGGGGGGGACAGCCACTGGATAATTGCAGGACCATGAGGAAGGCCTCATTATAACTTTAAATATTTACTGTTTTTAAAAAAAATAAGATTTCAGTTCCATGGCATTTGTGTGTGGCTCTTTTCAGCTTTGCTTCTCCATTATCTTGCAGCTGTAGCTATTGACCGCAATCTAACGAAGCCACACTTCCCCTACCATAGTGACACCTGCTAAGATTGTCGGGTACATGAGTTGCATTATAACAACAGCTTTCCCTCCCTCTCTCCACAAGGCTGCACAATGTTTGGCGCTTGCCATCAATATATTACACCAGCACAGCTGGCGTGCTCACAACAAGTAAAAATCCTACACATTGTCATTATAAACTCACCCTTCGGCACCAGATTAAGTCATCCAGAAGACAAAGAAGTGCTGAGTGGAATGTCAAGGAAGCCAATGAGGACAGAGATATAACTAAGTTGCTAAACAGATGGTATTTCCGGCAATAGGCTATGCATGCACGGGCATTTTTTTCAGAGGAAGAATAAAGAGTTTCAGAAGTAGCATTTTCCAGAGGGCTGCTTTTCATGTTTCTTTTTTATACACACACATCTTAAATTGTGTATGCAAGAATGTTCAGGTGCTTTTATACTCCTCTGACACACATTTGAATTGTTAGTTGCTAGAGCTTTTCTGAATGCTTGTATCCTGATTAAGTCAACATCAAACTACTACAACATTCTGCCCGGCTTTCTCTGCTGAAAACAAACACTGAATATAGATGAATAATTCCAGGTCCTCAGTTTGGTATATTAAAATTAAACCCTACCATAAAAAGGTTATTTGTCTGCAATAATTAACTTCCCCCCTGGTTTCTCAGCTCTGATTTCAGATTAAGAATACCTGACTGGTAAATTCTTTAATAGGCCAGCTCGTGACTGCCATTGTCTATGTGGATCAGACCAGACTGAAGACAATTTCACCTTGGAATAGATTTCTTCATCCAGTCCAGAATTCCTGGATGGTCTATCAAATGATTTCCAAATTAGAAGGCTGCCAAGCGATGGAGACAAGTTTGTAACCCACAGCATAGTCTTATATGTATTAGCAATAAAAAAAGTTATAGACTACTTTTTGGATCCAAAACAGTGATGCCTGCCAAACAGATTTTTTTTAATCAAAATGATTTGGGCACAAGGAGAAGGGGACGACAGAGGATGAGATGGTTGGACAGTGTTCTCGAAGCTATTAACATGAGTTTGGCCAAACTGCGAGAGGCAGTGAAGGATAGGCGTGCCTGGCGTGCTCTGGTCCATGGGGTCACGAAGAGTCAGACACGACTGAACGACTGAACAACAACAATAATCTTACGTCTTGATAATCTGCAGTTTGGGAAACTGATATGATTTAATTTACATATTGATTGGATTGTCTTTCTGTGTTTTTTTTTGGGGGGGGGGTTGTGATGAATGTTATAATTACCAGTGGCTCAAACAATAGAAATCTGATTGACTAACTGAATGTATTTATTATTAATATAATAATTTAATCTGCACCAGTAATACAAAGCATAACTAGAAATCTTCAACCATCAGGTTAAGCATTAGTTTGGATGTGGTTAAATTTAGCTGCTTTAATTTATAGCCCAGCTTAATAATGAATATGCATTTGAATTAAACACAGGTTCCCACTATCATATGGCTGATGCATTTAGCTAGAAACAGCTATGCCAGGGTGGCTCTGATGTTGGGGCTCACTAAGATAAGCCTATTTTCCTTCCTTTGTATTTGGGTTTTTCATCTCTTCTCCGCCTCCACTGTCCCATCCTCTCCTAATTAATTTAGCAGTATTTTTAAAAAATTTAATCCTTTTTTCATGCAAGTACTTATCAAAATGCAGAATTCCATCCTGTACAAGAGAAGGATGGAGCCTCTTCAGTGCAGATCATTTAAAAAACAAAGAAATATGCTTTTATTTCGTTCAGAACTTTTTGCATATGCAATATCCCTTCAATTTAATTGATCGAAATTAAAACTCACATAATTGACTAAGATTTCTTCAATCTGGTGACAGCTTAAAATACATTAACCACTCAAGTAATTAAAATCTATTTGCATCCACTGAATCTAATCATTGCTATTATAGAACAGCGATAAATATAAAAGCCACTAGATGGTGCTCAAGGATTCCTATTGCAGATATGTAAATATTCATGTACCAGCTGGAATATCCTATATCTTTGTGCTTTGCAACACAAGATGGAAACAAATCAAACACATGGTTTTTGCATCTACTTTTCCTTGTAAGAGGATCATTCACAGTCCCTTTTCCATAGCAGTGTGGCTTGGACTGTACAGCACTGTAGTCCCATTTCTATTTTTTTGCTGTGATGCATAGATGGGTTTTGCAGTTTAATATAGAGTATATTAGGTATAAAAAAGGTAAAGGCTGGCAGGCTGGCAGCTACCAGGGCCAGGGCTTTCTCGGTTCTGGCCCCGACATGGTGGAATGGTCTGCCGCAATAGACGAGGGCCCTGCAGGATTTGGCATCCTTCCGCAGGGCCTGCAAGACAGAGCTGTTTCGCCTGGCTTTTGGGCAGGGTTGTGTTTAACCCTGACGTTTTTAATCCGTTGGTTTGTTGGTGGGCTACTTAAAATGAGGTGGCATTTTAAAATTTAAAATTTAAAATTGTATTTTAATTTGCATTTTTAACTGATTGTTTTTGTGGTTTGTTGTGGTTTTTATGACTGTTAGCCGCTCTGAGCCCGGTCTCGGCTGGGAAGGGTGGGGTACAAATAAAAGTTTATTATTATTATTATTATTATTATTATTAAAGGACCCCTGACAGTTAAGGCCAGTCGCCAGTTGAGGTAGTCGGCGTTTGTCCGCAGACAGCTTCCAGGTCATGTGGGCAGCATGACTAAGCCACTTCTGGCGAACCAGAGCAGCGCACGGAAACGCCGTTTACCTTCCCGCTGGAGCGGTACCTATTTATCTACTTGTACTTTGACGTGCTTTCGAACTGCTAGGTGCCAGGAGCTCACCCCGTTGCGGGGATTCGAACCGCCGACCTTCTGATCAGCAAGCCCAAGGCTCAGTGGTTTAGACCACAGCGCTACCAGCTATATTAGGTATAGCTCTTTGTAATTTGAGGGGGGGGGGCTGCAGTTCCTTACATCTGACATTCATAGGCAGATATAAGGGTTGCCATCATTTTTCATATTGTAAGTTAACAAATATACTGACAAAATGCATATGCCTTTTGTGTCATTTAACACGCCAGCAGAAAGCTCTGTGTCTGCACAACTGTTGTAAACAGAAGCTTGCTGGTACAAATTCATGTGGTACCCCATGAAAAGAAAGCTAGTTATGAAGAGTTGATGCCACCCTAGGAACGTAGGGTCTCCTCAGCAACCTGATTAAATCCTAAGAATGTAAGGAGAACCCTGCTGGGTTAGGCCGAGGCCTATCTGGTCCCACATCCTGTTTCTCACAGTGACCAATGGCATGCTTATGAGAAACCCACAGGCAGGGCCTTTATGCAACAGCACTGTCCCTACTTGTGCTTCCCAGCAACTGGAACTTGCCTGGCACCTTCATTACATCTCTTTAGGTGCCAGGCAAAAACATTTCACTATAACTAGGCCTTTGGTCGATTAACATTCTATGGCCTTATAAACATGTTGGGTGGTGGTGGTGATCGCTGTGGTTTTGTTTTATTATGTAATCTTCTGTATTTTTATGTTGTTGTGAACCGCCCTGTGATGTTTGGATGAAGGGCAGTATACAAATTTAATAAATAATAATGCTGCTGCTGATCTATCCCAGGGGTCGGCAAACTAAGGCCCGCAGGTCAGATCAGGCCCACGAGGGTCGTTAATCTGGCTTGGCCGCTGTCTCAGCTCCCTGGAAAAAAGACAAAAAAGAGGGAAGCTGCCACATGTTCTCGCACAAAGCCCTCCTTCAGGAGGTACAGGAGCAGGAAAAGGAGGAGGCGGAGGTGCCGCTGGCGGGAAAAGAGGCACCAGCCAGGGCGGGGGAGGGGGCAAGAGATTTACCGGGGGGAGGGAAAATAGAGAGGGTGGGGAGAACAGGCAGGAGCTCTCCCCGCTGGCTGCGTGGCGGCAATCTGGCCTCCGCTGCTGGCGGGAAGGCACCGGACTGCAGGAAGGCCTCTGGAGACCTTCATGTTTAGCCTCAGGGGTGCCAACTTGAATAAAATATTGGAGGACCCTAGGGTCAACCCCGCCCCACATAATCTATCACATGACTTGGCACACTGGCGCGCACGCGCGCGCACACACACACACACACACACACACAATTTGAATGGCAATGCCTATCAACTTTGGGGTGGGGCCTCAAATATTTCATTGGGGGGCCAAGGGACCACGACCCCTAGAAGTTGGCTCCTATACTTAGTCTTGGGGTGTTTCGGGGCATCTCACCAAATATTTTTATTAAGATTCTAAAAAGAGGTAATTAAATATAGCCTAGTCCATTTTGCTGAGAGAACAGATCATTGCATAACTAGAGAAATGTCTAAGAAGGATGTTTCCAAAAGCAAAGCCTTCTATTTTGAAGGGCTGTCAGAAAACAGCCCTGATGTCCTCAATCTGAGAGCTGTTCTGGTTTCTAAAGAAAGATGCATCTCACTAGAGTGGTGAATTGTGTCCCTGCTTAGTCCTCTGATCACAATCTGCTGAGCAACAACAAGGCTTCTACTCCTACGCTTTCTGTCTGATGCAGTCCCAGTGTTTGGCAATGTATAACTGACCGCCCTATGGCCAAGTATATGTGATGTTTGGCCACAGAAACACGTAGAGATATTTTTCTTTCTCTTCTGTCTTAGCTGGAGGTGATGTCATCAAACTGCACGTCAAACAAAATATTGGCAGTCTTGAAACCAGGTCTGAAAGAGACACATAGGCCTAACTTGCTCTCTGTAAGAAACTAAAGCTATACCATTGGTAGCCCCCTAGAAACCTAATGGGTAAGCAGGATCTGTTGGGTTGTTGATGCTGTGAACTAGTTTTATGCTCAGCTTGTATATACATGTAATTTAAAGATTATATTGCAGAAATGCCCTTAGTCTCTAGTCACCTTCATTCCAAAGAAATCAAAGCCAAGGTACACATTTGACCCCTGAAATCTCTCACTTCTTGGAGATTGTAGTGTGTGTAATAGCATTATATATTTCAAAACGATATCCATATAAACTTACAGATATGGAAATATGCACTGATGTTTAATAAATCCTTCAGTCTTGTAGATAACAATTTTCTAATTAGACCCAGTGTGTTGCTGTATTAATAAATACATAAACAAACAAATAAAATTCAGGTCTTCAAGTGTGCCATGTTTTATAAGCACAAATAATGAGGGGAAAGTATAAAACAGGAAATACCGGTAGTTAAATCCTGTCAGGGTATGTATTGAAAGTACAATTCCCACCACCCAGAGCTATGACACAGGGTAGGGAAAGCAATAATAGCCATTAAAAGGAGGCAATTGTAATCCTGAGGAGATTAAAGGAAGCCAAGCCAAGCCAGCTCTTTTGAAAGAGTACAAGCAATGCCAGGCAAGCAGATCTTTGTACTGCATGGAAAACAGAGCCATTGTCTCAAAACGCAGAGGCAAAGCCGTGCCATGCAACAAGGAGAAACATCAATTGATGCCCAAATACGCCACATCTATAGCATTATCTTCAGTTTGCCGCCACCCCCTCCCCAATATATCTTGTTTTACACTGCTGCTTGAAGTCAACACAGAATTGTACCATATGGTTCATCTTACCTTGTGGGTGTGGAAGGAGAAAACTTAAGGGATAGCAACTCTTCCCACCCAAATTGGCCTTGCAGCTGAGGAATCTGGCTCACAGAGGTCAAAATCCAATAATAGTCATGAAACTCTGTATGGACCACCTCATCTTCCTTGCTGCCCCCAAATGCCTGGTAATATTCATTACAATGCACCCACATATATAGTGCCACCTCTTACATTCATCTTTATTACTGGTGTTTTCTGTGAAGCCTATTTCTTCCACACTCCAAATTCTGTATCAATTGATTCTTGAGCTTTCATAGGACAGCTAAAAAGGTAGTAACATCAAATAGTAATTAACTGGCCAGTTGGTATAATTCAGGTTCTCACATTACTTTAACACACACCGAAACCTTATTTTGATTATTAGCTCAGTGTTAAGTTGCTCAGTAGGCATGGTAGACCTTTGGCTAACGGTATGGGTAGAACTCCTACCGTTACAGTCTGAACTACTCTGACTTGCTGCTGTGAGCGACATATCAGAATGCCACAGTACTCTTCCTTTTAGCATCTAGACAGCATCGATGTGCACTCTCGTCATAAAACAGAAAGCAAAAGCAACTAGGAAAAGGTTCAACAGAAAAGGTCAGTAAACATTCTCCTCCAGGAGCATAGAGCCAACAAATCTAATGCACAAATTAAAGCAAGTGCAGCACAGCATTGGCCCATCCTCAGAAATCACAAAAACACAGATTAAACAGTCAGCAAGCATCCTGCCTTCAAGACACTAGATGTCAGTGATGCCTGCAGTTTGGGGTGTCTACATCCTGGA
Source organism: Darevskia mixta (assembly GCA_034641385.1). Taxonomy (NCBI): domain Eukaryota; kingdom Metazoa; phylum Chordata; class Lepidosauria; order Squamata; family Lacertidae; genus Darevskia; species Darevskia mixta. Next base: position 27,594,595 of record JAWWNH010000003.1, read on the forward strand.
AAGAACATACTACAGTTGTTGTTGTTGTTCAGTCGTTCAGTCGTGTCCGACTCTTCGTGACCCCATGGACCAAGGCACGCCAGGCACACCTATCCTCCACTGCCTCTCGCAGTTTGGCCAAACTCATGCTAGTGGCTTCGAGAACACTGTCCAACCATCTCGTCCTCTGTCGTCCCCTTCTCCTTGTGCCCTCCATCTTTCCCAACATCAGGGTCTTTTCTAGGGAGTCTTCTCTTCTCATAAGGTGGCCAAAGTACTGGAGCCTCAACTTCAGGATCTGTCCTTCTAGTGAGCACTCAGAGCTGATTTCTTTAAGAATGGATAGATTTGATCTTCTTGCAGTCCATGGGACTCTCAAGAGTCTCCTCCAGCACCATAATTCAAAAGCATCAATTCTTCGGCGATCAGCCTTCTTTATGGTCCAGCTCTCACTTCCGTACATTACTACTGGGAAAACCATAGCTTTAACTATACGGACCTTTGTTGGCAAGGTGATGTCTTTGCTTTTTAAGGTGCTGTCTAGGTTTGTCATTACTACAGTATACTACAGTAGATATGAGGAAATCCCTTTTGTGGCAAACGTTTGTTTTAGCTTCCTTGTGCTTAGGCAGCAGGAGAATCTTCTTCTTCTTGATTACTAGTTTAGACTGGTCACCACTGATTAAGCCTAACAGCTCATCTTAGGCATCTTAATTCAGAATTTTCTAAGTTATATTGATAGGGTTATAACAAAAGGGAAGGAAACTACAGTAAGCCCACAACTTACATGGGAGTTATGTTCCAGGGATTGCACCCAAAGCCAAAATCATGTATAGTCAAAACACATCAGGTTCAATGGAGGGTGGGCTTGCCAAAATCATTTCCTTCCCCCAAACCCCACCCCACCCCACCTGCTTTTAATTATTTGTATTTTTGCCATGTGTGTAAAGCTGTATAAGTACGCACAAGTTAAATGTGCATAACTTGCATTATTGTACTATGTGTATATGTGTAAGCCCTGAACCCCCATGTACTCTGAGGTAAGACCCGAAAGTGCACACAATCCCAAGGGCAACACCAGAGGATCAAAAAGTTCAATGATCAAATACAGGTTCTGGTCCAATGCAATGAGAAAGGTTCAAAGTGAAACTGTAAAGCCAGGTTACCGTCTCTGAAGAAGACCCAGGGTTGGAATCCTAGGGTCAGCCCTGAAAGCGCTGTCCAGTGGCTTTTCCGAAACAGCCAAGCCATAGCCCATCAACGATGAAGGTTGAGCAGGCACAAAGTCTCTGCCTTCCTTCTCTTTTGTTCCTTCCAATCTTACTTGATGCACCTGAGCTTGCTCCAGCTGAGTAGCTGTGTCTCTCATCTTAACAAAGCATGTGATCCTCACCTGCCCTGAGCTTCATCAAGCTGAGTGTTCACAACTAACAAGTCCCACGATCTTCACCTGAGCAACTAGTAAGCTGTCTGTGTTCTCTTGCCTGCCTTAGTCTCTTAAAGTACACCTCCCACTGTTTTCACTGTTCATGGAGACGAGGACCCTTCTGGTTCTTGTGATGTGTCCACTTGTGTCCCTGTCGCCTGTGAACTGACACATGTGATGTGTCCCTGTCTCCTGTGAACTGGCAGCTGCCCCTTTGATGTCCTCTGATGTCCCTTGAGGACTTCCTAAGTCTCCAATCTCCCATTCCCCATCTTCAGCTTGCCCTGGTGTGTACCAGTTGTGGTTACATCGCTCACTGGGATCCCCTTACCCTTCTTCGGTGTCCTGCCAGTTCATGACAGTGTATATCAGAACTTAGTTTAGAGGGGTGGCCAACTTCCAAGAGACTGTGATCTACTCACACAGTTAAAAACTCACAGTGATCTACCCCCTTTGGGGGGGGGGTTCGGGTCAAAGTTGTTGATCTTTTTTTAGGAATGAAAGCACTTTTTGGGTTCATGTAAAAGTTGTTGAGCTTCTTTAGGGAGGAGGAAAGCGACCTTGAGCTTTTTTTTAGGAAGGAAAGCCCTGTTTTTGGTGGTTCAGGTCATTTTAGGGGTGCAGGGCAAAGATGTTGAGTTTTTTTTTAGGGCAGCCAAAGTTTTTTAGCTTCTTTGGGGGGAGCCAGTGATCTACCACAGATGTCCAGTGATCTACTGGTAGATCACGACCTACCTGTTGGACATGCCTGGTTTAGATTTCTCTGAGTAATATTAGAGAGGAAGCATGGACTCTCCTGCACAAACATGACTTTCTCTAGTACCAGCATGAACCCATCTCTGTCAAGATACCCTGTTTCTCCTAAAATAAGACGTAGCCATAAAATAAGCCGTAGCAGGATTTCTACACATTTGAGAAATATAAGCCATCCCCTGAAAATAAGACATAGGGATGTGGCGCCTCTCCCTTAAGACCAGGCATCCCCAAACTGCAGCCCTCCAGATGTTTTGGCCTGCAACTCCCATCATCCCTAGCTAACAGGAACAGTGGTCAGGGATGATGGGAATTGTAGTCCCAAATTGTAGATGTTTGGGGACTACAACTCCCATGATCCCTAGCTAACAGGACCAGTGGTCAGGGATGATGGGAATTTTAGTCCAAAACATCTGGAGGGCCGAAGTTTGCAGATGCCTGCTTAAGCTGCGTACCGACGCGGAGCAGTTAAAATAAGACATCCCCTGAAAATAAGCCATACTGTGTTTTTTTGAGGGAAAAAAATATAAGACAGTGTCTTATTTTAGGAGAAACACGGGGTATGCACCTCCCTGAATTTTGTGGTGCGGTTGCCCAAAACTTAGATAATACCCTAGACCTCCTATATTTGTGAGTGTGGAACAAATAGGGGGAAGCATACCAAGCCAGTTCTTTTGTTAAGGTAATGGCTTTGGCTGGCTAGCTAAGTACCACAATTTAGCATAACCAAAGAAGTTGCTGTGTGCCATAGAACAAATGGGTGGGCCTCTCCCCACCCTCCACCTGGCTGGTACATAGGAGAACAATAGCTAGAGTTGTGTGTGTAAGGGAAAAAAGCTGGAATGCTGGAAGCTGCAGACAGAGAGACAGGTTGCTATATGCTGAACATTGGAGGTCCCCTGGAAATTTAAAGGCGAAGCCAGATCTATGGGGGTGTTAATGCTGTGACCCCTGCATCCTATGCTCAAGTTATATGTGTGGAAATAAAACCATATATCTCATAGATACCAGAGTTTCCACTGAAACTGAACCCTGGGAAAGCAGGTACCTCTGGAGACTTGCTGCTCAGAGAACAATATATGGGGGCAGTGACTCCTTGTGATGCTTCAACTAAGTGAATAGAACCTCAGAGATGTACTAAGAATGGGGTCGGAACAGTAAAAGGTGATTCAGGACAAAGGTGGATCTAGAGGAGTGTCACACGGGGTGCAGAGCTTCAGGGGGAGCCACAACTATGGCATCCAATTGAAGATGAGAGGTGGGTGGGGTGGGGTGCCAGATTTTAGCATCCACAGGGTGCCAATGAAATTTGAGATGCCAAGGTCCGCCACTGTTCCAGGAGCACTAGAACCAGTTGCGCACACGCCATCCCTTCCATAGGTCCCTCCCTAGTTTCTTTCATCCTCACAAGAGATCACTACATTCTGTCATAGTTAGATGACAATATAGAGGAAGACAGGTAACTTGGAGGCACAATTCATCTCCACCGTCAGAATGCACCATCAGAAGCATTTATAACTAGGCCAAATCACGAGGAACATCCAGAAAGGGCATGATGAGGCTCGGGAGAACAATACTGTTCTTTCTATATACCGGTAACTGAGCCTATTTTCAGCAGTTCACAGTAAGGTATAGCTGTGCATAGAACAGTCATTTCCCAGTTTGAGCTTGACTGCTCCTGACATTAGAACCGTTTAGGTTTTGGAAGATCATTTTTGTCTTTCAGTTCAAATTCAAATTTAAGATGCTGCATGCTCTGGCTATGCCGCTGCTGTGACTGGATATAAATAACCCTAACTTATGGACTGCATATCTTGCTAATGAGGCTGCAGGTGGATAATATTATGGACCAGTGACCATCCCATTGCTTTCCATAACTACTCCCAGCATTCTCTCAGAAATCATTACAGCAATCATCAGCTAGGCTATTATTATCAACCCCATATTACTCTCTCTCTCTCTCTCTCTCTCTCTCTCTCTCTCTCTCTGTGTGTGTGTGTGTGTGTGTGTGTGTGTGTGTGTGTAAAGCCGAGAAATGATGTTCTGGCTAAGGTCACCCAGGGAGTTAATGACTATATTGAAATTTGAAAGCAGGACTCTTATGTTCATGTTCTACAGCAGCAGCCCATGAAGTCTGCGATTTAGAAACAAAGGTCAATATAGACTCACAGAGACAATTTAATTAATATGGTTTTATATTTTGAAAAGCAATATTAAAAAAGTTTAAACATTAACATTTGCTTTTACAAGTTTTATCTTCGTATTGCTTGGCCATTTCAACATATAAATTATTGCTTATTAGCAATTGCTTATTAGCTCTCATAAATACACAACACAATGATATATACAGAGGCCAACAAGCATGAAATATGTAAAGGAATACATTGGCAACCGTGATCCTGGTAAATCAGAGCATTTCATACATACCAGTTCTAATAATGTTGGATAAGTACAAGGTGTGGTCCCTGAGAAGTTAGGCAAATAACCTTGGCTTGGGCAATCTAGTCTATTACTGTTAATGCAAGTTGACACCATGAGGGCACTCTAGAGATTATAGAATTGACAATGCAAGTAGTCTCTCCTCTATTTGTTGACAGTGCCTCAGTATCTAACAGTGTTTACAAGAATGCAATAAATAGGCTATGCAAATAAATAGTAATTTAACTCTGCTAAAAAGGTTAATATTTACAGCTGACTGTAGTTTTTTTACAACATTTTTTCATTGAATTGTTGCAGCTTTCCCCTTTGCTTACTAGAAACTAACACATTAAACTCATGAAGAGACTGTACATCAAAGTACTGCTGCAGAACACTGTTTATTCTTAACCCCCATTTTAATTGCTGACTCTCTTACAACTACTGAGGTCTGTATATATAGATTAACAGAGGGGAATGAGCCAGACTAATTTACAGCACAATTTTATGCAGGTTTAATTCCAGAATAGGTCACACTGTGTTCAATGAAACTTCCTCCCAGGTGAGTGTGTCTAGGACTAGAGACTCTTGAGTCCCTGGATTTTAATGGGAGAATAAAGCATATATAAAAATTTCTCTATTAAAGCCAGTGAGATTTAGAGTATGTACAGAAATAACAGCAGTTTTTTCTCCCAGGGGGTTCTCCCAGTTTCCTTCGCATTTGTAAATGAAAGATGTACATACTGTACTACCTACCTGAATGCTGGTTCAATCATCAATCTTAATTCTCCCCTCATGCTGCAGAAGGGCAGCCCATGTTTTATTCTGAAGTGCCATATGTACATTTATTTATGTTCATCTGACATCTTTTTTTTCTTTTTTCTTTAAAGCAACAATCTTTTCTTTTTAAAAAAAAAAAAAAAAAAGTTGCAGAACTGCTCCAGGGATGGGGGAGAGGTACGCGTGTGACATCCCAGTTACTAACCAATCAGCACTGCCCACAGCTTGTCTGTGCTGCAAACTTAACACACCTGGTTTTCCTGAGCTGAACCCTGGAGACAAAATTGTACATTTTAACAGAACGCAATCTGAGTGCACTTCTCAAGAAGCCCTACCATTTGGTTGTTTAGCAGTAAGACAACATCTGAGAATAACTGTCTTCTTTGTAACAGCGTATCAGTACGTGTCAGCATTATTTAAAAAGTATTTTAAAAAGCACAATCGTTTCTGCATACTAGGTAGACAGAATCAACAAGGTTGGGACTTCTAGCTAAGTTCCCGAAATTTTTAATCAGTGAAACCAGAAGACACTTCACCTCCCAGATGCCATATATAACCAACCTTGAAATTCCAAAACAGCGAAGGGCTTTCACTCTTGTCCGCTGCCAGGGACACTGTACGAGGAAAGGAAATGCCCATGTGGCTCTGGGCAACTGGAAACAGAACATGTCTTTTTTTCACTGCCAATATAGATATACGAACTAGGTTCATCTTGTCTATACTACATAAATTCCCAGGTCGCACAGAACAACTTTATACTTCCCTGCTTCTTCAGGATGAAAACCCAGATGTTACATACTCAGTTGCTAGCTAGATTCTTCGCTGCCATGATGGATATTTGTCGAAGGATGGTTTGCGCCACAAACTAGGCCCAAAATGCATGACCTATGCTCCTTCACACTCCCTCCCTTATAGTTGCTTTGAAGTTTGACCAAACTGCGGGAGGCAGTGGAAGGCAAGAGTGCCTGGCGTGCTGTGGTCCATGGGGTCACGAAGAGTCAGACACGACTAAACAACAACGAACTGTTTGTCCCTGCTTGTATCTTTTTAAGTATGTATGATATAATCTCCTTTTAATTGCTAGTTTTTATTCCTTACCTGTTTTAAGTCTTATGTGTTCAGTTTATCCGTATGTTTTATCTTATGCTGGTCTGTGACCGAAATAAAGTTTGATACTACTGGTACTGAAGGTTGGGACTTCTATACCATTCCCCTATTTTTTCATGGGCCATATATTATACATGTGCCAATCAACCATCTGTCATGTATGCTAGGCCAAATCAAAGTCCATAACACTTGTTCATTTCTGGCAAACAAGGGATAGTGCTCGTAATTTAGTTTTGGCTTGTCCTTTTGACTGAATCCTGGCCACTGAATATCTTTAAGATGTTATCCGTTACTTCAGTAACTGACAACAGGGAAACTGCCTATGGAGTACAACACTGCTTAGCCAAATCTAGTAGAGATTTAAATAATTTTTTTAAATCATTACATATTTGCATTGTACCACACTCAAGAATAAGCAAAACAAGTCCTCTCATAATTGGGAAGTAACTTTCAAATCAGCAACTGAACAAGGAAGCCAGAGCTGAAAATACATTATTGCCTTGCAAAAAAGAAAAGAAAAAAGGATTAATTGTGGTAGGAACTGTACATTATACCAGCAAACACATGCTAGTCAATGTATATGTGTGGGCAAGGTGGCATTAACAAGTGAGAACTTAGTAAGTGGGGTGTGATGTTAACTAGTCTTGTATTAATCAAATTAGCCCCATCAAATAATCCCCCCAGTCCATTTATACTCACACAGTCAAGCTTCTTACGGTCTCAAAACCCACATATGGATGCCAGGGGCATTTTGCTGACAAGAATAATAGGCGTGGGAAGGGTTTGTTTTGATTTCATAAATTTATATCCTGCCTTTAGGAAACCTCTCCAACAAGGTGATATATGATAACCTATGAACTTTGCAACCATGTCCTGATTCTCTCTTACAAAGTTCCCTCTGCATTAGTGTTTTTAGGCAAACATGGGCATGAGAATCTCATTTCATTATGTTGAGATCTACTACCTGAAGGTCTGGTGGCTCAACACCAAGGATGAGGAACTGATAACTTCTAAGCCTAATTGGGCCTGATAGCTCCCCCCACCCCAAGTTAGCCTTATACACATAAAAGGGGTTATTTACAACAACTGCAATTAAAATAAAGCTACTTACATGTATGCGGTTGGAAATAATGCATGCAGCCCAACATCTCTCTTTTTTCTTTGTTATAGCAAATCCCACTGCCTAAGAGACAAGCTGCTTTTCAGTTTTTAAAAAAATCCTTGCTTCTTCAGCTGAGTTGCTTTAGGGAAAACCTCATATAAAACTCCATTCATATGCCTAAATAGGTTATCTGGATTGTTTCTAATATGTGCAACCACCTACATAAATGCATACTGTATATTTACTCAAAGGCCAGCCAGTTGTTCCCTTTTACTGAGATAAAAAAGCAGCTGCCAGGAGAACATGTATAGCATATTCATAATATAGTTACAATTCTGAAACATCTTGTCTTTACATTACACTGTACAGTATTTCCACAATTTTCATACTGGGGAGGCCAAAATGCATTGGAAAGAATCTCCACCCTGCTGAAAAAACCCTACCACTTAAAGCTGATTTTATTTCTCTTCCAATAGGACACAATCCCTTGGGGAGGAGCTTGTGCAGAAATAAGTTCCTGAATGATTATACCCTAGCAGCTGTAATAAAAAAAGGAGAATTCATTTGCTTTAGTAGACTCACATTTCAAAGAACACTAGATTTTACCCACAGTATCTCAGTATCACAAGAAGTGTGCTCCCATTTCCACTATAAAATAGTATATTGTATAAAGATGCATATAAATAGATTTTTCACAGTGAAATGCATTGTTTTGCATCGTATTTATCACACTCACTAGGCAAAGCCTTGCAACCCTTTACTGTCATTCTTTGTTCACCTTTGACTCATGTTTTTTACATTAAAGGCTGTGACCCTTTGATACAAGCTTTTGGGAAAGGAGTTGAAACACGTTTCCAGATAGTATATAGCCCAAGAAATCTGCGATCATCAATTCAAAGTGTTGGTGCTGACCTTTAAAGCCCTAAACGGCCTCGGTCCTGTATACCTGAAGGAGCGTCTCCACCCCCACCGTTCAGCCCGGACACTGAGATCCAGCGCCGAGGGCCTTCTGGCGGTTCCCTCACTACGAGAAGCAAAGCTACAGGGAACCAGGCAGAGGGCCTTCTTGGTAGTGGCGCCCGCCCTGTGGAACGCCCTCCTGTCAGAGGTCAAAGGGATCAACAACTATATGACCTTTAGAAAATACCTGAAGGCAGCCCTCTTTAGGGAAGCTTTTAATCTGTGATGTGTTGATGTATTTTGATGTTTACTGGAAGCCGCCCAGAGTGGCTGGGGAGACCCGGCCAGATGGGCGGGGTACAAATAATAAATTATTATTATTATAATTATTATTCAGGTATCTTCAAGAAACCAGTTTTGCACCAGAGAGTATCACATTTCCCTCGCTAGAGAGCTATACAGTGGTACCTCTGGTTACGTACTTAATTGGTTACGGAGGTCCGTTCTTAACCTGAAAACGTTCTTAACCTGAAGCACCACTTTAGCTAATGGGGCCTCCCACTGATGCCACGCCACTGCTGCCCAATTTCTGTTCTCACCCTAAAGCAAAGTTCTTAACCCGAGGTGATATTTCTGGGTTAGCAGAGTCTGTAACCTGAAGCGTATGTAACCCGAGGTGCCACTGTACTTTTGCCGGAAGCGTGGCTATGCAAGTGTCAAAAAAGTTGTTGGATAGGACCCATCATAGTTGCACCTCTGCTATGCTGCACTGCACTGTGATTCCAAAAAGAGCGCTTGACTTTCAAGGAGATTCTCACTCACATGAACCAAAGCTGACTACTCTCAAGGCAATATGAAAAGGTGCCTCTTGTCAGATTCAAGCCCCACAGCTTAATAGTGTGGATAAGCCCTTAGGTCTATTTGGTCTTTCAAAGTGAAAAAGAATGAAGTGTGCGCACTCACAGCAGGTTAGGTTTCATAGCATGGGCGTACCCAGGGGGGGCAGGGGGGCAGCTGCCCCCCCCAGAAGGCAGCTGCCCCCCCCAGAAGCAAAAATGATCAGCGTCCGTTCAAAGCAAACCTGAACGACCACGGCTTGCCCCCCCCCTAGTTTTGATCCTGGGTACGCCCCTGCCCATGGGCGTACCCAGGGGGGGCAGCTGCCCCCCCTAGAAGCAAAAATGATCAGCGTCCGTTCAAAGCAAACCTGAACGACCATGGCTTGCCCCCCCCCCTAGTTTTGATCCTGGGTACGCCCCTGTTTCACAGAGCTGTAAAGTATTTATCATTTTCAGTCTTAATAAAAAATGATTGATAGGCATGCTGCTTAGTAGCTCTTCCAGCTTTCCCTCAGGTTGTTTTGTATGCTAATTTTATTGGAGACTCTTATAGAAATCTAGTTCCTTGAGTGGGTAGGTGGGGGAGCTACTTCAGTTAGCAAAAGTTTTCATTGGCAGTGTAAGTAATGCCCTTGGCAAACATTCCAGAACACCCCTCCAATATTGAGGTACAGATGTTTTTGCTTTTGTGACATTTAACCTAAGGGTGACTGAGGTCTTTCTCCCTGTTGGAAGCTGCTGGTTGTTACAATCTCATAGATTCTTGCTTATTTACTTAACCATTGCTTAGAAGTCACATTACACCCATCTAAAGGCAACTGCAGTACTTATCCTATGGTACAGACATCAAGGAGTAAAGCATACTGTATTCCTTTTGTAATAAACTATAAGCATGTCGGCTCATGAGCTTGATTATCTAAATTTGAGTAATTGGAAAGGGAGTTCTAATTTAAAAAAAAAAAAGCTGAGAGAAACATTCAAGAAAGCACTGTGCACTCTGCTACTCAATCCTGTGTAGAAACACTGCACTTGTTGCTGCAAACCGTTTAACAGTGTGGAATTTTGCTTTATGCTGTGGAACACATTCCAAAGGGGAGGCTGCTAAAATGAAGTATCACCTGCTGCTTGTCCAATTCTACAATTTGTTTGAATGAGTCTGTATGCTGTGCTCTAACAAGTTGTCATTCTTTATGTTCATGCAGCAGTGGTTGCTTCTTATCCCAGGAAGGTTTGCTCAGTACATACTTCTTTTTCTCTGTTTTCATCTATTTTCTTTTTGGCAACAAACAATGCTTTTGGCAGCTTATGATTAGTGAGGCGCATCCATGTGTGGCAAATTATGAGTGCCTTTCTCACATAGTGCTGCTTGCTAAAAAGTTCCTTCATAGTGACACAATGTCTTCTTTCCCCCCAATTTAACACTGATAAGAGTCTGAATTGAAAGCTACTCTGGACCAAGATTTTTTTTTTTTTGAAGAAGTCAAGTCTTTGTATATGAAGAATGCTGTTTCTCTCTTTCCCCATCTGTAGTTGAATGGATATGGCATTTCTCTCATCCCGGAAGGCTGCTGCGAACAGCTCCTCTTCCTGCTTTGCAAGAGATGGCTGTGCTTGTTATGGCATCAGCTACTGATAAAACTCAGTATTCACCTCTCTCCAAGGGAAGCAACATGCTTGGCATAAACATTCACTTAATTGAAAGTGCTGCAGGTATGGGAATCTGCGTGAACTCACACGCGAGGCTCTATCCTATGAGAAAGCTCAAACAACATCTGCTGGTTATCGATGATGTGCAAGTGATGGACGTAGGGCTTCAGCTCCTGATGCTCTTTTTGGGGAACTTCATTTCCTAAAGTTTAGACAAAAGAAAAATGAATGAATGAGATCAGTTACTCTACAGCTTTCCCTCACGGAACTCATGCCCAAAATGCAATTAACTACAGGTGTCAACATTTCTAATTTTAAAAAATAATAATGTTTATTTCCAGCCAAACCGTGATAATCAATTAAATAGATATGGCTGAGGATGGTGACTCTCCAAAGACCTCTAATTTCACCTGGGCCTAAGGCGATTAGCTCTCCATATCTCCTCTCCTCAGACGACCTCTAAGCTAGTAAGTAACTTGTCTATGCATACATTCTTTATATGTGTAGAAAAGGTCTATCATCTCAGACAGATAGCCTCAATCATGAATAATATGAACAAAATTGAAAATATGAACAAAAAAAGATTGCATCAAACAAGAAAGTTGATCCCTTTTCAGTGTAAATCCTTTTAGTTCATTCATAGGATTATTTCTAAGCAATTGAAAAACAATAAACAATGGTGTATGTACAGTAAATGCCAGGTGTACTGGTTCAGTTGTATTTCCCAAGCTTATGCTACAGACAGTGAGTAGTCTTTAAGATGCCCACCATAAGTCTCTGTTGCTTTGGGCAAAAAATGGTTTATTGCTGTCATATGGGCTGGTCAGAGAGACCTGCTATGAGGAAGATTTTTATATTTGCTCAAAGCTTAGCTAAAGAGAGAAATCTTTACTCACCAAACTGGTTGTGTCTGCAGTGTCTCAAAGACCGGACTGTGTCTGCAATCATGTGCTGTGAAGATAATATACAAAAGGCACCACTGAATATTAATCATATATATATATATATATATATATATATATATATATATATATATATATATTACAAAAAAGCTACTCTGGTAGTTGTACAAGAAGAGTAGGCATAACCTTTCCTTTAGCATGGGAGGCAAGCCATATTCTCTTCCCATTTCCAGTTTTTCTTTTTTTGGGGGGGGGGTGAAAATGTAAGTAAGATCTTATAAGAGAAAGCTATCATGGATAACTTCAAGCATTGATTCAGGGCTATTTTGATACATTACAGGAGCAGTGGGAAATTATCTGCATTCTGCATGTATCTGCAGTATAAGAATTCAGTATGTGTGTGTCAACATCAGCATTGTTTACAAAAATGAGTAGCAATCCAGGCAGGCCCCACATTTTTTCCATTAGTGAAATGACATTCAAATGAATGAAGCTTCTATCTAAATGGGGATTAGATGGCATGACATAAGAAGGAAGAGAATTCTTAACTTCAGAGAAAACATTCTACCCAGTATGCCTCTGGAATTGCAAGAGTTTAGTATGAATAGTTATTTAAAAAGAGTTCATTCCTATGCTGTTCTTTTCTTAGGCAATATAGGTCACAGATGGCTGCACCGATTAGAGAGAGGAAAACCTTTCCAATTTCATTGCACATGTATGATTGGATCTCGGGCTGATTTGAACTGGCATAGATTCATGAAGCTACATTGATTTGCTCCAGCTGAGGGCTTGGTCCATAACGTTTTCCTGCAATTATTATTTGATCACAATTGCAATCTAAGCAGGAGACATTCAACTAGACCCAAACAATTCTTAGTAGCTAAACTTGAAGCAACCTGTTTGCAATTAGCTCTCACTGGTGATATTATATTTGTGCTTATAAAAGCACAAACTGCCAAGCTTCCAAAGAAGAAGAAAAACTGATTGCCTGCTAAAAATTAGCCCGTGTTTTGTTTGGCATAATACAGATCATGCCACAGTTGTGAGTTATAAAAATGCTGTTGAATGGAACAGCTCTGTGGAAATGCCAGATTACCATGATTGTGCAAATCGTATTTCTGATAATGTGGCTCTGAAGTTGCCCTGTTTGCAAGACAAGCCACCAAGAACTCATAATGAGGCTCCTCCTTGTTTTCTGCCTGGTGCAAAAACATGCCATTTGTGGCAGTATTAATATAAACTCTGAAGCAGCTACAAGCCTTCCGTTTTTGTCCTTTTATACTCTGGGAGCTGGATGCAAGAATGCAGCTTTCACTCGATTTCTCCATTGCTGTGCCCTGCTCCCAAAAACTCATCCATGCGGCATGCCTAGGAGAATGTTTTCTTGCAGGCTGTGCTCCCTACACCAGGCATCTTGCTTCCCCCTCTTGCAAAGAACGTTAAGACAGCCTTTGCTTAATGGCAGAACTGTTGGCTTGCCACCGTCTTATCCATGACACCCTACCACCCTGCAGCAGATTTGCCTCTTAAGATAGCAGCGGCAGTAAAATTTGCAAAGTATGTTGAAGACCTAAATCAGGCATAGGCAAACTCCGGCCCTCCAGATGTTTGGGACTACAATTCCCATCATCCCTGACCACTGGCCCTGTTAGCTAGGGATCATGGGAATTGTAGTTCCAAACATCTGGAGGGCCAGCGTTGCCTTGGCCTGACCTAAATGCTGGGGATAAAGTCACAATAATGTGTGCATCAAGGGTTACTTTACTTTTCATGTTAATGTAACACATTTCAAAAAGAGATAAATAATGTTGTAGTCGAATTTAAATGTATTTGGGCAAGAAAGTACTTAATGAAATGCAGATACTATTTTATAAGCTCATTTGCAGACAAAAAGTGTAATATAAATGTAATAAATTAAAAATATGACTGCCCAAAATATCACAACACAATATGCAGTTCCGCTTGTAGACAGGCAACCCAAAGTCTACAAGAAAGATTATCACCTGACACTGGAATTTATATTATGATTTATTCTTATGCAGATTCCTTTTTTTATCGGAATAACCTTGTGTCCAATCTTTGAAAATATAATAAAATGGCATCTAGCTGAACCTTTGGTTAAAAGCTCATTATCCTACTGTTATTGTAGAAACTCTCAGTGGAAAGCAGAATCAAATGAGGAATAAACAGAGCCCCTGCTTCTAAAGAAACACTATTCGGAAGAACTAGAATTAACAAAACAAAAAACAAAAATGGAAGGCAGAAAAACAGAAAATGTTACATACCAGCTTTTCGAAGTTAACAAGGTTATCCAGAAAAGTTTTATTCCCTTCATGTATAAATGTTACATCTAAAAAAAAAGTTTAAAAAAATAAATTTTGTAAACTGTGCTGTGATTCTTGGTTGAAGGGTGGTATAGAAATACAATAAATACATAGCCCCCATTTTTACGCTACATGGCATGAAAAGGTGACAGTAGTGTAACACAGTGTTCCATTATTCTTAGATTAAGAGCAATTTGACAGTGGCATGGACAACCTCAGAAGGCAGTGGATGGCGATTTGTCAGGGGTTCTTTTGCTGGGATTCCTGCACTGCAGGGAGTTGGACTAGATGGCTCTTGAGGTCCTTTCCAACTCTACAACGCTATGTGCATTAATTGCTGAAGTGTTCATCTAGGAAACCAGAATTTGTGAATTTCCACTTTTTCAGGCCTTCCAATTCTTTAAAATATGTGTTCTACCCCACTCCCCTCCACAGCTGAAGCACACATCTCCCTTACTTTAAAACCGTAGTTCCCAACATGGGGCAAACACCCCACAGGGGGCAATTTGATTGTTAAAGGGGGCAATTTTAGAATGAGTTAGACCAAGTTAATAATCTTCACTTTTTGAATAATAAGAATTATATGTCACCAGGGTGGGGGTGGGATCAGGATTGTAGAGATGTGTAGGTGGGGCTTGGCCAAAAAAAGGTTGGGAACCACTGCTTTAAAACAAACAGGAAATTTGTCCAGCTTTTGAGATCAGTAGCTGGAGGCTTCTGGGCAAAAGCTATCCTGAAAGAAGCCACCTAGAACCCTTAATAGCACATCTGTATATGTCAACAGCCCCTACTTCTGCTTAAGGGTTGGAATGAACAAATGGGCATACCTGTTTGTAGAGAAGGGTGGTACCTTTTTTTTTGTAAGGAACACACCCACATATACAAATTTGGCAGAACAATATAAAAAACATCAATAGGCCACCCACTTCCTTTTGGATTTTTCTTCAGACATTAGCATAACTGAAGGGCTGCAACACTGCCAATACCAAGACCACAAATGCGTTCCTAAAAAGCCTTTGCTTTCTTAAACTTTTCAGAACTGGTCCCTTTGAAACAAGATGGCTTGGTTGATGCTCACTTCTCCACTCTTTCCACACTGCTGTGCTTTCTGTCAACCTCAACTCCTAGACTCAGGTGCCAACACTGCATATTATACACTCCCCACTGCAATGCCTTGCCTGCCCTGTCACTAAAGCAAAATGGAGAAGGTGAAATTGTTACTGTCAATGCTAATAAAGAAGGCATTCCACTGAAAAGCCTGAACTGGTTTTTTTTAAAAAAAACTTTAAAGACTGCAGTAAAAGCCTTATGAGGAGGGAGGAGAAAGAACGAAAAAAAGGATAGAAATTTGCTTTGCTGCCAACAACTATGAGCCTGGATAAATTCAGTGGAGCAGAAAATTGCATCTGAGCTGTATTGTAAAGAGCAAAACAGTGTTTTATTAAATATTTGAAAAATCAGCGAGATTTTCAAAAGCACTGTCTGTGAAACAACAGGGTTTGCTGTAGAAATTCAATTACTTTAAAAGGGGTATTGTTGTTGAGGTACTTTTTACCTATTTAAGAAAGGGGTTATTTCAAATTTCCTTTCCGACATCTGCTTTACTTTCTCTTACTTAAAAGGTGTTAATTCCCTCCCACACTTGGAGGGCCTATTCAAGGCTGCTGGGGACGGGGGAGGGGGAAAGCACTTGATGTAAAAAAAGAAAAAAGGCACAGCTGCTTTTAAAACGACTGCTGCGGAAAAGCCGATAGGAGATGAGAAGCATCCAGTTTGGGACAAATCATCCTCCAGAAGTGAGGATGAAAATATTCAAAACTGTCCAGAGAACTAGGCATTGGAAGTACCTTGAAAGAAGCCAAAGCACTCTGGGGATGAAACATATGCCCCAAAGACATCTGCAGAGACAGACGGGCGATAAACGCATTCATATGCTAATGCTAGAAGCCTCCAAGTCAAGATGGGCAAGTTGGAGGGACTGGTCTAAAATAGAGCATAGAAATAGCTGACAAAATGGAAACCTGATGGGATGGAGAAAAGCAGTGGGACATGATTATTTCTGGATACAAACTCTACAGGAATAATAGGGAGGAGCATCACGGAGGTACGTCAAAGAGGACACAGAGTCCAACAACTTAGAAATGTCAAGAGGGACAGACTTTTCCACAGGAGTGCTATAGGTGGTGATACCAGGCCCCAAGAATAATTTAGTACTGGCCATATACTAACACAGACACAGGCAGACAGGAGCACACACACAGTGCCCAAGGAGAATGAAAAAAAATGAGACATCCAAAGGAGAAAATGTTGTTGTTACCCTCAGATATACCAGGTATGTGCATGTTCCAGTCATGAGGTAAAATTTCTAGATACCGTAAAACAACTGTAGCTGGGCATATAACCCATATAAAGCCACACAACATTGTAGGTGGCTGTGCTGACCTTGATCCTGACCTTTAGACTTTTTTCTTCTTTAAAGATTGTGCCATAAAACGCAGCCTCTTCAAAGATGACTTTATAACTAAAGACTTCGTTGCAATATATTATCACTCTCAAACAATGAATCCCATTGTGCTAAGGAGATGTTTCTTTATATGAAGATATGCCAAAGGGCTTTAATCCCTTTGCCTACTGAAAAGGAAAAAAGGCAGCCATGGCCGTTCGTGGTGACTCAAAGGAGTCTCTACAAATAGCTTTCCAGAAAAGCGGGGCGGGGTGGTTAGAGAAGATAGAAACAAAGGCCGATTATAAATCGTAGGATAGAGCTATTGGAAGAAGCCGAGTGCTCAGCAGAATTGCAGGCACTGCAATGTGTTCCGTTAAAAGATGCACCCAAGTGTGACCTATATCCATTATACATACCCTGTAGGGACTACAAGATCACAGGCACAAAACAGAACAAGACATGCTGCTGAGAATTTTGACTTGGCATTACTAGTTAAGGCCTGAGGCGGCAGGAACTGAGCAAGCTGCTTTATGAAGAGGCAGCCCATAGGTCCATCTTGCTCGGTATTGTCTACAACATGGACAAATAGCTCTCAAGCAGCCTGTCCCAGACCTACCTGGTTGACACCAGGTATGGAAGCCTGGAGCTTCTGCATCCAAAGCATGCTCTCTGTTACTGAGCTGCAGTTATGCCTTAAAACGGAGCTGCCTTACACTGAATTAGACCATTGGTTCATTTAAATCTGTACTGTCTGCTTTTGACCAGCAGTGGGGCTCCGATATCTCTTTTTTTATTTTATTTTTTAAATGAAGATACTGAAGATTGGAGATGCATGCAAAGCATATTATGTGCAGCTGAGCTATGGTCCCTCCTAATTGTAGCCTCCATCATCCAAGACTGAAGGCAGCAGAAGGTGCAACAGAAGACCAGCGGTCATGAAGAAAGCACAGCAAAATCCCAGGGTCATCAGAAAAAGAGAGGGAGCAGGGAACCTATCAGAATTAAAGATGGCCAGCCTACAGTAGGGTAGTATTTTACTTTCGAACACATGTTCTCCTTAATCAGGACATCTCACTTAATGGACAACAAAAACAGGAAAAGAACAGCTTTCTATTCAGCTAACTTTTGAATTCTCAGCTGAAGAACAAAAAGGTTTCTAGAAGCTATCATCCATTATTCACCCTCTCTGCTACCTCTTGTGTCAGCACATAATCTCTTTTCTTGATCCTTGGTTTCCCCATCCATAATGTGCAACATATATCTATTATCAATATGCACAGCTACACTGCATTCAGTTACCCTTGCACTCACTGGTAAACCTGCACAGAACAGCAGCAATAGGCTTAAAAAATTATCTCACCCCTTTGGTACTAATACATAACATTATGAAGATGTTTAATGTGGACAAACTGCATTACCTTTAAGGAGCAAAGGCATGAAGGGGATTTTCGGTGACTTCATTTTTTTGAACGCATCTCTGTAGGCTTTGTGATTCAGGGAAGGGTCCTACCGAAACAATTTGATCGCGATGAAAGGAAAGAAGAAAATCAATACCCTTTCTAAAGGATGGCAATTTGTAATCTGTTACACACCCACAAGCTCAATATGCTTTAAATATAAAAGGTTTCCTTGGAAAATGAGGCAGATAAATGTTTCTCAAAGAAAGACGACTGACTGAGTGAAATAAGAGGTCATTCACTCTATAAAGAGTTTGGAGCTACATATGTCTGCAGTAAGCTAAAAAGCTAAGGATCCCAGCTTTAGATGATGAGGTTTTCATCAACCAAGGGCTGATGAAACGCTAGATGTAGTTGAACTGCCACACCTATTATCTCTGACCATTGGGCATCCCAGCTGTCGCTGATGGGAACTGGAGTCCAACAATATCTGGAGGGCCACAGGTTCCTCATCACTGCATTAAGCACTTGAAGAGAACAGCTGGCAAAATCAAAGTCTTTTCTGTAGAAAGTATACTTACTGTCAAACTTTCAAGTTCAGTGAACAGCTTCTTAAACTTTCCAGGGATTCTCTGCAATACACAAAAAAAATCAAAGGAAATGGGATTCGATTGGGGGGGGGGTGGAATCAAGTATGCTGAAAAGTATTTAATATTTCTTTCAGTGACTACCCATCATAAAATACTCATAAAAATCAAGTTGCTCATCATGAATAATGTTTAAGAGTGATGCAAATCCTTTTGCATTTTGAGACTGCCCCTCTCATAATTATTTTATAATTGCTTCCTAAAATCTGTGTTCATTTTATTCACCAACATCTCTGTCTGCCTCATTTGTCTTAAGGCCTTTCTGATTATTTCATTTAAAAAAGTAAAACGTATCAACAGTATATTAGTGCTAGCCTGAACTGATACTGAAATCTCCCTGGAGCAATGGGGATAGCTAAGTTTCAGGGGGAAGGCTAGTTTTTCTGATTTAATTATTTTAAACAGGGAAGAGGAGTTGTGTTCTCTGCATCTATCTCCTGGTGTCATCCCAAGATTTAAAGGAACCACTTGGAAGAGGGCCCTCAGTACCTGATTGTGCACCATGCTGACCTGATGGCTCTTCCATCACCCTCAAACTCAGGGAATGACTCCGTTGCAACTTCTCCTACTTCACAACAACGCAGGAGCATGTGACAGAAGAATCCTTTGAGGATTAGAGGCAGCTCTTCAAGGGAGGGCAGAGCCACTTGGAAGGGTTCTGCCAGACCCTCTTAAGCCTTCAAACAACTCTGTTCTTTGTGGGAAATTGCCACCAAACATAACTAGCAAGCTTAGGCCTAGTTAATGCACGAAGGGGTTAAGACCACAGAAATGGTGTTAGACTCAGCTAGGTCACAGCCCTCACCTGAAAGGAAGTTAAGTTTCCTCCTTTGTTCAATCTCTTTCATCATGTGAACTTGCCGAGATAGGACAAGCCTGAGCTTGCTTGCTACATGCTCAGACCGCATACTTAGAGCTATTTCTGTATTCTGTAAACCCAGTATTTCTACCTGTGTTCTGCATGGGACAACATATGAATCCGACCTTTGGTGTTTGTAAGTAAAGTATTTAAACTTATTAATTGTGTGGTCTGTTTATTGTGAGAGAGAAGGAAAGTGCTATAAGTGGCTAAACAGAATATTTTAAAGGTCTATCAGACTATTATTCCCATGCTTAACTGTGCTGCATCATTTTGTGTTTTTCAATACTCTGCTGGGGGCTCTCTCTTGCTGGAAAGTGTGTTTAGCTCCATACTTTAGACCTAGGGATCCAGCCAATTCTTTTATGAATTACCCCACATGGGGGATCCACCATATATCTATTCCCCCACCCCCACAATATTTTGCTGAGTCAAAATCTTTAGTGCTTTAATCCCCACTCATCAGCTAATGAGCAGAAATTAAATCTTGCTTCCTTGACTGCAGAATCTTGCTCCCTGCTGGGAATGGGGCACACAGTCAATGCATGATTAAACCCTGTCCTCCTGCTCATCAGCTGATGTCACAAGTGATGTCAGCTGGAGAGTGGGTGGGTGTGATTTGGGGGAAATGACCTCATGAACCAAATTGGCCTCCTAGGTGTGCCAAGGTTGGCCTGTGGGGCTGCAGGCTAAAACAATAATTTAAATGAATTTTTTTAAAAAAATACTTGTATTACCTCCCAGGTCTGAGAAAGCCGACTGACAGATGCAGTGTTGAGACCCATAACAATGGCAAAGAATGAATTCAGATTTCTTTGGGCTTTGCAGCTATGAAAATTAAAAGTACAAAAAACAAACACATGGTGTAACTTTCTATATATACAAAGCCTTAATACTACTAGCATGGAGAGGCACAATAGATTAACTGTTCCAAGTATATTAACACAAAGTTCTGTAATGACCCAATTAGGTGCAGGCCCAATAAGATGCTCCCCAAATTATTGTTTTTCTCTGTTCCTCAACTTTAATGTCATGATAGTAACCTACAGTACCTCCTCCTGCCAAAACTCATGACTTTAATATAACCACTAGCCCCTTCAAAGGTGCTTCCAGAGTTCCTGTACCTGTATGCAGTCTGTTTCCCTGATCTGTGGCTGCCCTGGTGCCATTTTTGTTTTACTTAAAGGGACAATGCAGGCAATTTTTTTTTAGCCCTATTGACAGGCCCCTTAGTGTGTGCAGTGACATTTGACTATGAAAACAACTGAGGATTTAAGACTAATAGAACAATCCTATGCAAGTCTCACTTGTTCAATGGACTTGACCCCATTTTTAGGATTGCAGCCTGAGATTTGTGGCTGTGCATTCATGTGAATTTGCACATTTCACTTGTGCCAAGGGAGAGCCAAGCGGCTGCTTCTTGTTCTGCATTCTTAATAATAGTTGCGCTGTCCCTGAGGTTCAGTGCCCTGTGCAATCAAACTGGTTATGCTCCCCTAAATCCATCTCTGAAACTCATTCACAGCTTGGATTATATGATAGGCCAAGTGCAGCAATAAGCACAGAAGTTTTGCTATATCTATTAGAAACTGTGGCATACTTCTTCCAAATGCTTCATTTTTCTATTATTAAGATTCAAATGTCTTCTCAAAACTACCAATCATTAACAAGCAATCATGTTTCTGTTTCTTTATCCCGGAATTAGTATTGCTTAGTAGCACAGCTTTGAGCTTATCTAAATTAAATCTCTCCCAATGTTGTTTACACATATGCCTATAATCCTGAATCATTTTTCTTTTTCTTTTGCAACCTCCAGTTTATTTTGTTGTTTATTGCCACAAATTTAATTAATGTGCAACCTATATATTCCCCTGATCAGTTATTAGCTACCTTTGGTCACATTCGCATTATCAAACAGGTGCTTCCTGCTTGTCTATGTAACTATGTTCCACACAGCAATTGCATTAACAATGGTAGTGCTGTCTGGTGGGAGAATTTCACTTTCTCAGCAACACAAAATTGCAATTTACATGCTTGGAAAATGCAACTCAAGAAACACTGCTGCAAAAAATAGATCGATGTCATGCATTTAATGAGTGACATTTGCAGAGTATACTGCATTATAGATGGATTATCTAGAAATACTTTTTACTTGCTTATCTGCAAGTTAATAAAATAGTTGTATTTTTCACACTAAGCTACACAGATGGGAATTCCTATTCCATGTATTTCATGTATTTTAGGGTTTTATGTCATGCTCTTCAATAAGTTTCCAATGTGGGGTATAAATGCACTATACTTTAACTAGTCTGAAGGGACAGTTTTAAAAATGTATTTTAACTGAATGCCAGTGTACTAAGTCGATTGATACTAGAATTGCTGAGCAAATGAGGTAATACATAGACAACATATCCATGTTTTAGTTCAGATGACAAAACATTTGGTAACTTTTGAGTACCTAATTGAAGTGGATCATGAAGAGTTCCCTGTTAGCAACAACAGGGAATGCAAAAAAGCGAGCATTTTACTGATTACTGATTAATAGTCTAATGTTGTTTAACACTACAACCCACATGAACACAGAAGATATGAAGAGTAAAACAAGAAAGAGGTTCTACACACAGAACTCTATCTCTGTGTGTACACACACACTAAGTTCTATGGTCTATCTATGATCTATATATAGGTGCGCGCTGAATCTTTTAAAAATATATAATCATTTTTATTAAAAATTTCTTAGTTTACAAAAATATGTGCATTGTTTTTTCTACAGATCAGTTTCATTTGTTGTGAGACATTAGTGTTGCATGCAGTATAAGGTTGGGAAGAAAAGAGGGGTGGAGGGTGGGGCGGGTGTGTGGGGTGGGGTGGGAATGCTTCTATTCTTCTACTTAGTGTATGTGTGGGGTTTTGTGTCAGAGTCACTTGTATAGGTTCTCTTTCTATTCACTTGTTATCTTTCCTTGGTGGTGAGAGAGGTTGAGGGGTGGCCTAGGGTATGGTTGGTTGGCTGTAGTAATATTTGTTTATGTGTGTGAGACTGTAAGGGAGTGGATTTTTGGATCAGGTTAACTATATCGATTCATATGCCGTCAGCGAATTCTTGTTGGGCTATGTTTGTGATGAAGGGGAACCATACCAGAGTGAAAGTGTCTTCCTCCATTTGTCCCCATGTCAGTTTCAGTTTATTGGTTAGCTTTTCTAGTAAGGCCATTTCCCATACAATTTGATACTACTGGTCCATGCTTACTCCTGACAGGTCTCTCCAGTGTCTGGTTATGATGCTTCTGACTGCTGAGAGTAGGTGGGTTATGAGCTCTTTATAATGTACGTGGGCAATATTATTGGATGATGTTCAGTAGGGCCAGTTCTGGGGTGACTTCTAATACTCACCGTTCTTTTTTTCGATCTTCCACTATAGTCTGAACAATCTGTACTATTGCTGTCCCAGCTGCGTCTCGGCTATGAAAAGCTCACATTATTAAAGTGTATGTGTTTTTAAGACAAAATAGTCTGTCCTTGCCTCATGTAGTATTTTATTTGCACATCACAAAGTACTAGTCAAATTCATGGCACAGCAACACACCTTTCTATCATTTCATTATCCTTAAGTACAGTTTTAAAAGACTGAATGTGAATTCAACATTCACATGGGTTGAAACTTACTGAGAAGCAATTTTAATGAACTTTTTCACTAGCTGTACGCGTTTACAGAGCTGGTTGCAAAGGAGTATTTCTGTAGCAACCCAGAGTTGAACTTCATTGCATCTTTGAAGCAGAAGACTAAGATTCACAGTGTTTTCCCCACTGCCCTTTCTGCTGAAGGTGAAGTATATCAGCTCTTGCTGGAAGACAGTTAAAAGAGTAATTAGGTTTTTAAAAAATGCAAATGAGAATTTAACCATTCTGAAAAGTGTAACTGTTGATACTTGGCCAGACAACTCCTTTTAATAATTTATGAACGAACCTCAAGCAGTTCAGAAAGAGTCCAGAATTTCAAGTAATCTTGTGAGATTTTCAGCAATTATCCTCCTGGACATAGTTATGAAAAATGCAAGAACGGTTTGTTTCCAACTTGGCATCCACTAATTGCTGCTATAAGTTTCAGTCTGAGAACTAATGAAAGCCTGATGAACTCTGCTCTTTTTAGTTCCTCAAAGTCTCAAGTAATTTAGATTTTAAAAATTAATTTGGGTGGCAGCAAAAATTAGCTCCATTAAGCAATGAGAGACACTTTGCATTTAACTTATGCACATTAATTTTGGTTCAAAGTTTAACACATTTGTATCCTGCCCTTGTATTGGTCACAGAAAGTTGCATACTATCAGATCCCCAGAAGAAGGCATTACATGAGCAAACATTTGGTTGAAAACAGCCCAAACTGGAGAACTGAGCACTGATTACAGCAAGCATTTCCATCCATTGCACCTTACCTCATGAATCAAGTTGAAGAGACTCCAGTCAAAATTTGTTAATTCCAAAGCAAGGTCCCACGTGTTAATTCCCAGAATTCTCACTGACCTTTGCTGGGCTTCCTCATTTTCAGCAAAAGGGTTCTAAATCAATAACAGATGGAAATAGTTCCTGAACAAGCATACATAATTGAAATCTTGACCATAAAGCAATGTTTTTTCAGTACCTTGTCTAAACTGTTTGCCTTGAAAGAATTATGGGCTCTAAGACTGAATTAGCTTTCAATACTAAGGAGATCAATGCATTCTTATTGCATTAGGCAACTCTACCACTCTTAAGAATCAATTACCTACACAAACACACACACACACACAAAAACCCAACCGAAACACATCACAGAAAACCATAAGCCCAGTTCAGGCATAAAGCTTGTGCAGAAAATACAAACACAGGTAAATGACATCAGGCCACACATATTGTGTCCTCTCTGTTTCCCCATGTTGAATAAGGAACATCTGAAGGGGACTTCTACTCATGCTCACCTGAATGCTCATGGAAACCTCAGTGTGATCAGACACAGTGTTTCCAATCATGCAAGGGTGATTGGAATATATACACTGAAGTGAAAGCAGGTAAATATTCATCTTCAGATGTTTCCACTCTAGCCAGAAAGGTTGGAAGCTGAGAGGGTAGAAAGAGTGCTTATGCGAGCAATATTTATGACTCAGACATAATGCCTGAGGAAGGGGGGAGATGGAGTATGCATTTAAAGACGAATCGATCAATTTCACACTTTCTGAAATATGATAACTGAAACAACTATCCTCTGAAATTGCACACACACACACACACACACACACACACACATATATAATTTGACTGATTGATTGATAATAATTTGAAATTTTGAACTTCGTCAGCCAAACAATGTTTACAAAGATGCAAATATACTGGGAACGTGTGCATAAAAACAAATATATTAGTGAAAATATGCAAAAATGCATTGTATTAGGAGAAATTGCTTGCAGAAATGTGTGTTTTAGTCAAAACTAGTTTGAAAGTGTTTATTAGGAGAAATTCACACTAATATGTTGTTTTACTGTGTTTTTATATATTTGTAAGCCGCCCAGAGTGGCTGGGGAAACCCAACCAGATGCACAAGGTTTAAATAATGAAATTATTGTTGTTATTATGGTTGTTGTTATTATTATTGTGGTTGTTGTTGTTGTTGTTGTTATGCTAATGAATTTTCATGAGGATTAAAATTAAAAAATCCCAAATTGCTGCAAAATGTGGAGAGCTGAATTTAAGAATGGAAAAATTTGAAACCGAGAAAACAAAAATGGACAGATCCTGTCATTCCTAATAATGCCTGGACAGAGCTATACTAAAACCAACATCTCAAATGTGTTTGGCCTATGAACTGAATTTCTACACCAGCAAGGTTTGTGTTCCAAGTAAAATGTTTTATTATGTTCAACAGAAAACAAATGCATTATATTTTATAGCACAAGTGCCAAACATGGTTCCATTCAGAATCCATGATAAAAGACTTCATAAAAAAAAAAATGTACGATGAAAAATGATTGATTCTAGACACACTGGACATGAAGACATTTTTAAAAAACAAAATGAAACAGCTGTCCCTTAAAGGTGAGATTGGCTGCTACTTGTGCACATTTAGATTGCTTATGTTTTTCCAAAGCGAGTAAAACCAAAGCTGTTATCTATTAGTTCTTAAGTAGATATGACACCAAACTCCTAGCAGGTATACACAGCATATCAGTGATATTTTCTTCTAAGACAAAGGCTTGTATACAACACCAAAGCAGTTCGTATGAATGCCCTCTCCCTCAATGAGAAATGCCAGTTTCCATTTGACTGAATTACCCATCTTAAGATGCATGTAGCGCAGGTGTCACTTAAAACAAAATTCACAGTATAGATAAAACATATCTCTATAAAGCTTTGATAAAAATAATTAATCTCATTTTCTAATAATGTTTTCCTGGCTGTAAAGGTTGTGTAAAAATATTACTGTGACGTGAAGTCCACGGGATTTAACTGTGCAATTTAAACGCTTTTTACAGCCATACAAAGAAAACACATTAGATGAAGCCAGCACATTAGACAGAGCCTCATTTGGCTGTTTACTACCTTCTCAAGACTCTCAGAGGATGTAGACTCAAAGCTTCACCACCAGCTGTTTTCTCTCTCTCCTTTCCAATGCTTTATTCTAGTCCAATGAAGAGTTCTGGGGACCTCAAAAGGTTGCACATTATTTTGGGACATTTTGGTTGGCCTAATAAAGGTACCTAGCCCGGTTTTTAGTATAACCTTAAAACTCACAGCTACTTTGGGTACTGAGGGAAACCAGAAGATTTTGGAACCCTGTACACACAACCTTACCAGAGTATCTGTGAGATTCTTCCGAAATACGAACATACGAGATGACGATTCAAGGGATTTGGAGATTGCCAGATCATTTGGTTGTAATTCATGCTTTTCTTTAGTATAGAAGAAAAACAGAAATATTGACATATTTTGCTGAACAAAATGCATTCTTACAGTCAGAATTCACTGTATCTATAGTAAGTACATACAGTGGACGCCCGGGTTGCGAACGTGATCCATGCGGGAGGCATGTTCGCAACCCGCAGCGTCCGTAACCCACAGCGCCGCACGGGTTGTGATTTGCCGCTTCTGCGCATGCACAAAGTGCCGAACCCGGAAATAACCCATTCCGGTACTGCCGGGTTTGGCACATTCGTATCCCATAGCGAACGCAACCCGCAGCGAACGCAACCCGAGGTATGACTGTATATGCTTCTTATAGTTTCTGAAACCACTAAGAGTAGTTTCTCTAGGAATTTATCTATCAGCCCAATCTTATTCACTTACTACTACTCCCCTACTGGCAGATGATAAATGAATCTCCCATTGCTCCTGTTGCTTTCAGGTCCGTCTCCTGTCTTTACTTCCCTGAAGTGAATGGGTGTAACAGCTCTTGACCTACTGCTGTGAGGCTTATGCAGCAAAAGTCCCTCATTAATATGGGCAGAAAACAGTAAATAGCAAACATGTTAAAACAGAGAAGTCTATATGTGTCGGGCACACACATGTACATCAGAGGAGCACCTTTGAATCTACACTGTGTAATAAATCCACTCAGTCGCCTTTTGATAAACCCCATCACATTTTCGGTTTAACCATTTTCTATGCATTTTCCTTGTATAATATTATGATGTAACAAAATTAAGCTTATTTCCAGGGACTCTAAAATCCTTCTGTATAATACCAAAGCCAGGCTGGTCAAACAGATCAACAGAAGTAGTCTAATTTTCCCCCACCAAAGGGGCAGGTATTTGGGCCTTGGTTGTTGTTTTTTTTAAGAATTAAATATGAAAACTTATTTCTCACAATGATGTGTGGACTCTAGGCAGGGGTCTTTTAAAACTGAGGGGGGAAACCCCATTACTTACATTGTCTTACAAAACATACATTTTTCCAGAAGTCATATTTTTCAGTTTCCTCCCCCTTTCCTCCATGTACAAATACACTTCAACTAGTCCAAAGGGGAAATATCTCTTTCACAGTCACTTCCCTTTTTACAGCTACCTCTCAGGTTAGCTTAAATTATGAAGTGGGAGATTTATCTCTTAATGGCAAACCTTATAACATGTTTCTGAACACGAGAACACTCCTTTGCAATCCAGACCCGATGTGGAAATACATTATCCAACAGTACCAAAGAATTAGCAGTTGCCATGGAAACTCCTCTCTGCTAAGTAGCTTCTTATTGTAACTATGGTCATCCAGCTGTGGACCCATAGGGGAACAGCCCTATCCTTGCACTAGAAAGTGCCAGCCCTCTCTTTATAGATAAGATACAGAAAATGAAGGAGAATAAAACTGGGTCTACTGATAGCTGAAAATAATTTACCCCCAGAGAATGAAAGAGCCACCAGAGCCAAGTCTTCCTGCGAATGCTGGAGCTTTTCTGCTACAATTTTCAAGATCTCTTGAGCTGAAGTGGATACTTTAGTTTTTACGCTGACATAAGAATGTTCTGTTATATACACACGACAAAAAACTGTGAAAAGAGAGAAAATAATTCAATCAACAGACAGAAGCAGATTTCACTGAAGGGTGCAACATCTCCAAATTGCTGGGATGCTTTGGTTAACATCTGGTTTGACAGTCATTCCTCGACAGCTGAAGCCACAGCTGCTGCCACATGGACCTACAGGCACATTTCCTCTTCAGAGAAAAATGCAAGGGCAAAAAAAACCCCAACACTGCTCCCAGACCAAAACCAAGTCACAATTTGCATGTGTGTAAAATACTATACAGTACTGACAACAAAGGTGACCCCTGGATGGTTAAGTCCAGGCAAAGACGACTATGGGGTGTGGCGCTCATCTCGCTTTTCAGGCTGAGGGAGCTGGCGTTTCCGGATCATGGGGCCAGCACCACTAAACTGCTTCTGGTGCAACGGGACACCGTGACGAGTGCCAGAGCGCATGGAAATTCCATTTACCTTCGCACCGCAGCGGTACCTATTTATCTACTTGCACTGGCGTGCTTTCAAACTGCTAGGTTGGCAGGAGCTGGGACAGAGCAACAGGTGCTCACCCTGTTGTGCAGATTCAAACCGCCTCCGATTGGCAAGCCCAAGAGGCTCTGTGGTTTAGACCACAGTGCCACCTTTCTGGTTTCCGTCACTGCTTTCCATCACGGCATTCTGTTTCGCCAGAAGCAGTTTAGTGATGCTGGCGACATGACACAGAAAGCTGTCTGCGGACAAATGCTGGCTCCCTTGGCCTGAAACGAGATGAGCACCACACTGCATAGTCACCTTTGACTGGACTTAACCATCCCAGAGGTCCTGTACATATTTTTTTTTAAACGGCAATAAAGCTGACCAGCACAGTATTTAGTTCTTCATGCAAAGGACACCCTTCTTCAGAGGATAGCTATACTGGGAAAACATTACCCATTAGCTATTACAAAACCCATTCTCCCCTTAACTGGATCATTTTATTTTCATAAATCAGCTTGGGAGGGGGGAAAGGGATTTGGGGGTTTTTTGGGGGGGGGAGAAGCTAGAAAAAAGTACTCTAGCCAATGAATGAATTCATAGCAATGACTGGCATTTAGGAAAGCAGATCTGGCCCATTAGACAAAGAGGAAGCTAGAGGGAATACCTATTATTTATCTTGGTTTGTTTTTAAGCAACTTAAGTCGGTATTAAGTTGGTGGAGATGTGATTGGTGCACTATGGAAAACCATTCAGATATCCAGAATCTTAGTGTAGCTGTGACTGGGGAGCAGTGCATCAAATCAAAAACAAAAGATAGTAGCAAAAACTAAGGCTCCTGATCTTTCTAACTCAGGTCAAAAACAGTTTTAAAAAATGCTGTTGATGCCAATGCAGATACCACCCATCATTATCAAGCTGCAGGAGGCAGGGCCATAGATGAGAGAGTGTGGGTTACCCCAGTCCTGAAAAGTGTTGTTATACTCATTTTGCTGACAGGAGTGGGATGGATATATATATGAAAACGCTGAAGTGTAGTATAATATTGTTAAGCTACCCAGGGAGGTATGACGTGCAGTGGGGAGGGAGCTATGATGCTTATTGTAGCAGCAGTGCAATTGATTAAGGGTTGGGGGGAGATGAAAGTAGCCAGACAAAGAACTGAGGTTTTCAGCAGTAAGCCAAAAGCAGTTATCTGGGCACCAGATCCACCACTAGATGGAGAGCAGGTCTACCAATTGACAACCAATGAAGGAATACAACTTTTTCAGAGGTCAGGTTTAGCTACCCAGGCTGTGTAACCACTCAGTCAATTCCTGCCGATGCCCATGCTGATGAGGGTTGTCCTATCAGTCCCAGTCAACATCGTTAATGGTCAGGAATGATGGGACATTTGGAGGGCCACAGGTTACCCAATCAATCATGTTAAAGACAAAACATATAATTTGGCAACTCAGGTTTCATCTTTACCTGAGTTAATATTAAACTCTTAAGGCATTTCACCTGAAAAGTTTAAATCTAGATACCTGAAATGATCTCAATATCCAATTTATTTTTCAAACTATTATATATTTTCACCTCCATCATGTGATTTTTATCCTTCTTATAGATGCTGGGAGAAAATTTAATGTAGCAATTGACACTTTACATTTTTGTAGGAAGAGAGCCATATTTGACAAAAGACTAAACACTATTTTCACTGCATTGGGTGTTTCTCAACTCATAGCTCTGTGGTCTTTTGAGTGGTTTTACCTTTGTCATTGAAAAAGGTTCTTTATTTCCAACATATATGCAGAAATATAGTATAATGGCATCCTCCTTGTTTCCTTTGCTCCACATCCATTATGCTTACCTTCCTCTGTTTCATTCACAGTCCCTCTGTTCTGGAGCCAGTTCTCCTTGAGACTGAACTGATGTAAAATGGCTTTATGCTATGAGGGAGGGAGGTGGAAGAAAAGAACAATGAACAAAATGCAGTTATTGAAACATTCAAAATAAATTTGACCGCAAATGGTTGGGCGGTTTAAAAAGAGAGAGAAAAAGGAACAGGAAATCCACCCACCCTGTTTTGGCTAAATAAACTGGAAGCTGTCATTTTGGACAAGCGGAAGTAGTACAAATTTGAAAGAATACTGAGAATAACTGCAAGAAGGTTTTGTAATAAATTTCAGCACAATCTTATTTTCTGCTTCCTATGCTTCTGCTGTCATATTTGGAAGAGTATTATACCCCTAAGTTTTAATATAGTGAATTCCTTGACCACAACATCACATTTCCACAGCAACACAGTCTGGCCTAAATTTTTGGGTAACATTTTCGTGTGTGTGTGTGTGTGTCTGTCTCCCACACACGCTACACAACACCCTCTATTCCAACAGAGCCCCCTGACATTTGCAATCAGTATCTCTTCCAGACTTGCCTGCTGAAATCTGCTCCGTTTCAGAGCTGTCTAACTTGAAACAGGCAAGGACATGCTGACTGGCTTTTGCTGAATTCTGGCATTTCAGAACAGACTAGTTAAACACTAATAATGCCAGAGCGACTTTAGCTTAGCTTGCATGGCTAGAAGCAGAGATGAACTGTCAAGAACAAATGCTTTTAGCAATGCTACCTGTACAGGACAGCGTATTTAATGGCCATTTGCCATTATTGATTGAAAGAACTAGACAGTTTAAAAAAGAAAGGTACACACCAGTAACCAATTATATGCATTACCTTTCTGTGAGGTGAATATTCATCTACAGTGCTGAAACAAAAAGGCAAGACATTAGTCTCTCTATTCAAAAACTAACTGTTGATATTATCCAGATCTTTGCCGTTAACAAGAGCAAAGAGAAGAGGGCATTAAAAGCTATGCCCAAGGAACAAGTGTAGCATTATCTGGAAATAAGTCCTACTGAATTCAATAGGACCTGTGCAGATATGAGCTTGCAGTTTATTGAGAAGTCATGATGATGCAACTGACCTCAACTGTATGTATTGCAGAAGTGCTTGTCATTAACTAGCACCTTGTTCCATATGACAAGAAATAATTTTTACAAGATTTAAGTGCTGATTTTCCTATGGAAATTTTCTTACAAAACTGCAGATCTTAACATTGCACACCTAAAAGCCAAATGGATCAGCATTCTGTGCTAACCAGCAATGTAGAAATTTGAAGTTTATTTAAAATCTATACGTAGCGCATCTTCAGCCAGTAAGTTCACAAGTAAGTTCTTTGGCAATACTTAACATCCAGTCTTTCGACAATTATATAAATTTAATGATTGTGCATCACATAACATAGTGCATGTGTTAATGGAGGAGTCAAATGTATTTAGCTTACACTCCTGTAAGAATAAAACCCACAGAGTTATTTGTGCTTAAATCTCCAACCTAGGTCCACAATTTTGTCAGCTGCTTTAGGATATGGTGTAACCGCAGTCAAAAAAATTGAAAGGAATGCAGGATGTCTGAAAAAGGAAGAAGGCTGCAATGTGCAAAAGTTTTAGAACCACCAGCACAGCTAACAGGAAAATACAGAAGTAACCAGGAATACACGGTCAACTATTGTTGAGCAATTACTTGCTTTAAACTGTGAAATAATTTCATTCACTCGTCATGTATTTTGAAAAATACAGGAAATCAGGTGTGACCACAACAGACTTAAAAAATGATAAGGATTGGCCACCACCTCTCAAAGGTTCTTCCCATATAGAGAAATCAATAATGGCTGCTTACCCAGCCACAGGGTGGGTGGCAGTTGCCATCAGAGAAGCCTCTCAATTCTGGGGAGGGGGCGAGCACTCTCTCATGGTCTGGTCGTTGGGGAATTCCCCTGGCCAGCTGCTTAGGATGGTGGGATAGCCTGCCATCTATTAAATTCAAATGGGCCAATCCTGGGCAAGCTAGGGGGGTGGTGGTGCTTGGGGCGCAGACCAGAGTGGAAGAGTCTTCACTCTGGTCCGCTGCCAGCTGTGCCTGAGTTTGGGACAGTAGTCGGCCAAAGAGCAGTGAATGGGTGTGCAATGAGTTCTGTTGTCTAAATTATTAAATACAATTCCTTCCCTGCTGCAAATATTATAGACATGTTAATGTAACAACTAGCTACAAATCTTCTGTTTACAATACAAGTCATAGTAGAAGGATGAATTAGTGTGACGGAATCAGAATTACTCTATTTCTGCTAACGCTGTATGTGTCAAACATGTCGTATCAAATTATTCCTTTGTAGTTGCAGAGCTTGCCTGAACAAATATTAAACACATGGAATGACACTTACGCTGCTTCTGGCCTCACTTCACTCAAGTAACAAAAGCATAAATTGTCAACTGAAAACTAATTATAACTCTGCAAAAGGCCTTAAAAAGCAAAGCAACAACTTACTGACGACGATGCATTCCCAGCAATTTTTGAAATTCTTTCAGGTCTTTCTCAAGCACAGGATATTCGTAGACATCATCTAACACATTCCTGTATATTGTCTTGAAAGCGAGGAGTGGTTGAGAGAGGGGGGGGGGACACAGAGAGAATCAATCAATCAAATTGATCTGATGGCTAAAGTACAAAACATCATACCACCCCTTTCAGGAAATCAGTTGTTAGCTTGTTAAAGCAAAACTGCACAAATGCTTTCAACCTAAAATCTCTCAGCGCATAATTTGTTTAAAACACATCCACCAGTCAACGATAGCTGATGCCTTAAGAGGCAGTCTCCTCCGTACCCTTCCTAAGTAACAGTGTTAAAAGTGTCAACTCTCATTAGTCAGTGCAAACATTCTAAAGTGACATTTCAGGATGTTACTTAAAGCCTGCCATAAGCTTTCAAGCATTTCTCTCCTCGGAGTAATACTAGATTCATCACAGCTCTGCTGCCCAACAATCGAAAGTACAACAGCAATACTAACAAATAGTAGCCTGTACTTATACTGTCTTGAATGTAGTGATGAATTTCAAATCTCAGGATCTTATCTCTTTAAATTTATAAGCCTTTAATAAAACAAAACAACAACAGAAAACATAGGAAGCTGCCTTATACTGAGTCAGACTATTGAACCATTCGAGTTGGTATTGTGTACATAGATTTGCAGTGCTTCTCCAGGATTCTCACCCAGCTCTGCCTAGAGATGCTGGGTACTGAACCTGGGATCTTCTTTGTGCAAAGCAGATGACCTGCCACTAAGCTACAGTCCTTTCCCATGTTAGGTTTGAGGTTCTTGGCTTGTTTTAGCATAAAGTTCTAGGCAGCTCCAGCTCAGCAGGAGTCTTGGTCACTCTCTACCACTCTCCCTTACTACAATGTGCATACAGATGGTTCTTTTTCAAAAGAAAGATTCTTCCCCCACGTAGCCTTATCTTAACTCCTTTAATAATGTCTTTCCAAACAGATACCCCAAAAATGGGATGATCAATTTTATTTGAATGGTGGTACAATTGTCATAAATGCCACTAATGCTTCAATAATGCTGACATACTTACAAAACTTATAAAAGATCACAAAAATAGACCACTGCATGCATTCTGATAAAAAAAAGCTGCAAATCTTAGTCATGATATTTCCCTTTAATATCAGCTCTCCAACAGAGAGAATTGGGCTAGAGTCAAATGAGGCAGAGTGATGATTATGATCTTAGAAATGTAGTGGTGAACCTTAGTGGCAAATATGTCATAAATCAAGTCTAGAGTTTGAGTGGTAGCAATCAAGTGAAGTGCACACTTCAGTATTGTACAGCTTCCCCCCAGTGCCTTGGTAGGTTTATCTTTCCAAACTTCTCCATTACGCAGCAAGGCGACATGGGGTAGGCAGACAGAAGTGGGGGGACTGACTAGGCAAATTCACCTGCTATGGTAAAGATACATCATAAATCCTACAATGCATGTCATGCCACACATGCAAAAGGTCCACCACCCACGCTTAGAGAGAGAGTAATGCCCTTAAATAATTAGTATGTATTTGTAAAGTTGTCTTTGCATTTAATAAGTTCACTTCCCATCTGTTTCTCAATTTACAAGCATATATCAATGGCATTATCATATAGTGCTGAAATGCAGCTGTGTGGACATACCTTCAGAAATTGCTTTAGATGCTCATCTTCATGTAACCAGTCTTTGTAAAGTGAAGTCCACTGAGACACCAAGTGCAATACTTTTCGTTTTCTGCAAGAAACATCTATAATTTCTTCCTTCCCTTGATGGTTTTTAGCACAATAAGTATACCAAGTTAAGGAACCCACAACCAAGGAAACATTAAATCTCATATTTAAGAAATGAAGAAGGTTCGTTTGGTCCTCCTCCACGACTCATATTTAAAAGCTAATGTAAAGGGGGTTAGGGAATATTAAATTAATGCACCAGTGAAGGATATTGCCTTAGCAGAGCTTGACACAAATCATCTGTTGTCATGAAGACTGTATATGTGAGAAGGAAGTCATCTAGAAGAGTCTCTGCAAAGAAAGTTGCAAAAAAATCTTTTTTTAAAAAATCACAGTACAACTAAAAGGTTGGGTAGGCATGATATCATAGCTAATACTCAAAACGTGATAGGAATAAAGTGGCAATAAGTATGGAATATCACTCAGTATCCATTATCAAAAACGCTGTGTTCCCAAACTCATCCCAAATCACTGAACTGGATCACTGATTTGCTAAAGACTCATAAACCAGAATGGTTCTGGGTTAGAATTGTGGTCCATCAGTGGGGAAACATGTCTCATTTCTGTTTCTTACACCTCCATCCCTGTACCAGAGGATATGTATGCCCAGGGGTTAGAAGTAATCACAATGCTACAAGCCAAATCAAACACCCAAAATTGTGAATTGTTTGACATATTCAGCCTGTGGTTCTTAGTTGTGTAGCTTGGAATACCCAAAATATAGACAGTAAAAGGACAAATAATTCACAACTTGTGTCCTTAAAAGAAAATGAATTTTATTATAGGAACATCTGTAGCATCCAACATATTTAAAGTAACTATGGACTGCATGAATAAAAATATATTTCTCATTGGAAGATCACCAACCAGGGCTCAGTCACCAAATCCCTTCCAAATGCACTTCAGACGTTGGTGGGGAAAAGGACAGAAAGGCCTTT
Organism: Darevskia mixta; assembly: GCA_034641385.1. NCBI lineage: Eukaryota > Metazoa > Chordata > Lepidosauria > Squamata > Lacertidae > Darevskia > Darevskia mixta. Next base: position 27,630,140 of record JAWWNH010000003.1, read on the forward strand.
CTTACAACATAATAAAACCTGAGTGAAATCCTATAGGGGATGATAATCTGGTACCCAGCTGTTAGGGCTTTATCCACAAGGGATACACTGTGAAGGACACAGAAATATTAAAGTTTGCTTTCTAATGACAATTAGTGGTTTTTATTTGATCCCAAATTGGAAAAATAACTGAACTTGCCCTTTAGTATCCTCAACATTTTGTGATTTCACAGTCTGTGCAGGTATTTGAATTTAACTAGTTAAAAGTCAGACAATTCATCAGTTGAAATTTCTAATGTCTGACAGCCCTAAGACAAAGGATTTAATAGGCATGTGACTGATATGTGATTTCCTGCTGTGAAGCAGGTACTTGGGTATGGTCAATGAATAATCAAAATGAAATCAAATGCAATTTTCAAATGCTGGTGCAATTAATACCTGAAATATGGAAACATCTTCTATATATAATGCCAAACATTAAAAATCATCTAGCATTGTCTTTTTACCAGCTGAAATGTTTTAAAAAAGAGATAATAGGCAAAATATCCAAAGCTTCTATTATTCTGGCAGCCTCTTGAATCCCACTGATTTCAAAGCAGAGTTTTCTAGTTTAAAGAATCAAAAGCCAATCATGCTTTAGATAGAAAGAGCTCCATGTTAGAAGTATGAAACTCCATGGGTCCAATTTCTGCATCATTTGCACATTCCCATTTTCACTGAACTCTACATGCATGCGTGAAATTGACTGGATAATAAGACCTCAGGAGGTTTAACATTCAGGATTTCCTAATCACCATTCTAAAAGACAAGGGAATGTTCTCTTCCAATGAATGGGAGCGACCCTCGGAAGGTAACAAGAATGCTGATTGTAAATGCTCTCACGGAAAGGCAGGGAGAGGCATCTCCAGTAGTCCGTACTGCAGAGATAGCATGCTCCTCTTATGGTCATCTCAACCTATCCCTTTTGTGCAGGCCCAGCTTATCTCCAAATGTTCCCCAGTGCCTACCAAATCCAACCCCCACCAACTGGCATCATTGTCTCATCCACTCAGTGATGCTACACAGCTGTGCCATTCTAGTTGGCACTGCATGTGGAACCAGCAGCATCCCTGAGAAGCCATCTTTCAATATACAACCCAGAAGCCTATACTTTGCTTCCAGAATATCACAACTACATTTCCCAGTGTCATTGGTGCCAACCTGCACCATAACCGGTGTCTTTCCCCCAACACATATCAACCAGGCTATCTAGCTGAGGGGCGACACCCACAACTTTCTCACCAAGCAGGCAAATCCTGCGGTCTGCAGACCCATCACATACCCAGCTCTCTGTGTCCCTAAAGACATAATCGCTCACTACCAGATTTTCTCAAACTTCTGGAGGAGTATCCTTGGCATGAGAGGATAACTACTCATCACACAAGGAATGGGTCCCTTCTTAAGAATCACTTCCTCCTTCTCTCAGAGTGATGACCTTCTTCCCAAGACACTCATTCTCCATGACAGCAGGGAAGCTATCATCCTGGAAGTGGGACACACCAAAATACAGTATCCCCCAAGGCAGCATGTACTAACCTCTCTGCTTCTCCAGGTCAACCACCTTGGCCTCAAGGAAAAAATCCTGTTCCCTGAGGGCCAGGAGCTCATTTACTAATCTCTCAATTGATGCAAAACAATTAAAAACAAACTATATTTGGATTTAGTAAATTATTTTATACTATTTGATGAAAAGATTCCAGTATACTATGAAGTTATTTCACTACTGTCTATTCTGCACTCTTGTCCCTATATAAATGGTTAGTTTTACCATTATGGCCAAATCCTACATTTTATCTAAGTAATATTTAAAGGATAATTAATTCTGAAACTTGCAATTATTTGCATAGCATGTTTTGGCAGCAGAAAGCCCATAAGAGATTGATTTCTTATGTTTTTGACTTACTAATCTCTTAATGTAATTCAAAATAAAAATAAATAGATAGAATATCCTAATATCTTTTCTCCTACAAGCTTAATTTTTGTCCCACAGTTTTGAGCCAGTTTTAAGTTGTGCCATTTTTTGTTTATGGGGCCTATTGTCTTCACAAATGTAACAAATGCACTCTTTCAATGTAAAACGCAGAACACAACTGGTAAGCTAAAGGGCATTATCCATTCTCTTCTATACTCTTTGAAGGGCAACATGAATAGAGATTTTCACCATTTGGGAATCAACTACCTCATTCCCTGCAATACCACTCCCATAGTTCATTCTTAAAATACAATGGTCGAAAGAGCCATTGAATTCGGAAACAGATTTACAGATCAGGCTCAGTTTGTAACTGTAGATGATGCAAGCATTGCTACAAGATTTAGATCACACAGGTATTTATTCACAAAATACAGTTGTAAAGAGCAACTTCACGCTTGTGCATTCCCATTAAAGCCACAAAAACGACAGCTACGGGTGAAAATAAAATTTTGGAACACCTAGAAGTGCTTTCAGACAATTGAAGAGCCCTATATTTTATCCTCAGATATAACACAGGCTGCCTGCTAACTGCATTCAAGCCACACTTCCTCCATTCAGCCTCTTGCCCGGCTGCAGCAAATTTCCATCTTAGTGACAGTTAAGCAGCTTTTTGGAGCCAATGGTGTGGCTCGCACTTTGTGCTAAGTCAAAGCATAGCTTAGCATGAATGTGTAATCACGTGGGCTCTGATGGGAGATTGCAGCTGCTTTGCTCCGCCCTGGTTGTTCTGCTGCTGTCTGAACCTGGGCTTGCGATTTAGCTTTCTCCAAACTGCAAGCTGTGACCTATGGCCTCCAGCTTGGAGTTGTCCAGTGAGAGCTAAACTGGTCCCTAATAACCTCAGTTACCAGAATACCAGAGTTATCAGGAATCAGAATTGTCTGCAAGAGCATTTACTGGGGCATTTATGCTAGTCTGGACTTAGTCCCTCTCTCAAAAGGCTTTGTATTGTTTTGAAGCATTACACATATTTAGAAAGTTACGTTTTGTAGACATGTTGCCAGAAAATCCCCTCGAAAGGAATATATCAAGTAGCAGCTTGCATATCATAATTCGTCACCCATATCACATTGTCCCTTAGAATATTTCCTCAGTATGTTTTCTGTGTAAAATTAAAAGCTCAAAACATCTGACCTCTCAATATACTGTACAAAGAACACACTTTATGAACACTAGGCAGTAAATAAAATGAAATAACTTGAAGTAAATAATGTCTAATTACTGAATTGCAATAATGTGGAGTAGAAGCCTAGACCAAAGCTCACTAAACCATTTCTCAATTACTTTCAATTCCCTGAGAAGTATTTCAACATTTGACATGTTAGGATACTATTACAGGACATTGCTTAGTAACCTGGTCTATCTTGATGAGCAATTTGCCTTTCTGGAAGTATCATAAGCTATTATAATTGTATTTTAATATCTACTCATAAATAATTTTTATAATCATGAAAATGGATACATCCGCTATACCACAATAAAACAACAAAAGCAGTGTATCTATAATGACATAACTCAAAATCATTTGCTACCAAAGAAATAAATAATTTCTTACCACAATATCACTGTAGAACAGTTTAACTGGAAGGGGATGACAGAGAGGAGATAATTCATTGCTCTATAGACTATGGCTTCCCTCCCTTCTTACAGACCACTTTTCCTGAACTGTTCATGGTGGCACTCAAGGTACCAAATCTGGAGTTTAGCTGTCGTGCCCATGATATGTGACTTCCTGCTTCAGATGAAGTATAGAACAAAGGAAGCCATGGGCAGTGGTCACCAACTGTTTTGGGCCCATGGGTTTATTGCTCTGGTAACCTCTAGGTTAGGTTACTGCAATGTGTTATATGTAGGGTTGCCTCTGAAGATGGTTTGGAAAATCCAGCTGGTGCAGAATTCCGAGGCCAGGTTGCTCACTGGGACAAAGACAGTTTGAGCACATTACACTGATCCTGGCACGACTGCACAGGCTGCCAATTTGTTTCCGGGCCCAATTCAATGTAACACTTTTTACCTATAAAGCCTTAAATGGCTCAAGACTTAAATACCTCACTCTCCCCATATGAATCAACCCAGACACTGCGATCATGAGAGGGCTGGAGGGTAGCAACATGGGAGCGGGCCTTTTCTGCAGTGGTTCCCCATTTGTGGAATGCTCTCCCCAAGGAGACTCGCCTGGGGCCTTCATCGTCATCATAGTACAGTTGTACCTTGGATCCCAAACGCCTTGCGAGGCGAATGTTTTCGCTCCCGAACGCCACAAACACAGAAGTGAGTGTTCTGCGGCTTCCGCAGCCAATCGGAAGCCACACCTTGGTTTCCGAAAGTTTTGAAAGTCGAACAGACTTCCGGAACGGATTCTTTTTGAAAAGATATTTTTGAAAAGATATTCATTACATATCTTTAGAAGCCACACAAATCATTTCTCTTCAAACAGGTATTTGGCTGACTAACATTCTATGGCCTGTGGGAGGGGGGCTATTGGTTTATTTTACTTTTGCTGCTCTTTTATTATGTATTTTATGTTTTTAATTTGTATTTTTATCTTGTGAACCGCCCTGTGATCTTCAGGGTGGTATACAAATTTAACATCATCATCATCATCATCATAATAATAATAATAATAATAATTTTACAAACCACAAAACATGCATACCTCCCCAGAGATAATGATAGATGATAGATAGATAGATAGATAGATAGATAGATAGATAGATAGATAGATAGATAGATAGATAGATGGATGCAGTGATTAGTTGGGACGACAACACATTTTATTGGCCAAAGCAGACTTCTTTCATGCCCAATTTAAGCTGGGTGTGTGTGGCAAGAGAAGGTCCATGAAGGCACATTATGTGCTTACAGGTGTCACAGTAACATGTGAACAAAATGAATTTTAAAGGCACTACAGATAATTATAGTGAAAATGACAGAAAATCCAGAAGAAGTAAACACATTAATTCAAACTTTATATAGCCATCCACAAATTGGCATATTAATCATAATCAGAACCCTCTTTTATAATCAGCCTAATAATTTCAAACTGAAAAAAGAATGCCTGAACCTTAAGATCTTGGGGTTTGCCCCTTTCTCTGGAATATTACTATGTGAAAGATTAAGGATGTTGGCTGGAGTCCATAATAAGTTTTCCTCTAAAAAAGAGATTCTGCCAATGCAATTTGTTTCACAGCCAAAGTTGATTACCATAACTGGAATTGAGGCAGCAATGGTTTCGCTGTGGATGTGTAGCTTATCTAACTCATTTTCGTTATCTGGAACACTGTGTTCTGCAATATAACCTGAAGGGGGCCTGATCTTGCCACAACATGCAGAATGAATTTGAAGGAATCTGAGACCTTTCCAGCCTAGGTTCTGTATTGATAATTGCATACAATGGACATTTAAGGAAACAGCCAACAGTTTCCAAGCTTTACTTTAGAGCAGCAACATGGAATAACTGGTATAACATGATGTTACAGTGGAAACAGAATGCCATGTAAAATATTTTAAGTGCTTTTGAACCACATCTGTAAATTTTCTGCTGACGGATGTTTCCATAAAGGAAACTAAATTCACCACAAATTACACATTGCAAATGATTCATTCAGCTGTGAGCAAAGCTCTGCAGAAACAGCTCTAAGGGTTCAACTTGGTTTGATTAAATATAAACAGGATTCCATCTATAGTCTTCATCTGAATTTTAAATAAATATATTCTGCCATGCAGCAGATCTTCTTGTTCTACTTTTTTTCTAAAAGGGACTAACACTTCATCTCGTGACTTTTAAACTGTCCCCCTTTGCTCTACCTCACACATACATTCACATCCTATAAGAATACAGTGCTGCCTCAGTTTTCGAATGTAATCCTTTCCGGAAGACAGCTCGAGTTCTGAAACATTTGAAAACTGAAAACTCAATAGCCAACAGTTAGGCCTCAGGATCTTACACTCAGCGGAAGCTGCGTGGCATGTTTGACTTCCGAGGTGTGTTCGAAAACCAAAGCATTTCCTTCTGGGTTTACAACATTCGAAAACCGAAATGTTCATCAACGGAGACGTTCGAAAACCAAGGTACTACTGTATTTTATAGCACAATCCAGGCAGACAGGGGCTGGGCTGAGAGCTGAGGTTGGTGGGGCACCACCTCCACTGGGAGGAGCTCTGGATGAGTTGCATTAACATATAACTACTTGTATATTTATATAATAACATCTTTATTACGGTCCAGAGACCCAACAATTCATTACAAAACAGTACACAATTTTGACAGCCCGCCTTCAGGTTACACAAGCATTTTGTTCAGACTTAGGAATAGGGATCATTGGTTCTTGCAACCACAGATAGAAACTTCGCCACTGCTAATGTTCTGTCATTTGTCCAGTCTTCCAGTAGGAACCTGACATAGTAAGCCTCTGATCTTCCCAGGAAAGGTACTAGCAAGAGTAATATCAGTTCAGCCCTGGCTTGCTCGAATTTCACACAGTGCAGCAAAATATGTTTTATAGAGTCAACGTCTTGGGCACACGAGCATAGTCTGTCCTGGTATGGAACTCCTCTCAATCTGCCATCCAACACTGCAGAAGGAAAGACGTTAAGTCTGGCTTTTGTAAATAGCCTTCGGTAATTTGGAACTGTCAGATTTTTAATATAAGATGTTAACTTAAAGGCATGCCCATATTGTACTCCTACTGCCAGCGGACTGCAGACTGCATGTGATCGATGTCGCAAGTCACTGTGTGTAATATCCCAGAGTCTTTGCTTTAAAGTCTTTAGGGCACCTTCATAACCCAGGCAATAGAGTTGGGTGGGTGACAGACCAATAGAGGTGGCTTTTTTGCCATTGTTTTCTGCCAGTTGCTGACATACTCCTCATTGTATATTTATACAAAAAGGTGGGTTCAAGGTGGTTTTAGCCATCTTCCAAAAACAGAATAAAAAATGGAAGTAAAGTGCATAGTAAAACATCACAATTTCCAAAATCCAACCTAGATCAGCAGCCTGGGGAATTATTCTAACTCAATATAGTACTGTATTGTATAATATAATAATTCTTCATTTATCCTCACAAATGAGAGCACTCCCCTATGACAAGGGATCATAATTATATTTTACAGTTTCCAGCTGGAAGAAAACAGAGGCCATAACATGATTTGTCCAAGATTACACATTGTTTTTTTCTTGAATGAACTGCAATCTGTATATCACCCAGGTCCAGATCCATTTTCACTATTCTGTTGGTATCTTTCTTTTCCAAGGTATTGTGACAACACCCAGAGTCTAAAGCCTTTGGGTCGGAAGCCTCTTAAAGAAATGACAATTAAAGCACATTCTACAAAACTCCTAGCATCATTTAAAAATTTAATTTTAGACACAAACAAACATAAAAAAGCTTCTATCTACACTTCACAAAATAATTAATGAGTTAACAATTGGACGTAATTCTATAAAATGACAATGGGAATCTAACCTAGGTATAGAAACTGAGGAGGTGCACTGGAATAATTTGTGGGCTAAAAAACCTTTTAAATCAGTGTCAACTCGCATATGAGAGAACACATTTAAATTACTACATTGATGGCATCTGACACCATTAGGCTATAGCTACATCAGCAAAACACTCCCACCCCAGTGCTGGAGAGGCTGCAACAGGATAGGTACAACATTCCACATGTGGTGGGCATGTGACCATGTACAGCCCTTCTAGCAGAGTGTATTCATGGACATAAGCCATATCACGGGGTCAACATGTAGAATGTACCCCAAGTTTGCGGCTATTAACCATTTTCAGAGAAGAGCAACTGGACGTCTGTTACAAATAATTAACCACTTTTCTTCTGGTGGCAGCATACATACTAGTAGCACAGAAAGGAATGGAACCTCTGCTTATATCTCATTGGATTGAACAATACAAGAGACAGATGACTTTATTAAAATTTGGCATCCTTTTATAAAACATTCCACTGATAACTCCACTGACCTTATTAAAATTTGGCATGCTCTTATAAAATATTCAATTGATAATCCTGAAAAATGGCATCTACTGGAATCACAAACTGGATTTGGCAAAACTTAATAGACTGATCTGTCCTGGGGGAAAGAGGGGGGGGGTAAGTTGGGATGGGAGGGAAACTCTACGGTATGTAATTGTGTTTATACACTGAAAATTAACAAAACTTCTTATAAAAGAAATGACCATGGCTAATAGCCACTGATAGTTGTATCATGCTATCCTGGCTCCTTTGGGTGGGAGGGAAAGATATAATTTTAATACATGAATGATAAAGAATCATATTCCATTAATTTGTTAAACTCTTCAGTAAAGACATCTAAGCTAGTATTCATCTTGCAGCAATTAATTTCATGTTAACTGTATGATGTATGAAGAAATTATTTTTGACTGCCTTGAACCTATCACAAATACATTTTAGGATGACCTATAAATAAGTAAGTAGTAACCAATTTTTATTTTATAAATGTTGTCTGTGTGTGTGCGCACATGTGTGGTGTGAGATAAAAAACAAGATGTTATTTTGTGTCCTGGGAGTGTCCTGGGAAACTGCACTGAGATTTATTTTATCATTGGCAGGTTTCAAGCAGGTTTCTGTGCAAGAGAAGCGTATATACATCTCACTTGCAGCTTTTATCCTGTATGATGGATTGTGACAGAATTAAAGTTTAATGTAGGAGGGGAATAGCATGGCAAAACAGTGACCAGATGACAGACTACACATAAAAGCGGGGCTTAGTATGCAGAAGTTTGAAGACTGACATTTTATGCTCACATCTCCTGTGACCCTATTTGGCACTGTAGACTGCATATAATTTGTCACAAGTCTGTCTCTCTCTCTCTCTCCCTGCAACCAGGGCCTTTTCTAAACTTCCTTCAGTGCATACTGAAGGAGCACAACATGGCCACGGCACCCCTGAATTTCCACCACCATTGGGGTGTGTACCACTGGGGTGTTCAGGCGCAAGCCTTGCTGCTCTCTTTGCTTCTGGCAAGAGCTCCTCCTCTACTAACTGGAAGGTGAAACAAATGGGAAACATTGACATCGGAGAAACACATAACCACATTTCTATTCAATGCTAAGAGTAGCTGGCAGGGCCAACTCCTGCGAAAAGTGCCCTCTGACAATGGGTTTACCTGGCCATGGTGAGCACTGGCTGTACAACTTGTGCTAGGTAGCTAAATTTAGCCACCATTCTCCCAATGTGGCATTGTTCTTGGGCCTTATGGGAAATTAAAATGGCAGCTAGACCCAGTTGGAGCACCAAGGTCAGAATTTTAAAGGGGGAATCTACAGCAAGCATCTGAGATGGGCCCTGATGGGTTCTTGTCAGCCGCCTAAGGATGCTGGGTGTTGATGGCAGCATGGAAGGGCTGTGCAGACTAGTCTAATCTGCTTTCTATGTCAAACCCATCAATCTACTTGCCTTTGCCCGCCTACCACCTTTTGAAGAAAGAGAAGTGCATCTGAGAAAATGAGGTTGGAAAGGAACACTAATCCCAGATGACTATAGTGGCTGTGATGTCATGAGCTCGTTTCCCTGCTCCTTGGCCCTCTTTCCTGTCAGAATACAGCAGCATGCTGTTCTGGTCATCTCATCTCTGAGAAGAAAGATTGTAGAGCTGAAAAAAGGTGCAGAAAAGGTCAACCGCAATGATCTAACATCTTCCCTACGCTAATGCATTTAAGGGAATTTGACTATAATAAAATATATCTGAGGGGAAACATTACAGAGGTTTATAACACCGTTCAATGTACACTGGGTGGAAGATTCCTCTCTTCTCTCTTCAATAAAATAACACCCAATCAAATGAAGCTGATTTAAAGGAGATTTATGACAGAAAAGGACATATTTCTTTAACTTGTGAAGTTGCTGTTACAAAATGTGGCAATGGCTAATATCCACTGTCATGACATTGTAAAGCCATTTAATCTGGTGCCTCCGGTAGCTAAATGGAACCTGCTAGTCACTGTGGGAACAGGACTCTGGACTAGGAGGGCACTTGGTCTGCTGCCCCAGGGCTCCTAAGAGAATCTGGGCCAGGAATCAATTCAAGCAGTGGGAAGCGGGGGATATTATGAGATTTTGGATTGCAAAAAGACCACACACACATTGGAGAAAAGGAATACCGTACCTGGCCATAATGCATTGTTATCAATGGAGGCACAGATAAGGGAATATTAAAGATAAAGGGACCCCTGACCGTTAGGTCCAGTCACGGACGATTCTGGGGTTGCGGCGCTCATCTCGCTTTATTGGCCGAGCTTCCGGGTCATGTGGCCAGCATGACTAAGCCGCTCCTGGTGAAACCAGAGCAGAGCACGGAAACGCCGTTTAACTTCCCGCCGGAGCGGTACCTATTTATCTACTTGCACTTTGACGTGCTTTCGAACTGCTAGGTGGCGGGAAAGGGAATATTAGGAATTGGAAAAAATTAGGACAAGGTAATCTGGTATCTGAACACAAATCCCATTATGCCAACTATACTTTCACAGTCAACGAACTAGTATTAAGAACTAAGATGACAAGTCTTGGAACAGTTGTTGGCATTCCACAAATAAAGCATCAATACTCCAAGATTTATTACTGTTACTGTACTTTTAGCTAGGGTTTCCCAAACTTGGGTCTTCAGCTGGTTTTGTACTACAATTCCCACTATCGCTGACCACTGGTCCTATTAGCTAGGGATGATGGGAATTATAGTCCAACAACAGCTGGAGACCCAAGTTTGGGAATGCCTGCTTTAAGTAATTTAATTCCTGTTCCTGGATATTTCTCAGTTCTGTTCAGGTCTTTTTGTTCTTTTACTTGCTTCTGTTTTGGTTAAAACAATTTTAATTACAAATTGCAACTTCCACCGTTACACAGCCATTTATTTGCAGCCATATCGTAAGACCACCTGGTGTTGGTGACAGACGGAGAGTTTTATAATATCATCATTACATTCTGCATAACAATAGCTCATGCTAATCATCTTCCTTTGAAAACTCTGCAGCACTCTGAACCCAAATCAATTCCACACTGGGTTTTAACATTTCAATATGTAGGGAACACAGACGTATAATTTTAAATAAATCTACACAAAGCCATAGCCTGGGGTGGGGGGTGGGGTATTAACTTGTAATACTAACATGCTGAATCACAAGTATTCAAAAAACATGAGTTATAAGTGTGATATAAAACTGAATGTTGGCCTGAAATAATGGCATTTTGGGGAAATGCTGCAAGTCCTTAAATGACTGTTTAGGATGGAGGAGCTGGAACAGATGCTGAACTATAACTCCCATCAGCTGCAACAAGCATGCCAGCTGTAGTTCAGCAATAACCGTAGGGCCAAAGGTTCCCCATACCTAAGCTAGAACCAAGAGGCTAACACAACTTACAAATCTCTGTTTTAAAGTCTGTAAGTTTCAGGTGTGCATGGATAAGAGTTTTTGGTAACAGATATGTCTTTATTTTAAAAACCCTTTTTCTTTTAAGTAATAGAAAAGATACAGAATACATCTGAAAGACTGAAAAGACAGTCCTTCAGTTAAGAAGATGCATTTTTGCTATTTTAACATGGGGGGGGGGGAATCAACCAGGGCTTCAGCAAACATTCCAAAAAACGTGTTAGATATCCATTGCTCTCAAGCTCAAGGTTGTTTATCACTTCCTTAAACTAAAATTCATAAAATGAGATAAATTAACAGTCATGCCTCAGGGCAGAAAATTGCCAGGCTGGGGGTTCTCTAGACATGACTTCTGAAAAATCTGTGCAATGTTCCAAATCTTTCAGTAGTGCAAATGCATGCCCATCAGGTTTTAATAAGGAGGCAGTGTTGTTATTTTTAAAATAGGACCAGCAACAAAGACACTGAAGCATTGGACTATATGTACTTTAGCAGCCTTTTATTACAGTAGTGAACTGAAACAGCAGCTGGACCTCTTTTGCAGGAAACATGCTTTTAATACCAGTTACAATTGCATGACCAAACATTCAATGCCCCCATGCTCTTGACCACAGTTGAGATTGTAAATGGGCTAAAGGATGTCTGTTGTTGTTCAGTCGTTCAGTCGTGTCCGACTCTTCGTGACCCCATGGACCAGAGCACGCCAGGCATGCCTATCCTTCACTGCCTCTCGCAGTTTGGCCAAACTCATGTTGGTAGCTTCGAGAACACTGTCCAACCATCTCATCCTTTGCCGTCCCCTTCTCCTTGTGCCCTCAATCCTTCCCAACATCAGGGTCTTTTCTAGGGAGTCTTTTCTTCTCATGAGGTGGCCAAAGTACTGGAGCCTTAACCTCAGGATCTGTCCTTCTAGTGAGCACTCAGGGCTGATTTCTTTAAGAATGGATAGGTTTGATCTTCTTGCAGTCCATGGGACTCTCAAGAGTCTCCTCCAGCACCATAAAGGATATCTACTTCCTCCTGATTCATGTTTCTCTCAGAAGTGAACTTCCCCTTTCCCATCTGTGATTAGCAATTACATTAGCATGAACATTAAGCCGAACCAGGGTATTATTTAACCAAGAATTCAAACAAATTTTAGCACTTCACCCTGATTTCAAATCCTACCTAAGTGGGAATTCTGCTTAGCATTAATGCTTAACACCGCAGTTAAAGAGGGACAGTGAAATTCCCTTCGAAGAGGGTGGGTCTTTTGTATATCTGCACTGAGCCTCTGTGGAATCATATAGTTATACTCAATTTTCGTTTTGACTAACAATAATTTATATGCCCAACTGTGGACATGCACATCTTTGTAGTTTATGTGGGTACAGTATAGCTTTTCTATTTGAAGAAAGCCGTAAAGCGAAAACTAGGCTATAACATGAAAAATGTTACACCAACATAAGGACACAATATGAGAGAGAGAAAATGAAAATTACATTGGTTTTCTGTGTCATGGACCTTTTTCTCCCAACGTGTTACGTGCTGATAATGCATTAAAGTAATTGCCGCAAAGCTGTATCCTCCAACAATGGATGCATGGAAGTCTCTCTGCACCAAAAGAGCAAGTCATCTATTTATTTTAGGCATTAGGGTACCCAAATTAGTTAATTTATCCTACACTGGGTAAATTAATATTCGCATTTTGGGAAATATTTAATTAGTCAGCATTCAATATGCTTGACCTTACTTTGAAGCCTGAAAAGTGATTTACCGGTAATATCTTTTGCCAGAGTTATGTAACAATTACTGCTACTACTCAACATGGTTGCTAAGTTGTCAACTTGAAGTTACCTGAACATGAAAAAAGGGTTTGATTAAACATCCCATTATTTTAAGTGGCATGCATCCATACTAGATGAAAAAAATATACTGCTGTCCCAATATATTTGCACCATCATTTATGTCTTTTTATTTATGGACTAGGAATAATCACTAGAAGCTAGCCAGGCCCAAATTGCCTAGGGGTAAAGAATAAAAGTCTGCATTTTATATTTCCCTGCTAATAATTCAAGAGATGGTAACTATTTCATTTGACAGGCAAGTAGTGACTCACTGTGCTCCAGCTCATCCTTTTGTTCCTATTTATGCTCAGAAATCAAAGCTTGGATGATTTCCAATCATATGTAGAAAAATAACTTCTTCCAGGGAAGTTTGGTCTGCACCCATTTTCATAGCTATCTCATAGCTGGGATAACCTGTATTATTACCATTATTTAGATGGGGCGCTTAACCCAGTACCCTTCAGATGTCACTGAACAACAACTCCCATCAGTTCCAGTGGTCAGGGATGATGGGAGTTGAACTCCAGCAATATTTAGAGGGCCACAAGTTTCCTACTCCTGATTTACATGAACACAGCTGAATGGGATTATTAATTATTATTATTATTATTATTATTATTATTATTATTATTATTACAGTCACAGTTTGATGAAATTAGATGCACAAATAAAGCATACAGCTAGTTAAAACAAAATAGACAGCTAAATAATATATAAAATAAAAAACACATATAAATGTGTATCCCCTGCACACTCAAAAAAGGGGGGCGGGAAGCCAGGCATAAACATAGAATTTGTATCCACTTTATAAGACAAAGTTAATCCTTAACTGTATAATACTTAATTGGCAATTATTACTATATTTAAACAAATAAAAGCGGGTGGCACTGTGGTCTAAACCATTGAGCCTAGGTCAGCGGTTCGAATCCCTGCGACGGGGTGAGTTCCCGTTGTTCAGTCCCAGCTCCTGCGCACCTAGCAGTTCGAAAGCACGTCAAAGTACAAGTAGATAAATAGGTACCGCTCCGGCGGGAAGGTAAACGGCGTTTCCGTGCGCTGCTCTGGTTCGCCAGAAGCGGCTTAGTCATACTGGCCACATGACCCGGAAGCTGTCTATGGACAAACGCCGGCTCCCTCGGCCTATAGAGTGAGATGAGGGCTGAAACCCCAGAGTCGTCCGTGACTGGACCTAATGGTCAGGGGTACCTTTACCTTTACCTAAACTTGTAATATACAGGTGTAGAATTCAACTCATTATATTTGGACTTTAAGGCTCTGATCTTCACAGGCTCTGATCTGTGGAGCTCACTTCTGAAGCTATAAGACTGCTATAAGACTGCACTGCAGATTAATTAGTTTTTCCCCACTCACATTTTCAAAGGGTAACTTCAAGAATGAAATGTGGGGTTTTCAGTCATATAAAGAGCCTTGCAGACCACTGCCCATCTCTGCTTTCAAGACTGAAACACAGCAAATCATCACTATACTGGCATCCCCCTCTTCCCACCACCCATCAAAACAAGCAACATTTTCTTTTTGTCCTGGATGCATTGAGCACATTCCATTGACAGTAAATGACAGAGATTGCTTCATTATGTTTTTCTCTGATTACTATTGAATACTTCTCCAAGTTCATTGACTTAAGATTGGGACATGTTGGCCAGGAAGCCTTGCAATCTAAGCTCCCGAATTAATTTTGGCTGGTGGCTGGCATCCACATCCCCTTTTTGGTACAAAAATAAAGATGCTAGTAATGTGCTGGAAAGAAATATTGTATTTCTGTGCCAGTACTGGCTTGCTTTACTTCCAACAGAAGCCATAAACAATTCATACAGGCCAAAAATAGTGTGATAAGTAAGGAGCCTTTGGAAGCTTGGCGCTTATAAAATAGAAAAAGAATTAGGCTGCAAACCTTGGAGTGACTCCCATTGAACTCAGCGGGGTTTACTTCTGAGCAGACATGCATGGAATTGTGGTATTACTGTGCAGTTTCCTTTTGTTCATCAAGCAGGAGAGAAAGCTGCAAAGAATTAACACCTCTTGACATAAGGCACGGTGAGCAAAACTATAAATGGGGTACTGCAGGGCCACATATTGTCCCCCATGCTGTAACATCTATTTCAGGGGTGTGGAACCTCAAGCCAGACCTCTGTGTCCAACCCTTGAGATTCTCGACAGGCTGCATACCCTGCCCGGCCTTGCCCTCTACCTTCTTGAGTGCTGAGGGAGAATGGAGAGCGGGGCATTTATCAGCATAGAAAGCTCTGGTTTTTTGTGGTGGGAATGTCATCTACAGTACAAAGGAATCACATCCATTGTTCCACCCACTTTTGTCTCTAGTCCCACCCTCCACCTGGATGTGGCCAGTGGAAGGTTCCCCACAAGAATTCAGGCATCAGACAGAAAGAGGTTCCCTACCACTGGCTTATATGAAGTGACTGGGCGAGGTCAGATGCATTAGCGCTTGGTGACATCAATATGCCATATGAATCAGTCTATGCAGGCACTGAATTGCTGACTGGACACTGTAATAGATTAGATGAGGGACAATAAACTGAGACTGAATCCAACAAGATGGAAGTTCTGTGGTTGGCAGTTCTCATGTCTGGGGCTTGGGCAAGTTACCTGGCTTAGATGGAAAGGCACTCTCTTTAAAGCAGGAGTAATTCTGGGATTACTCCAAATCCATCTGGAGACCCCAAGTGACCCTAGAGTTCTGTTGGCCAACTCTAGGTGACACACAAGCTACAGCTGTTCCTGAAAAGTGGTAACTTGGCCACAGTAGTCTGTGCTCTGGTAACCTATTGGTCACTGCAATGTGTTCCATGTGGGGCTGTCTTTGAAAATGACACAGAAGTTACAGCTAACGCAGAATACAGCAGTGAAGCTGCTTAATGGAACTGAGTCGGCCTTGGTTGCCCTAATGGATGACCTCTGTAGAAAACAGGGTAGGGCTGCCTGTATTTTTTATTTTTAAAAAATGTTATCACTCTTAAATGGCAGCTGAAGCTTCCTCTCCTTGCTTTTCAATGGTCAGTTGCTCATTAGTTTTGTCCCATACGTGTTTTACAAAAAACAGAGGTCCCGATCTGGTCTAACCAAACACTAAACTATATTCTGCATTTAACTTACGTTTCTATTCTCTCTATGTCCTAATTATTCTTACTTAAATTGCTTTTAAGACTTATTAACATCAGTGAAAGTACTACATGTGTAATTATTATCAAGGACATGAAACAATATAGCACACAGATGCAAATATACCATATCAGTGCACACTAATACATAATTAAAAATACATCTTCCACTATTATTAATGACAAAGCCAAGGAAATGCAAGGAGAGATTTCCTTTCACACAAGAAAACCATGACAACTTCAAATAGCAAGCTGATGTTACAGCCTCATAGTGACACTGCAATAAAAGCAATAATAAAAGTATTTGCTTGTTCTGTTTAAAGATGATACACAGATACAATGCAAGCAGGATAAACATTATTTGTATTTTAGTAGCCTAGGGCTATTCACAGCAACTGCCAAAGCTACAATTTCAGACAGCAAAAACACAGTATTACTGTGCAAAGACCCATTGTGCAGCCTTCATTGTTCCTTCCAGCCATCTGCTCCATGCAATAGATTAATGCTACACCTTCATGAAAGAGCTCTTTTATTTGATGCTGATCAAGTTACATTTTCATCCTTAAAGAGGTGTGACCTCAGTTGCGTGACCAAACGTTCCATGTTTACTTAGATTTGTTGCTTGTGTGATTAGTTTAAATGAATCATTACTAAATATTGTTGGTGGTGTTTTACTTAAAAGATAGCCATTTCACCTCATGTTTTAATGTTCCCTGATCTTTTATTTATGCACAATACACATGCTCATTTCACAGGCTTTTGAGCACAAGCATCAATAATATTCTATGGCTTTCTCCAGAATTTCTGTTGTGTACAATTTGTATTATAAAATATACTAACTGAAGTCTCTCCTGAAGAGCAGCTTCTGCATCTACAAGACTTGTAGATTACTACAAAACATTGTAAGTGGGGTTTTGAAAACTACTCAGAAACTTCAATTAGTTCAGAATACAGTGGCTAGATATTTGATTGGAACTAGCTGACTGGATCATATTGCACCACGATTCAAAAACCTGCACTGCTTCCAATTTGTCCCCAGGAATTCAATCTGCCGGTTTTGTAATTCCCCCAAAAACTATCTGTGCTTTGAGACCCTCATGGACTGTCAAGTGTTCACATCACATATGCAAACACTGGCCAACTTCACACACTGCCAACTAGGTTGCTAAAAAAAAACTTTGAGCGAACTGTCTGTAGCCATGATTTGTTTCCCAGACCCACAGAACAATCTGAAAATATGTTTTCTGTTGGTCATTGCTAATTTTAAAACAGACAAGTCCAGAAAAGGTTCCTCACAACTTGCTCTAACATCTATATGAAGGTACTGGGGGAGGTCATGAGGAGTTGTGTACCCTGACACAGTTCCCCGTCCCCCAGGCCTCAATAAATGAGTAGACACGACAACATATTTGGGATTCAAATGGCCACAACTTTATTGAATTCAGATGTAGGTAAACCTTGGCATAGGCGTTGGGCGTGTATCCCTCTCAGCCCCTTGCTGGGGGTCTGAGGCATGACAGGGTCATTTTGGGGAAGATAGGACCAACACAAAACACCTGTTTATGCAGTTGATCCCTCCCCAAATTGCTGTGGGGGGCTCTATAGCCCATCCACCGTGAGCTTGTGAACAGAGACTCCCCTCATGACCCCTCTAACGAAGTACCCTGTTATTGCCGCCGCGGGAAGCGGGTAAGTCATCACTTCACCCTTTCTACAGATGTTAGGCTAAAGGATTTTGTCCCAAGGCCTAAACTGCCAAAGTTGTGACAATTGCTATGGGGAAGGCAAAACCTGCAGAGCAGGGAAAATTCCTTCCTGACCCTGCAAAAACAGCAACCATCGTAAGACCATAGCAACATCCACATATCTGGAAAGAAAAAAGGTTAGCCTGCATGAAAGAGAGAGATGAGAGGGTGGGCTGGGCAAGTGATGCCCTGGGGCCGACTGCACTGCCAAGAGCAGTGCCGGACCCCTTTTAACAATTTGGAGCGGAACCCCACAGGTCGCCGCAGACAGACTGGAAATTACAAATATGGATTTGGCAGGAACCCAGCATGCACTGCGGCGACCAGGGAAGAGGAGCCAATGGTTGGGGCAAACATGAATCATAGAATCATAGAGTTGGAAGAGACCACAAAGGCCATCCAGTCCAACCCCCTGCCAAGCAGGAACACCATCAAAGCATTCTTGACAGATGGCTGTCAAGCCTCTGCTTAAAGACCTCCAAAGAAGGAGACTCCACTACACTCCTTGGCAGCAAATTCCACTGTCGAACAGCTCTTACTGTCAGGAAGTTCTTTCTAATGTTTAGGTGGAATCTTCTTTCTTGTAGTTTGAATCCATTGCTCCGTGTCCTCTTCTCAGGAGCAGCAGAAAACAACTTTTCTTCTTCCTCCATATGACATCCTTTTATATATTTGAACATGGCTATCATATCACCCCTTAACCTTCTCTTCTCCAGGCTAAACATACCCAGCTCCCTAAGCCGTTCCTCATAAGGCATCGTTTCCAAGCCTTTGACCACATGGTGTGGCTTCATGTTGATGGTGTGGCTTCGTGTTGATGGGGGAGGCATTGCGACGGGCTGCCCATGGCTGTATGGAGTAAGCGGCCAGTTTGGAGCATCGCGTCACCAGTATACTGATAACACGTAGTTCTAGTTCTCATTATCATCAGAAATAGATGCTTGGAAACAGTTATATTGCTCATTTCCCTGGTGTGGAGAGATCCTTCTGAAGCTCTCTGAAATCCAAGTTTCCTTTTACCACCATAATAATTTGGTGTCATCCACAAACGTGTCCACTTCACTGCTCACTCTAACTCTAGATAATTCATGGATAAGTTTAAAAGAACCATCCCCCAATACAGATCCTTGGGGTGCCCCACCTCTTACATCTTTATTGGTGTGAGTTGATGGAAAAGGGAAAGGGAGAATGCTAGAGATATAAGGACGGAAGCTTTGGCTCAACTTGTTAATAAACATATTGCAACTTTGCCATTCTTCACATGCTGTGGAACGGCAATGAATATACGCTTTTATACTTCACAGAAAACATTACAAACAAGAAAATCTTTGTACTAGAAACCTTTGAGCCTAGGCTACACTGGAAACACTGGAATGAATCTGCACAATGAACACAGAAACAGGGTTGTGCTCTCTCACTAAAAGTAAGGGTTTTGTTCTGCAATTTGGTGCTTTCGGTGCTCTTGTATTCTGTAGTATTCTTATAAATGATAAGTCAAATAAATGTGCATTCTCCAAGTACAGAAATGTTCCCAGCTGCTAAGGAAAAAGGCCCCAGCATCCAAGGATTGTTGAAACATGGGAAGGGGTGAATTCTTACACACCTGTGACCTGCAAGATATGGCTTGCTCCTATTTTGAGTGCTGTTTAAAATTAGGAAGCAGATTCCATGCAAGTTTTGAATATGGCTTATTAAACTGCTTCATTTTCACTAGTCAGGTTGACATGCGTTTTGTAACAGTTGTCATTCATACTGAGCCAACGAAATACGACCAGAGGAATGCTAAACTATATTACTACATATGAAACAAAGGCATTTGTCCAGGGTATAAAAAGATTATTGTTCGCCAGTAGACATAGTTAGGACTTCTCACTGGGAAGGCCAACTCTAAATACTCAACTACTGACTAGCAAGGTGCAACATCCCAGAATAGAAACAGCTTGGAGACCTCAGTAAGAGACAATAAGAGACAGTAAGAGATCTGAATTTAAGCTGACCACTGATTTGTTACTGGGGCAGAGGGTCACATGGCCAATCCAGGCAGGGCTGAGAGAAACTGCTGTATGAAGTACTAAACAGCTGCTGGTGACCAGCACGGTCAACACTGAACAAAATGGGCCAAAGTGAGTCCTTCTACTTACCTTCTCTCTTCCTCCTTATAGAGTTCAGTGGCAACAGCACACACTGTTAAGAGCTATGCTGTCTCAGACGAAGAACCCATCTAGCATTGCATCCCGCTTTCCACAGTGGCCGCGCAACTGCCTCTGGGCAGCTCACAAGCAGGATATGAGAGCAATAGTCCTCTTTAAGTGCTTCGTTTCCCAGCAACTGGTTTCCAGAGGCAAGATGCCTCTGATTCCAGACACAATACTCTCCAGAATACTACAGCGATATACAGCACAGTGCTCACACTATATACATCTGTATAAAGGTACAAGGCTCACTGTTTTTATATTGCACTTTTACATAGGGAATTTCAGATGAAGTAGATTGTGAAGAGTGGCTGCAAGAGGGTAGAAAAAACTGAATGCAGGAAAAGGAGGAACAATGCATTCTATTCTATATATTACTGGTTTTTATGGGGTTAGGTGGGTCTTAGATCTTTCAACAATGATGCAGAAAAAGAACCACAAATTTGGAATTCTCAGGGTCCAAAATCAATTCTGCAGACTTGCTTGAGTGCTGGAAAGATTTAAAAAACAAAACAAAACCACACAACAATTAGGGTTGTCTCCAACTACTCTGAATAGACCCAATGAAATTACCGGTAATTGACCTAAGTTAGTTATACCTTTTAATCTCAGTGGGTTGAGTCTTCATAAAACCTTTTTAAAACAACTTGTAGTATTAATGCTGTTACTACTACTACTAAGAATAAGCCTGATGTGGTTTATCTAGGTCATGCTCCTTACTAGCTACTTGTTTTGTAAGAATTTCCCCCCTCTATGAACACTCTTTATTGTAGACAAATACCGGTACTCTCCCCAGCACACTCTGCTTATCCAGTATATGAGGCAAATATTGAACGAATACATACATATTTCAGTCTACGAAAAGTGGGCAGAGGTGGAAGCATAAGTCTCACTTGGATATAAAAAATTATGATGATCTTAAATCCCAAAAATATGATACCACTACGCACACCTAGTAGATTTTTCTTGCATGAACACCACACATAAAGACACAGGTGTAAGTTTCTGAATCATTTCATCTCTGTGGACTAGGGCTGGGCGATAACTGGATTTCAATATCGCAATATATCACCAGCTAAACATAGCGATATATCGATGTATCATGATATCTGAAATAAGGAAAGAACTACGCAGAGGCGAACAAGATAATGTCTGGCAACTGCTACTACTTAAGGCTCTAAAACTGAGAAATGATGATATTATCAATCACCTCATGGTCACTTTCAGCAGCAGGCAAGCCAAAATACATCCAAATAAGACTTTTGATTTTGGACTTGGCTACCAAACGGTAGCATTCAGGACAATTCAAAGTATGGTGATGAGTCATGGTGAGTACACATAATCTGGGACTGCAAGCAGGCCTGCTAGGCAGCAGAAGCAACAGCAGCCTGGCGGCGGCAGAAGCAACAATAGCTGGGGAGGGGGGGGGACACTTGCAGCAGCAGCCTGGCAGCAGCGGCACAATCAGCAATCTGCAAAGGCTCACCGCAGTAATGGGCGGCAGCAGCAGAAGCGGCGGCAGCCTGCGAGGCCTTGTCATGGTGATGGCAGTAGTGGTGGCCTGCAAGGCCTTGCAGCAGTGGCAAAAGCGGCAATGGCCTGTAAAGCCTTGTCATGACAGTGGCATGCGGGGCCTTGCAGTGGCAAGTGGATGGTGGCAGAAGCAGAGATGGCATGCAAGGCCTCACTGAGGCAGCCAGTCACAACTTCTGCCACTGCCTCCCACTACCACCTGGAGGAGTTGCAGGCCGCCACCACTTATTGCCACCATGGCGAGGCCTCACAAGCCCCACTGCTTCTGTCACCACAAGGCCTTGCAGGCTGCCACTACTATGGCCACCATCTCCCGTTGCCATCACAAGGCCTCGCAGGATGCCGCTACTATGGTCACCTCCTGTCACTGCCACGAGTCCCTGCAGGCCTCTGCCATGAGGACTTGCAGTCTACTGCCGCTGCCACCGCTCCCTGTCACTGCTATGACCCCTTGCAGGCCACCACAGTTACTGCCGCCACCGTGAGACCTTGCAGGTTTTTGCCGCTACTGCCGACATGTACCGTGGTCATGGCAAGCTGTTTCTGCCACTGCTGCTTCTGCCTCCTAGCAGGTCTGCTGGCAGTCTCAGATTATTTGCATTCACTATGACTCATTGCCGTACTTTGAATTATCCTGAATACCACCATTTGGCAGCCAAGCTCAAAACCAAAAGTCAAGTTGGGGTGCATTTTGGCTTGTCTGCTGATGAAACTGAGTGTGTAATGATTGATAATATTGTCATTTATCCGTTTTAGACCCCTAAGTAGTAGCAGTTGCCAGGGCATTGTCCTGTTCACCTCTGTATAGTTCCATCCTTATTTCAGAGATTGGGGAAGACTGCAATGTTTAGCTGGTGATATTATGAGGTCTAGCTGGTGATAACATTGCAGTGTTTAGCTGGTGAGTTATCACGATGTTGAAAACAAGATATCGCCTACCCATTACACACATTGTGATTCGCGCTATATTGCCATCTCAAATATTATGAAACAATTATCACAATGTGAACTTCAAAACGGTTTTAGACAATATATTGATATATTGCCCAGCCCTACTGTGGATATACTGCTTTGCTGTTAGAAAACAGGCATCCAAGGAAAATGTGGACAGAATCTAAGAAAATAAAAGAGAACTTCCCCATATTGCTGTGTGCAAATGATCCAAAAGCAAAAGCAAAAGAATATATATTAATTATGTGCAATCACAACATTAGGAAGATGTAGCTATCAACAGCTGAATATTCATCAGTGGCTGACAGCCTGCAATCTCTGTGCTTCAAAACCCACACATGGATTTTGGAGAGAAACAGTGTTTTTCAGATTAGATTAAAAGGCATGCCCTCTATGAATATGGAGCAGGTGATGTCTTGAAAATTGGTTATTGCAATTAATCCTTTTTGTGTTATGGACATTCATGACTTCACCACAGTTGGGTATACCGTGCCATCCTTGATCCCAGTATACAATGCAGCCATCCACCCACATTCATGCATTGCAGGTTTTGATCTCTGGCATCTCCACTAGCAAGGCTGGAACATACCTTTGCCAGACAATCTGGAGAGTTGCTGGCAGAGTAGTCAATACTAGGTTAAAATGGCCTGCTGACCTGCCTCTAAATAACGCGATTCCTTACTGCTTTGTATTTCAGGTACTTTGAGAGTCTATAAACCAAGTAGCACATAGGTTGATTTTGACTGAACATACAGAAGACAAATTTGAAAAAGAAATAAAAGATTTTGCTATCCCCCCCTTTTTTTTTGCAAGAACAGAAAACTTAGCACTCAGCATAATGAGAAATGGGGGGGGGGGCTGCAAGGAAGCAAAGTGATAATTTTAGACGACAGGCACAAACCTTGATTTTAGAAGCTGCAAAGAATATAATATAAAAATGAGTGTACTTATATATACTTGTGACAGTCAGATCAAGTGACTGAGAGGTGTTCTCATCTTATAAAAGCCTATGTCCCACATCTTTGCTGAACCACAAACACATCCATGCACCAAAGCAGAAGAAAGAAATGGACTTCGAGTGCTTTATCAGCCACTGCACATTGGTATGGAGGAGAGACTGAGAGGGATCCTCCTATGAAGGTATCATAGATATTGCTGGAAGGAACCTTGGAGGTCATCTGCTCCAAACTTTGCTCAATGCAGCATCCCTGACAGATGGCTGTCTAGCCTCTGCTTACAATATCTTCAGCAAACAAGAGCCCAACACCTCACAAGGCAGTCTGTTCTACTGTAAAATATCTGCTTACTATTAAGATGTTTCTCCTAACTTTTCGTTGAAATCTGTTTCCTTGCAATTTCCACCCGTTGATACAAATTGTGCTCTCTGGAGCAATGGAGAACAAATCTGCTCAATCTTCTGTAAAACAGACCTTCAGATATTCATAAAATTTGCTTGTCCAGGGCAAAACAAGCAAATATTAATCATAGGAATTGGCGCTTCCAGATTTCCTCACCATCCTGGTCACCCTTCTCTGCACATACAAAAAAGATTCCTGCATTGCAAAGGGTTTGGACTTGATGACCCTCGGGGTACCTTCCAATTCTGCAATTCTATAGTTCTACTCCAGTTTGTCAATGTCCTCCTTAACATGTGTCTTGCAGAACTGCACACAATATTCAAGATGCAATGCTGAACAGAATGGAAGTATTACTTCGTGATCTGGACCCTATGCGTCTGTTAATGCTAGATTGCATTAGCCTTTTAAATCAGCAACATCACAATGCTGGCTCATGTACAGCTAAGACCAATTTACTGCTCCAAAGCCAGGTCTCCCACATCCTGGACCTGGAACGTGTGTCTGTGTGTGTGTGTGTGTGTGTGTGTGTGTGTACACTTAAAACACAAGACTTTACTTTACCCCTGAGAAATTTCATCTTGCTCATTTTTGCCTAGCATTGCAGCCTGTCAATATCATTTTGAATCTTGATTCTGTCTCCTACAATACTAGCTATATTTCCCAGCTACTTGTCCACTGCAGATTTGATAAACACCCCCTCTACGTCCTCATCCAAGTCATTTATAAAAATGTTAAACAGTACAGGGCATAGGGCAGAGCCCTGTGGCACTCTGTTCGCTTTTATTTTTTTGGCTTTTGCCATTTGTTTCTTAACGTCTACAGCAGCTTCTGCACTTGTTTTGTTTATTCCTATATATCCACATCCTGGAGAGAGGGTCATGGTTCAATGGCAGAGCCCAAGCTTCGGCTGCAGAAGGCACCAGACTCAACCCCTGAGATTTAACTACAAATGTCACGTGACAGGCTGGGAATAATAGCTTTTGCCCGAAACACTGGAGAGCCACTGCTAGTCTGAGTAGCTGATATTGGTCCAAACAGGCCAATTGTTGGATTCAATATATGACAGTTTAATATGTATCTCGTTTAAGACTGTGCCACGGTGTCTGGACATGACAATAAGGATGCACAGATTCAGAGCTTAAATGAAACTACACACTTTGTAGATGTGCATAAAAGCAAATGTTGATTCAAACCTTGTGCACAAACGGCCAAAAGTTCTCAGTAAGGCCAACAAGTAGCGCAGCTCTGGCTTCAGCTTATTGAAAGCAGCATGTGATAGTTTCGAAATAGCATGTGCTGGTTTTGAGCACGCTCACTTGAAGCCAATCATGGCAAACTTCAAGGTGAGAAGGATAATGAGAGAATGAATTGGAATGTTGCCAGAATATTGCCTGGCTACCAGCCAGATTCAGACGACAGCTAGAAAAGCTCATGGGTTGCAGGGGCTCAGAGGGACTGTTAGGAGAGAAACCGTTCTACAAGATCAGTGATCTGGTGCCCTACGCAATCCAATCTTGCAGCACAAGCAAAACGTGAGCACAGGAACAGGCATAAGGCTGGCAGTTCAGAAGAAGCTGGGGGTCAATGCAACAGTCAATGCTGGACTGGTTGAGGACAAGCACTGGAGGATCCAAAACGCCCAGCTAGAGGTTGCCTCCAGTCCATCAGGTAACTATTTAAATCTATCAGCCTGACTAAGCCAGGGGAATCCTGATTAAGTCAAGTCCTGCACAGGACTTTGGAAGGGACCTATATTTACTGAGAAGCTTTATGGAATCGATCCTCAACATCAAGCAGCAAAAGGGACTGCAGTGAACAGCTGATGAGAGATGCTGCTCTGCTACCAACACCAGAATGTGCGCCCTGCAGTTGTTCATATGCCTAGTTGTTTTGGCTACATCCACAATGTAATATCAGAAAACATATCTCAAATTAATTTCTTGGGCCACTTCTTTCAGCTGAACAGAATTTTTTTTTAATCATTTATAGTTCATTTATTGTACTTCGAAACGCACCCTGCTACATGGACATGACTGACAGCGTCAGCTTTCAAGGGGTGTGATAAGGGTGGAAGGATGTAGAGGGGAATCAGCCAACCACAAAATATATTATCATCTCAGCCAGCCATCCTCAAATGGCCATTTTTCACCTATAGAACAATAAAATGTTAATGAGCAGCTGGGTTTAAGTTTGAGAAACGCGGAGGTGAAAATGGAACGTAACAATGAGCTGTTGAACAGTTAAATGTTATCTGGAGGCACTCTTTTTAGAAACTAAAAGCATCTAACAATAATGCACTACATTCCCAGGGAGTCTATCCTCGTTCAGGAGGAGTCCAAAGATGTATGAATAAAGCTGACAGCAATCTACGGGAAGAGGTTAACCAATTGCTCCGAACCAAAATGCACAAGGAACCAGAAGGGATTCCCCTTGCCCCATGGGATCTATGCAAGCTAGCCAAGAGCATTCTGGCATGAACCACCTCTATTATATAGCCTATGATTTGGCACCAGTAAAATTACAAACAACATTATGATTATACCTGAGGAGGCACAGCAATCAGACAGCGGTGCTTTCTCTGCACAAAATATTAATCTCCAGCCACAGAGAAGAAGCTCAATGGACAGCACAATAAATCAGACACTTGTTTTTTCTTTTGGTTTATTCTGTAGTAAAACCACATTGTGCAGTTAAGCACAAATGCTTCGTGCCTGACAATATTCCACTGATTTGTGGTCAGAGAACCTGGCTCAAGAGTGCTGTAGGAATTCACAGATGTTATTTATGCTTTAATCCTTTTAATCCTTGTAAATGTGTTTATTTTTAGTAATCTCATTTGGAAAAGAGCACTAAGAATGTGCACTGAAGCTCCATTGAGAACAATAAGAAAAAGCAAACCCTGGGACCAACTCCATTTCCAGCCTGCTACATTCCACAGCCCTTCTGCAATTATATTGAAAACTCTGAAGGATAGCCACAAGGCTGCTTTAATTAAAACTGTAAATAAATTGCAGGTGATCCTGATAAACTACCAAAGGAGCTCCGGTGACAACAAAGTGTGCATTAAAGTCGGGAGATCAAGCTGAAAAATAACCTGCACGTCAAGCAGTCTGATCAATATAATAATTGCTTCAGGCTGGAACAAAATTACAATTCCTGGTTAAAGACAGATAAGTACTACAGCAGGTGACATTGCTGCATATCGTGTCATGAAGCGAAGTCTACAAGACACCTCAGAATGCTCTGTCAAAGCACTATGAGGATGGCAAACATCTGAATTTATAAGAAAACGTACTGCTACACAAAATGCACAATAAAGACACCTGATCAATATAGCGATAGCTTCAGTTTGCATAGATTCATGGTACAGGAGAGGAGTAATTAGTATTGTATTTTGTACACTACAGCATTGCTATGGGTGCAATAGGTAAGCTATTAATTAAAAGAAGTTTGTATTAAGCAAGTAGCTGCTGAGTACATTACAAAAATAACTGTGGACGTATCTGCCCAGCAGCTATAAACCTCAGTTTACTATCTCATGCGTGTCACCTCCTGCATAACACACACCCATCTTTCAGTTCCTTGCATTTTATATATCAAGATGCAAATGAGCTACTGAAAAGGATAAAGGGCAGTCATTTCTTAAAAGTAACTTTTCTTTCCCAGATTTGATCTCCTTTTGCCCAAACCTGATGACACACTAGCTTAAAATGATCAAATATAAATTTAAACACAATGCACATGAAACAGTAACATCTTACGTACTGTAAATTATAATCACTTGAAGTGAAAATGCTGGCAGGGAAACATCACACTGAATACTTGCACATGGCTGATGAACTATGTGTGCCAGAAGCACCAGGGGACACAGACAGCTGCTTTTCAGTAGATGGTACACGGTTGCAGTTTACCTGTTTCTTTGTCCTGCACTTCTTCCAGGTGCAAGTCGTTCAGGAGGTGCTCCAAAATCTTTTCTGGTGTCCCGGATACCACCACGTATCTGTCAGAAAGCAGAGAGTCCACAGAGTCATCCTCCGTTGAGGACTGCGAGCGGCTGCTCCATTCATCCTCCTCATCCTCCTCATCAATGTATTTAAAATAAGGCACATCAAACGTGGGCAGAGGCAGCTCCCTGCCTAGGGACAGAGCAGAATCCTTCCTCTCTATGTGCGGGTCAAAGATCCTCAGCCTGGAACTTCCCATACTGCAGGGCAAAAACAACAAAGGTATTTCCCCTACATACTGCTCTGTCTTTCCCCTTCAGTTCTGCTGCCAGCAGCCGAGTTCATCTGGCTGCTGAGGGGAGCTCTGCAGTCAGCTTGTGAGCGCGGCTGTGTCTGAGCACCCAAGGAAAAAACTCTTACCTCCAATCACTCTCGGCACTCCCTGATGTGGGGGCTGGGCTATGTGACGACACTTTCCTAAGCACCAGCACATCTTGGTCCAGTTCCTTCACTTGAATAGTAGTCACTTCATCATCCAGCTTTAATTTGGAGAGGGGCACAAACGACAAAGAGAGAGAGAAATGAGTGAAATCTCCAGGGACTGACAAAAGGAAGGTGGGGGAAGCCTTGATTAGAGCTACATTTTCTCTCTCTCTCTCTCAGTGCCGCGGTTTGCAGCAGTCACTGCCCTTGATTTACATTCTGAAAATTCACAATGCACCAGAATTTTAGCAGAGCTCCCCTTTCCCAGAGGCACAGAGAGTGTACGTCTACGCTTTAACTGCAAAACACAATATTCAAGCGCATAAATGAAGCGGGTGGTTAATAACAAGAAAGGAATGTTAGTATCTTTACCAGTTTCCAGTTCGTTTCAATGGGCTGCTATTCACTGTTACTGAGCATTTCCGCTTAATGCATGTTATGTTTCATTGATGTGGCCAGTGACTAAACAAATAAAATTAAACTGCCAAGGCAGTTTACAGTCATAAAAAACATACTTTACAGCATTTCAACAAGGGTGCAGCTGCTACAGAAACAAAATATACAGTCCGATGAAGCTACTTTCATTCTTTGGGACAGACAATGAAGCCAGTCAGGGGGGAAAACCCACATGATATTGTTTCCTGCACTTAAAACTCACAACTTCAATAATTAACTTTTGGAAACAAAAACTTCTAAAGGTTTTGGACAAGATGTGCAAACAGATGACCATGACCCTATGCAAAGTTGTATCTGGGTTTCACAGATGAACCTGATGACTTTTTCCACCCTAGGTCCTTTAAATGTGAAGGTTTGAGCATGACTATTGCTGCATATATAGCATATATACACAAAATGGGTGATGATACAGCGCCTAATAAGGCTTTGGTATTGACTGAATAGTCTATAAAGAAACATATTGATGGATGAAAGGCTCCCATTAGTTCCTTCTGAGAGCTTCCGAGAAAACCCCCAGTGCAGCAAGAGGCTCAGCAAAAGCCATAGTCTAATTATATTTTAATTAAGTCCAATGTTAACAGTAATGTGGCTTACTGTTTAATATGCAGGAATATTATTTGTACGTCCAGAAAGAATACAAACATTGGATAGTATCAAACTGGCATTCTAAAATTAAAACGGCCCTTTGCAAGAGAAGATTTATGTTAGATGGGGAACATTACAATGCAATGTCATTTGATGGTTAACCTTTTTCTTCTCCATTATATCTTAATGGCATGAAGGAATTCAGAAACTAATGAATAGTAGAATCATGCTCTGTTAGACACTGGAGGAACCTACACAAAAAAAAGGTATTACCCCAAAGAGCTGTAAATTCAGGAACATCTTTTCTACTAATTTCTCTCTCCCTTACACACACACACACACACACACACAAAACACACACATATGCACATTGCAATTATTAGATTTTTGCCATGCCAGACATACAGGTACTGAGGTAATTAACATAGGGTATTTGTTCAAAAATTCCCTGGGGACATTAGCGAGACATCATGTTGCAGGAATACTGAAGCATAATTGCACTTTCATTTCATGGTATATGCTTTTGTTGCCTACAATTTATAACACAGCCATAAAATAATGAGATAAGAGTAGACTATAACCTAAAAATTATTGCGTTAAAAAGAAGTCCCAGCACACAGCTTTCAATACATTTTTTAAACTATTCAGATGCTCATAGGCACTGAACTATACCTGCAAAAATAGGCTTTCAATACCACTCCTCTCAGATATCAGCTACTGCACCTCCAGTTAAAAACAAAAACTATGTAAATAATGAAGATCATTTAAATGGATGGTTAACTTCATTTTTCACTACTGGAACTTTATTCTATGCCATTTATTTCTCCACTCCATTAAAAACAAAGTAAATGAGTAAGGAATCCTGAGGTTTCTTGTGAGAACTTGGTCCTGAAAAGCATCTAATAAATAACTGGAGCAAACAAACAAACAGCCAATACTGATTGGGATACAAACCACCACATGCATATATAAAGGTTCTTCAGCTCCCACCTTTTGTCTTTTCAAAAGTCCACTAATAGTAGGGGTCCTCAGGTGGTAAGACACAATTTTGTCAGAAGGAAAATATTGGCAACTCTCCCCTCCCACGTTTTCCTGTATGCACACGTAAGTGATTGGCACTTGCTGCCTTTTATCAGAAAAAAAAAATCAAATTTTCCTCATGAGAGTCAACATAAACAATGGCCACTTACCTAGTCTCTGGGTGGGCGGCAGTTGTGGCCAGTCACAGCAGGCCTCAGCTCCACAGAGCAAAGGCTTCCCCATCATGTGGCTGGCAATTGGGGAATTTCCCCGGCTGGTGGCAAAGGAGGATGGAATAGCCCGCCATGCATTGGGTTTTAAATTGGCCAATCAGGTGGCTAGAGGGCCAGGCTATGAAGGCCGGATGCACCTGGCTTTTGGCAGTGGCTTCAGAGGGCCACCTAGGTAGACCCACATCTTGAGGAGTCCTATAATCCCAGGCATGACACTGGAGGCTGAGAATGAATATACACCCAATGCCTGAACCAAAGCCCACCTACAACAGTAATCAATAAAAGTTGCGGACAATTTTAAACCTCGGAATGTTGTCTTGTGCAGTTTGGTACACCTCACATTGTCTAGTCCTTGGCTCCCTGGGGCGGGGGTCACTGCGAGTGGGTCCACAATTCAGCCATAGTTCATGTTCAGGTCAATGGGAATGTTATGTGCACGAGTCAGCCAAAGTTAAGCACTAAGTGGGACTTAGAAGTGCAGAGCTTACGCTGGATCACGTCCAGTATAAATGTTGCTGCCCCTCAATGAAATGAACTAACCAGGACCCTTTACAGAGCAAGTTGTAACTTGTGCAGGTCTCTTTCGATTAACTGGATATATGACTCAGTTATCTTGAGCATAAAGCATATTCAAGAATAAACCACAGCAGATACATGCTACTTATTCTGCTTACACTTGCCAGTTAGAATACTTTCCTTCCCTGTTATATAAAAGTATGCAGGACAGTTTCAGAGAAAATCTGACCCTGCCAATTTAAGTACCAGCAAGAACAAAAGAGAGATAAAAGACCAACAAGTCTATACACTGACTTTCTGAATCATGAACAGTGACTTTAAAATACAAAAGGGAGCTCTCTGTAATAGGAGGTAGCGGAGCAAAATGATTTTGTTTTGTTTTTTAAAAAAGGCTGTAAGTTAAATCCATTAACAAAAGCAATACCTTTATTATAAGGCCATGCAGAGCAGGAAACTTGTTTTCACAGCTGCATCTGCTGAAACTGACACAGCAAAAGTAGTTAGTGCTGATGCATCTAATGCTTGTCTACTCTTTCACCTTCTCACAATCTGATGCTGGTACCAGGGCATGACCTTGAGTGATAAGGCAAAGGTACACTGGGGAAACTAAACCAGCAGCTTTTGAAGGTACCGGTACCAGCAGCTACTGAGGGCTCCTTTCAAATGGCAACATATTCAGAAGAGAAGTCAGATGTTAGTGATCTTACATTTCTCTTCATACATGTGGAATTAAACCTCTCTCTCTCTCTCTCTCTGTCTCTCTGGTTTGTCATTCAGACATAGTATCGGAAATGGCTTGAAAACTCTTTCATCCAACTCTGTGCGCTGTGGTAACAACCTGCAGAATCGGAAAATGGGGAGGTTTCTTTAAGGACATCTGCATATAGTTCTATGTCATATCTTCAAAATGCAATGGTTTCCAATGGACAGTTTGACATTTGGATGCAAGTGAGGTATTACGTAGGTGATATATATGCATGAATTAGTCATCTGTACGAAGTCTTTGTAGCCTGTTCTGCAAACATATTAGAGTTTATAAAAGCAAAGAAGAATGAGCAGGAATAGTAGGCTAGAATGCAGCCTACTGCACCAGCGGAAAAGTCACATCAACTGCTCCACCCATTTTTGCCTTTGGTCCTGCTCACCACCAGCATGCAGTCCCTGGAAGGTTTTCTACAAAGGAACGCAGCCCTCAAGCTGAAAAATATTCTCAAAGGCAACATAATGTGGGACATACCTAAGCAATATAGTTTGTTTCTGTATTGTATTACAGAACATGAAGTCTCTTTTGGCTGGAGTTCTCTGAACCCCTTAAATGGTAGGCATTCTGGACATACAAACCCACAGTGTCACCATTAAGGCCATACTAGGAAGTCATGCAATTATGACTTCAGAAATAGATACATTGTATTTACTAATCTAGGTCGAACACATTTAAATCAATGGAACAATTCACAACTTACTTGTTTGTTTAATTTGAAGACCGCCCTTCATCCGAAGATCACAGGGCAGCTCACAACATAAAAACACAAAATTGGGTTTTACTCAGTGCAGTTGTCCTGTTGGTGCAATGACATCCACTTGTGCAACAGAAGTTCCACTATACCTGCTCTCCACCTCACCCCCTCACCGAAAATCTGTGCTTGGAGGGTCAGGGAAACTCCCAGAACAGATTTGGGGGACACCCAGTGAGAGGAGCGGGAAGGGAAGTCCCGCTGCACAAGCATAAGTCCTTACACTGATGGAACACCTTTGTTGGCTACAACTCATTATCTTAAGGTGCTTCATTTTGCTTAATTCTAAAAGGGAAGTATCTGAGAAAGCTGTTGACAAAAGAATGCACTCACTCAGTATTATATTTTTTTCAGTATTTCTTTACTGCTTATTTTCACCCTACAAAATTTCCAATGTGTGTGCATGCAAATAATTCAACAATTATGGAAGGGCAGGTGTGTGTGGAATGTAGACAATTTATATAGAGCATCTCTTCAAACAGCGCTCCCATCATTAGCATAGTATAAATTAACATCAGATGAAGCAGGCTCTAGCCTTAAAAAGTCACAATAAATTAAATTCTTTGAGATGCCACAAAGCTCACCCATTTTTATGCTATTTTGCTGTTATAAATGCAGCTATTAAGATGGCACAAAACTCCCTCCCAATTTTGCTAAAATGAATGCAGCTCTTTTGAATTTGCCATTTTGGAAAGCGCTGAAGTAGAAATTCATCTGTTTCATAAGGGAACTTGTGTGTATGTCTGCCTGGCTTGATCACAGAGAGCACCTTTGAGCACTTTAGCAAACCAGAAGGTCTACTCTAGTATATAAAGGGATGAAAAAGACTGCTGTGGCTTGTTGCTTATTCTTGCTACCGTCTTTCCCCCTTTTTAAGACACCGTCTTATAATTTTTTTTTCTCAAAAAAACACAGGGTGGCTTATTTTCGGGGGATGTCTTATTTTTATTACGTCAGTATGGTACGGTACAGCCTCCCCCTGCGCGCTGAGCAGGCGGGGCAGAACTCCGCAAGAGGCGCGTTTTCCCCCCGCGCCTCTCGCTGGTTCGCTGGCTCCATGCGCATGGGGAACAAGTGGGGCAGGAAGAGGCGTCTTCCCCCCCCCCACGCCTCTCCCTGCGCGCTAAGCAGGAGGGGCTGAGGAGGCGACGGGAACAATGGCGGCACCACGGCTTACTTTTGGGGTACGTCTTACTTCTCACAAAGGTTAAAAAAAACCTGCCATGGCTTACTTTATGACTACGTATTAAAAAAGGGGGAACAGGGTAGGAACATTCACAAAAGCACTCCTGATTAAATGTTTGCGTGAGCAAGACTTAGGGGAGTAGAGCCATACCCCTACTTGCTGTGAACAGGACCTTCTTCTTCTTCTTCCTCCTCCTCCTCCTCCTCCTCCTCTTCTTTGTCTCCTTCTCCTCCCCTTCCCCCAAACCCCTGAAACTTATCCATGCACAAGGAGGAGGTGGCAATGGGCACTTCCCAGGGTCCTAGAAGAATGCATTCTCTTGCCATGGACTGGAACTATCCATAATTCCACGGGGGGGGGGGGCTTACGCTCTGAATATAATTTCCACTACAGAAAAATAACCCTCCATAGAGGCATGATAAGCACCCCCATCTCTGTTGCTGGCTTCCCCCATCCTGCCCAAAGTCATTTAATGCTAAGTTTAATGCTAAGGTCAAGTGAAACTGCTGCTCCGTGACAGAGACATACACCTGTACAGCGAAAAGCCCTCATCCTACCTTTAGAAAATGCAGCCATCATGAAATATCAACATTTATCAAAATATGTCGAGACAAGAAAATCCTTTTTATCTAAAATAAATCAAAACTGCTCTGCTGTCAATATTTTCTTAAACACAAGATCAAGTGAAATAATGCATGCACAAAGCACTTCTTTTTAAATAATAATAATAATAATAATGCTGATGCTGTCATCTTGGCAGCAACTTCATTATAAAGACATAATTAGTAAAGATCCTTTCAAATGGAACAAGGGGTGGGGAGGGGGATACCCTCCATACTAATTTTCAAGTATACTAAAACCATACTATTTAAGAAGAAAATATATCCAGTGTTTCCTCCCACTACCTACTGCTGCAATGTACCTATGCAATCTGGGGTTGTAACTGAGCAAGGAAAATCCAAAATGGAGGGAGGATAAATTCAGATTATTTTTTTAAATTATTTTCCCAAACCAGTGGACAACAATTATCTAAAAGTAAAACAATGTTTAAGACACCTCAAGTTCACCTCTATTCACATATACAAAGAGGCATTATTTAAGAAAGCGAAAGTAAGAGGAATCGAAATGATCCTTTTAGCAACAATTTATCTAGACCGGAAATTCCTACCATTGCTCCAGCTATATCCATTTATTGGTTTTATATGTAAACGCATACACGTGTCATAAAACTAAAGCAGGGTGGCTAAGGGACTGAGATACAGCTCATGGCCCTTCCTATGACTGACTAGGTGACCACTTTCACACTTGTTTTCCCTCCCATCTGCAAAATGTCCACAGTGGTTTCAGTGGGAACCACTTCAAACAACCCTTCTACCTACATCACAAGGTGCAATCCCTTAAACTGCTGCAACTCAGGCTCTGTTTGTAATGCTGCACTGTACATCCCTGAGCAGGAAGCAAGGAATATGTACAGACCTGCCCTGCTCTTTGAACCTCCAGTTTTATTTATTGAATAAATAAAGGAGAAAAATCAGGCCCGCACTGCTCTTTGAACCTCCTGCTTATTTCTTGAGTAAATAAAGAACGAAAACATCAGCAATACCCAGCTGAAGGAAGCATCCTTAGTATCCAGCAATACCTTAGGGGCTTGGAAACCTTTTCAAAAAATACTATGACATCCTTACATGGCATTTTAAAACTATTATGGTTTTCAAAGGATAGAGATGCATACTTTCTCTTTTTTCTTTTTTCCTCTGGCTTCTTGATTTATTTTCTCTCCAGTCAAAAGTGTACCAGGTACAAGAGGATAAACTCAAGTACTAGAGACTCTCAAACCTTGTACTCTGACTGGAGCGGAAATAAAATCTAGACTCCTAAGTGCTGCACGCAGGAAAATGGTGTTCTGTTTCTCTAATACTCTTAAGTGCCAAACCACTATAGCGTATCACTGAAAAGTTTTGTGAATTTTCTTTATTTTATTGTTCTAACATGTTAACGTGGCATAGGGAGGGGGTGGATGGATTAGGAACATGGTGCATAGACTGGAGGGTATAACTCTTTCCTTCTCTGCGACAGTATGGATGAAAATCACTCAGCCAGTGTGGTGTAATGGTTAAGAGCGGCAGACTCGTAATCTGGTGAACCAGGTTCGCTTCCCCGCTCCTCCACATGCAGCTGCTGGGTGACCTTGGGCTAGTCACACTTCTTTGAAGTCTCTCAGCCCCACTCACCTCACAGAGGGTTTGTTGTGGGGGAGGAAGGGAAAGGAGAATGTTAGCCGCTTTGAGACTCCTTAGGGTAGTGATAAAGCGGGATATCAAATCCAAACTCCTCCTCTTCTACTCCTCTGTCTCACGCTCTCTCACAGCTAGTATTAGCCACAGGCAGGAAGGTCACATTACGGCAGCAGGATCCATGGTGCTGCTTTTCTATCTACATCCAAGGCAATATCCCAACCCAGTGCAAACGGGTCAGTGTAAGGTACCTTTTGAGAGATGTTGGTGCAGGAAGGCTGGTTTAGGGTCATGGCTCAGTGACAGAGGATTCCCATGTTCAATCCTCAGATTCTCCAGCTAAAACTGGGGGTGTCCCTTGCCTGAAGCCTCAGAGAGTCGTTGCTAAGCAGCACAGGCAAAATTGAGCTAGATGGACCCACTCGTTATAAAGGCAGCTCTACCTGCATTCCTATGACCCCGTTCTGGAACGTGTCCAGAAGAGGGCAACCAAAATGGTCAAAGGCCTGGAAACGATGCCTTATGAGGAACGGCTTAGGGAGCTGGGTATGTTTAGCCTGGAGAAGAGAAGGTTAAGGGGTGATATGATAGCCATGTTCAAATATATAAAAGGATGTCATATAGAGGAGGGAGAAAGGTTGTTTTCTGCTGCTCCAGAGAAGCGGACACGGAGCAATGGATTCAAACTACAAGAAAGAAGATTCCACCTAAACATTAGGAAGAACTTCCTGACAGTAAGAGCTGTTCGACAGTGGAATTTGCTGCCAAGGAGTGTAGTGGAGTCTCCTTCTTTGGAGGTCTTTAAGCAGAGGCTTGACAGCCATCTGTCAAGAATGCTTTGATGGTGTTCCTGCTTGGCAGGGGGTTGGACTGGATGGCCCTTGTGGTCTCTTCCAACTCTATGATTGTATGATTCTATTAGGAGGTATAGGAGCAGAAGGACCACCTGAAAACCACTGTGCCTGCTAAAGACCACTTCCCCTTATGGACCTTGATCTGCTACAATTACACATGTCGGTTTTCGGCAAGGGATTGGGATTTGAGAAGTCAGTGCTGTACAGCTGGACCCTTCTACCTACATCCCAAGGGCTACTCCTTTAAGCTGCTGCAACTGAAGCTCTGTTTGTACTATCACAGGGTATATCCTAAGCAGGAAGCCAGAAAGGAATTAACACCCTGCCCCACTCTCCTTGTAGGAGCATTTCATCATTTCTTAATCGTTTTTTTTTTAAAAAAAAATGCTCAATCATGTCCCTGTGTGATTTGGCATATCAATGAGGGCTCAATCTCTTTTGTATTTGAAGGCACCAAGGGAGATAAAAAGGTGCTTTTTCTCCTTTTGAGCCTGAGTGAAGAATATTTCATTGCTTGAAAATTAACAATATTATACATCACACAGAAACATTCACAACAGTGGGGGGAAAGGAACGTCTTATCCAGGATTAAACAAGTGCTCCTGCCATTTTGAGGCACACTGCTTATTTTTAGACCACCGCAGTAGCTCTATGAAACAGACAGGATTGCTCCTTATCTCAAACCACTCTGCAAACACAGAGCAAAAATAAAAATGCATT
The DNA here is from genome assembly GCA_034641385.1 of Darevskia mixta. Classification (NCBI taxonomy): domain Eukaryota; kingdom Metazoa; phylum Chordata; class Lepidosauria; order Squamata; family Lacertidae; genus Darevskia; species Darevskia mixta. Next base: position 27,668,018 of record JAWWNH010000003.1, read on the forward strand.
GCATTATTCCTTAAAACACACATACACACCGCCCGTTACTTTCTGGCGTTTCTGCCATTCCTCTGCGAGAGAAATTATGTAGCGCGATATTTTATACGTCAGTTCCGGGATAGTACAATTCAAAATATTTTATCGGTTTCTCTCTAGTTACGAGGATTTGGTATTTCCTGTGTAACAAAAGCTAAAAAAGATAGAATAAAAAACTTCACTGCGCAGTAATACTATGATATATTTCATCAATATAGTGATGCTAAATAAATCTTAACACAGAATACTCACACTTTGCCTGCTCTTTTCGTTCCAGAAGCTTTGCTATTCTTCCTATCGAACTAGATACAAATGTCAATTAAAAATCCACCCATGTCAGTGGGGCTTGTGCATAACACATTCTTGATATGCCGTTTATTTAGGGCTGGACCACTAATAATATAGTAGTGGTACATTGCTATCTTACCTTTACTACTGTTGCCTCTAATAATAATTTGTTCATTGTTTTATTTCATTAAAAGGGGGAGGGGAGCTTAAAACTAGAATAACTGTTCTGACTAAAATAACTGAAATTGCTTTATATATCATCCATAGTTCTATCAGTTTAAAACAGAGCACATTTCTCTCTCTCTCTCTCTCTCTCTCTCTCTCTCTCTCTCTCTCTCGCCAGGCTTTGCTTTCATTATCATTATTCTGCACAGTGGTATACAACTTCAAGAAGGGAATAAGTTATCCCAACAAGGGCAATCTGAGCATTTATGGAAGTTAGGGAATGAAAAATGCATAGCTACCATGGTAACAACTAAGTCACATGGTAGCTGCCATGAAATGCAAAGCATCTTAAGTAAACACTGGCATGTTTTGTTTTGTCCTGCAATCTCCAAGAATTCTCTTGTGTTGAACAATGCAAAGCACATACTAGTAACGATCTATTTCCACACACACACACCCCTGAGGTTCTTTTAATTCTTCAAAATATATCAGTGAAAGAGAACTTTTTCCCATTATTTTGTGGATCTCAGGAAAAAAACTTTTTAGAACAGCTTGCAGATAGCCATCATGGCAGAAGAAGAAGAGTTTGGATTTGATATCCCGCTTTATCACTACCCGAAAGAGTCTCAAAGCGGCTAACATTCTCCTTTCCCTTCCTCCCCCACAACAAACACTCTGTGAGGTGAGTGGGGCTGAGAGACTTCAAGGAAGTGTGACTAGCCCAAGGTCACCCAGCAGCTGCATGTGGAGGAGTAGAGACGCGAACCCGGTTCACCAGATTACGAGTCTACAGCTCTTAACCACTACACCACACTGGCAGACCAGGAAATACGTAAAATTAAAATATTGAAGTAATCTTATGTCCAACGTAGGTCAGGAGGGAGTTCACATTTCTGGGTTGACCCAATATCCGTGGTCCGAGAGTGAAAAGAGTCAGATATGCATGGGGTTTTAAAATACAGTGTGTCAAAGCATAAAAACCAGCTGTCATTCCCCCCCCCCAACCTTCAGGGCATGTTTACATCTACCTAAGCCTATGTCAAAACGCCAAATGTGGCTGGAATGAGCAAAAGTGATGATGACAACAGCAGCAACCGGAAGCATCAGATAGTGGCACAGCTCCTCAATCTCCAAATACTTAAACACAGCTGTAAGTACTGCCCACTCCCATGCACAAAGCCTTCGAGTTGGTTTGAAATTATGATAAAAGCAGGGAGGAAAGTACACACTGCTTACACTTCTCTTTCATGACATATGAAGTGGTACTACTGGATCTCACCAAAAACCTTCTGTGGTGTGTTCAGAGACCACATCTGTTGCAAAATCAACACACATCCTGATTCACATCTTCCAGAAATAGCAGTAGGAGCATAGGTAATAAGCAACAAGTGAACCAGAAGCATTTTCCAGGGAAAGAGTATTTTAGATTACAGTGGTACCTTGGTTCTCGAATGGCTTAGTTGACAAACAAATCGGCTCCCAGGCTCCGAAAACCCGGAAGTGAGTGTTCCAGTTTTTGAACGCTTTTCGGAAGCCGAATGTACGATGCAGCTTCCACTTGAGTGCAGGAACGGCCTTCTCGGTAGTGGCGCCCGCCCTGTGGAACGCCCTTCCAGCAGAGGTCAAGGAAATAAGCAGCTATCCTATTTTTAAAAGACATCTGAAGGCAGCCCTGTTTAGGGAAGTTTTTAATATTTAATGCTGTATTGTTTTTAGCCGCCCAGAGTGGCTGGGGAAACTCAGCCAGATGGGCAGGGTACAAATAATAAATTATTATTATTATAACAGACTTCCGGAACAGATTAAGTTCAAGAACCAAGGTACCACTGTGTATTTGCCTTTGTTTGTTTGTTTAGAACTTAGCTCAAGCTTCAAATCCTTAGTCCAAGCATGATAATCTTTTTAAAAATAAACTGCACACCCTAAGGAGTTTAAATGCTTGTGTTTAGAAGAAAAATATATATACACACATTTGGTCTTAAAACTCACCCCATCCCAATGTAATATATTTACTAAAATGCAGCAGCATTCAACTGAAGGAAACTTATCGAAGCAGGGGCAAACAAATTAAATCCTAAAATTTTAAATATACCTAGGGGGAAAAACAGAATGCAGTGTTCTGTAAAATATGCATGCAGGCAGCTATGAGACTGTGTGACATTGGCACCATTTTCCCACGATGAAGCAGTTTTGCCCCAGCTTTCATTTCTATAAAAGCCCTTGCTCATTTAGCATTCGGTTTCTCTCCGCAACAATGCAGTGCAGCTGATGTACATTAGGCATATTGTCTATGGAAAGAAGAGGGGAGCTTGCAGTGGCAAGCACTTAACATGCACATGGTAAATTGGAAGCGAGAGGCTGTAAAAGGATTGGAACCATTAAACTGTCATAAAAGCAGAAGTGACACATGCACTCTTTCCTGGCTCCGACTTGATCCAATTCTCAAAATGCTGGACTGGCACCAGCCCCATTTATTTCAACAGGGCTCACGTTTTCAGAGTAGATTCCCGTATTGACGTGCCTGTGTTCTCTACTGTGTCACACAGGAAATGAGTTAAGCCGCCAAAGGAGATAAATTCCCATAATGAACCATGTTTTATATCTTAATTAAGGTTTATTCCCAGGTGTGGAAAACACTCCACCTGTCTATACAAATCTGTTCCACGTGCTGGTGTATAAAATTCAAGAAGAGTTTCATCCAATAAATTATGCAAGAATGTGGTGGGCTAAAAAAAAAAGTGAATGAAGGTTACAGCAGGATTTTTTTATATATATTATTAGCAGCACAGTGCTGTTTATGTGTAATTACGTTGAATTTATACCAGAAATGCATCGGTTGCATTACAGAATAGTAGAACAAAAGAAGGCAGTATTTTAATAGCATCCTTGTTTAACATTTCTGCACAAGACTCATACTTATTTCTATAGCACTTTGATGATTAATTCAAGAGCTAGCGTCAAACAAGTGGATGATTCCAAAGGGGCTCCATAGCAGTAGATGAACTTCATGCCCAAGTCACCATTCTAATGTGCCATTGGTATATATGGGACCACAGAACAGAGTTTTGTTTTTCAAAAGAAGAATGGAGTCATCAAGCCTGATAATCTAGTTTAAGGGTGTTGTTGTTGTTTAGCCGTTTAGTCGTATCCGACTCTTCGTGACCCCACGGACCAGAGCACGCCAGGCACTCCTGTCTTCCACTCTCTCCTACAGTTTGGTCAGACTCATGTTGGTAGCTGCGAGAACACTGTCCAACCATCTCGTCCTCTGTCGTCCCCTTCTATTTGTGCCCTCAATCATTCCCAACACCAGGGTCTTTTCCAGGGAGTCTTCTCTTCTCATGAGGTGGCCAAAGTATTGGAGCCTCAGCTTCAGGATCTGTCCTTCCAGTGAGCACTCAGGGCTGATTTCCTTCAGAATTGATAGGTTTGATCTTCTTGCAGTCCATGGGAGTCTCAAGAGTCTCCTCCAGCACCATAATTCAAAAGCATCAATTCTTCAGCGATCAATTCTTTATGGTCCAGCTCTCACTTCCATACATCACTACTGGGAAAACCATAGCTTTAACTACACAGACCTTTGTTGGCAAGGTGATGTCTCTGCTTTTTAAGATGCTGTCTAGGTTTGTCATTGCCTTTTTCCCAAGAAGCAGGCGTCTTTTAATTTCGTGACTGCTGTCACCATCTGAAGTGATCATGGAACCCAAGAAAGTAAAATCTCTCACTGCCTCCATTTCTTCCCCTTCTATTTGCCAGGAGGTGATGGGACCAGTGGCCATGATCTTAGTTTTTTTTTTATGTTGAGCTTCAGACCATATTTTGCGCTCTCTCCTTTCACCCTCATTAAAAAGTTCTTTAATTCATCCTCACTTTCTGCCATCAAGGTTGTGTCATCAGCATATCTGAGGTTGTTGATATTTCTTCCGGCAATCTTAATTCCTGCTTGGGATTCATCCAGTCCAGCCTTTCGCATGATGAATGCTGCATATAAGTTAAATAAACAGGGAGACTCCTTCATGGATCACTGCCTTGTCGTGGCGAAGGGGCTTGAATAACTCAGAGAAGCTATGAGCTATGCTGTGCAGGGACACCCAAGACGGACAGGTCATAGTGGAGAGTTTTGACTACACGTGATCCACCTGGAGCAGGAACTGGCAAGCCACTCCAGTATCCCTGCCAAGAAAACCCCGTGGACAAAGACAACAGGTTAAGGGTAGAGAACCTTTTTTGCCTCCAAGGGCCAGATCTTTATCAGGATTGTCCTCACTGGTCAAATGTTGATATCATAATGACCCCATGTGATTAACAGGTGGGTATGTACAGGATGGCAGCCTTAAAGTACCAAAAAGCCAGGGCGTTTTCCTCAGAACCATGGGTGGGCCACCAAGTGGCAACTGCTCTATAGGAGTCTTAGTATACTGGACGGCAGCAGCAGCAGCATCACAACAACAACAACAATTTATTTTTTTGTACCATGCCCATCTGACTGGGCTGTCCCAGCCACTCTGGACGACATGTTAGACTCCCCACGCTATAGTGTTAACAACTACACTGATTATTCTCCAAAAGGAACAAAACAAGGCTTTACTCTTAAACAATATAATACCATGCAAGTAGCAGAAGCGGTTCTTGGGAGCTATTTGACCTTAAGGGCCCATGGGAAAATTTGCAAACCAGAGAGGCTATAATGGCCACACACACACACACACACACGCACACACACACACGCACACGCACACATGCACACACACAGCTCAACCTATATGCACTGTATGGACAAAGCTTATTTAAAAAGCCCACCCTTATTTCACAAACATGATGAGAGGATGGTGGACATGTAAGGATTGAAAACAGAAGAAAACAAAAGCCCACTGTAAGGGGTCTGTGTCAGAATCACTCACATGCATCAAACTGCATGTATCCCACATCTATACATTAATGTGTGACAAGTGCATTCGTGACTATATTGCCACACATATGCAGGCGACAGGAAGCCTGGATTGCTGTCAGATTTCTGCAGCATGAGCACTTTGTGGGATCACAATGCCCTAGTGTGGTCACCATCTCTAACAGTAATGTGTGAAGAGTTCTTGGGCAGTGAGTGGAAGAGCTGGCGGCAAGTCTCCTTCTGCGAGGAGATACATATTAATAGCAAGGTGCCAACCGGGTATGTCCTTAGCACTGCACCTAAATCACCGAGAAAAACATATAAATGAATCCAGGATTTATGACTTCTATAGCACAATCTTATACATGTTGACCCATTAGTTCAGGAAAGTGGATATAGGATTGCAGACATGATTTCCAATCCTACTCCTATATATAATATTTAAAGAAAACCCTACTTGAGCTATCTTCAAGCAGAAGAAAAATGACTTAACCAGATTCATTTAAAAAATAGCTTATCTGATAGCTTACAATCCTTATGGACCATTTCCATACTAAGCTGCTCTTCCATATGAAATAAGTTACGAATAGGAGCAATTAACAAAAGCGCTCAATCCCAGACATGTTGCCTGGTCGGCTCCACATGGTAAAGGTAAAGGGACCCCTGACCGTTAGGTCCAGTCGCAGACGACTCTGGGGTTGCGGCGATCATCTCGCTTTATTGGCCAAGGGAGCTGGCGTAAAACTTCCGGGTCTTGTGGCCAGCATGACTAAGCCACTTCTGGCGAACCAGAGCAGCACACGGAAATGCCGTTTACCTTCCCACCAGAGCGGTACCTATTTATCTACTTGCACTTTGACGTGCTTTCGAACTGCTAGGTTGGCAGGAGCTGGGACCAAACAACGGGAGCTCACCCCATCACGGGGATTAAAACCGCCGACCTTCTGATCGGCAAGCCCTAGGCTCTGTGGTTTAGACCACAGCGCCACCTGTTTCACATGGTAGAAGGAAAGAAATGCAGAAAGAAACGTCACTTCCTTCGTCAGCTGATTTCTATATGGTGGAGAAGCACAGATGAGGAGCAAATCTCAAACCATCTGATGATAGCATGTATACCGAGTCTAATAGTTCCTTTCCCCTTTCCCTTCTGCACAATGGCAAGAAGCTTCTCAGTGAAGTCTTCTCCAATCAATTTGTAAGTCAATGAAAGAGTACAATTGTCTTTGGGTGAAATCAGAGGGTGGGGAAAGCGGGACAGGAAGAAGGTCAAGCTGGAAGACCATTGCAAGCACTGCTTGCAAATGACCAAACTAGAGAGCAAGCAAGAGCATTACTACAGCTCAGGTACCTGCATCACACATAAATACATTTTGCTGATTTGGAAGATTGCATTGTCACTTATTCTACAATCGCCCAAGGGTATTTCAGGGACTCTGCAAGCTTTTCATCAGCCAAATCAAATATAAATTAAATTGCAGTGGTGCTGCATATGTTCCTTGCTGGCAGGAATTACACATGAGGGAATACCGAATGTGAGGAAAATAGGATGCAGTGCAGTGAGTGTGCACGTACGTGCCCGGGCAGTCTGTGTGTGTGTGTGTGTGTGTGTGTGTGTGTGTGTGTGTGTGTGTGACTGTCTGTATGTCTGTCATCTTAGGATTTGTAGCATCAAGAACATCTTTAAGATTATTTTCGTGGATCAGCCATTGATTACGCTCTAAATAGACCTTCCTGTGGCATTTGTACTTCAAGGATCCAGCCCAAACTTAACTCCCATGGCACTGTGCCTAACATTGCAAGTGAAACATTAAATTTTAATGTCATAAGCAACAAAAATACTTAAGAACATTTTTATTTGTATAAAGTTCACTGAACATTGACTATGTAAACTTGAAAGCTATATTTATTAAAAGATCTTAGGATATTTACCAACCTATTTTAGGAGGATAATGAGAATGGCTGTGGTTTATTTTTAGATTCAAAGTATGTGACTTAAATTTGTGCTATGACTTTTAGATTGTAAGCCTACAGGCAGGGGCTGTCTTATTATTGATCACTGTAAGCTGCTCTTTTTCTGCATAAGAGTTTCATTTTAAAATGCTTTAAATAAATTATCTATCAACAATCAGCATGGCAGATATTTCAGTTATACACTAAACTTCCAGATTCTCTGATACATCTTCCCTTTGCATGGGAAATTCTGCTTCCATTGACCATTTTTCTCCACACTGTCTGCAAATGCCTTTGGGCTGGGGACTCCTACCTTCTCCAGCTGCTGTGAAAAGCTGTTCCTGGATGGCTGCTGGTGTCATAAGAGTGTTTGTTCTAAGCCAACCTTCTCAACCTTGGACTACAACCTTGTTGTTGGACTACAACTCCCATCAGCCCTGACCACTGATCCTGCTAGCTAGGGATGATGGGAGTTGTGGTCCAACATCTGGAGAGCCAAGGTTGATAAAGCCTGCTCTAAAAGCATACACCTTTAATGAAATAATACCTGCTTTCACATTCTGCACTCTGCATACAATACGGTCCACTGGCTTATCTAAAATTGTATCTTCTTTAACTAGCAGGCTATGAAGCTCCCCAGTTACTAGCTTTTCACACAATAGTCTTTTATGAGGTGGCCCCCTCTCTGCAAAGCCAGCTTTGTATTTGGTCAAGAAGGTTCTGCTTCACTTAAATCACCACATGGACATATAGAGAAGCAGGGGAAGCTCTTATCAATTTGCTTTCTCAAATGAAATTATATGTAGAGATTTCCTGACTTGTCTCCCCCTAGCTTGCCATTCCTTCCTGCATTTTGAAAGACCTAAGTCTATCTCATGGCTTTCAAGTGATTACAGAATTACGAGTCACAGTTTGCACTGGCAAGTTGCGGATAAAATGCCTTATTATCACACTGTAGAAAAAACTGTGGGGTGCTGCGCTGTGTTTTGATCAGTCTACTCTTTCACTAAGACAAGAAGCTCAAATTCATCCAGGTACTCATTCATTTCAGGTCCAGCTGAATAACCATCAAGTTTCTTTGCCGTCAGTAAGGATTTTTTCCATTTTCAAGTTGTGATTACCAATTGTAAAACTTGCTTAGAATAACAGACATAGAGGTCTTAAAATTAAACTGACAGAACTGCAAGATGAAAAACAGAAACTCAGCTAAGCCCTAAGAACATAAAACAGCACCACCTAGTGGTTGGAGGTGCTGCTTATAGAATCATGACCATTTCTCTTCTCCACGTCTACACATACAGAGATTAGGTACAGTTTTTACACTCATTCATTTCCTCCCTAACTTCCCTCAGTGCAGAAAGACATACCACCTGGGACAGGGAAATCAGTTATCTGAAGATTCCATTCATAGTTATACCTCTTATAAGGTACTCTCATTGACAGCCATCATTAAAACCTAGTTAATAGAGCTAACATACTTCCTATTTTTGCACCAGTGGATCTATTTGTGTCAGTGTAAGGTCCCACAGGTATCGTGCATAGCTGAACGTGTACTAATATTCACTTCAACCCATTTGCAACAACTCTGTTATTAATACAATTAAAGGAACCAGGAGAAATCTCAGTAGTCATACCTCGTGTTGCGTTCGTTCGAGTTGCGGACCTCCGCAACCTGGAAGTCCTCCCTGGAGCACGCGTGCCGCACGGGTGCGCAGAAGAGTTCCTCGCAGTTTGCGCATGCGCAGAAGCGCAAAAAAACTGTGAACTTCCGGTTTTTTTGTGGGGGTTTTGTGCGTTCATGTTGCGCACGCCCGGGTTACGCAGCGCGACCCCGGAATGGATCGCGTGCGTAACCCGGGGTTCCACTGTACTGAAAAATCTAAATTGACTGCTTCCCCTCCCCCCATGTGAATTTTTTGTCTGTTTATGGAATGAGCCTAATCATCACTCAATTCCAATGAGATAAGTATATAATACTATCATTCATCAACACACACAGTATTCTGAACCAATATGAGGCTTTTATTCCGAGTGATATCATTGATCTATCTAGCTCAGTACTGCCTGCATTGACTGGAAGCAGTTCTCCAAGGTTTCAGACAGACTACAATCCCAGTCCCAACTCGGATATTTTTGGTGCGATAGGAAGAGATGCAATAAAAAGCATACTGTGCCTCTGAAAAAAAAATAAGGAACTGTAGTAGAATGAAATAAAGTAAAATAAAACCAGACCTCCCCCCCCCCCCGCAACTCAGTTTATATGTACAAAACTGCTGGCATACATTTCACCTCTTTTGACCTACCCACCCATCTCTAATCCATTCATCCAGCAGTCTGAGCCTGGCTTCTACTCAATTTAATGCACAACAGAACTTAAGGGAAAGTACAGGGAGGAAAAGGCACACTTCCTCTTCAGGAAGAGCCATTCAAAAACCAGCTGAGGCCAACAATTCTTAATAATCAGAGGTTCCGATGACAGCAAAGGCACAGTTCAGGCTTTGCTTCACTTTACTGGAAAATTTAGACTGGTATATATATTTAATGGGGTCATGAAGAGTCGGACACGACTAAAACGACTAAACAACAACATATATTTCATACCTTTTTTTAAAAAAAAGGTTGATTTCTTTAAAATATGCTTCTATAACACCACTGTAATATTATTTTTGCTGCCACTTTGTTGGCCTTACTTGTTGCCAGATACCTCTCACATTAAAGCAGACTCCGAGAAGCAAATCCCTTGGATGCAAGGGCTAAACGGTTTCTCAAGAGACACATGCATGCTAGCGGGAACACCTGGAACAATATATGCAAATTAAGTAATAATTCTTCATCACATTTTGCATTTAAAAAAAAAAAGATGCAAACATTTAACAAGACCTTGGGAGCTAGAGCACAAGGAGAAAGGAGAGTGATGAAAGGGGAAGAACATTAGGGTCATGTAGGGAAGCGAGTCTAACTGCCATTCACCTTTTCTAGCACAGGATGTCTGTCTAGACGAGAGCAAGAGCAGAATCTACATAATTGCTGGGTCACAATGTGCCCTTTTTTCCTCTCTGCAATAGTACAAATAGCTTGGTTCATCACAGAGGAGGCAATGCAAGAAGCTCTGCAATTAAGGATGCTATATGGTGAGAAATGCAATTAAGGATGCATGGTGAGAAACGCCATGCAAATAAAACCAAATATTATGCCGTTCATCCTTATAGACCTCTTGGGATACCTTAAAAAAATCATACAGAACTCTTGGAATACCTTTAAAAAAGTCATACAGTAGGCCCAAAACTTTATGCTCAATTTACATACACAATCATAGTCTTGTGTGTTTTGTTGATAAATACACATACATACATAACTTGAACGAGGGTGGGAGACTGAGGGGGAAAACATCAGAAGGGGCTGTGTGAGCTCTCACAAGAGCACCCATAGCCATTGCACAACTTTCTCCGAACCTGGAAAGCAAGGTGGAGGGCTTAAAAACCTCTTTCCCCACTGGGTTCTCTTTCATGGAAAGAGTTTTTAAGCGCTTTGCTTTGCTTACCGGGCTCCAGAAGGCCCTGCAGGGCTCATGTAATTTTGCCCGCTCTGTGCACTAACATTGGACAGGAAGGGGTGGTTGCACGGGGAGGGGGGTATTCCAGGGGTCTTCCTGACTTTGCAAGAATTTGCTTTTGCATGAGGACCCCTGGAACAAGCATGAGGACTCTTGTGCAAGTTTTGGGTCTAACTGTATGCCAAAATTTGCAAGATATGAAAAAGAAAATGCATTCATCCGTTTACATTTTCAGAACTGAATTATTATTCTTCTACATGCATGATACTGCATTAAAGATATATTAATACAGTCGTACCTTGGTTCTCAAACGGAATCCGTTCCGGAAGTCCGTTCAACTTCTGAAAACGTTAGAAAACCAAGGTGTGGCTTCTGATTGGCTGCAGGAGCTTCCTGCACTCAAGCGGAAGCAGCGGAAGCCGCATCGGACGTTCGGCTTCCAAAAAAACGTTCACAAACCGGAACACTTCTGGGTTTTCGGCGTTCAGGAGCCAAAACGTTCGAGTCGCAAGGTCTTCGAGAACCAAGGTACGACTGTATCTCACAAATTTGACATCAGAAACAGTTATTAAGAAACAGCGATGGAACATTTTGATGTTCCAAGTAATTTTGTAAACTCTGAGCTAAGGGTTGTCATCCTGGAGGAAAGGAAGATCAAAGTGAGACTGCAACATGAAACACTGAATTAGGATACATCAAGAGATTCAATGCTTGTGGATTGAATCAAAGGTTGTTTTTTTAACACGTTGTATGTGTTGAATAGGCAGACCAATGTTGGGATCTGTATCTGTAACTCAGTACAGCTCTCATGCATTCAGTGAACTGGTCTATAGTACACAGAAGTTTATGCCTTTTGTTAGGGTTATAGTCAACAAAGTCCTACTCAGAGCAGATCCACTGAAATTAATGAATTTAAGTCAATTATGCCCATTAACTTTGCTGGGTCTCCTCTGAGTAGGACTAACATTGAATAGCACCATTTAGTCTTTAAGGTGCTGTAAAACTCTGTTTTAATGAATAAAAAATGGCTGCAGTCAATACCCTGCATTGTGCCAAACATTCTTTCATTCTGTGCCAAGGAAGATCAAATTCTAGTCAGTCTTAATCATGCAAATTGCTGGATTGCATCCATCCATATGCTTATATACATTTTTTCTGCTTACAAAACTTTTTGATGTGTTTCCACTGGTCTTGTCTGCTTAATATGTTGTTTTAAGGTGCCCCTTATGCATTAGTAGCTAATATTTACCATGCCAGAACAAGCTCTAGCCTGCAGTAGTTCTCTCCAGCATGCCAACCATTACCACCTGGGGGTGCATTTAGATAACATATTCACCACATGAACAGGAATGATAAAATCATTATATGGAGACATCAATGCATCAAGTTTTTTTAAGTCTGTAGGATGCGTACAAAGCAACAGAGATCAAAGGTAAGAGCCTTAATGACTGGAAGCTACCTCTCCTTATCAAGATATAATCTATTATTGCCATAAGAAAGAGAAGACTATAGGAAAGGGGGAATGTTGCAAGAGCCAATCTCCTAATAACGAGAAACAATGGCCTAGCCCTTGTTTTCTGAACCTTCACCACATCACAGGGTGGTCTACAATAGACAGACACCATGCTTACAGGAAGGTCCAGCTGAGGACAATGTGGGGTTTTCAGAATGTGCAGACACCCAGAATGCAAGGCAGCCCAATGTTTTACACCAAGTAGGCAGCAAGACATGGAACCTGTGAGCCGCACTCTGCCTTATCGCAAGGGGGTGGGGAGGCCAAAATTTGACGCCCCCTGGCTAGCCCTCATGCTCCCTTCCTAAAGGCAGCTAGGCAAGGTGCCTGGTTTTGGAAAGCAGGTGCAAGGGCTCTGGCAGGGATCCTTCTCAAAGCTGGGAAAGCATTGACTAGGCTTTGGGAAGGAGAAGGGAGGATTCTAGAACCCTGTTAGAGCCCTCATGCCTCCCTTTCCAAAGTCCGGGGGGGGGGGGGACATCAAATGTTGCCAAGGGCCACCAAAAAAGCTTTGGCCCTCAGACTGTGCACTAATTTAGAGGATGAAAGAAAAAGGACTCACAAATGCCCCTCACGCACCTTGAAAGTGTGCTAAAACCATGCAGCCCCAATCATCAGAATTTCTCTGAATTTTTCTGTCCTCTCTGATAATTTTCAAGTGCAATTTACAGTACTGTTGAACAAATTACAGTGGTGCTCTCAAATAATGTTTAATTTCCTTTGTTTGGGGAAAGCAAAAGCAAAAACAAACAAACAAAAGGCCCACCCCCCATTTTGGCATGTTGTTTTTCTAGCTTGCCACAAGGATTCTGCAAGATCAGATTGTGTTTAAAGAAAGTATTGGTGATCTTTACACACAGACACACACACACACAGCTACAACCTTTTTGTTTTTGTTTCTAGGTGGTTCTAAACTAGCATGCAGCTAGGAAAAATATTTTCTAATCTACAAACAAAATATCATAGAGAGAACAAAACAAATTATCCAATAAAGCACGTGGGGCTTTTATTTAATGTCTACCATCTGTACAACTACTTTAGGACAAAATTTGTTTCTACTCATTTCTTCACCTAGGTCTTGGGGAAAGGGAGGTATGGCTTTGAGGACTGTTCTAATTAGTGAATTCTGTATTTTAATTAGCATTTAATGTAACAGGCAAAATTTAAAACAAGAGCGCATTAGGTTGTCTTTTAAAGTTGCAAACTGCCTTGAGACTGGCATGGATTGAAAAATATACTTGCTTAAAAATAGATGAATAACCAAACAAACAAAAAATTCCCCCAAGTAGCCTCTAAACCATGTTCATTTTTAAAAAGAAGGAGGAAGAAAGTACACAACTGCCCTTTAGGACAACTCAGAAGCTGCAGCTGGTTCAGAATACCATGGCTTGTTCCCATAATAAATCCTGGGAGGCGATATATGCATCAACTTGGTTTTGCCACAACTGCACAGGCTGCCTTGTCAGCTTCTGGGCCCAATTCAAGGTGTTGGTGCATATTTGAAAAGCCCTTCATGGCTGGACATCAACATACCTGCCAGACTGCCTCTCCCTGTACAAAGCCAACTGTGATACCGCAACCAGGCCCTCCTACGTATACCTGTGCTATAGGAAATAAAATTTACTAGGCACAAGGCCTTTTCCACAGTTGCCCCAGAAGCCTTGAACTTACCTCCTCCCATTCTCAACTGCCGCAACTGCCTTTTCTCCCCCCACAGCATTGGGGAAAGGCTGTAAATCCCACTGGATGACTCTTGGTGGCTGATTCAAAGGCTAATTTAATTTGACTGCTTAATTTATTTATTTTTGGCCAAATTCTATCACTTACAGTCTTGGTTTATGTTTGGTCACAGTGTTAAATTTCTACGTAAACCAGGTCGAATGAAAAAGCAATATAACCATTTAAAATGTTTATAAAGTAAAAAAGGATCAATTTGAATGCATTTAATGTGTTTCTTAATATCTCAGATTCTACTGAAAGAATTTGAACAACAAAATTTCATCAGAACTGTTGGTTTCCACAAATATCTCCTCAGGAGAGTGCAAACTTTTCCTAAAGGGAACTTATTTCTGACTTGACATGCATAGACTTGCACTCAAATTAAGTTCCATTGATTCCATTGGGAACTAGTCATGACTCACTTTGCAGAACTGTAAACAGTGAGCTTACTCTTCTGAAAAACCAAAAACTGAAAAAATGTCCTACCTGATCTGTCTTCTCTTGCTCTTTTTTATCTGTCTGTAGAAGGTTTTCTCTTGCCAGTTTCTGGACGAGTTCGAGGCGCCCAATATCCTCTCGTTCATGAAGCTTGCACATAACTCCTGCCTTGAGAGTTGGAGGGAAAGCAAAGAGATACTTAAATCCACAATCCCAGGACATGACACTCCAGACTTCGAACTTTAAAAGAAGAACATATTCCACATCAAGCTTCCTCTCAACTCTGCAGTTTTGAGCAGAGCAGAATTATAATGTTCTCCCTTGGGCAAAAAGTCTCTCCAAGTTCTTTTTCCTTCTTTTTGTGCTTATATAGTGTCTGCTTAGCAAAATGAAGACAGCATGAACTAAATCAGCTGCTATTATGTGTGCAGCTGATATGCTAGCAGTGCGTTTGTTCCCGTCAACCTATTTCCTGTTACATAAGAGAACCGAAGCAAGAGGTTAGAAATCCATGGGAAAGTTAGCCAAGAACAGCCCTGGAAAAGGATGGAGAGCAGGAGAGTCATCCCTAAAAATAACAGCACAATCTTCTATTTCTCACACTCCACCCTTCTCTTTATGGCTAAAATACAACCACTGAAATAAGTTGAGAGCAAATGATAGCAGAGAAAATAAATAAATTCTTGTGTGCTTCAGACACACAAAACGGGAAAAGGGTATAAAAGTGAGTGCTTTGCTTCGTGACCATAATACTACCATGGGAACCAACATAGCATTTTGATTATTATTTTTTGTATTTAGTGGTGTATGCGCATCTATTCTATGCCTATTCGTGTTACTGCAAATGGAAACAGAAGTCTGGAATATACAAACTAATTCTCATGTTCACCCCAACAAGTTAGAGACAGCCCCTCAACTATCAGCATATTATCCTGATAGTATTTATCTGTATTATCCGGGGTTCAACAAGCCAAAAACCAGTCAAGAGAAGAGATAGCGCCAGCAAACCTCAGTAAATCACAAGTTATGCACCCTCTTTTCACATTTACAATGATGGGGAAGTGAAATCATGCTTGTTGGCCCTATCCTCTATGTACTGGCTCAAAGGTAATATTACGGTAGACCCTATGCACATACGACAATATAAGCACAGGATCTATACCTATGATTGGGAAAACCTGATTATCCATGTAATTGGAAGCTCTCTGCAATTGCATGCACATAAAGTCTTTTCTCACATTCCATACCAATGCATGGAGTCTGGCATTATAGCATTCTATTCCCATGCATTTTGCCTTACGCATACATGTGAGGTATGTGTAGCAAGATACTCATCAGATTAACCGGATGGAAAAATATTCCCACTCTAAGCTTTAATGTATGTTATCCCCATCGATGTGTGGGTGATCGTATGTGGTTCCTATGTGGGTTGAATGGATCAGACTCCTAAAGCACACAACTTGTACAGAAACACTCCAAAACAGCACAATAAGTTTCTGTGTTTTAACACAAAAGAAAAATTACAAGCTATTTTTTGGCTTTCGCAACAGTCATTGACCAAGTCCTGGAAAAGACGTCCCTAGAGGAAAGCCGTAACATTGATAAATGAATAAGCTAGAAGTGGCAAGAAGGTGAAATATTAGATCTCCAGAGAAATAGAGGGCAAATCACTTTCACCACGTTCAACTCAAAGAAGTTCCAAGCAAGATTTACCCTCAGAGATATTCTAGCTTTACACAAGGACCACAGAAACTCCTGCTGGCTGCAAACAAAGCTGTAAAAGCAGCTCTCTTTGCTTCCACTAAACCTGTAAAGTTTTGTGTGCCCTCAATTAAACCATATAAAGCTGGTGTAGGAAACCTGTTCCTTCCAGATGTTGCAGGACTAAAACATCCATCAACGCCAGCCAATATGGCCAATGGTCAGGACGATGGGAGCTGAAGTCCAGCAGTATCTGGAAAGCTATAAGTACCGTTTTTTTCCATCTATAAGATGACCCCATGTATATTTCTGGGGACTCAGATTTAAGAAAATGGAGGGAGATGTATCCGTGTATAAGATGCTCCCTAATTTTTGACATTATTTTAAGGGGGGGAACCTAATCTTATACACAGAAAAATACGGTACTTCATCCCTGATACTGATAATTTAGGTAGTGTGCATATAATCAGTTGGTGAGCCAGTCATTGTCCTACCAAGTGTTTTGACACTTTGTCACCTGATCAGAAATCTAGGGAAGCAGGAGACTGGCAAGATTCTGTTCCATACTTGAGCAAGACGATGCTGCTGACCGGATTGTCACTGAATGATAAAGCGGGATATCAAATCCAAACTCTTCTTCACACATCAATGAATTCCCCCATATGATAAAGCCCTGCCAATACCCATTTTTGTCCCGTTTCAATACTCCAAACAATTTCCATGAAGTCAAAATGAGACAGTAACTAATATACCCTTTGAAAATTTCACAAATTTTGTCAAGTAGCTTCCACACAAATTGAATGACTGAATTCACTGAAATTAAATTACTGTTGTTTTCTATAATCCACCCATATAATCTTATTAGCATGCTGTTTATTAGAGCAGATGAACACTTAATGAATTCTTTTGTTTTTAAATATTGAGCAACAAAACCTTGAAATGAGCATTCAGATAAACTAATTATTATACCATGCAGAACCAGACTGATGAGGAAATTTACAGACATGAGAAGCAGCTAAATGATGGATCATTTCAGCTGCACTGGAATAAATTATTTGATTATAATGGATTCTGTTTACTTCTGAATGAAATAAGCCATCCACCTCTATCAATATGTGCAGAGTTTTCTAGTGTATTGGAGCAACTAGACCAGGGGTAGGCAACCTAAGGCCCATGGGCCGGATGCGGCCCAATCGCCTTCTAAATCCAGCCCACAGACGGTCTGGGAATCAGCGTGTTTTCACATGAGTAGAACGTGTTCTTTTATTTAAAATGCATCTCTGGGTTACTTGTGGGGCATAGGAATTCATTCTCACCCCCCCCCCCCAAAAAAAATAGTCCGGCCCACCACATGGTCTGAGGGATGGTGGACCGGCCCACAGCTGAAAAGGGTTGCTGACCCCTGAACTAGACCCAGTGCAAGAAATACTTATGTACGTCATCATCTGCGGGTTGTGGGCAGTTTTGCATTGGTATAAATGGCACAGTGGAAGGTTGAATGCCCCTTCATCAGTGCCACAAACCTGATTTGGGATAGGCACTACAGCTACTTTCAAAGTTTTAAAAAATGCCATGTCTAGCATGACCTTATAAAAGTGACTGAAACTGATTCCACACATAAATTCTGTAAATGACAAATCTGATTTTAGGATATTCAGTAGGGTCAATCAACTCCATGAAAGAAGGAGTTAAGTAGGGACTGCTCAAACTGTGTGTGCCAGCATGCTTATGCACCTGCCAATTTGCAAATCTATGGCAATGTTATGTCCAAACGCAGCCATGTCTACAAAAGTCTATTTTAAAAAAAATCAGGATGATGAAGTCTAATGGCATAACGCATATGTAAGAAATATCAAGAAGGGGCTATACAGTCACATAGATTGCCAAGATATTAGAACTTTAATTGCAGAAAACTGCAAGATCAATACACTTTCAATACCACACTGAACTGCATAGGAGTCATCTTTCTCTGCAGGACAGGGTTCTAGTGTTACCCTAGCAAGTGATATTATTTCAAACAGGAGTCCAGGATCCTGAATGCTTATTACAAATATTTTTCTACCTGTGCATCATAGACATCCTTCAGATCGTCTTGAGCTGCTTCTTCTTCAGTGCTGTTTTCACCACTTTGACTCATTGCTAAAATGAGAGGAAATGAAAGACATTTATAATACAGGCTTATTAGGTTCATTCCCCACCCTTCACCAGAAGGTCCCTGAGCAGAAGGTACAGCAATACAAAACACAACATTAAAAAGAATTACAATCACAACTAGAGTGAGTCCTAAAATGTTTGTCTCAAGGCCAAGTTAAAGAGATGTGTCTTCAGCATTTTAGGAAAGCTGTACAATGAAGGTGCACCTCTGTGGGGACTACAGCTCTTTGGGGAGGGAATGCCACAACTTAGGAGCTGCCACAGGGCTCTCTCAGGTCGTCATCACTCACCTCTTAGGGAGGAGGAACTATCAAGAGGGTCCCCTCTGCTGATTTTGACACCTTAAAGTGGCTGTGGGTAAGGAGGCTGTCTTTCAGATATTTGGGGCTGTAGTCATTTAGGGCTTTAAACACTAGCATGAGGACCTTAAATTGGCCCAGAAATGCAGTGGCAACCAGTGGATATAAAAGTTCTAATGGAAGCCACAGCCAGTAATGTGGCCGCTGCATTTCAGACCAGTTTGACATTTGCAAGTCATCTTCAAGGGCAGCCCCACATAAAGCCCATTGTAATCATCCTATGTGGAAGTTACCAAGGTATGGAGTCATCTCTGTCCAAAAGGGGTCATAATTGTCTGATCCCAGGAAGGTCACAGCAGGTTAAGGGGTGGAGATCCACCCTCTGAAGGAAGCCAGGACAATGATCCACCCCGGGCCTTGCAGCTGGTGGTGTGTGTGTGTCTGCACACTTAGCACACCTCTGACGGGCTTAGGCTGTATAATAACGACACTCAGAAGGGCCTTCGCTATTCAACCCCCAACCCTGGAATGTGCTTAGACTGGAAAATGTATAGAAAATAAAAAAGCGGCAACCCAGAGGGGTCAGTTTCAATCGGTAAAAATATAGCTCAAGGGGGAAAAGAGTTGAGCTCTTATTCTCCAAGCCAGTTCAGGCTCCATGTGGTGGTCATTTTAAAGCTTTTAAGCCATCAGGGCATCTCCCACATCACATATACTTTGGTCTATAAAAGTTGGCATAGAATCATATACAGGCACATGTTGAACCACAATGTGCTTTAAAATTTCTATTAACCATATATAAATATGCTTTAAAAAATAATTCTGTTGTAGCATTTTTATCCTATGGGGAAATAAATGAACTGAAAATGCCTCTTCTGTCTCTTTTGTGCATCAAGCAAATCTCAAGACAAACAGGCTGTCTATAAATCAAATTTTCAAGCTCTACGAAACTCCAAGCAACAGAGCTGGAATAATTATTTTGCCATAATGCCACTAATGTATATGGCACTTAACAGAGTAGCAGAAACAAGGATACAGATCTCTGCTCCGATGAGCTTACAATTTGTCCCCCTCCCCATTGTGAAAATGCAAAGGCAGAGGCAAGCCTGACAGAGGAAAGGAACATCATTTAGTGTCAAGCTAAAACTTCATGAAAAGCCAAAACTGCATGAAAGACGTGGCTTCTAAGAGGAAGTTCCAGGCAGAACAGGAAGCAAGAGTGGAGATACATCGGAGGTAAAGATGAGTAAAGGAGCAGGTCGCATTGTCTATCTTGGTATCAAAACTCTTTAAACTGCAGCATGTTATGCTCAAATTTATTACTCACCTGAGAAGGAAAATTGATATGCTGCATTTTTGCTACAGTTAAGAATTCATGAATATCCCCAAGAACTCATGAATACTAAAACAAACATACGGCTGTGAAAATTAGGTGGTACAAAATGTACTGTGCAAATACGATGCTGAATTTCTCTCATAAAGTATCAAAATTGGGCAATAATTTTACACTTTTTGGTACTCAACTTTATTTATTTTTCTTTGAAAGTGAACTAACATTCCCTACTTTATCACCACCGTAATGCAAAAAGGTGGGATGAGAAAAATGCTAGAATATGTTGAGTCTTTGAGAGTTCCTTCAAAAATCTGACATGACTTACAATCTCTGGGTTGTAGCCAGGCCATGCAATAAAATTCCCTGCTCTGCCAACATAAACTGTGCTCCTCCATTTGTCCTTCAGCCAAGAGCAAAGGAAGCTACTTTTATTGTTTTAAATACAAAAGCAGTGTTTATTAGAGCCACACATCTGTTTGGTGTGGCACGCACAATGTGACTAGAGTGCAAAGACTGCAATCAGGTTTTATTACAGCCACTCCCCATTTCTACCTATCCTATAAATCCTGTTCTAGCCATGGAAAAGGTCACCATGAATAAAAGAATGAGAGGATGTTAAATGAGCATCAGCTTGCCGAAGTGCAATTTCAAATGCGTCCATCTGCAAATGAGCCGAAGGAGTTCAGGTTGTTGATTTTTTAATGGTCACTTAAAGATCAGGAGGCTATGCCTTGATTTAATTTCCTTGCTCCCTTGTGGGCTACAGGAAGGATTTTCCCTTCAAGATATTCTGTAAAACCAATAATAATGTAAAGGCTTGCTCCAGGAAAGAGACCTGGTATAGTTATACACAAAGGGGATTATTGTTCCTGCTAAGTAAGGCTTATTTAATTTCTTCAGAGCTCTTTTAGAGAGAGAAATAACCTACTTTGACCTTAATGGAAGATTCACTTAAGATGGGTAATAATCATATGTCATTTGTTGCAGCCTAAATTAAGACTGGTTCAGCACTTCTATTATAACTCCCTGCTTTCCAGTAGGTTACCACTCAACTGGAGATAATTCTGTTCTAAAATTACAATCTGGCAAACGGAACCCCCACACAAGAGATGGTTTGCAGGGGACTTTGAGAGATGAACATAAGGGCAAGGGTTTATAATCAGACCTGTGGGTAAAGTTACACAACCCCTAAAGCGAAATCAATTCCAATTAAGCGTCTTTAATATGTATCAACTTTTTGAAATCTTCTGTTTCTAGAATTTGGATTTTTAACAAAAGGAGCTTGGGTTTAATAGCTGGAATAGAGATACTGGGGGTATCCAGCCAATAAACTGGGGATGAGGGAGAGAAACAAATCATCACCAGAGATGTGTATGTAGTACACATAACACTATGCCTGGCTGTGATACAGAAAAAGGGGGTTGTTTCCAAAGGAACAAAAGCTTAAATTTAAATGCAGTTAATATGTAATCCATGGGTTCCACTTCCATCCAAAATGGTATTTAAATACAAACAGCAGACATTACAAGAGACGTCAGGCAAATGCACTGAAATTCCTTTTAAAAAAAATAGTAGCATAAGAATCATCTGGAGTTATAAGGTCCTAACAACATATTTGTATTTTAAAGCTATCCATTAAGGCATTATTCAGAGCTTCTGAATATGTATGGACTGTTTATATATTTTATAAAATACATGTATACTTCACCTTTCTTGTTAGCTTATTGCATGTGCTCATTTTTTGTCATACATAGTCCAGAACTTCCTTGATTAAAAAAACATTGTTTTTAATCTGGTGTTTATTCCTAATCACAATAAGTACGGAGCCATAAAACTCTTGGCATTTGGCTTGTCCATTGCACTGTGTAGGTTTTTTAAAAAAATATACTACTTCTGGTTGGCGAGATAAACTTCTCTACACAAACTAATGAATTATGGTGAATAATTTTTTGCAGCCAAACAGACTGGAAACAATAAAGTCTAGGAAGGTGTGAACTTCCTCCCTTTAACTTTATAGGGTGTTAACAATTAACATTTACCATTGACCATTTTGTGCTGAATGATTCAGCAGACACACAGGCTAGTACCCTTGTTGGCGATGTGAAGACCCCACCCATGTACAACTGACCCACTCAGATATTAGTAATGTTCTTCAATCTGCAGGAAGGGATCGCAAAGCATTTAAGACTAATTGACCATAATAGTTCGGAGTGTGTTAATGGGCTAATGGAGGTTCCTTCCTTGCCACAGTACTTAAGGGGAACTCTTTCTAAAGACCAAATTCCAGGGACCATACACACAAAAACATCAGGAAGCATTGCATTTCCCAATGCCTATGCACTATCCATTCTTATCATATCCACTATCCAATCAGCCCTGAGTGCTCACTGGAAGGACAGATCCTGAAGCTGAGGCTCCAATACTTTGGCCACCTCATGAGAAGAGAAGACTCCCTGGAAAAGACCCTGGTGTTGGTAAAGATTGAGGGCACAAGGGGACGACAGAGGACGAAATGGTTCGACACTGTTCTCGAAGCTACCAACATGAGTTTGACCAAACTGCGGGAGGCAGTGGAAGACAGGAGTGCCTGGCGTGCTCTGGTCCATGGGGTCACAAAGAGTTGGACATGACTAAACGAGTAAACAACAATGCACTAGAACAGGCATAGGCAAACTCGGCCCTCCAGATGTTTTGGGACTACAACTCCCATCATCCCTAGCTAACAGGACCAGTGGTCAGGGATGATGGGAATTGTAGTCTCAAAAACATATGGAGGGTCGAGTTTGAGTATGCCTGCTCCATGAGCTGCAACTGACAAGCATCAAGGCAAGTTAAGCAGACTAAGGTTCCACAGCACGACAAGGAGATAAAGGAACTTAAATAATAATAAAGCTTTCCACAGGTTAGCCTCTGTGAGGAAAGAATGCTAGACTAGATGGGCCGCTGACCTGATTCAGCAGGTTCTTCTTATGTTCATATAGCACCAAACAAGGTATAATACTTGCAATGTATCGTCAATCCAATATGGAGGATTATAAAACCACATAAAGCAAAGAGACTAAAAAACTCAGGAAAAGATTTGAAATGGCTTAGAATGCAAGAATTCAGCAATGCGTATGTTTTGGGTTGCAATTAAGTTGTGCGGTTCTTCCTTTGTCCCGCCTATGCATATATTTTGAAATGAATGCATACAAAATGCTGTCTTGGAAGAGAACTAAGGTGTCGCATAAAGTGTCACAAAGAGAACTACTCAAACCAGCTGAATACAAATCTTTCCCAAAACGGAAAAAAAAATGGCTAAAAACAGATGGGAGACATCGTTGGTTTTGCATGTGCCAAAATGCATAGATAACAAGAATGGTTAAGGATGAAGGCTGAGACTTAAAAACATTGCTGAACAGATTCCACGACTGAGTGCACAACTAAACCCTAAATACCAATGTATAAATATATATACACCATTGATGGAATAAGGTATACTGGTCTGAATCCAAATTAGTAATACATATACAGTGGTACCTCGAGTTAAGAACTTAACCTGAAACTGTTCTTAACCTGAGGTGCCACTTTAGCTAATGGGGCCTCCCGCTGCCACCGTGCGATTTCTGTTCTCATCCTGAAGCAAAGTTCTTAACCTGAGGTACTAATTCTGGGTTTGTGGAGTCTGTAACCTGAAGCGTCTGTAACCCAAGGTACCACTGTATAGGAAACACCCATATAAAATAGACTTTTATGTTGCTTTTGCAGCAACAGTTCCTGCCGCGAAAGAGTTAAGAGGTTTTTAGTTTGAAAGGCAAATTGTTTCTGATAGTGGGGTCCACCGCAGCGAATGCAAATATGCACACAAAACAAAAGCTCTTGCTACATATGCAGCTCTTTCTCCTCCTCCCACCAAGCAAGCATATCAATTTTTTACATCCTAGTTGTCATTTCTGTATCTCTCCTATCCATTGGGATCATTGTGGCAAGAACCGCCTGTATCAAATTTAAGTGTCATTGATGCTAGATTTCCCCCCTCTCGCTGAAGTGTTCTTGGATGTCCTCATGATTATAGTGTGTAGTTTAAATCAATCTAACTATACATTACTCCAGCGTAATGCTGTATTTTTTAAAATTGGAAGCATTATGAAATGCAAGAAAAATTCCTATCTCTGGTGTGCAAATGGTCATTAACTTTTTTTTAACCTGAGGTGTAAAGCTAATATTGAATTTGCAGAGAAGGCTACTCATTATGCTAGTTTAGTTTCCAGATAGAGAATCAGTCCCAAAGGATCTGTTTCTAAGATACCAAATAGGAAACAGGATTCTACCAGCCCATCTCTGCAAATATAAGGGAGTATTTGGTAGTGTTTAGAAATAAGCAGCAGATGATAGCTTATAGCAGGATGTTAAGCAAGGAAGAAAGTCTTATCATTAAAAAAGCCATCTGCAATTAAAATTAAAAATTTAGAATGTGGCCTGTTTGACATTGCATTACACACAGAGTTAATTAGTGTTCATTTTCTCTACTCTAGCTAAATTGACCGCAAGAGAGATAAGCCACAAATTTAAGCACCAGAAACTAGGCATGCTTGCATTAAATAACAAGTATTAAAATGCTATGTACACTGACTTATAATCTACAATGAGTGCCAATTATTGATTATTATTTTAAATCCATTTCCTGAAATAGGTTTTTTTCTCCATGTCATCAGTTAGCCTAATTGTTCCACATGTAAATATATGTGATTGTCAGTTATAACATGTCGCATGATAACATGACATGTGAAACCATCATCAATGGTATTTGCCTGTCATTTTCTTAATTGTTTGTACCCAGTGGCCATCTTAATTGTTTGTACCCAGTGGCCATTACTATATAAAATCACAAAAAAATAAAGACAAGTTAAAGCATATCCATTTTCAGAGCTGAAAATTATGAACACTTAAAATTATAAAGTTCCCAAAATAATTTAGATTTTAAAAATCTCCGTGGCAGTAAATATTTTTCTGGCCTTGTAACTTTCTTGCTGCTAGCACATGTAAAGCTACCATCTAATTTTGAAATCATCTGATTGACCTTCTAAAGAATATTGGAATGAATAGGGGGATCTATTCCTAGGTGACTTGTATAAAGGGCAATAATGAATGCAGTGGACAATGTATTCAACCTGGCCTGATCCACAAACAAAATGACCGTCACTTGTTATGTTAGTATATTAAAGAATTTATCAGTCAGATATTCTGTGGGCATAGTTTGAAATCTGAACAAACAGGAATAAAGTTAAGTAAGCAGCCGCTCTGTGGTTGAATTTAAATTTATTCTACCAAATTTGGGATTTGGAATTCTTCATATATTCCAAGATCATTTTGGCATCTTCAGCAAAACTGACATTACAGATCTTTCGTTCAGAAATATGCTAAGGTGCCATTACAAGGGAAGCTAAATAAGTAGACATTGTTACAACATTGTGCCCAGGCTTCCCTATACTGAGTGTTTAAATGCTGGCGAGTGGCGCTGTGGTCTAAACCACTGAGCCTCTTGGACCTGCCAATCACAACGTTGGCGGTTCAAATCCCCGTGACAGGGTGAGCTCCCGTTGCTCTGCCCCAGCTCCTGCCAACCTAGCAGTTCGAAAGCACGTCAAAGTGCAAGTAGATAAATAGGTACTGCTGCGGTTATTCCGTTGCACCAGAAAATATTTAGTTATGCTGGCCACATGACCCAGAAAGCCGTCTGTGCACAAACACCCGCTCCCTCGGCCTGAAGCGAGATAAGCACCACACCCCATAGTCGCCTTTGACTGGACTTAACTATCCAGGGGTCCTTTACCTATTTATGACTGCATATTTTTAGAGAAGGGAGAGACGTACTTCAGGTTTAGGCAGTGCACCAGGTGTACTGTGCAACACACTAGACAAATAGTATGACATGTGAGACTCATATATTTATTTATCTACTCACATGATTAAGCACAAGGTCAGAACACAACCTTGCTCCCTTGTGAGACAGGGGTCCTGGAAAGAACAAACTTTTGGATGGTCACCAAGTCTAGGAAATATTTGCCATCACTGTTTCTAGCTCCTTTGGGATTCCCCCTTTAATAGATGAGTTTTCATCTAATACTGTAGTGTCAGCTTAATATTGTGTGAAAGGTATGCACTTTTTCAACCTGCAAAACAATGCACTCCTGTTGTCTTTATAAGAGCCTAATAAAGAACTTTAAAATTAACTCTTTTAAGTTTTCTATGTTTGACTCACAGAACAATCCCCCTCATTCAAAGCAAAGGGCTAGAGCAGGAGCAACAAAGAATCCCGTGGAAATTCATTTTTAAAGAAACTTGCTTTCCTTCAATGTACCACAAACTGCTGCTGAAAACTCCCCAGGCTTTGAAACATGGGCATCAAGCAAGCATGATTATTCCAAAGGTCTCCTGGGCACATAAAACTACTTGTGAGGTTCTTTGGAAATTTATCATGGTATCTTTATAATCCCACTACTGTTTCTTCTGCATCCTATCCTAAAAGGAGTTTCCCCATTACTGTCCTATTTAGAAGATAGATCTTATCTTCTCTGCTGTCTTAGAAGAATTAATTGCATTTTTGATAACCTATACTTCTCCTCAAGTCTGTTCCTGTTGTGACAACAACTATTTTTCTTACCAGCACATGACTTGACTTCAGAGACACTTCATTCTTCTTCTTAACAATCCTACACAAAAGTCTTTTTTAATCGGATGGAATAGCTTTTGCAATTAAAAGTCCTTAAATTATTATTATGACTGTTTCTTTTCATATGCTGCTGTAGGGTTTGTGCTTTGGATTTTTTGAATCACGTCCAAATCTCATTTAAGTTCCTAAATTATTTGGCACAATCCTCCTGGTTCAACCCCAGAAAACACTATTACTGGTTATGCTCTTTTATAATCCAGTTCTTTCCACCTTATTTACTTTTTGAAGAAGCAAACCATGAATTCTCCACTATAACAAGGACACATCTGATTCTCATACATAGCCATCTGCATTGTGGAATGGACCTTTTGGGATTTCTAATTACATTTTCCTTCATAGTCAGATGATTTCACAGTGGGCACTTACTTGCAAGTGTGTACATCCCACACCAGCAAAATTTGCTTAAAGCTTTAAAATAACAGCAATACTGTTGGCCAGATAATCTGGCTGCAAATCTTTACTCAAAAGCTAATGATTTTCCATATATGAACATTGCATCCATCAACAGAGCTCCCAAATTTGCAACACTGAAAAAAGCAATCAAAGTACCCTATTATACCAGCTCCTATTATCAGAGTGTGTATTGATAAAACTGTACTATAATTATGCCTGCCTGATTTATTATTTTAAAAATTATTAACTTTTAAATCAACTTTTACAGTCACGATTGGTCCAGAAATCACCTTACATGCATTAGAAAATATGCTGTAATACGAAGTAAAGTGTTCAGTTCAATAGTTTAAAAAGCCTCCATGCACACTCAAACTTCCAAGTACTGTACTTGCCACTTCAGCTACTCAAAACAGTATTGCAGTGTGACTAATACCTAGAATACTGTACTACACCAATTAAGATCTAATTCCACTAGCAATAATACTGTTCCAGATCTGGGGTAACAGAGTTTGAGGGTGCAAGGGCACTCATAACTGCTAGAGTTAGTGAATGTTAGAAATTAATACGAGGGACCCAGGTGGTGCTGTGGGTTAAACCACAGAGCCTAGGGCTTGCTGATCAGAAGGTCGGCGGTTCGAATCCCTGCGACGGGGTGAGCTCCCGTTGCTCGGTCCCAGCTCCTGCCAACCTAGCAGTTCAAAAGCACGTCAAAGTGCAAGTAGATAAATAGGTACCGCTTCGGTGGGAAGGTAAACGGCGTTTCCGTGCGCTGCTCTGGTTCGCCAGAAGTGGCTTTGTCATGCTGGCCACATGACCCGGAAGCTGTACGCCAGCTCTCGGCCAATAAAGCGAGATGAGCGCCGCAACCCTAGAGTCGGACACGACTGGACCTAATGGTCAGGGGTCCCTTTACCTTTACCTAGAAATTAATACATGGTAGGATTTAGTTAATATCTGGAGTATTGACGGAAAGATGCCAGGGCAGTGGAAAATACAGGCTGTCTTTTTTCCAGGCCAGGGCCTCACCTAGGATAGAAGTCCTTAAGAATGACAAAAGGTGCTGCGAGTAAATCATTAAGCTATCAATGGAAACCATCAACCAGGCAGGAGGCTCTGCAGGTGATGGGGGCGTGATGTTATATATAGGGAAAAAATGTATCCTTTTGAAATTTAGGGGTTGTGGGGAAAGGGGGAGAACTGGATGAGCTGATGTGAAGTCTAGAACCATATTGCCAGGCTGTGAGAGAGGCACAGATGTGTCTGGGAATCCAATGCCGGTCTGCGGTGAAGGACAGGGCACCTCCTGAGATGAGAATGCTGTGAAATCTCACTTTGCTTAAAGCTTCCGGTGTAAATATGTGTAAATAAGTAATATTTCAAAGACACTGTGGACTCTACCACGCCTCATTGTCCCCAAAGGAACACAGACCCTGGTTGAGAGCCAAGACCCCTAAGAATCGCGTGCACCCTTCCACAGATACTGGGGCAGCCAATAACACTATTCTAGTTCCTCTACCAACCCAAAGCCCAAGAAGTTTATTGGTGCTGTTCACTAACTGTCCACAACATCCACATTTTGGAAACTCTCATTTTGTACCTGACACAACATTAAATGAAGTGACATTGACAAAATGCCTGAAACATGGAACAAACAGAGTAGCCACAAATCAGGCAGTTATGCTTTTCCATTTATCCCATTTGCCTTTGTTGAGTATCAGCAAGCAATACATACAAGTAATATTAATGGAAGTTAAAGGAGTGGGGGGGGGAGACAGGAAATATATATATATCCCTTTTGTATATTTCTCAAAGTCCACACATCATGTTCATGCCTAAACAGAACTATGATGGGCTCCGCTTTAAAAAGAACAGGTTCATGCAACCTTGGCAAGCCTTGTGATTTAACTCATGCATTATATTTAACAAGAAAGATTTTTTTAAAAAAAATGAAAAAGTTATATGGTACTATTGCAAAGCATAACTCTTATGCACGGGTAGTGACAAAAAAACAATATTCAAAATCTGAAAGTATACGTTTCAACTGAAGGCAATGGATATATAAGCATTAATTTACAAAATATAAAAAGATAAGCAAACAGAACACTTGACTTGTAAGAGAAGCTGTTACAAACAGCTTAGACTAGTAGACCAATTATTATAATAGCTCATCAGGTGAACATTCACTGAAGAGTAGGAAAGAAGGAAAACAGAAGGAAATGTCAAGCAGTTCTTGTCATATTACCGGTAAATAAGCTTTATACTATACAGGTATTTCTTTCTTTTAATATGGTCTGAAAATGCAAAATCCAAACCTGGATACACTCACCTGATTTTCTTGCCTTAATAGCAAGAACAGCCGCCAATTCTCTCTGCACCTAACACACCAAAAAGACAGTGTTACAGTCGTGCCCATAAGCAGGAAGTTGTTACATACACAGAGCAAACCATCTACTCTAGCAATCTGGAGCTCCTAGAGTTAGGCTGCAATCTTCTGCACAGTTGTCCAAAAGAAAGCGCCACTGAAAATTGTGGTACTGTACATGCTTCTGAATGAACTTGGATAGGATAGTGCTATTTCCTAAGTGGCAGTATGCTCATAAAAAATATATTTGATTCGGTGCAGCAATTACCGGTAGCAACCACATTAACACAACTGGCATAAGCAAAGATAGCTACACAAGAGGGAAACAATTTGCAATTGTTCGTTTCATCAGTGCCATCATCCCCTCTCCCAAGCAGCTTAATGGAACAGCACTGGGTGTTTATAGAACACAATGGGTGGTTTCCAACGAAGTGCTTCCCTAAATCCCTACAGGCTCCCTAAATCTGTTCTGGGGGTTCTCCCAAACCACTGAGGTAGATTTGGGAGGGGGCAGGGAAGGCACACAGGGCACACATGGAGAGATGGAGAAGAAGTTCTGTTGCACAATCAAAAATCCTTGTGCTAGAGGAAGCACTTCATTGGATACCACCCAATATTTATGTCATGAGATGTTCCTTTTCTATAATAAAGGTAAAAGGTTCCTTCTAGGTCTCTTTCCTATCTCTCAGCCTTAGTGTCCCAATATACGTCTAGTCGCTCTCTTCGTTCTTCTAATTCTGTGCTTCTTATTCATCCAAGCGTTTATTGTGTCTTCATCCTTTTTCTCTTGCTAATCCATATGCTTGGAATCATCTTCCAGAACATTTGTAGGCTGCCTCCTCACTTCATATGTTCAAATCTCTATTTAAAACATTGTTTTCCCCTGAGTTGCTTTGGTCTGGCTACCTAGTTTTATTCACTGGGTGTAACAGGCTGTGTATTGTGCATATTAGACTATTGATTTTTCTTGTACTGTGCATATTTGCTGTTTCAGATTGTATACCCTTTGGTGCAGAATTTATTGTTTTAATTGTGCACAGAGCCACATACATTAATGGTGCTATATAAATAAATGTTAATTATTAATACTGGTAGCATAAAGCAAAGGTGAGGAACTCTTGATTCTCCAGATGTTGCTGAACAACAACTCCCATCATGCCCAGCATGTGTGGCCAAAGAATAAGGATGATGGGAGTTTTAGTTCAGCACCATCTGAAGCAGGCTTCCTCAAACTCGGCCCTCCAGATGTTTTTGGCCTACAACTCCCATGATCCCTAGCTAGCAGGACCAGTGGCCAGGGATGATGGGAATTGTAGTCTCAAAACATCTGGAGGGCCGAGGTTGAGGAAGCCTGATCTGGAGGACCAAAGTTCCCCACAACTGCCATAAAGTCCGATCTTTGGCATATGTGGAAAAATTAACAAGTAAAACGAGAACAGCACAAGGCCTCATAAAAAGAATTCTGAGGCATCCCCAAGAATTCCTTTTTCTTTAACTTTCAATATTGGAAATGGAATTTGCACATTGGCAATAGCTTGAGATTGCCCCAAGCACCCAGCACTTCCATATATCAGCAAGAGTTCATATTCCTATTAATCATTTTTCATATCCCCTTAATAATCCTTTTAATAATTTAAAGTCTACACAGTTGAAACCCAGATGGATCATCATGAGGGAAAAGGTCAGATATCATGGTTACAAGATTAGAGATGACATGGCCATGGAAAAGATGAATACTGTAGCTCAGTCATCGTGGAGATACCATCTGAGACTACTGTCAGATTCACAAGGAATCATTCAATCAATTTATGCAATTAGTATGTTCAGGACCTTTCCTGCATATGCAACCCAAAACTTACTGAACATTAAATGTCAAGAGATTGACACTGTGTCAACCAGTAACACTGAAGCAGCTTTCATAAAGGTTGTAATCACCCAAATTTAATTATTACTTTACGGAACCCACAGATCTCTCTTTGAAAAGGAACAGTAAAAAAAAAAGTATCATTTTCAGGCCAGGAATAGTTTACAATAAAAAAGCACAAATTAAGGCTTTCTGCAGATTTAAATCCTGAAGTGGAGAATGCCCTTGTATATTCAATATCCTGCAAACTTTGGGGGGAATTCAGCTTTTGTTCTAACAGTGCAAGACTAATTCTTTCTCATTATGCTTTCCACATCTTTTGCCAGCTTTAAAAATTAGTTCATTTTGAGGCTCCTAAATAATATTAGAGATTGTGTGTGTGTGTGTGTGTGTGTGTGTGTGTGTGTGTGTGTGAATATCTTAGACTAGTAATGATGATGGGATAATATTTGCATCCTGATGTTAAGACACTTGCTCAAATCTTTTGCTGCTTTGCCTCTCAAGGGTTGTGCATGTGTGTACCAAATCTTCCAAGAAAGCCAAATAACATACAATAGAGTTAAATGTTTGTGTTCCTTCCTGTTCTTGGGTTTTTCTATTTTTCTATGCTTTTATTTTATTTATTAAATCTGTCAGTCGCTTTATCTTGCCCAGGGAAACCCAAAACAACTTGCAACCATACAAATAAGACAACAAGCCCCCCCCCCCAGATACATTTCAAAGGGAATTTCAAAGGTGGAATTGACATCTTTTGGGGGGGGTGGAATTCTGAAAGACCGTGCTTTGTCCTGGATCTTAGGCAAGTCAATTGAAAAATTACGTCAACTCAGGCAGGAAGACTGCTGAGCAGCGAGGCAAGTGGTAAACCAGCAGAATCCCTAATTTATCCCCTACACCAGAAACACACACACTAGATCCCCACTGGACAGAGAAGTGGGGGAGAGAGAGAGAGAGAGAGAGAGAGAGATGACATCTCTATAGACGACAGCAACCCATCTCCTTGACCCTCAAGTTTCTGTGCCATTTTCAAATGCAGCCCATATATCAAATATTAATTCTTTTGTGTTTCACATGTATTACACGTTATTACATACAATGTCACATTGGGAGGGATTTATCAGGTGGAAAGACAACAGCAGTAAATGTAATTTATAATAATTAAAATATTATGTTTCTGACACAAAAGCAAATGCTTTGCAGTTGTTTCCTGCAACCTGACCAACTTGGCACCATTCCACACAACTATTATCGCTCAAGAAGTCCCTCGCCCTTCCATTGTTTCAAACAAGTATGTGTTTCCTTTTACCAACAGGTTCTGGCCAGACACATCGAGAAAAAGAAGCTTGTACTATTAATTCTGAGAAAATATACCTTCTAAAAGCTCAGTTACAGGTACTGAACCCTTGTGGGAACCAAGCAGGGGGAGATACAAGAAAACATACCTCACTGGTTCTAAAAAGCATCCTGCCAAGTGACAGGAAAAGCAGTATCACACACGCAGGCATAATTAGTTCTTCACTAGCCTTGGCTTCAGTTCATGTGGCTAAAATTCACATTAGTATTTTATGTGTCGATTATTGTTACACTCTGAATTGGCAAATAATCCTTCTGCATGCATTTCAACACTGATAAAGGCAGGCCTTTGTGGAAATTTTGTGGGGGGTTTAGACTCCCAACAATTCCAATAAAACTATTTACTCAATAGTTCAACTATTTTGCCTTGTGGTAAATATAGGCAACACTCCCCCCCCCCAATTTACGCGGGAGTTATATTCTGGGTCATTGCGCACATTGGCAGAGCATGCATAAGCCTGCTTGTCCCTGTTCCATCCTCTTCTGGTGCCGAACCTGGCACGCACATGCATGGTCGCACATGAATCGAACATGTGCAAAATGGGAGTTGCCTGTAATGGCACTGACACACCCATTGTCAGAATCAGCTAGGAGACCCTCAACTGGGCACCTTGTGGTCAATTTGTTAGTGCCTCTTGTGTGGAAGAATCAACAAAAAAGGGCCCCAAACCCCAGTATGTCTATATTCCCCTCCTTCCCACACCTACACTTTGGGGTTATAAAGTGTTATATTTTAAAACTGCCTTTGTTTTAATGCTCTACTGACCTATATTTTAATACTGATGATTTATTTATTTTTTTAAACTGTTTTAATTTTTAGCCACTCTGGGAATCTTTCAGAGTTGAAGGTCAAAATACAAATATATTAGAGTTTTAATCTACTGCCATGAAAATTATGCGCAAGAGATTAGAACCATGATGTGAGCATTAGAGTTCCTTGAGACCACAGTCGGTCACAAACATATCACTTTTCAATACAGTAAAGAAAAGCTTGTCGAAAGACTCACCGCAGAAGTGAGACGGGCAAGAATTTCAGCATTGGTCTCAGTTGTGTCTTCTATTTTTCTATTGCTCCTATTAAAACAAAAAGAATTGTTTATTATTATTTTTTTAAAGGAAAGGTTTGTAAAGGACTGCTCTGATTTGCCTGGTGCCCTCCAGATAATGTGAACCACAACATCCATCATCCCTGGCCATTAGGAATGTTGGTTGAGGTTGAAAGGAGCCTTTAAAATATTGGGAACACCACCTTGGAAAAGCCGAATTAGACTTTAAGTTAAAGGATGTGCTTAAAAACAAACAAGGAAGTGAGGTGCGTGGACTAAAATATTCTGACCAAGACATGTCATGCTATAACTGAAGTGTCCCATCAATTTGTCTTCCTCTAAGTGCTTTTATAAAATTCAAACTTGCCCAAATTAAGAAGAAATGCCACTGTAGAAGCCAGAGGGTACAATAATCTAGTACAATAATTTACAGTGACATATACAGAGGCTGAACTGCAGTCCTGCTTCAGGAATGGCACCCAAAGGAATTAAACTCTTACATTTTAAGGTCAATGAAAGGGTGACAAGGCACCACCCTGTTATCTGTAATCAAGTGAGGGGCGGAAGGAGCTCCGAGCTGAAGCAGGACTTGTCTTCATCATGGCAGCTTCTCATGAACTACAGAGAGAACCTAACTGGAGTAACTGGGACCCAGCCTAACCCCAGCTTGCCCTTGGCACCCTCTCTTTCCATTGTGAATTTGGCTAGTTGGTTCAAATCAGTTCGTGAAATTCACATCCTTTCTTTGATGCCTCTTGACTTCCAAGTCTGCACTGGAGGAGGCCTCTGGCTTAAGTATCTCATAAGTGTACAAGAACACTTACAGCAAGGAGACCCATCAGCCCTATGCCTCCTTTATGCAGAGACAGCACCCTTGCCTGTCCACTTCCTTTCTACCGGACCTTAGACCCTCTATGACAGTGGTTCCCAACCCCCCAACCCCCCCCCCCGGATTGCTTGAAAATTGCTGAAGGTCTTGGTGGACCACTAAATGATTTTGCTGCCTGCTATAGCAATTGCAATGCTATATTATCTTTAACTGTATTTTTATTGCTTCTTTAATTTCTTAATAGATAGAATTCAAATTGTAATACAATAAATATACAATATGAGAAATAAAAAGCAATTAAAATACAATTAAAAACAGATATGAATATTTAATGTGGACTTCTTCTTCGTGGACCACCTGAATGAAGCTTGTGAACCACTGAGTGCTCCATGTACCACAGTTTGGGAACCACTGAGATACAAGTTACTATAGTAACTCAAACTTACTTAAAATCATTCAATAAAATATGGCTTGTTGTTCAGTCGTTCAGTCGTGTCTGACTCTTCGTGACCCCATGGACCAGAGCACACCAGGCACGCCTATCCTTCACTGCCTCTCGCAGTTTGGCCAAACTCATGTTAGTAGCTTCGAGAACACTGTCCAACCATCTCATCTTCTGTCGTCCCCTTCTCCTTGTGCCCTCAATCCTTCCCAACATCAGGGTCTTTTCTAGGGAGTCTTCTCTTCTCATGAGGTGGCCAAAGTACTGGCGCCTCAACTTCAGGATCTGTCCTTCTAATGAGCACTCAGGGTTGATTTCTTTAAGAATGGATAGGTTTGATCTTCTTGCAGTCCATGGGACTCTCAAGAGTCTCCTCCAGCACCATAATTCAAAAGCATCAATTCTTCGGCGATCAGCCTTCTTTATGGTCCAGCTCTCACTTCCGTACATTACTACTGGGAAAACCATAGCTTTAACTATACGGACCTTTGTTGGCAAGGTGATGTCTTTGCTTTTTAAGATGCTGTCTAGGTTTGTCATTGCTTTTCTCCCAAGAAGCAGACGTCTTCTAATTTCGTGACTGCTGTCACCATCTGCAGTGATCATGGAACCCAAGAAAGTGAAATCTCTCACTGCCTCCATTTCTTCCCCT
The DNA here is from genome assembly GCA_034641385.1 of Darevskia mixta. NCBI lineage: Eukaryota > Metazoa > Chordata > Lepidosauria > Squamata > Lacertidae > Darevskia > Darevskia mixta. Next base: position 27,703,699 of record JAWWNH010000003.1, read on the forward strand.
TCTATTTGCCAGGAGGTGATGGGACCAGTGGCCATGATCTTAGTTTTTTTGATGTTGAGCTTCAGACCATATTTTGCGCTCTCTCCTTTCACCCTCATTAAAAGGTTCTTTAATTCCTCCTCACTTTCTGCCATCAAGGTTGGCTAGCCTGCTGCAATACTTCTTTCCCATAAGAGTGCTTCCTATAAATAATACAGGGCCAGCTATAGGCTGATTTAGAGACCTAGGTGGCGCTGTGGGTTAAACCACAGAGCCTAGGGCTTGCTGATCAGAAGGTCAGCGGTTCGAAACCCTGCGATGGGGTGAGCTCCCGTTGCTCGGTCCCAGCTCCTGCCCACCTAGCAGTTCGAAAGTATGCCAAAGTGCAAGTAGATAAATAGGAACTGCTCTGGCGGGAAGGTAAATGGCGTTTCCGTGCGCTGCTCTGGTTCGCCAGAAGCGGCTTTGTCATGCTGGCCACATGACCCAGAAGCTGTACGCCGGCTCTCGGCCAATAAAGCGAGATGAGCGCCGCAACCCCAGAGTCGGACACGACTGGACCTAATGGTCAGGGGTCCCTTTACCTTTTTATAGGCTGATTTAGATAACACAAACTAAGTAGCCACACAGTTTATACAATGTAAGTACGAAGATTATGGTAGGAGTCTTCACAGGCAACAGCCTCTGTGATAATATGCATAAAGTAGAAGGGAAGACTGGTAGATTATTTAAGAGATATAACCCAGTCACCTGCAGAACTTTCAGTAAGAATTGTATGGAGAATATACTTACAGATTACAGGTATTAATCCTTGGAGGAATAATAGGCACTAGCTGCAATAAGAGTTTCACACCATTTTCCCATCCATCATCTCTTTCATATTCACAGAAAAGATATGTACACTCATCAGCTGAGAACTGGTAGAAAACATACTTGTCTTGAAAATAAATCTGTTTATCCACTGTGTAAAAAGAGGGAGGGATAATTCTATTAATCTTAGAAAGTGTTTTCTATCAGCTTGCCACAAAACCAAAAACTTGAAGTAACTGCTAAGCAAGTATTGGAAATTAATCCAGTAATTTAGCTTCAGTTGACAACGAAGGGCTAGTTCACATGTACAGACCAACCATATAAGATACGTTTTGAATGCAGATCGTGTAGAAAAACACACTGTGAACTGGGCTATACACAGATACAGCCTGCAGCAACCATTTCAACATTTTAAGCAACCTAAAAAACCCAACATGAAGTCATGTGAAGCAGCTTCTCCTGCAATATCAAGCATGCTAATAAAAGCAATTACCCAAAACAGGGATTGCTTTAGCATGGCTGAAATGTGTGAGGAGGTGCTTTACACAGACAGCTTGAGGTTGGAATAATCTTCACGAATTGCTTTTTTAAGCAGCTACCATGCTGCAAAGGCCATGTACAAATCAAGTTATAGTCAGTGGCAATGACACAGAATTCCTTCAAAGTAAGACAAGGGTAAATAAAAACTGATGCAGAAGCGACATGAATCTTGAAAGAATGGAGCAGGCACAATCCCAGCCATGGAAGAGAAAAATTACATTACACAGGGAATTTTGAAATTGCCAAAGACATGAGACATGGCTTAATGGAGCCCCAAAATGCAAAGAACCACAACTGTCTAGATGAGAGGTGACTAGGTGGTTCAGCAATAAATGGAGAAGGGGAGCCATCTCTTGTTAAGGAGGCAGAATACTTGGCAGTAGCCTGAACGTGGATGGATAAATGATTGTGAGCCTGAATACAGTGACAGAAGAAAAGCTGCAAAGGTAAAGAGTGCTCCTTATTCAAAGGCATCTTTCAAGAATTCATTTATTTATAAAATATAGGGTCATACACTTTATGGAATACAAGACGTAAACTCCTTGTTATGCAGAGCTTGCTATCTAAAACGCAGTACAGGGGAAACAGGGACAGAATTTGCAATTCTTCAGTCAAAGGTTCCTTTCAATATACTAAAAAGGCTCCACCATAATCATATGGTGAACTACTGTATTGTTTACTCAGCTGCACAGTATTTAGCAACAGGATAAGGAAAGTATCAAGGTAAAAGGAGGGAGGGAGTAGGGGAGAGGGGGGGAGAAAAGAATGTACATTCTGAAAGTTGACAAATATGTCCCTGGGCAAAAATATCTAGTAAATATCTCATCATAATTATTCAGGATATGAAAGATCGCATGTGAAATATATACCAAAGCAGCACAGAGGGAGCCCAACAGAACAACAGATATCTGTCTTTTTCTCTCTCCCATTGTAAACATAATAAATCTAATGCCCAGGGAAAGATGAGGACAGGAAGGGAAATTGAATACCTTCGTAAAACAGGTTAGACTTGCTTTCATAAAACTGACCTGATAACACAATTCTCATATTCAGTAGGAGCTGCCAGATACCAGCTGCTGTAGATCTGTTCTTTATGAAAGGACAGCGCTTTAAAAGCCAGTCTACGAGTTCAGATCCAATGCAACTTCTCCTAAACAAACAAAAAAACATTATGGATTTATGTAGTGATATTTATAAGATTGAGCGATTTGATTTTCCCCCTTTTCTTTATGCTTGGCTAGTTTATTACTTTGATGATAATTTCCCGATTGCTTTATTTGTTCGTGTGTTATTGAGCATATATTTTTGGGAGATTTCATATTGTCCACTTGTTTTTACTCTCATGTTTGCTGTAACCAAATGTATAGGTGTATATGCTCTGAATTTTTGTTGTTTATCTGATATGGAAAGTCTTAATAAACTGTTCTTAACACACACACCCAAAACCAGAAATGAAAGTAAAAAAGATAAAGGCTGCCAATCCATAGATATTTACAAAGGACTGAGCTCTGTGCACTGGTGTGGAACCTGCTCTGAACAAACATGCAAAGAGTTTTGAATAATGACACATGAAATAAATTCTTAAGAATAATATACAAACAATGGAAATGCATAGCAAAATGCTGATCTTTGTGTCACAATTCCATCCATAAAGAATGAATATAATGAAGTATATTGGCTTTGTAATCCAACAGGTTGCTGTTGACATTACAGATGTGCTGATCACAAACCAGGATAGTTGAGCATTACATTGGCATGGCCAAGAACAAAAGAGTTGTCCGATTTATTTGTTTCACTTATTTATAATATTTATACAGTATAACCATCCTTCATAGATTCCAAGGCCATTTACACAGTTAAAAATACAACATCCAAATAAAAAACATTGATAGGCAGCAGATAAAAGATAAAAAACAAACAAATAAAAAATCGAAAAGGCCTGAAAGAGCAGAAATTTTTCAGCCTGACACCTGAATGCAGCAATGATAGAACCAGGCAGGGCTATTTAGGGACTATATTCCACAGTTGGGGCACCGTGGTCAAAAATGCCCACTCCCTAGGTGACATGAGTTTCACCTGAGATGAAAAAGAATTTGGAGTTTAGCCTCAGTAAGACAGGATGATAGATGAGTTGACACTCTCTCATGTACTTGGGCTCCAAGCCATTACAGACTTCAAAAGATAAGCACCAGCATTTGGTACTCAAAAGTGAATAGCCAGCCAGTGAGATTCTTAACGACTGACAAAATATGGTCTGAACAAACTAGTAGCTGCACTTTGCCTTAATTAAAGCTTCCAGATGGTCTTCAAAAGGCAGACTCATGTATAATAATCTGAAGTAGTTAAAAGAAGTTATCATAGAGCATAGATAACTATGCCCATGCTCCCTGGGCACTTCCAGACGACCTGTTTATTGAACATTCATCCTGATTTGTTTGCAAAGAGGTTAGACAATGTTGGCTATTTAATGAGCATTTGTTCTGATTTGTTTGTGGGGAGGTTAAAAGACATAATGTCTAAGCAAGTGTTATCCCACACTTTCCCGTGGATTTCCCCATCATTTTCCTTAATACAAAAAGTCCACTTTTGCGGAGAAGCAGGTTTGTTGCACAAGACCTCACAATCAAGTACAATTGTGGAACTGGAATTTGTCAGTACAGTGGTACCTCGGAAGTCAAACGGAATCGGAAACGTTCGGAAACCAAGGCGTGGCTTCTGATTGTATGTAGGAAGTTCCTGCAGTCAATTGGAAGTCGCGGAAGCTGCGGACTTTTGGGTTTCAAAGAACACTCAGAAACCAGAACACTCCCTTCGGGGTTCGCGGCGTTCAGGAGCCAAAACGTTCAACTCGCAAGGCCTTCGGGATCCAAGGTACAACGGTATGTGATTGACTCTCACCAGAAAGCAGTAACTGTCTGGAAGTGCCCAATCTGTCCAGGATGGGTCACACCTTAGTTGCCATCCACTCTGTGCTGCACAGGCCACTTATGAAGGAAGGAGCAAGTTTTCCAGCACATCCCATTAAATCTGATGCTGGTGTTCCAAGTACCGCAGGGATGAGGGACCTCATTCCTTCTAGATAATTTTAGACTACAACTTCCATCATTCCTGACAACTGACCATCTAATGGGAATTGGAGCCCAACAGCCTCTGGAGAGCCAAAAGTTCTCCAATCCTGAAGTACAAAATGAACCACATCGTTCAACAACTTGCATTTCATCCTGCAATCAATTTCTCCTCCTCCAGAAGATTCTTCCTTATTATCTCAAGATGCAACTAGTCATCCCCCTCAGGCTAAACTTCTACTAGCTTCCCTACAGGCTAATCTCCTACACAGATAATGTAACTTCCGTAGAAGTCACCTGAGAATTATTTCATCTTCTCCCAACCTTGATGTCTGGCTGTACCATTAACATGGGGATATTATGTGGGCGACAGAGAGGCAACACATTTCAACATCAGGCACAGGTATGAGATCTTTCCACAGCCAACAAACTAACTCCTACATTTAAAATGTGAGTAAACTTCCTTCTTTCAGGAAAGAATTGGCAGACGGCGTCACCATTTTTCAGTTTGGCAGAATAATAAATCTGCATGCATTTTTTAAAGGCGGCAATTAAAAAAAGAATTGCATTTTTTTAAAGATCATTTCAATTATTTGCTATATGTTTGGTTAACTAATCAATTTGTTCTCAAATAGTCTGGAAGTTACTCTACAAAGAACATACACCAAATGCTATAAATAATTTTTTTTTTATTGATTGCATTTCTATCAAAAGGTAAGAAACATTGCTCAAGTCAGAAGCACTGCTACACTGCCTCCCTGAGGGCAGATTCTTATGACAGGGTCATGAAAACAATCTCCATCCTTTGTAGATTTTTCCCCTATTACCAGAGAAGAGAAACTCAAACATGATGCACTTATTATTTGGCAACACATGAATACATTATATTAGATCAAACAAAATTTGTTAAACCAGAGCATAGGTCACTAACAAAATATTTTCAGGAATAGCATAGCACACAAAAGCAACACAACACAAAATGGGAATAAAATTAATAATCAAAACCGTCAGCTGTGTAGCTTTGATCACATCCAAGTTCATTGTCATGGGTAATAGGATCCTGGCATACAAAGAACATTCTAGGATAAGGAGGGACAATTTGCTTCTCCTTGCCCCAGGAAGATATCTGCCAGTGCAGGCAACGTATGGTAGCCAGTCCAGTGCCGCAAAAGCAAGGGGGTGAGGAATAGTAAGGAGAAAACTGTTTTGTTAAAATAAGGCAAACATGGCTACCTGCAAAGTCCCATCAGAGACATTCTGTCTTTCATCAGATCAGAAGCTTGTAGAATGAAAACATTTCTGAGAGCTCTCCCAGCGCATGAGGCGCCCTCTCCATAAATCTAAAAGAAAAGACAAATTGGACAAACAATAAATTATGCAAGCATACAAGGTTATAGCATTAGCACTACATAAAAGTTACAGAACGCATCTGACAAGTACGAGCATGATTTCACCAAGCTTTTTGTATTTGGATAAGGGATTCCTTATCAGGGATATTAAAATCTATTTACATTAGAAAGCTGTAGCCCACATTAGCTGTTACAAACTCAAAGATGAACAAATGTACCTAGCTTCAGGCAGCATTAATGAAATGCGTATCTCAAAAGAATGAAGGCATGAAAGAGTTGTTAAATGAGGTTTTAGAAAAATTACCTTGCCTGGAGGATTTTCCAGATAGGGATTTGAAATTCTCCTGGTTATAATCTGCAAGAAAAAATATATTACAATCACCATCATTATCTAACAAACATTCAAAGCAAGACAAAGAATCTGTTAGGCTGCTGGTGCATTAGGGTGTACGTTTTGAAAGCATTAGGGCACAAATTCATAGGAACGTTCAAAATATTGGTGCTGGTACTTTGTCTATGAAGTACTTAATTTCTTTTGCTGTTTTTAACAACAACCTACCCTGTTCCCTTCCCCCAGATAGTTCTCCTGTCAGCCCTCAGCTTAGCTCACAGAACACAATCTACTTCTTTATTACAACATTTAATAATACACAAATTTCAGACTGAAAGATCTCCAAAGATTACAAATATTTAAACTATACATAACAATAAAATACTTTAAAACACACACATACAATATTGGGGTTTTCCCATTCCCATTAGAACTGACCAACCCATCACTTGGCTCAGGAAATTGATTCTCTGTATATTCCTAGGCTTCTCTTTTAAATTCCACGCTTCCTATTTGTTTCTTAAACTGTTAACTGTGTATTGCACCATTTGAACATCCTGGGGGTAGGGAAAGGATACGGAAGGTATGGCTGGACTACAGATCCCATTACGTCTGACCACTGGCCATGATGGCTGTGGCTGGTAGGAGCAGAAGCCCAACAACATCTAGGGGCCACAGGTTCCCCATCCTTGGGCTGCAGTATTGGGGTTCAGTGGGGAAGGCTTAAATTCTTTTAATGGACCAACTATTTTAGAATACACATTATTGGAATACAGAATCATAGAACTGTACAGTTGGAAGAAACCAAGAGATCCAACACTCTGCAATATTACCATTACATTTTAATATAACTATATTAATAAAAAAGGGCCAGATCTAGAACAGCAGATACATTGTTCAGATCAGTCTTATTGTACATGGGTAGAAGCGAAACTGGGTCACACAGCATAAGCTATAATTATAATTAAATTTGTACCTCTCTCTACAGGGGGAAACTTGCAGGTAATGGTAAGTGTGTGAGCTGAATATTGAAATAATTGACTGGCTGGGTCCCACATTTGTGAAATATTACAACTCCCTCTGCCTATACGTATGCAAAGTAAATCAATATATTATTGTTTCAAAGGTTGCTACCAAAGTCTCAGGACTCTGCCTTCTATGAAATTCAAACAGCACAACAAAAAAGAACAGCACAGAACATTGCTAGACCTCCTTCGCTCTCCCTGTGATTAAATATGCATATAATAAAAAGTGCCAGAATGCTTTACAGCCCATTTACTCTTGCTAGCATGCATATCTTCAGCACCCCATTCCTCCATCAGTCTACGTGCTAATGTCTCTGTTTGTTTGTTTCCAAACTTTACTGTGTATTTGATCAACAGAAGAGGCACAAATTTCCTTGTTTCAGCACACCCTGGCTGATAAACAGAGAGAAGAGTTAAACCTAAACAATACACACCCCACTGCCCCCAAAGACTGGACTTGTTTGGGCCCATTAGGCCAGAGAAGTATAGCTGCAGCTCCCACAGGGAAGGATCACAGAACATCTGCATTGCATGCAGATTCAATCACTGGTGTATCTATGCAGCAGGGCATAGCTAGCCGCTCGAGTGCCCGGGGCACCTCCTCACACCGCCCCACAGGGGCCCCGGAAGAAGATGCCCCCAGCCTTAGAGGCCCAACAGGGACTGGCTGAAGGTGAATGTGAGGCCACCATCTTACTCCCGGCGCTGCCGGCACAGCATGGCAGAAAGGCTCCCCTTCAGTGCCGGGCACTCAGCTCCCAGGCAGGCACTGCACACAGCAAGCGCAAGAAAGGCCAGAACACCCTGCCTGCCTGCCCGGCCTCCCACTTGTCTGTCCATTCCCAACAGCTGGGGTTAGTGGACTGGGTGGCTGGGCTCCCTCACCCAATTGCTTACTTCAAGGCCACCTCAGTTCCTGGCAACCAGCACCCCCTGGCCAGCCCCAGAGGAACCATTTGCGTGGGACGCTTGTAGCCAGAGCTGCTGCAACAAATAGCCGCACAAGCCTTTGGGAGGCAGAGACTCAAAGGGCATCAGAGGAGGGAGGAAAAGAAAGGTGAACAGAGGCCAGTGTTGCTCACGGCACCCCTGACTATCATTCAAGGCACCCCAGGGTGCCACAGCGCACTGGTTGAAAACCACTGGCTTAAATGATCAAAATCACACACAGAGCCATTTCACGAAGTTTCCCATGTGGAACGGCGCACAATTTTTCAAGTGAAAGCTATCCCACTGTATCAATGCTATGAAGCAAGGCTGTGTCTCTTTCTTTTTGCTGCATTTTGCCCTACCTTGTTTTACAGCCTTAACTCCCTACTTCTGCCAGCCAAACTGCTGAACATCCTTAGAAAGGGCTGCACTTCGCGTAGAATCATGGCATTCCATACAAGAACTTCCCGTCCCTTTTGTTTCTTCTTCCTCAGCATTGTGTTATCTCACCCAGCAGCAGCCCACATAAATTGAGCAAATTGAAACTGAGCGAAAGCACTTGTGCAAGATATTGGATTTATAAATCCAACTGGCAAGCATTTGCACTTTGATCTACTTTCTTGGATTACAGTATATCGTTCTTTATATTCCCTGTGGGCAAGAGTATTTTCAGCTCTACCAGAACGGCAGAAGAAAGGGGGGGGGACCCAAATCAATACCCAAGTCCCAACATGCCATGGAACATACCTTTCGAGTACTCCATGCATGAGAAGCACATCTGATTTGAGAGCCTCGCCGCCTACTGCTCCCCACTTTAAAGCAGTTGGTGTTACTGGCTTCCTACTCTGTTAAAATCAAGATGCTCCAAATCTATAAATCAACATCAGTTTTCAAAGCATACATGCTTTTTAAAACACTAAGGGGGGGGAACAAATCAAGAGAGCACTAAAAAACACCTACACCTAATTATAAAGGTAAAAATAGAGACATGGATATACATACACATCCATGTTGGGGAAATACAGATTTTGTAAACTTTTTATGTTGCCAAAGTAATTAAGCCACCTAAAAAGAGCTACACGTCACTGCGATTATGGTCAACAGCAAGTGGTCTTGAGGTGTCTCATGTATTTTCAACTCTGAAGCTAGAGCTGCAGCTTCATAGTAGAACATATTCCCTTTTCTCCTTTATGCTTATGGTGCTCCATGTTACAGAAGGCCCAAGGTCCTCCTTGGTCAACTCCAAGCCAAAATTTTTGCATTGCTTTTAATCCACTTCTACTCAGGAGCTATACAGCTCTTGTTAACCTCATAATGGTGACATAATAGTGAAACGCCATTTATGCAAAACTAGGCAGACATCATTGCTATTACAAAAACTAATAGCAAGTTCCTTGGGGTTTTTTTTTTTTTAATTAACTGCAAAGTATCACCAAAAATGGAAATCAGTAGTTTACATTTTCTTACTTCCTCTAAGATTACAGTGAAGTCGTTTCCTCAAAGAGAGGAAAACTCTGGAAGGAAATGCCTGCATCAGAAAGACCAAGAGGAATTTCCAGCGTCATTTTTGCAATAATGAACCTCCAAACATTCATACAGAAATACCTCTACTTTTAACATCATGTTTCCAACATCCTGCCATGGGTGAGGTCATCCAATTCTTTTGACAGAAAGAGAAATTAGTGGCAGCAAAATGCACAGGGAATTGTGTTCATAAACCCATTGTAAGATGCAATGTGAGAGAGAAAGAGATCCATTGCAACATACCCCATAAAGTACGTCCAAGCGTTTAATAGGAAGAATCAAAATGGAGATAGAAGGTCCAGCAATATTTTCTCGTTTTTTCAATTTAATGTTAAAGATATGCCAGTAAATGCTTCTGAAATTCTGCAATAAATTAAATTTTAAATGCCAGCATTAACCAATTTAGGCTGTAATCCAATGCCCACTAACCTGGAGGTAAGCCCCACTGAGGTCAATGGAATTCAGTTCTGACCAGATACAGAGGGGGTTGCAGTAATTCTATCTATACAATAGAGAGTGGGAAAGTTTGAGAGTAGCATAAGGGGAGAAATTTATTCTGGTTCCATTAAAAAAAAGAAACCTCTCTGAAACAAAATATGCTCTGAAATCACTATTAGATTCTTTCCATACTGCAACATTGTCTAAAGTAAGGAAATAAATAAAATGTACTCTAGCTTCAACATGCATCTGAGGACTTCAGCCCTCATTTGTATTCCGAGTCCCTAGAATCTGTATTGTGAGGCATAGACCTGCTGATGAGATGGAAGCCCCTCACCTGCAGAACATAGTGATCAGGTTAATATACGCAAAAGGTGAGACTATTTTTCAGGTATCTTGGTCCAAAGTGAATGGGGCTTTATACGCCAAAACCAGCTTCTGGAACTTAGCAAGGTAGCTAATTGTCAGCCAGTGCCACTTATATATGTAAATGTACAAGAATATGCACTATTCTCTGATGTTTGGACTTAGTCATCCGAAGTCCTTTGCTGAGTCTCCTCCAGAGACCCCGAATAAGCAATCTGAATACATATCGAAGAATAGTAAAATCTTATTAAAAAAGTTACAAAGGCCACTTGCATCTCTCAAAACCAACATAAAGTCTCCTTGAACAGATGCTATCAAAATTCAGTGTCAACACTGGATCTATTAGCTTCACATTGCTCAGAATGAAGCTTCCCCCCCCCCCCGCTCTGCTTTATTGTGATACTATAACTGCCTATGTTGCTTTCTCTGAACTAGAGGCCATTCCTGGAAAAGTCCCATAAGGCAGGTTTTGGGGGTTTCTAAGCAAAGGTTGCATGTCCATCTAACATCTAGCTGAGATTCCTGCATTGAAGGGGGTTGGACTAGATAGATGACCCTCGGGGTCCCTTCCAATGCTACAATTCTATGATTCTATGATAAAAAGAATGCTGTCAGTGATAGCGAAAAAACTCCCACCGGCACTCTATCAACTGTTTTGGTTGTGATTCCCTACACACTGTAGTGCCTATGAAAGTCAGGTCACCTAGGATTAAAGGGTTAAAAAAAATCCACACAATTAACACAGCATCCAGGAAGGCCTGGTCTTGAGAGGTAGTTCCAAAAGGAGCAGGAGAAAGGAAGGAGCAAATGGAGATTGAATTGAAAGAGAGGTAGGGTGAATGGATGCCACAATGCTGGAAACAAGCACTAAAAGGCTTAGGGCAGAGGATGAAGTCAGATAGACTGGAAGACCAAAGAGTCCCAGTGGAAGGCAATGGTAGATGAACCAGGTGGACGCCATATGGAACACCTCACCATAAAGTTTTGATCTGGTCGCGAATGGGTTATTCCGTTCAGTACCATCCATTTTAGATGGCAAGAAAGGAATAATGAGGAAGCCAAGTAAAATATCCGCTACTTTTATTCCCACGTCAGGTACACCTTAGAAGTGTCGGAATTAATATACTATTCTGTAGCTTTTGTACTTTAGAAGGGAGAAGAACAGATCAAAGAATAAGTTTTGGCAGTATACTAGAAAACATTCAGTAAACAGGTTTTTTAAAAAACTTGAAAAACAACGTGTATGTTGTGTTTCCTAAACTGTGTTTCAGACAGCTGCTCTGGTTTTCAGATGGCAGACTAAAATTTGTCTTCCAATGAATTAACACTGAAGCCTAAAAGCGGAGGGTGATCACACTCTGGACTGTAAAGGAAAATGCACTACCTTATGCATATTTACTAAGAAGTAACTATCTCTACATTCACTAGGTGCATAGGATTGTGCAGTCTTTAGTAGTTAAAACACTGTATTTATCTTTAAGCAACTAATTAATAATATGTCTCAGGGTAGTGCACTATATCCCCACATACATGCCCCTTCTGAATTTAAGCTATCATCAAGCACAAGAGCCCTCATCCACTAAAGTTAGTTGCAACTAACTCCTATTAAACTCAATAAAACCAATTGGTGAATAGCTTAAATCCCATTGCTTTCAGTCCAATCCTATTCAGGTTTACTCATATGCTACTTTATCCATGGCTGAGTGAGGATTTGAACTGTGGTCTCCAAGGTCCTAGTCCAACACTCTAACCATTGCACTACAATGGCTGTCTACACCACACTGGCTCTCTATCAATCCCAATCCGCTGGGTTCGCTTCCAAGTACAGTGATACCTCATGTTGCGAACACTGCGGGTTATGCGTTTTCAGGTTGCGCTACGCGCCAAACCCAGAAGTACCAGAATGGGTTACTTCTGGGTTTCGGCGCTCGCGCAGAAGCGCTAAATCGCACTTTGCGCATGGGCAGAAGGACCAAATTGTGACCCACACATGCGCAGACGCGGTGATGCAGGTTGCGGACGCTGTGGGCTGCGAACGCGCCTCCCGCACAGATCGCGTTTGCAACCCATCAACTGTATGCATGCACAGAACTTCAGTTTGATTGGGGTTGAATAGTTTAATGCCTTTGTGTGGTCTCTCTAGATCAGGGGTCAGCAACCTAAGGCCCATGGGCTGAAAGCAGCCCGCGGAGGTCATCTGACCGGCCCCCGAACTGCCCCCAAACTGAGTTGCCCGCTTGCGCACTGCGCTAAACCACCGCAGTGCTGGGACTCACTTCTGCAACACCAGAAATCGTGTTTGCGCAGATGCCGGAAATTGCAGGCGCACACGCACAGACGCTGAAAAATGCGGATGCACGCGCGATCCAACCCATGGAGGGATCGCCGCAGGACCGATCCGGCCCAGGCAAGATAAACCTTGCCTACCCCTGCTCTAGATCTCAGCTCATAAGCAATTTCAGAGACTCTGCTGTGTGTGCATGTGTTGGGAGGTGGGGGATTCATATCACTTAACTGAAGAGTTCAAAGGCTGAAAGAGCCCATCAGCTCCAGCATCCACCCAGCTGCAAGAGAAAACGTTGCAACACATGTTAACCAGACCTAACTATATACTGTACAGAGGCAGAGACATTCCACCATAATAGATCCAAGTGATACAGACAAGAGGAAGAGGATCACACAGAAGAAATCAGACACAGAATCAGTAAGGTTATTCCCTGATTGATGCACCTGAAGTACCAAGCACACCAACAGACTTGGGCTTTACTTTTAAAAACTGGGCCGATTCAACTATTTCACTTTTAGTATGGCTTGTTTTTTTTTCAGCATTAATGAAAAACAAAATAACAGCAGCTATGTCAGCTGTTCTTCAAAAAATATACATGTTAAACACCTCGGCTATTTTGGGAAGTTTCCCTAATGCGATAAGTTAGCTTTGGTATCATGGGAGAAGTCAACAAAAACTGGCTCAGCAAGAACACCTGTTTAGATTTCAAGAAGCTCTGTGTATTTTGTAGCAGCTGACTCAAAAATTATTTTTTTGTAAATATGCACCAAACTCAGCATTAGATCAAAATCTTGTTCTTCAATTTAAAAAGGAATTGAGCTCTGCTTCACATCTTCAAATGTCAAGATGCACAGCCTGGAATAAATTGTAGGTCTTCCTCTCTTTCCTTGATTAAAGAGAGGAAGTGGTATTCAAGACTTATAGTGGCTTCACTATTTGGCTACTGTTTGGACAATTACTATTTAGGGTAGTCAAGGGCTTTCAGATGCTAACACAAACCAACAACTGGGGTTGCTGAATAATTTTCTACATATAATTATGCTCTCCCAAACTTTATCAATCTACTGCTCCTCAGAATTAAAAATTAAGAGGAAAAGATTTGTGGTTTCGAAACCCATGAATGAGTACAGTAAGGTTATGCTTCAACTGTAGCAGCACATGTCAGTCCAAACTGAAAGCACTCTCAGCACCAAAGACAGGTAGGAATTTGCTGGAAGCTACTGAGGGGTGAACACAGAACAAGTTGAAGCTAGGCACTGCATGTGGAGACACTAAACTTGGCACCCAGGCTAAAAGAGAGAGAAAATCATGTCCTATCCTGCTCCTCCTCCTCTTCTTCTTTTTAAGAGGAGCATTGATCTACATTCACTGAAACATATTTTATGGGCTTCTTGCTGGACTAAAAATGGGACCATTGGAGCCCAGTCTGGTTCTGTTTCCAATGTCAAGGTTTAATTTTGGTATACGAACAGATTAAATTATCCACTCAGAACATGTTCAGACTGCATTTTCTTTACTTCTGAGTAAATAAGAGGGAAAGTAGTACACCAGGGATTAGGGTGTTAATAAACTTCGGTCCCAGCATCTCTTCCCTCACAAAATTAAATACTACTGAAGAATTTAGTAGTATTTTTAGATTTAGAAAAGCTGTAGAGAATTTGTTCTAAGGCTGCAATTCCTTAAAGAGTTACTAAGGAGTAGACCCAGCAGGCAGTCATTTTTCATGTGTGTGTGTGTTTTGTGTTTTTTGTTTGCTAAAGATACAATTCTATAATGAGAAATAAAATATTTTTAAAGCATAGTAACAAAAGAAAAATATGAGACTTAATGAGAAAAGAATCAGCAGAATGCAAAGGTGAAAAATGAATATACAAAAATTAAAATGTGAAAGAACAGCAGAAACTTTTTAAAAATCGATACATAAATAATTTAAATTTAGTGGAAAATGGAAAATGTGACTAGTAAGACCACAAGAAAAGCCTGCTGGATCTGGCCAATAACCTATCAAGACCAGCATCCTGTTCTTAAAGTGGCCAACTAGATGCCTATAGGAACCCCACAAGCAGGGCCTGAGCATAAGAACACTTCCCCAAACTGGTATTCATAAGTTTACTTCCTTCAACAGTGGTACTCAAACAGTAGTAGTTAAAAAATGGAAATGCATTATCATATATTATATTGCCTATTTTTTGTGGTTTTAATTGTTCCAATGCTATTTACATTGTGAATAATGACATTGGGTTTTGTTTTGTTTTTGTAACCTATCTTAGAACCTTTCAAAATAAAATTTCAGATGTGGGTGGATGACAGGTAGTAGTAGAACGCAAGACAGAAATAGAGGCTGAACGTGAGAATCCTATCCATGTCTACTCAAAAGTAAGTCCAACTGCCCTTGATGGGACTTACTTACATGTTAATTGTGTATACTTATAGGATTGCAGTCTTAACCTGGAAGTTAGACTATTTTATGTTATTCAATTATTAGATTTAGATACCACTCTTCATGGTATGTTATTCAATTATTAGATTTAGATACCACTCTTCATCATAAGATCCCAGGGTGGTTCACAGAATAAAATACAGGATTAAAAACATGAAAATAAGTAAAACAAAACAGCAAAACAATAACCCCCTTCCCACAGAAACAATTAAAAGGCTGTAGAATATTAATCAGCCAAAGGCCTGGTTGAAAGGGTATGTTTTTGCCTGGTGCCTAAAAATATATAATGAAGGTGCCAGGCGAGTTTCCCTGGGGAGAGCATTCAACAAACAGGGAGCCACTACAGAAAAGGCCCGTTCTCATGTTCCCACCCTCAAGACCTCACATGTAGGAGGCTAGCCAACAATCCCTGCCCAAATTGATCGGTGCTATCTATCTTCAAGCCCTACTGGAATTGACTAAACTGATGAAAGGGAACTCTGGAATGTAGTCAAAAGAGAGGCTTGAAGACAGTGCAGATCAGTTGATCATCGGTGACATCAAGCTCAGATGGGATTGGCCAGAATATTCTTTTGCAGGAAAACTTGATCTTAAGCTACACAGCAAAGGAAAAATGCTTCAACTAACACCATGGTGATTCCAGTTGATTGACAGGTAGGCAGCCATGCCATGTCAAAGTGACCCACAAGGAGTGAGGGAGCCAAGGATCTGGTCCAGGAGGCTGAAAAGGTTCCCCACCCCTGTAATTTACATTAATCCAAACAATGCAAAAGAGAGACAATTAACTAAAAGTGTGGGGAGTGTTGGTTCTATTTTAGATCAACATAAAAGGAATAAATACCGGTATTAGCAACATTTAACAACTGAAAGAACCTTAGCTGCTGATTATATCTGAAATGAAATAGAAGTATTTTATCCTTTGTTCACGTACTTCAACAGTTGCTGCAAGGACCAGTTAAAAGGGTAAAGAAAAAGCCAAGAGATTCTAATCTTGATTTATTTCACTTAGGGAATACATAAACAGAGGATTACAATAAGAAAAGCTCAGTATTATACATATGGGGTCTATTTTTAGTCGCATAATGACACCTGCTACAAATTATCCAAATTGAATCTCCATGGCAATAAACGCTCAGGCTGTACAAAAATAAAAAAATAAAGGCCACCAATATAAATTACAGCTTCAAAGTAAATGCTACTTCTGTACAAACTAAGTCACCCATTTCAACTATTCATGGAATCATTGGGACTGGCTTAATCTACTGACCTAAGGTTTCCCATGCACTAATGCAAACCATACAATGAATATCTTAGATATAAAACCCATTATTCGACTATATTACGAAAACAAAGCAAAATGCCTCTCACCAGAGCAAGCAACAGGATGCATTTATCCCCTTTATTTAATGTTTCTATACAAAATATGGCATACAGGTGTAGCAGTAGATATAGGCCTCACATATACAAAATAGACTTCAACAGAAAATACCAGCATTATAACACTTGATTGACACGAGTTTTTTCTGCACTATCCACAGCACAGATTGTGGTCCCTTGCCTTCCTACAACATAGGAATATAGGAAGTGGTTGGTTGGTTGGTTAGTTGGCTGGTTGGTTTATTGCATTTCTATCCTACATTTCCTCTAAGGAACTCATGGCTCTCCCTCCCCCTCCCATTTTATCCTCCCAACACCCCTGTGAGGTAGGTCAGCTGAAAGATACTAGCCCAAGGTCACCAAGTTAGCTTCATGGCTGAGGAGGGACTAGAACCCCAGTCTCCCAGGCCCTAGTCCAGCTCTCTAACCACTACGCCACATTGACTCCCTGGTTCTCTTGGTCTTCAACACATATTTCCTATCATGTAAAGGTAAAGGGTAAAGGGACCCCTGACCATTAGGTCCAGTCGCAGACGACTCTGGGGTTGCGGCGCTCATTTCGCTTTACTGGCCGAGGGAGCCAGCGTACAGCTTCCAGGTCATGTGGCCAGCATGACTAAGCCACTTCTGGTAAACCAGAGCAATGCACGGAAACGCCGTTTACCTTCCCGCCGGAGCGGTACCTATTTATCTACTTGCACTTCGTGCTTTCAAATTGCTAGCTTGGCAGGAGCAGTGACCAAGCAACGGGAGCTCACCCTGTCGCGGGGATTCGAACCACCAACCTTCTGATTGGCAAGCCCTAGGCTCTGTGGTTTAACCCAGTGTTCCCCAACCTTGGGCCTCCAGCTGTTTTTGGACTACAACTCCCATCATCCCTCGCTAGCAAGACCAGTGGTCAGGGATGATGGGAATTGTAGTCCAAAAACAGCTGGAGGCCCAAGGTTGGGGAACACTGGTTTAACCCACAGCACCACCCGCATCATGTATCTTCACAATTAATACTGTGGGTACAGCAATAACAATAACCATACAGTAGCATGCACAAAGTGCTAGCAGCATCCAATTACAGCAGCAGGATTGCTTGCATGTATGCATGAGCCCTTGCTGGTCATTAAGCCTCACCTTATTACACTCCCACATAAATCAACTGCATTATATGGTCAAGCTCACATGTGGGTGGGTCCACAGCCATGTCACAACATGCCAGGTTGGCTGAGGGCCGAGTCTCTCAACATCTCATCCATCATACCTTTCACACCAACAGTACTTTCTAAATGCTTTGCCACCTGTGTACAGCTTCCCCCACAACTAGCAGCTAATAGAGGGCATTATATCCAACTGCAGCGCAATAATTTCCACCTTGAACTTCTCTACAGTTCTTTGATTTTGCTGTTCGAGTCATCGTCAAACCAGTGGCCTTGAGAAATCGCAGATAACCTTCCTTCCTAGCATTTTCCATTGCAAAAAGTTTCACAATTAAAACTAGCATGTAGAATCTTCCTGTCTTTTTCAAAAATTACCCAGTTCAATAAAACTAGCATACACTGTTTTGTCTCCCAACTTGTTAGTCAAGCCTGAAACTTTCCTCTGCTGCTGTGCTGCCAGCATTAATAATAATAATAATAATTTTTTATTTGTATACTGCCTTTCTATCTTACGATACTCAAGGCGGTTTACAAGCAGAAGAAACAAAAAATCGCACAACAATCCAATGCAATACAAAAATATGATAATACAAAACTTCAAAATAAACTACATCAAAAAGTAACGTTCAACAATCATTAGAGTAATATAAAACAATATCAACATATAAAAGTTAAACAGAAATCCACTCAACATTTACAACAAACAATTTCTAAACTAATCAATAAAACAACGGCATAAAATACATAAAATAATACAATACAAATTGAGAAGCAAAGACTACAGGGTGGAGCAAGGCAGTTGGAAGGAGGCCTTGCCTGGTGGAGTCTCTCCCCTCACAGTTCTTTCTCCAGGAACAGCTCCCTTATGAAGAGTCCCAGGGCCGGAGGGTGGGGCAAGGCAGGTGGAAAGAGGCCTTGCCTGATGGAGTCTCTCCCCTCACAGTTCTTCCTTGAGGAACAGCTCCCTTATGAAGAGTCCCAGGGCCAGGGGTGGGGCAAGGCAGGTGGAAAGAGGCCTTGCCTGATGGAGTCTCTAAGGATAGGCAACCAGAGGCCAGGGGCATAGCAAGGGAGGCGATGGGGGCGGGCCGCCCCGGGTTCCACCCCAGAGGGGGGTGACACTTTAAAAAAAAAATTAAAAAAATATATTTTTTAATTTTTTTTAACTTTATTGGAAAAAAGAGATAATAGACACACACACACACACACACAACCCCCCACACCTCACAAAGTGGCACCATCAGAGGCAGGTGACACTTCTTTGTTTTTTTTATTTTTTGTTTTTAAATTAAATTTTAACTTTATTGAAAAAATAGATAATAGACACACACACACACACAAAAACCCACACCTCGCAAAGTGGCACCATCATTTTTGGGGGGTGGGGGTGACTTGCTATGCCACTGGGTGCAGCTCTGCCAGTGCCCTGGCAAAGTGGTGGGGGGGTGACAAAAAAAATTCCGCCCCGGGTACCACCTGGGCTGGCTACGCCTCTGCCAGAGGCAACAATCTGGAAGTCAGGGAACTATGCAGTCTTTATGCTTTGTTCAAGTCAAAGCGTCACATGTTCCCATTGTAAAGATCTATCTCCTATTTCCATTTCCACTGTGATCAGAGCACATGCATACATATTGATGAGGTCATCAATGGCTACTACCGGTAGTCATAATGGGTACAGCTTCTGAATACCAGTTGCTGGAAACCACAAGAGGAGAGAGTACTGGGCTGGACACTTAAGTTTGATGGTTTCCTCCCCTTGGTTTGGTAATGGGCGCCAAATGAATTGGCATTTTAAACTGGTTTTTAACTTGTATTTTAACTAATTGGTTTTTATATTCTATTGTGATTTTTGTTGTTGTTAGCCGCCCTGAGCCCGGTCTTGACTGGGGAGGGCGGGGTATGAATAAAAATTTATTATTATTATTATTACTCTTGTGCTCAGGTCATTTTTCAGAGTTTCCCACAGGCATCTGGTTGGCCGCTGTGAGAACAGGAAGCTGGACTAGACAGCCATTGGCCTGATCCAGCAGGCATTTCTTATGTTCTTACCTATATCTGATCAAGTTTTCAGAATGCTTTAATTGCCTAATGAGTAAACAACGTCTGCCTGATGTTGTAGACACAAAACAAGCCACATCATCCACATACATCAGGCTGCCAACTTTACAATTTATTTTTCATCTGTTCTTGTTTGTGTACACATAACTTATGACTAATAGCTAGTTTCTGAAATGTATGACTGGAAGGCAAGGAGTTTTAGCTACGTTTCCGGTTCTGTCACTCAGATGCCTTGCAATTGTCATATGTCTGTACTAAATCCAGATGCCCTTATTTGCAAAATGGGAGATGACAACAATTACGCTTTGATAACTCATAGACTAATGAAGGTCTGCCTTAACTAGGATTTCTGAGCAACCTCATTTCAAAGCTTCTAGATGCCATACAAGTATAATCTTCATATGTAATTACTGTTTGAACAGAGCTTTGGGCACGCATATAATATTAAAGGTAATTGTTTTGATATATGAACAACTTACATACAACAGCATTTAAATGCCATGGGTAATCCCCATGAGGAATCTTGCCTCCAACCTGCACTGTTCACATGTTCCCAAATGTCAGATCCAAGTGAACAGTTATAGCTATGAACAATCCCTAAAAAGACTTTCAGAGCAATGAACGTGGCATCAAATGTAACATATGGGTGATATAATCACATAATTCAGCTATAATTAATCATAACTACCTCTAGTATTAAAGTTATATGTGACTTTGTTTTATGAGCCTTGATAGCTCAGTCCGTAGAGCATTAAACTATCAGGGTTATGGGTTTGAGCCCCACTTTGGCCAAAATACTCATGCGTTGCAGGGGGATGGACTAGATGACCCTCATGCTCCCTTCCAACTCTACAATTCCATGATTCTATGTCTACAAATTGAATGAGATCATAAAGACAACCTAGGACTTCTTTACAGAGATACATAATTGCAATAGGCAAGTTTCCCCCCAGCAAGTACATTTTTAATACAAGTACTTCTAAAAAACTGCAAATAGCAAACAACATCTTAAGAGGGATTACCCATTCTTACAAACTCACAGAGATAATGCCTCTTTTAAGATGATGCCTGCTACAGCACATGTATACATCATCCAAAAACAACGTATGCTTCAGAATTGTATATGCAAAATTACCGTATGTAAATGTAAACATGAGATATGGCTAAAAATTATTTGATCAGATTGCAGCCCTAACCATTAACTGATGATTCATCAATGGAATACAGAATCTATACTGTACATATATCAAAGATGGATGGAGCAAACAAGTAGTGCCAGTAGACACAAGGCAACATAACTATCCGCTCTGACAGGGACAACCCATATAAACTGCCAGTAGAAATTTCCTTGACCAAGGACCAGGAGAATTGCTGCTGATTGTATCTATGATCAACCAACTCACATGCTACCTTGTCCCAGGGGATGATGACCAGAAGAACCTATTATCCTTGCCTGGGAATAAGTTCTACTGAGCCTCATGGCACATTGAGCTGCAAACCAACTAAAGGAGTTGAGATACATTCAGAAATGGCACAACATTTTACTGCTTAACTGGTTTATTGTAGCATGAGTGTAGGGAATTGACTCAATAAACCAAATGGTCTCCAAGATGCCACAATGATTTCTAACAGCAAAAACCAATCTTACCAATGATTACCTGGGAGACAACCGGGGAGGGCGGGGTATAAATAAAAATTATTATTATTATTATTATTATTAATGAACGCAGCAGGGCTTACTTTTGAGTAAGCATGTCAAAGATGGGTCTGCAAGCCTAATTTCTCTCGAGTAAATCATTCCTCAGATAAGCCAGTGGCTTCCTCTACTCTTCCTTTTCTGTCCACAGCCAGAGAGCAAGGCCTCCTTCCATAACTACAGGATGTTAACTCTCTTTAACTTCAGCATGTTTGGAAATTCAAGGCCCCAGAATCCAGAATCGCCACAAATACTGTGCAAATTCCACAGACTTTAACGAAATTTGCGCAAGGGTGCCAATACATACATGCATACATACATGCATGCATGCATGCATACATGCATACATACATAGGGCTGCAGCTTCACTGTTGCCCAATCCCATTCTTTTATGTGTGTAAGAGTCTCGCGCTTCGCGTTGCCATTGCATACCCCCCTGCAAAGTGCAAAGCCTGCGCACGGAGAAAACTCCCCAAGGCTTTGCCCTGTGGAGGCCGGGGGGGCGGGCTTAACTACCAAAGACAGGGCAGATCCCCTACCTTGGGAGGCATACGGCCGGTCTCATACACACACACACGCGGGCACACACTCTTACCCGGCCCCCGGCGGCTGAGCTCTTCCTCCGCAGCGTGAGTCCGCTCCGAAGCAGCGCCGGCAGTTCCCTCAGCTTTTGCCGCAGCTGCACTTGCTGCTCCTGGTCTCTGGCGCCGGCGGAGCTCTTGCCGATGAGCAGAGAGTCGGCCCTGTCACACAGGGGCTGCATCTTGACGGAGCCCCCAGCCATGCATGCTACATTCCCGAGGAGACGACAACCCCCTCCTCTCTCCTTCCTTCCCTCGCTCCGGCCGCGTCCCTCTTCCTGCCTCTCAGCAGCCTCACTCACGCCCGCTGGCGCGCGCGCGCGCGCGCACACAGACACACACACCTTTCGCTTGTTATGCAAAGCGCGCCTTGCAGGCGAAGGCGTTCGCAGCTGTCAGAGCAGTAGCGGCGCCCCCCGCCTCCCTTCTCGGCTTGGGAAGGGGGGCAGGGAGGAAACACGCCTGCCTGCTCCTCAAATTGCGCTGCCCCCGGCCGAGGTAGGCCCGGGCGGGAAGTCTTGGTCGCACAGGTGCAGGGAAATGCGGCAGGTGCCAGGCGCGCTTTACCCCGCCACTTTTGCCTCCCTCCCCTTCTCTCTGTTCCTCTCGCCGCCTGGCTATGACGGGGACAAACAAAAGTCCAGGTAACCTGAAAAGGGGCGGACACAATAGTCACGGCGTGCTGTTTCACCTCGTTGCCTGAAACCTCTCCCTCTTTTTCTATTCCTGCCCAAACGCTCCCTCGGGCACCTTAGGGGCCACTGCTTCCCTTCCTTCCTTCCACTCACCCCCCCACCCCGTTTCACTTCCCTCACGAAAGCTAAGGAAATCACACAGGAGACCTCAAATTAGGTGTCTTACCTGAAGTGTGTTCTGATATAAATCATAACAATGTTTACTTTGCTGGATTATTTCCATTAAAACATAATAATGAGCAAGTTTTACTAATGGAATCCAGAATGTGCCGCTCACTCATATATATATATATATAGGAAAGTTGTGTGACGTGTCACCTGTGATTATTGCACACCTGGTTTTTGGGTTCAGGCCTGTGCGCTTGGCTCTCTAGCTGATGCTTGGTAAACAAGGCACATGAGCAGCGAATGCCATGTCTTAAATATCCACACCTCCCATCCATCCGGCAAGCCCATTTTCGCATTTTTTATGTTGTCAACATAATTGTTGAACAATAAATGTTTATTGTGAGGCAAAACGGCTCTCCCTTAATGTTCTGAGATTATCAAAATTAGTACACTCACAGGTGAACTAGGTCCCAGTTGAGGCACGTGTTATTGTGCCAGCCCAATAGCTGACTTGTAAGCTGGTAACTAGGTACAAATTCAGTCCATAACAACAACCGTAGAAATGGTTCAACAATATGGTACAGTTCCAATTTTCTAACAACTTTCTGTTATGTATATTGCATATACATATATGCTACAACAAACTGTTGGCACTTACAATTTTAGGAGGGAGGGAGACCATTGACCTTTTCTCTGTCTCCTGGCTAACTTTACTCAGCATGTAAGGAGTGGCTGGTGCTGGCACTGATGCAACCAAAAGGCCAGAAGGGCAGGGCAGACAAACTCTTAATCCCAGGGTTGTGGGTTTGAGCCCCACATTGGGCAAACGGTTCCTGCATTGAAGGGGGTTGGACTAGATGACCCTTGTGGTCCATTCCGACTCGACAGTTCTGTTATTCTAAGTGAGAGGCACCTGGCAACAAAGTCAGCCTGAAAGTAGCCCAAGGTCTACGGGTGGTTCCCAGCCCACTGCTTGAGAGACAACACCAGTATAGAGGTACATGTAAGAGGCATACCTTTAAGATTCATATTGTATTGCATTATACCAGTCTATCAAGTTCAATAGGTTAAAAGGAGAATGGAGGGGTGAGTTCTAATCTTTTCTCCAAACTGGCACCCTTGTTTTTCCTCCAAACTTCCTATCAATCACTGAAATCATTGCCCTGATAGGGCTAGTAGACTTTTTTGAAAATCTGATCTTGTCACTACTGAGCAGGAGGGGAGGAAGAAGGCTTTGCATCCTAATTCCTATATTTTAATTTTGCTGCCAAGGATGGGTCTATAAACTCCGTTCAGCCCACACATGTGGGCACCTAGAGGGATAGATTGCCTCTCCTAGCTATTATAAAACCCACAGGAGAGACCCCTGTCTGAAATCCTGGAACGCTGTTGCCAGTGTAAACAATACTGCACTTGATGGACCAATGGCCTGATTCAGTATAAGGCAACTTTCTACATTACTATGACCAGGGTGTGTGTGTGTGTGTGTGTGCGGGTGTGTGCGGGTGTGTGCGGGTGTGTGTGTGTGTGTGTGTGTGTGTGTGCTGTATACGCTCTGTGCAAACACTCTACTCAATGTGGATGCTGTATACTATATGATGCTCCCCTTCTGGATGGTTGTGCTCCAAAACAGTGGTTGTGAGGAACATAATGAGATTTGAACATTTGCCTGGAAGGATACCTGAAGACTAGTAGCAACAGGGTTATTGTTGGTTGTGCCACTGGGGCTGATGGGAGTGGGGGTTGGGAAGCTGTGGCATCATATATGTTGTTATACAGGGGATGGATTGAGGGCACGTCCCCATTATAATGAGTTCATTGGCTTCTTGCATTTATGGGTGATGTGGGTATAATTGCTAGCACAGTTCCTGATTGGTGGACACTGGTATAGTTTCCAAGGATTCTGGGAAGATGCCCATTATTCGTCTGATTTTTATTTTTATTTTGTAATTTCTGGTTGTGTGTCTTTCCCCTCCCAGGCAACACACCCATTGGATACAGTGGCCGTTCCACCAACACAGAGCTGTTGTACCTCCTTCCCCAGGAGTAATGTGAGTGCAGAATGCTTCTGCCTTTGGGTTTATTAATCTCCCGTGTTTTTTGTTTGTGCATTTGGTTTTAAATGTAAAATCCAAGCTGGGTTTTTTTGTTTTTTGTTTTTTTACAAATTTTGAAATATGTGACTCGATCTCTAGCCGCCGTCCTGCATTGTCGCTGTTGTTTTAATATATCTGAAAAGAACATTGGCCTAAACAAGAAAACTGCTTTGACCACAGGATCTGCTGTACCTCAGCTACAAATATTGGCTCACGTCACCAATAATATTGTCATTTTAACATATTAGAGGAAAGGATTGGGGTTGTTATGTCTCCTTGGGGAAATTAAAGCTGTTAACACTTTTATTGGGCATCTCTGCCTCTGTGTCATAAAAATGCCGTTGCTAATATACTGCCTCCCCCCCCCCCCACCTTGCAGATCAAGGTTAAACTGAAGAAATGCTCTGTGTTGAGACAAGCTAACCGTTTGTTTTCTAAGGATGTGAAAAAATGTGTACTACACACACGAAACTCCTAGAAATAAATCAGGGATTCAATAGGTGCGTGATCCAAGTTGAGACGTAAAATGCATAGGCTGTGTGAATACAATGTTAAGACTGGTTTTTCAATTGTGCTGTTTGGTCCTCTATATATATTTCCTCATGGGTCATGAAACTGAGGGCCAAACCGCATGTTATTTTAAGCACTTATACTTCAAAAAGCACATGCTTTTTCTTTCGTACCATTTTACTTTCACAAAAATCAACTGGTGGGCATTGCTGGTTTAGGTCAGAAATACCACTATGGCCTAAGAAGAATGTTTAACCCATTATTTCCTTGTATTATTTTCCCATTGAAAAGCCACCAACAGCACCACCCCAGAAATGCTAGTGTTGGTTCCCAAAGATGATGCCTAGTCAACATCCAGCATCAATCTATCCCTGGGATATAAGGGGGGGGGGGGAAATCTGCAGAAACACAGGCTAACACACATTTTCATTTGGCTTGGCCTAAGGGGCAGTTTGCCATGGCGTCTGCCAGCAGTGCAACAGCACAGCCAGTTGCAACCAGGATCCAAAGAGCTGCTTAAGCTTACACAAGGAACATGAATTAGCCCAGTAGAAATCTAGAGTTTCGTTTCGCTTTCAACAGCTGTTCTTCTACCGCAGTGTTTCCCAACCAGTGTGCCTCCAGATGTTTTGGGACTACAATTCCCATCATCCCTGACCACTGGTATTGCTAGCGAGGGATGATGGGAGTTGTAGTCCCAAAACATCTGGAGGCACACTGGTTGAGAAACACTGTTCTACCATGCCATATCACAGACACTTTTGAAGCACCCGTCAGTTCCACAGCAAAACAGTTTCACTTGCAAAATTAGATTCATGGCTCCTGAGTGTTTTTCTGTGAGTTTCTTATTTGTTCTTTGGGTTTGGAACCTTATTTGATATATGTGATATATTTGACACATGCATTTCAGTTGTGTGTGTACAGGGGCAAACCACCTGCACAGCCAGATGTGCATTTGATGCTTTTGCTGCAGTATCAGAGGCAGATTTGGGGGAGCGTGACCGGTTCAGATGCACTGGCCACAGAGACTCAAGGGCTTCAGTTGCAACATAGAATGGAAGACGAGAGGTGGGGGAACTCCAAATTTTGGCGTAACATGGGACGCTGCTGAAATCTGAGGCCCCTAGGTCAGGCACTGGCAGTGATATAAGTCACTGTTCCCCTTCTGCAGATGCACAACTTTAAATAATAGCTTGTCACTCAAGCAGAGGGGAATGCTGCAAAAAATCTCTGACAATGTATATGTGCACTCCTGCTCCTAATATTACTTTAATTAAAATTAAAATTAGATTAGGCACACCATATGTTGTGGAGCATAATCCAAATGCAATGATTAAGTGCCATCATTTTGCGATGAAGGAGGAAAAAAGTACAACACCTGCATAATTTCAAAAGAAAGTCAGGAATGAGGATGGATACACAGCTGCAATGTATTAACACTAATAGAGGATTCAGTTTTAGAGCATTGGTTAGCTGCAACGAATGTGGGTTGCCCCAGGCAATTGTTCATGGCCTCACTCTTATGGGGACAGAACAATACATTTATCCTAGGCAAAACAGTAGGAGGCCAAGAAGCACCTGATCTATCTTTCAACACATTTGATAACTAGGGACAGCACTCAGCAATTGTTTGTAATACATGCAATTGTTTGTAGTACACGCTGATTCCATTTGTTTCTTGTGTACCAAATCAGCTTGTTTCTCTAGGGTGCGCCAGCTGTTGGACTGTTTAAAATAATAATTGCAAAAGTCAATACAATTCCTTTTTAATTTTTTGCCTGCCTGTTAGGAAATCAAAGGGAGCTATTATTGAGTGCCCCCAACATATTTGATCTCATACAAAATACAAACATCCCATGTCTCTTGCCCAGAGAATTTATAATCCAAACCTTAACGAATCATATTCATGGTTACTTAGCAAACATCAGTGACCTCCAGCTAAACAATTTTCATTTCTGCTTTGCTCACATCCAAGGAGTAATAAAAATAAAGCCTCCCCGCCCCATGTTCTTATGGATAAAGGGTGGGCACTTTAAACTACATGAGTGATTAAAACTACCGAACAAGAGTAGTTACTATTCCATATCACACAATCTTGAGCAAAAGCGTGCAGTCTTCTAAATGTGGCAGCACAGTGATGACTTAATGACTTAAAATATTTGGGCGTAATGCAGTCCAGTTTAATCAGTTTCAGGTCCCACTGGTTTCAATAAAAAGAATAATAAAGTATGGGTCAAAATCAAAAACTTTTAAAGTCACTTTGGCTAACCTTCTGTATGTGGGGCATCTGCTGTACATGCAGAAGTTCCCAAACATCTTTAGGTAGTGCTGAGAGCGACTCCTCCCTGAAACGCTGGAGAGCCACTGCCAGTGAATGTAGTCAGTGTTGAGCTAGATGGAGCAATAGTCTGGCTTGGTATGAGGCAGGTGTAAAAAGAACTGTGATGGGGTAGAGAATTGTCCATCTCATGGCCATCTATTATTTCAGGAAGGACAGAAAACATCACAGGAAATATTTGAGCAGTTGAGTGTAGATCTTTGTGCATCCTTCTGAAACTTAGTGGGTGGGAAAGGCATACAGTTCAGTCCCTCATTGCAGTTATTCTCACTTGGATACCAGTCTAGCAGTCAAAAATATGAAAAGGCTTAGAACCACTCGATCTGAAAGCAACAAAAGGAGAGCTATGGAACCTTGAGGAGAAACTCATAAGTTTTTTAAAGCTTTTCTTCCCAACCTTGAATTGAAGGGCAGAATAGAAATGCCTTAAATTAAACAATGATATCTAGAGACTTCTCTGTTTCAGGTGAAAGAAAGCTCAGATACCTTGACTTTTAACAACTCAAGTGATCGTTGAAAAAACAGCTATAGGAACTGAACTCCAGGTGCTTTTGTTGCTGGCATAGATCCTTTAAAATGTTATATTTTTATCATCGTTTGTATCGAGTCAGGATGGTGTCCTTATGCATAGACAAAAATAGTCATATTGGCAATGCAGCTTAGGAAACAAAAATATTCACAGATTTGATACCGACCTTGAAATGGTCCCTTGAGCAAGAAACAAAATAAAATTCTTCAAGGTGTACATTTGCATCCCTCAGCCACACTTTAACACCACCTGTTCTATAAGAAGAATAGCAATTTGACAGTCTGCCTTCAGGAAAGGCATTGAAGTAGACTCAGCTGGATTCCTTGGGAATTTCAGAAAGCTCAAGCATGTGAAAGAGAAGCCTTTCTAAATGGTAGATGTGTTTAATAATACAAAAGCTGCAGAAGCTCCATCCAAATATTTGTTTTATCTCTTCATATCCTAATATGTTCGGTGCTCTCCTGCACTTTCCTTGAATTTTATTTCACTTCCTCTTTGTTTTTGCAGGTAGTTAAAATGCTCCCATCATACTCATCATAATATAAGGAGCGACTGGGGGTGGGGGTGGGAGGACTTAGGTGTGGTATCTCTGCTGATACTAACAAGGCTAAGCAGAAGATGGAGGGTTCACAGTATTAACAGTCCAACAAATCCTGTTCCCCCATTAGTTTTCTAGCGGGCCAAAAAACCTCTGTGTCATTCCAGCTGCAGTCTCAGGACTGATTTGCTACTGTTCTCCCTCATGCACACAGATACGTTGCTAATGCCATCTCCAGTCAAGAAGCAGAGGTGACAGGCCCCCTTATTTGTTGTTGTTGTTGTTGTTGTTGTTTGTCTACCACCCTTCATCCAAAGATCCAGCGTGGTTCACAACATATAAATACAAAATGAGAACACAAAATACATAATAAAATCTAGCCCTGAGGAACCCCATGTTGAAGGCCCAAAAAGCCCTCCCCAAGCATTACCCTCTGGAAATGTTCATCCAAGTAAAACCAGAACCACCACAAAGTGGTGCCGCCCTCTGGATTACTCTCTGGAAATGTTCATCCAAGTAAGACCGGGACCACCACAAAGTGGTGCCGCCCACCCCTACCTCAGACAGCTCCTCCAACTGCCTATATCAGCAATTGTCAAGGCTAAATTAGGTCAACTGTGATTATCTATTAGTAGAAATGTGATGACTTTAGGCACTACAGAAGCTAAAACCATAAAGAGCTCCTCAGCAGTGTGTGTTTATCATGTTATCAGGAATTTGAAGAAAGCGCAATACACATTACCTTGTGCATAGTACATACGTATTCCTCAGGAATTTTGCATTACATACATACGTACATACATACATTGCACAACCAGAAGCAAATGTTGTAAGATTTCTTTCAGTTGGCTATAAAGAATATGCAAAAGTCCTTTTTAATAGTAAATAATGAAGTTTCCAATAACTAGATTTCTTTAAACCTTTGAGATACTGCCAATGAAACATGTTTTTGTATTTTAAATCCTTGAGGTTTTAAATTTTGGAGGTTTAATTATGTTTTAAATTTGTTATATTATATATTTTATTGTTCTAAGCTGCTTTGAGACCTACATGGTAAAAAGCACAATTAAACAATGATAATTGACAATAGCATTATTCAAATATGACTTTTAGGAATTAATCCAAATACAATTGTACCAGACTATAAACTCTTATTTTGCAAGTTGCAGTCATAAGTCTAACTCCCATCCCCAAAATAAGTTCACTTCATTTTTCTGTTTGGTTTTCACAAAGTCAAAATAGTCAAAACATTAGTTAGGGGGAAAACAAACCAGCACTGTAGTTTATTCCCACACATTTCACAAGTGTCATCGAAGCCTAAAGCAAATTATAGATGCAGCCATATAAACTCCCCAAAATAGGTTTTTATGGTGAGAATTGTTGACAATGTGTGAAGTCAGTGAGGCAGAGTTGCTGCAGGTGTTCCTATAATGAATCAGACAGCATAGCTTAATATTTGTCCCACCTGTGTTGCTTGGTTGACATGCTGTCTTCACTGTCATAAAAACAAGTATGGAATGCTCTTTTAAATGTGTAATAGAATATAACACTTTCAATAAATAGGTCATTCACTTGCTAACTCACAAGAAACATATATGAAAGATCCCACTGCTATGCTTTTCACCTATAGAATTGTACAGTTCCATAATGAATGGAAGTTTTTTTTAAAAATACCACAGTCATTTCCATCATCTCATATGCCTTTTGACTTATTTTAAAGGTAGACCCTCCTTGCTAAGCTGTAAACAGCCTTTAACACTCTCCTGAGGTTCATAATGTGTGGCTTGCCAGTCAACACAAGGAGGGGAGCAGAAGGGAGCAGAAACCTGCTGTTTGAAAGAAAAATAAGTTTAAAGCTCCACTGAGTGCAGAGTTAGTTAACTGTGCACATCTGTGTAAGTACAGTAGTCCAATTCATGGGGTTGCTCAGTGTAGTTTTAAAGAGTTTTATTCTGAATGAGTTGACCTCTTCAAGAGATCTTCATGTGCCCAACCTGTCCACTCCAGATCATACCACAACATATCTGGCAATCTTTCTGGATGAGTTACGGTATCTCAACCAGTGCCAGATTTGCGTATAAGCTAAACAAGCTATAGCTTAGGGCCCCACTCTCTTGGGAGCCCCTCAAAAAATTAAAGAAAAAAACAACTGGATGTACATTTCCAAAATATGAGATAAAAAACAAATAAAATAAAACCCTACATACAGCAACAGTGTTTTGTGTTGTGTAGGCTCCTATGATGTAAATAATGGGCTGTGCCTGCTAGCCTGCTCCCTAGGGCCCCATTACCTTCAGCAGCTTAGGGCCTCATCAAACCTAAATCCGGCCCTGATCTCAACATATGCAAATCCAGTGAAAAAGTCTTGTGTTGACTTCTGTTTAGGGTAGGAGGAGGAAACCCGTTGTGCAAACCAATCTTTGTGTAAAACCAGCTGTGAACAGCACTAAAAAACAAACAAACAACAACAACAGTGTCATTTATCATGCACTACCACAACCAGCAGTGGCTATCCCTGGTGGAATCTAGACACATATAAAAACCATTCTGATTTAATTTTTTTTAAGCGTTTTAAAAAATAAGTTGAATTTTCCATAAGGCTCACCATCGACATCTAGTGTCACATTGTATGTTGCACTTAAAACATACTTAAAACATTTTTTTTGCAGCTGTACAGCTGAGCCCCCGTTGTTTTGCTGGTATGAATTTGTCTCTTTGACTGAAGGGCAATTCTAAAGCATGTTAACTTGAGGGGGGGGTTGCGATCATGATTCATCTTGTGATCAAGTGCTTGAGAAAAGTTTAAGCAGCATGGCCAAAGCCTTATTGCCTTACCCCAGGCATGGCCAAACTTGGCCCTCTAGATCAGGGGTGGCCATCTTCCAAGAGACTGCGATCTACTCACAGAGTTAAAAACTGGCAGTGATCTACCCCCTTTTGGGGGGTTCAGGTCAAAGTTGTTGAGCTTTTTTTAGGAAGGAAAGCCCTGTTTTTTAGGGTTCACGTAAAAGTTGTTGAGCTTCTTTAGGGAGGAGCTTTTTTTTAGGAAGGAAAGCCCTGTTTTTGGTGGTTCAGGTCATTTTAGGGGTGCAGGGCAAAGATGTTGATGCTTTTTTAGGGGAGCCAAAGTTTTCTAGCTTCTTTGGGGGGAGCCACTGATCTACCAGTGATCTACCGGCAGATCATGATCTACCTGTTGGACCTGCCTACTCTAGATGTTTTGGGACTACAACTCCCATCATCCCTAGCTAACAGGACCAGTTGTCAGGGATGATGGGAATTGTAGTCCCAAAACATCTGGAGGGCCAAGTTTGGCCATGCCTGGCCTTAACCCCAGACTTAGGTCCTAAACCTCACTACTTCATTTCTAATGCAGGTAGTACTTTTATCCAGCCTTTTATCCACATGTTGTTCTGTGCATTTAATTTTAAAGTTGTAGCCCCTAGATATGTGCATTTAATTTTAAAGTTGTAGACATATAGATATAAAACACACCCACAAAACAATACATATTTCATAACTTATGTCCAAAATGGTGAACCATGACGACCACATGTAAATGCCAACACCCCTTGATGGATTTATTTGAAGACAGATATATTTCCCCACTTTTCAGACATATTGAATGCAGTGTTACATTAAACGTTGGGCCTCACATTAAAAATTGCCTGGGATTATTAAGAGTCACATGCGAGAGTCACTCTGCCCAAGTTGTGAACATGCACTGTTACATCAGCTGCACACAGGAAATTAGTCAAAACAAAATAAAAAAATTTCTTCCAGTAGCACCTTAGAGACCAACTAAATTTGTTCTTGGTATGAGCTTTCGTGTGCATGCACACTTCTTCAGATACACTGAAACAGAAGTAAGACAAGCCTATAATATGATTATGTTCTCCCCGCCTCTTGTAATGTTAACAAAATAATAATAATCCTCATGCCTACATTCTATGATTTCAAATCTTCTTTCATTCAGTAGTGAAAAAGAAGAGATAAAACAAAATCTGCATTCTAAAGAAGTTTTGTGTCAAAAGGCTCGCAAATCTAAGCTCCATTATTAAACAAGCTGTTTCAAGTAAGGCACTGCAAAATTTAAGCCTTCCGACAGAATGATCCAGTCCTATCTTGTTCTCACTAGGTATTAGGAGGACAATGTAGCTGATAAAAGCAGCAACTGTATTGCCTGTAGTTTTTGAACAGATTAAAATGTTGCTGGGAACAATTCACAAAAGAGGGCTGTCAAGTTGCCTTTCCTGTTCTACGTGGGATGTTCGACTATGACCCAGTTAAGGCAGCCATCTAGAACAGGATGCAAATAGCCCTCAAGGTCAATCACACTTATTGGGAGACAACCCGCCATAGGCTTCCGACATTTCCCGTCATCAGACAGCTGTATCGGTTTCACTAGAGCCAGCAATTGTTAAAACAAGGTACTTGTGTTTCCACTGTGGGCAGGCAGTGCGCATTCAGCCCAACAGAGCCCCGGGCACTCCTGGGTGATTACTTTCAGTGTAAAAACCAAAACTGTAATGCAAGGAACAATAGGCCTCCACAAAAGATGATGTGGAGTCCCGTCCCCACCCCCACCCCACTTCTACTCCCACACATAACAAAGGCTAGTTTGCTGAATCCAGATATATTTTGCACAGCGCAGCTCTTGTTGTAAGACCTGACAGGTGTTCAGTAGTAAAAATGCACCTCCTGGTCCAGTAAGGTATAAACAAGAACTCTCCCCCATCTCCCCCAGCAAGCTAATGCTTTTCTTCAGTTCTATGGAAATTGATCAGGCTTTAAATCCCATTTCAGGCTTAATTTAAAAAAAAAGGAAATTAAGCTGTGTTTTCCTATAGATATATAACAAAAAGCTGCTGGTGAGCCCTATCAACATGCAAAACTTCCTAAGGTGCCTAATACGAGAAAATAACAATAATCAATGGAATCCCCATTAAATATGTTGCATAAACAGTGTACTTTGTTGTTCTAGTGTGCCAGTT
The DNA here is from genome assembly GCA_034641385.1 of Darevskia mixta. NCBI lineage: Eukaryota > Metazoa > Chordata > Lepidosauria > Squamata > Lacertidae > Darevskia > Darevskia mixta. The sequence continues at coordinate 27,737,451 of JAWWNH010000003.1, forward strand.
CCCTAACTTTATGCACTAAAAGCACTAATTAGTCGATACCAATTAAGTGTTCAGAATATATTTACTCTTGTATATCAAAATGCCTAAGTTTTGCCGTTTTTGTTTGGTCATATTGACCTTTGCTACACTCAAGCCACTTAGCTGTTTGCTTCAGCCATTGATTTAGAACCTACTGACACAACCACTTTGGCAGATAGTAACTATAGGAAAAGCCTGCACATAAATCAGCTGTCAGCACTGGCCCGTAGGCAGCTGAACATTTGAAAGACTGATGAAGTGCAAGTTCCAGTACGATTGGGATTGAGGCTGGATGAAGTACTGGAGCACAACGGCAGGATAGTCAATTTAAAAACCAAGAGGCAGGTGCAAAGACAGGATCTGAGCTGGAAAGTCCATTCTGACTGGAACTTCTGAGACAGGAGGGGTTAACTGAGAGGGGATACAGCTAGAGAAGGATGAAGAAGAAACAGACACAGACAGAAAATCAAACTAGCAAGCAAGGATTCACGGAGCATGGACATGCACAGAAGCGTCCGCGCTCCGTGTTGCACTTCCGGGTTTGTGGAGTACGCAACCCGAATGTACACAACACGGAGCGTACGCAACATGGGGTAACACTGTACAATGTATAGTTACTAAGATAAGTAAAACGCAGTTACAGTCATAAAAACAAGTATTGTTTTGGGAGTGTATCCAGACTTAGTCTGGTATACAACAGTTTTAAGAAAATTAATTCACGCAATAATTTAAAATCAGCAATATGCATAACAAAAATACTCCAAGGCAAAACAAGAGCCCCAAAATATTGAAACAGGACAGAACACAATTCTAAACATCGACAATTTAGAGCACCTGGCCAACTAAAGTCTAGTGAAACCATGACTGAATCTGGGTCAACCTAATGTCATATTATATATATTTTATTATTTTCATTTACTTGCTTTCATTTGATGTCCTACAGAGGCAATCCTCCTTAAATATGGAGGATTACATATTTAAGCCCCACATGATCAACTATCATGGGACTGTCAAACCTTACTAAGATTTTCCTCTCAGACATTTACATTTATTTGGTTTAATGATGCATTGCTTAACGTTATGCAGTAGCAGGAAAGTAAGGAGGAAAATGATGTGTTGATTGTTAAGTTCCTTGACATTTTACTTATTATTTTATGAGATCAGAGGCACTTCTAGTTATCTATACCCAGCATGGAAGTCTCTTTCAGTGCTGTGAAATAAAATATGGAATTCATTGCGGCCATAAAATGTCACTCACTTTAGATGAAGTTGAAATTTCTCAGCTGTCACATAACTTCACTGCTGAGGAAAAAGTACCATGCAAATTATATTTCAAACTTAAGAGTAGTATTAAACTATGAACTGGTTTGTACTTAGCACTAGGCCAAACTATGTCTTAGCATAAACGTGAGCTTCTGAAGAGGAGAGCTCCTCCCCTAGTCTTCATACTGCTGTGCTGCTGTGGCTCAGTTTATCATCTCATCCAAATCCAAACTCATGGTTTGTCTTGCTCCAGACCACAAGAGGTAACCAAGGTTTGCTCTTGGGGGTATACTCCACAGTTTGTCTGGAGGAGACAAACCACTACACTGGCTTTGGAAGACACACCACATGAAACCAAACCATGGCTTCACTCTCTGCAGTGCAGCAGTAGAAAGACGGGGGAGGAGTACAGTGGCCACAATCTCATCTCTGAGAACCCTCATGCTTGTATGTTCATGCTAAGGCATAATTTAATAAGCAAACCAGTGGTATTAATATTTTAATTGCTGGCTTCCCTTCTGTGCTGATCCAGAGTTTGAGTTGTTCCTGATGATGCTTCCAGTTATAAATAATGTCCATGAGAAGAATCTGAAGGGCTTCCATTTATTTATAGAAAGGGGCATTGGTAGTGATCACACTGATCCACGGGTGGGGGAGAAATACCGGTAACTTAATAAGGATTACAGCCAAATATTATAATTGTGCAAAGGTGCCTAAGCTTCTCGGGCTTGCTGATTGGAAGATCAGCAGTTCAAATCCGCTGTCCCAGCTCCTGCCAACCTAGTAGTGCGAAAGCGCAGCAGGGCAGGTAGATAAATAGGTATCGCTGTGGAAGGTAAACGGCTTTTCTGTGCACTCTGGCACTCATCCCAGTGTCCCGTTGCGCCAGAAGCGGTTTAGTCGTGCTGGCCACATGATCCGGAAAGCTGTTTGTGGACAAATGCCAGCTCCCTCGGCCTGAAAAGCGAGATGACCACTGCACCCCATTGTCGCCTTTGTCTGGACTTAACCCTCCAGGGGTCCTTTACCTTCACCTTTTTTTTAACCTATTATAATTATGCAAACATGTAAAGGGCACCTTTACAGAATGTGGAACATAGGAAGCTGCCTTATATTGCAGGTCAGACCTCTTGTCCCTCCAGTCCAGCGCTTACTCTTGACTGGCAGAAACTTTGCAGAGTCTCAGAGGTCTTTTTCATCACCTGATCCTTTTAATTAGTGGTGCCCAGAATTGAACGTGAAACCTTCTTAATGCAAAGTATGTGAGTAATATAGTGCCTTCCCTAAAGCGTGCATGGAATATGTTAAACCAAAGGCCAGAATACATACAATGTTCTGTTAAATGTTCATTGCTTATATTCTCTTCTATATGGCTGATGCTTTGCAACATTATTGTGAAAGGGAATAAGCAACTCAGTCCAAGGCACATGTGCCTGGATGTAGTAAGCTTTTAAACAGATGTTCTGGCTGGTGTCATAAGTTAGATCACTGTGGCAGGCAGAGTTCTACTACACAAATGTCTAGGATGTAGTGACAATGATACAGCGTTGATTAAACTTCCTGGATGACTTCATCCGAAGGGCTCTGCAAGCTGCTGATAAGGATCAGAGAGCTTTGGCTAGAGCCTCAAAAGGGAAAGGGAAGGGAAGGGAGGATAAAGAACTTTCTGCCAACATGTGCTTCTGTCCCTGTTCTTGCTTCTCAACACCTGCAGTAGACCGAAACATTAAAAGCTCTTTACTGCTTGCTCTGACTGAATTTAAACAAAGGGAGCCAAATAGGTCAAATATGCAGGTGGATGGACAAACATGTGACCTTGTAGTGGCACATTTCAGAATATTAGCCTTCCTCCTTTTGCACACACCTCTGTTCTATGGAACTGCCATTTTTGAAGAAAGATGATGGTTTTGTCTCCTTGCCTGATTCTGGATTAATGATTTTGCTAAACGCAAATTGCTAACCGCAGACAGCACAGCTTGCACAAGAACCCCTGTTCGCCGCCGCTGGAGGGGCAATGATGACCTCTGGATTCCGCCCAAGGCCTGCAACCGCCAAAGTTGTGACGAATTGCTACGGGAAAGGCGAAACCTGCCAATGCAGGGAAAGTCCTTTCCGGCCCTTCAACAGCGACCTTGACATAGCAGCGCCTGCGTGCCTGAGGAAAAGAAAAGGTTAACCTGCAAATTAAACGTTAATTGAGGGAGTGGTGGGTGGGGAAGCTCTGAGGCTTCCCAGGTATGACTCAACTTCTATTGTGTGTACTGTATGTTCCCTCCTTCTACCTGGCCAATCCCCCTGGCGACACCTCCCCAGCCGGGATTGGGCGGCTGCTGGAGTAGGTGGAGTCCACAGGTATCCAGCCTGGGAAGGTGATGCTAGACCCAACTGCCAGGGGCTGTACCGTGATCCCAGGAGGCTACGCACGACCACGCAAAATGCGCACCCCATTTGATGTGGGGAACGGTCATTTTGCTAAACCCAAATTGCTAACGGCAGACAGCACAGCTTGCACAAGAACCTTGTTTTAATTATTCTACAGGACACTCAAATGCCAGAAAGCATTTTCCTAAGTCTTTTATCCTCATATTTGCACAATTATGCACCAGAAGTATGTTTAGTATTATGTTAAAAATTATACACAGGGTGGCAGATAATTAAACATTTCACCAAAGGGTGTGGGGGAAGATAAAAGACCAACATCTTCCGGCCTCTGGGATCAGAAAAATTGCTGCCCGACAAAAAACATACTGTCTTGGGTCAGTTACATTCACATGGGCAATGGCCCAGAGAACTCACACACTCTTTTAAAGTTTAGCTACTTGTTCATGTCCTAGATTTGCAGAGCTACCTAGTTGTAAATAGGCTTTGGTGATCATACTATAAATTTCAATCCAACCTGTATATTGACTTCATGTGCTTGTTTGGTCCATGTGCCCAATAGTGCAACCCAAACCCTGTCTTACTCAAAAGTAAGTCCTATTTAATTCAACGGGGTTTACTCCCAGGTAACTGGGATTAGGATGTGACTTTGTGCCACAGACACAACCCCAGTGAGGTTAGTAATTAGAGGGGTCAGGCAATCAGGCTATTAAGAGAATATCTAATTTAGGATTGCATAATTTGTGACCTATCAGCCATGTATGGTGGCCCATCAGGGACTTGGTAAATGTCCACACTTTTTTGCTTGCCTGCGGGAATGCTAAAACAATTGAGTTGTTAAGCACACTGCAAGCCACAAGTTAAGGCTAGTGAGTTATGTAATACTGTATTCAGATTCTCCAGTTACAAGTTGTGTAAATCTACTCCAAGTTTTTATGGAGCAGTTGTGTTTCCTGGGGTTTTTTTTTAATCTATAATTTGCAAAGTCACGAAGCCTTTCTAAAAGCTGAACTTTTACCACCAGTCCCAAAACCAGACAAAATTGTCTTAGCTCACAGATTGCCAGTTGCAGGGTCCTTGGTGTAATCTGCATATTGATTGGGTAATTTAGGGTTAGTGGCATTGGCGCTAATGGACAATCCCAGCTATTGAAGAAGTCAGTGATAGTTACACTTAGCAAAATCACATGCTTTAGATGTCACAGGAGGAGCTGCTGCTTACTGTTATTGCCTCTTTTAAAAGATTGCTAGATTTCAAGGCAGCTAAAAAAAGACACACACATCTTTGGACAAAAACAGTGTCTAGCTAGCCAATGCAGGCTAATTATTAGTTTTAAACAATCTAATTCAAATACCTAGGACAGAGAAAGCACAATTAAGGATGCAATGAACAGGCTGGGGTTTCAGTCCAATTTTCACTTAACAACCTTAGGAATTGTGAGACCTGGCCAGGTGGGATAAAGCAAATATGGCCAAGGATGAAGCTACGGGTAGCTCTCCCAACTACTTAGCCTGCAGTCATGGAGTAGCTCACACAAGGCTCTAAGGCTAAGCCAGGTGTGGGGAACTTCTGGCCTTCCAGATGTAGCTGAACTACAACTTCCATCACCTCTGGCCATCGGCTATGCATGCCAAGGTTGATGGGAGTTGTAGTTCAGCAGCAACTGCAGGGCCTCACACACCAGGTACTTATGAGGGAGATATGTCTAAAGGGTGGGAGCAGGGCTACAGGCAAGAGCACCCTACTCACTTCTTTTTGTCTGCTGTTATTTAGAGGAGAGAGGCATTGCTGAGCAACAAAAGCCAAAATGTGGGTGTAGGCCTTATACTACAGAGCAGGGATTGAGAACCTGTGTCCTTCAGATGTTGTTGGACTCCAACTCATATCAGCCCTAGCCAGCACGGCCAGTGATCAGGGATGATGGGAATTGTAGTCAAACAACATCTGGAGGAGCACATGTTTACCATTTCTGCAATAAGGTTGGAGCATGTGTATTTCACATGCAAAAAAATAGCCTTTTGCTGCATTAGTGTGCTCACAGAACCAATGAAGTAGCCTAGTTGGTGAATTTTGACCAATGTTGCTGGGATGTAGTACATATCTATCTATCTATATCTATCTATCTATCTATCTATCTATCTATCTATCTATCTATCTATCTATCTATCTATCTATATCTATCATCTATCTCTATCTATCTCTATCTATATCTATCATCTATCTACACTCTCACGCGCGCACACAGCTACCGGTAGTACGCATCAGTCACACATCACAATCCTATGCCATTGGACTAATTTCCAAGCAATCATACATAAATAGCAGAACAAAATACCACTCATCTGAAGCACAGGTTCACTGAGATACCTTGGACAAGTCATGGTCATGTTATCTCAAACCTGTGCATGCTCACTCAGAACAGAAGTACATTTTACTGTGTTCAGTGGGACTTACTTGTTCACGGTTGCTGCCTTAATCTGGAATATATTATCAGTGAATATGGTTAATGCAGGATCGAAAGAAGAGAGCAATTTATGAACAGAATGTTAATTCTAGCCTTTACAAACACAAGAAACATATTTAAGCACCCCTTGCAAAAAAGTAGTCTGCACAATAGGTCTGTTGATCATGATTCTGCTGATTTCAGGTCGCCAGGTCAGCCTAGTGAGAATTATTTAGAAATTGTGTTATATATTCCTAGCACAGCTTTGCCTTTCTGGCAAGCTTCCCAGGGTTTCTGCTGACTGACTTTATGTGATCTGACAGCCTAAGTGGAACCCTCCAAGCTGAGCAGAGATACACCACTTCTCATGTTTATGTACTACTTATATAAACAGACAATGATAGCTTTCTCACAAGCAAAAATATTAAATAAGTTTTTACTGAAATCTCTTACCTGTACCATTCTAGTCCATGTTTTATTAATGCTCTATTCAAAAAACAACCTGGTACAGCTAAAGTTTGGTCTGAACTATGTTTCCTTATGCATACATTTTTTTAAAGCATATTTAAATTTGCCACTTTTATTTTGAAGGAAAAGCAGCCACCTGGGACAGTGGTGGACTTTGGGCTCCCAAATTTTAGCAGCATCCTGTGCCATGTGCTCTGTTCCACAGCTTTGTTGTGGTGCCCCCTGCAGCATGGCGCCCAATGTGGCCACACCGGTTGTGCTACCCTAAAACCGCTTCTGCTTGGGACTCTGATCAGGAACATGATCCACAGATCAGGACCCCACACAAACAGGATTGCCTCTCCCCGGCTGTTGGGGACAAGTGGCAACTGGGAGCGGCAAATGTTGGTGAGAAACTGGTGCAGTTTCCTTATCAGTTTCCAAGTCTCTTCTTTCCATCCATCCATTCATTCATTTGTCCAGCTTCACCTACTATTCTTTATTTTGTTACCCAAGCTTCTTATGACTGATATTTTTAATTGCTTCTTCTTCTTTTTTACTGCTATTTTTGGTGCTTATTTCAGTTTTTTGCACACTGCTTTGATATTTTATGTGAGTGGTTTATAAACCTTTAAAAAATAAAACAAATTTGCTGTTGGTTTAAAATGGGCTTACTTCTGTGTTAATATGCATAGGTCAGAGCTGTAAATTATCCTAATTTCAACAGGAATTACACCCACATAAATATTGTAGGAGGGACGCAGGTGGCACTGTGATCTAAACCACTGAGCCTAGGGCTTGCCGATCAGAAGGTCGGCGGTTCGACTCACCATGACGGGGTGAGCTCCCGTTGCTCGGTCCCAGCTCTTGCCCACCTAGCAGTTCGAAAGCACGTCAACGTGCAAGTAGATAAATAGGTACTGCTCTGGCGGGAAGGTAAACGGCGTTTCCGTGCGCTGCTCTGGTTCGCCAGAAGCGGCTTAGTCATGCTGGCCACATGACCCAGAAGCTGTATGCCGGCTCCCTCGGCCAGTAAAGCAAGATGAACGCCGCAACCCCAGAGTCGTCCGCGACTGGACCTAATGGTCAGGGGTACCTTTACCCTTTACCTAAATATTGTAGGACTGCAGCCTTATTCTGGAGTCCCACACTTAGCTGGGAGTAAGTGCTTCAGAATGGGCCTGTTTTGGGACTGCACTGTTAGCCATTACGGTTTCTGGATCAGGGCCCCTATTACTGAGGACCCATCCCTGTCTCTGAAAACCTATCAGGGTGGACAGATTTCATATATGGTTTCACAGCTGTGAAAGGTGGAAGATTCTCATGTTGTTACCTTCTATGCCCACATTTCTCATGCGTTCTTTGATTCCCAGAAGTTCAAAATGATTTCTATATCGTTACCAGCTCAATATATTAAAAAAGAAGGAAAATAACTGAAACAATGGCTTTCATCTTGAAGCAAGCATGTATGGAATTCTTTTTAGAAAGGAGTCATCAATATTTATTGGGGGCACAGTGTTCATTAAATAGCATTGCCTACCTCAGTGTCTCAGAATATTTGGTGGTCTCTCAGTGCTTGTGAATAAAACATCAATCATCCTTGATTTAATTCAGACTGAGCTTGTTGATATCAGTTGACTCCAGACAATTACTCATTGCCCCATCAGCAATGTATTGCAGCTTGGAAATTATGGGCAACTCTTTCTTTCTTTCTTTCTTTCTTTCTTTCTTTCTTTCTTTCTTTCTTCTTATTTTATTTTATTATTCTAATAATTTATCTCCTGTTTTCTCTTATCAAAGAACCTTACCAAAAAAAAAACAACAGCTTACAAATATAGCATTAAGGTTAATAGTCAATGTACTCTTATAAAGGAATATGCTCAGATGAAAATTATTACTTCTGAGTAGACTTGTATAGGATTGCACTGTAAATCAGGTGACATTCATATATAAGCAATACAAAAGCAATGATATAACAGAGAGAAAACAAAACATAAAATAATAAAAGTACCTACCTACCCAACAGGAAATAAGCAATATCAGCTGCATAACAACAACAACAATTTATTGTTTATAACTGGCCCATCTGACTGGGTTTCCCCAGCCGCTCTGGGTGGCTTCCAACAAAATATTAAAAATACAATAAAACATCAAATATTAAAAACTTCCCTAAACGAAAGTGGCCAGGGCAACTCAGCCAGATGGGCATGGTATATATGATAAAATTATCATTATTATTATTATTATTATTATTATTATTATTATTATTATTATTATTATTATTATTTGCCAGCAAAATTCATTTTAATTATAGCAGGATGAGCCTAGATCTGAAAAAAGCCAGCTTCTTTATTCATGCCTTAAGGACTACAATACTGGAGCCCGGTGCATCTCATTGTCAAGGCTGGCCCACTTATTAGCCGCATTGAGACTTTTGTGGATCAGGATCAGTGTTGGATCTGTGTACCCTGGCCATACATCCACAGCCATTTAACCCTCAGGAAGTGCTGCCCCTGCTTTGCTTGCAGTGTGGCAGTGCTCCTACAGGGCTGTCCAGCAACACCAGGTCACCCACGTTTTGTTCTGTGGTTTAACCGTTTACTATAGTTCAACAGTGTACTACTGTGAAATTTGTTCCCACTACAGCAAACCAGTATTAGCACAGGCACTCTTCAAATCCACTTTGCCCCCAATGCCTTCCTTTCTTTAGACTAGCATTTCTCAACCCTTTACTTCACTTCTCACTTCCCTCTGTGGACTCCTAGTCTTGTGCCATGGCCCCCCATTTATGCGATTTTCACCTGTGCCCCCTTGGAATATCCTGTGGGGGGCCCAGGGGACCATATTTCCCCCCGGTTGGGAAACACTGCTTTCGACCCAACATCTCCTAGGGTCCATTGTCAGAATGAGTCATTGTTTGGTGCATGGCCCTGTACATGTTTGATACTGCCATGCAGCCACTGTTGATGCAGCAGCAACAACAGGGGAGGAGGAGGGGGTAGCGCACAGCAGCTGCATGCAGGAACATAGGTCGCCTGCCTCAGTTGGCCTCTTGCATCAGCCTTGCTCTGTGGACAGAATTGGTGCCAACACCAAGAAGGCAGTGCGGCAAGCCTCAGTTTCTGAAGAGTTATAAGCAAGTAAAGCAGCCATGTTCCTTCCCAGAAGCCAAGCAACAACAAACATTTCAAGGAGTGCCTGCTGTCTTGTGAGGAAATAATCAATTCAAGGTTTCCACCTCCTCCTGCTTGAGTGAGTAAAGCTTCAGGTGGTGATCCATAGAGGTGACATGTGTGCAGCCAGAATTGTGCTTGCTTACTGTTTCTGTTATAAAGAGCTTCCCCTGCTGAAGAGACAAGATATTTCAACAAACTGAATGGTAGCTTGTTCGTTGCCTCGGGGAAGTGCTACAAAAGCTCAACAAAACAGCTTTGGCTCCATGTGTGGCTCTGCACTGCCTCATCTTAACACACCTTTGGATCATAGCCATAGCTGATTAATTACACTGATTAGTGGATTAAAGCTTGCAGCTTGCTTTCTCTTCTTTTCATATGGCAGAGCCTGCATGAGTCAATCTCATTGGTATGGCAAATGTTCTTGTAACTGCTCTGACACGTGCCAAAGCTGCAGCTCTCCCCATCTTGAAAAACTTTTGAAATGGGGGGGGTTGAACAATGCAGAATAGCCCACTGAATTGGACTCAAGTTAGACTTAATACTTCCATTTCTTTTTTGGGGGGAGCAGTTCCTTGAAGGAGAACCGCATTTCAAGAGGTTACTTATAATATACAGGAGAGAGTCAAAGCATTTTATTACCGGTGAGCAAAAATAATACTGTATTCAAGAGGTTTATCGCATGGGTAGTGGCTTCAGATCAGTATGAACGTTGGAAACCTTGACAATTGGGGGAATTCCCAAAACAGCTTTGTATAAATCCCGGCAGATATTCGTTTTAAAGAGAAGTGCAGAATCCATGACCTGAAGCAAACAAGCATGCTTGAACTGGTCGAGGATCCCAGCTCTCACAGGGAAGAGACATTTCTGAGATTGCTGCAACCTTATGCCTTGATTTATTCCAGCAACTTTGGAAGCTCCGCTTTAAGGGTGGGAACAATAATAAGACAATAGAGAAAGAAGGGGGGCGTCAGGAAGTCTTGTTGATGCTTGAACCGTGTATGTCATTGGCCTGCGTTGCTTACCTTAGGCCTAATTTGTAAGATGTTTCCTGACCCAGGCAGTGAGGCACACAAAAGTAATTACTAAAGTTAAAAAAAAAAAAGGGTGTGTGTGTGTGTTCTTTTTTTTAAAGAAAAGGCCTGGATTCAGTGGTTAACAAACAAGTCAACCACAGCTTTCAGCACAATGCTTTCCTGATATACGGCGAGTTTTTATTTCCCCCCTTATACAAAATGTCCCAAATGATTCTCTGCGCCTCAAATGTCTTGTTGAAGACACAAATCCCGAGATCACAATGAAAGTGGCCAAATATTGCGCAGCAGCTATAAAATCTAGGGAACAAGCGCTGTCACTGACACGATCGAGACAAAATGGTGGCCTCTAACCATAACCACAAGCCTGGCTTCCAATATACGCATGGCAAATGCTGCAGCACACCTAAATTCATATGTTTTACTCTGTTCGGTAAATTTTAATGTGTTCTGTGAAACTTTTTATCTATTGGTCTATGACCATTAAATAAAGAATGAATGAATGAATGAATGAATGAATGAATGAATGCTTTCCTGAGAATGGAGCAGGATCAAAGCCTGGCTTTCAGACTGCAGAAAAGGCATAATTGACATTTAGGGAAGGTTCACTATCCATCCCAAATTTACCACCTTTTTAGCTAGTCGCTTAATATCTGATTGCAAATGGCACCTGTGATACCACTGTCAGTGGCCCCGTACACCCTTGTGTTCTGCTTTATAGAGCATAGTCCTCTATCTTGGATGGCTGTCGGAGTACAGTCCTTTATTTGAAGATGCCCTCGGTTTTTCATGGCTGTCTAACTGAAGTCTGGTTTAAATATAGGAAACCTTAAAAAGGGGAAATAGGAACCTTGAGGTTGCCCAGCAAAGATCACCAGACTAATTGGACACACAAGTCCCATGTTCCTGCATCTTCTGTAAATAAATAAAGTACTGTATATTCCTGCGTATAAGACTACTTTTTAACCCAGGAAAATCTTCTCAAAAGGGGTCGTCTTATACGCCGGGTCGTATTTCTTATACAGCAAGTATATCCCAAACTCTATATTTTAACTGGAAAAGTTGGGGGTCGTCTTATACGCCGGAATATACGGTAGTTTGTGTATATTGTTGACTTTTTATGATGCTCTTTTTAGCCATTCTATAACTTGACGTCAATATTTCCAACAAGAAACCGTACACTTTACCGCAACTCAAGGCCAGATAGGCTTATACAACCCGCATTCTTGCTATGCAGGCTTGTTTGTGTGAATTGGCTTTTAAAGAATAGTGTTTTTTTTAAGCTTTTCAGAACATAGCATTTAATAAGAGTAATTGCCATTTATGTCCCAAATAATGCTGGAATGACTCTGTATCCCATGCATCTTAATGTCATAAAGAATATGGGTAGGTAGCCGTGTTGGTCTGCCGTAGTCGAAACAAAATTTTAAAAAATTCCTTCCAGTAGCACCTTAGAGACCAACTACCTAAGTTAGTTCTTTGTATGAGCTTTCGTGTGAAGAAGTGTTTCATCTGAAGAAGTGTGCATGCACACGAAAGCTCATACCAAGAACTAACTTAGTTGGTCTCTAAGGTGCTACTGGAAGGAATTTTTTTTATAAAGAATATGGCACACGGACAGCAAATGTTAAGCTTGCTTTTTTCTTTACCAGCAGCCTCACAGTAACTGGCTTCTACATCTTTCTTTTTTTAAAGCTTCTTTGCCAGCCAAAGAAGTACCAGTGAGTACGCTGGCACCATCTAGTGTGCAAAACTAGAACAAAATCCTATTCTGAATGTGTGTTAACAGTTATTTGAAGTTGATCCTGAGTTACCGGTATATTAGTGTTAGCTAAACATTATTTTATTTTATTTTTTATTTTGAGTAAGAGAATGCCCTTTGATTTGAGCTTCATTCTCTAGTAGCATGGATGGCCAGGGTTCTAATGCAAATATTAGCACCAGATGTGGAGAACCAGTAACCCTCTGGTCCCAACAGCAAAAGGCAGCATGGTCAGTGGTGGGGGATGATAAGAGCTGGCTGTAGGCCAGCAATATTCAGAGGGCCAGAGGTTCCCAAGCCATAATGAATACCATACAGCACCCACAATAAATACTTTCTGTTCCATCTCTTTAGTTCCTCGTTTTCCTTTATAGCTCTCTGTGCATAGCATTATTCTTTTATCTGTGTGCTTCACACACACACACACACACAGAGAGAGAGAGAGAGAGAGAGAGAGAGAGAGAGAGAGTATTATTTAACATAATTAACTTTAATCAGAAAATATATTTCCTCTGAACTAGCTCACTGATCTGGAGAGAATATCACAATGATATCTTCCAGCATTCTACCACCTTAACAGTTTTATGGAGAAATGAATGTGAATAAGAGTTAACCTAGAAATGCAATCCTTCAGTCTGTGGTGGAATACTGAATGAAATTACTGTGACCTAAAGCTTTATAGACCCATAGCTTATTTGTTCAGTGAACATAATGCCAGTGTTTTACTATGTCTCTGAACAGTGTGTCATATTACACAGTTCTCAAGCAATTGCAGTATTAATTTCTACAGTCAATGCAATTTCTAGTAAATGATGAAGAATCGCAGGGCAACCTAGTATTCCCTAAGTGGGACTAAGGTAGTTACTGTGATTAAAAAGGTAAAGGGACCCCTGACCATTAGGTCCAGTCATGACCGACTCTGGGGTTGCGGCGCTCATCTCACTTTATTGGCCAAGGGAGCCAGCGTACAGCTTCCAGGTCATGTGGCCAGCATGACAAAGCCGCTTCTGGCGAACCAGAGCAGCGCAGGGAAACGCCGTTTACCTTCCCGCTGCAGCGGTTCCTATTTATCTACTTGCACTTTGACGTGTTTTCGAACTGCTAGGTTGGCAGGAGCAGGGACCGAGCAACGGGAGCTCACCCTGTCACGGGGATTCGAACCGCCGACCTTCTGATCGGCAAGCCCTAGCTCTGTGGTTTAACCCACAGCACCACCCACGTCCCTTTTGTGACTGTGATTAGGGGTGACGTATTTCATGGTAGCAAGCCTCCTCCATGGGGAGAGCAGTGTGGTGTAGTGGTTAAGAGTGGTAGACCCGTGATCTGGTGAACAGGGGTTCGCATCTCCGCTCCTCCACATGCAGCTGCTGGGTGACCTTGGGCTAGTCACACTTCTTTGAAGGTAGATAGCCGTGTTGGTCTGTCATAGTCAAAACAAAATAAAATAAAAAAATTCCTTCCAGTAGCACCTTAGAGACCAACTAAGTTTGTTCTTGGTATGAGCTTTCGTGTGCATGCACACGAAAGCTCATACCAAGAACAAACTTAGTTGGTCTCTAAGGTGCTACTGGAAGGAATTTTTTTATTTTATTTTGTTTTGACTTCTTTGAAGTCTCTCAGCCCCACTCACCTCACAGAATGTTTGTTGTGGGGGAGGAAGGGAAAGGAGAATATTAGCCGCTTTGAGACTCCTTCGGGTAGTGATAAAGCGGGATATCAAATCCAAACTCTTCTTCTTCTTCTTCTTCCTCCGCTGACACATTTCACATACACCCATTCTGAAGGTAAAAAAAGGTAAAGGACCCCTGGATGGTTAAGTGATAAAGCGGGATATCAAATCCAAACTCTTCTTCTTCTTCTTCTTCCTCCGCTGACACATTTCACATACACCCATTCTGAAGGTAAAAAAAGGTAAAGGACCCCTGGATGGTTAAGTCCAGTCAAAGACAACTATGGGATTGCAGCACTCATCTCGCTTTCAGGCCAAAGGAGCCAGCGTTTGTCCACAAACAGCTTTATGGGTCATGTGGCCAGCATGACTAAACTGCTTCTGGTGCAACGAAACACCGTGACGGAAACCAGAGTACACAGAAATGCCGTTTACCTTCCCACCGCAGAGGTACCTATTTATCTACTTGCACTGGCATGCTTTTGAACTGCCAGGTTGGCACGAGCTGGGACAGAGCAATGGGAGCTCACCCCGTCACGGGGATTCGAACCGCCGACCTTCTGATTAGCAAGCCCAAGAGGCTCAGTGGTTTAGAGCACAGTGTCACCTGCATCCCCACCCATTCTAGCTGACAGGAAAGAAAGGAATCCCTCCTACAAACCATTATTTTTGACTCCACCTATAGAACAAACTGAACACACCTACAATTTTAGACTATGCTCTGGGGGGGACCCCATTTTAGACCCAATACTCTTTGGGGGGAAACCCCATCAATTTTTTTCCATTTCTACATGCTCCCTTTGGTATAACCAATATACCTTAGTTCATTATTTAATGATGGTAGGGAGGGGGTGAGGTTAAATCTATTTTGCAGATTTCTGTTAAGACACCTGAGCACTGTGATTACAAAGGAAGGGTCAGGATGGAAAAGTTCTTAAAGTAAATAGCTTACAGAATAATTTATATAGGATAAATTAGGTTGATAAATAGGTTAACCAGCCTTTCATAGTTTCTTTAAAAATGTCCACATCATATAAAAAGCAAGAAAAAGAAAGCATTTCCTTTGGGAGCAATCAGTTTTCGTTTCTTGCAAGTTTCAGGTTTTTATTTTTTAAGATCAAAAGGAAACTTTGTAAATAGCACTGCTTCAACTAAATAGCCATTTGCATCAAAAGGAAAGTGTAAGTTGCCCAACATCTGGAAGCTACCTGTGTACCAATATCTTTCTTCATTATCTGTTCTCATATGTAGGGGGGGGACAGGCCAGGTTCTGAACTGCCTGCCAAATACAATGAAGGTGAGATTCTCTCTCCCAACGTACTGGTATATTCTCAAAGCGGTTTATCTTGTATGCACCGTTACTTAACAGTAAGGCCTTTTTTAGTGGCCCTCAGCAACCTTTGAACCCCCCTCCCCCCAGCCATCGTGTTGCCTTCTCAAAGCCAGGTAAGCAAGGAACTGGGCTCTGAGAAGGAGATGTCTCTAACAGGGTCCTAGAGTAAGGTTACCAGATGTCCCCGTTTCCCGGGGACAGTCCCCAGATTTACAAATCAGTCCCCATACAAAATCAATGGAAGTTGAAAAGTGTCCCCAGATTCATTGCAAAAAATTCTGGTAACCTTATCCTAGAGTCCTCCCTCCTGCTTCCCAAAGCCTAGTTAGCACTTGCCCAGCTTGGGAAAGGAGGTGGGAGAGCCTAAATCCTAAATGCACTTCTTAACAAGTAAAATATATACAGTGGTATCTCAGTTTTTGAATGTAATCTGTTCTGAAAGACTGTTTGAGTTCCAAAATATTCAAAAACCAAAAACTCAATACGGACAACTCAATACGGAAGCCATGTGGCACGTTCGATTTCTGAAAATAGTTCAAAAAACGAACCATTTCCTTCTGGGTTTAAGGCATTCGAAAACTAAAATGTTTGTCAATGGAGACGTTCGAAAACCGGGGTACCACTGTATGTGAAGTGACTTCAGGATGTCATCTTAACCAAGGAATTGCTTGCAAGGGTATATAACTATGTACAAATTTAATACTAACCTTGACACTAGCATTTAGCTAGGTGGAGAAGAACCATGAAATCTGCTAAAAACTGCTAGCAGCAGCTCCGATGGGCATTTCCCACAACCTATGCAGGTTGACCTGCAGGCAAAATCACTTCTGTTTTGTTTTGTTTTGTCTTAAACTGCCCAGAAGACTAGCTATGCAAATAAGGCTTGTGGTCTTTCACTAGTTAACCACAACTCCAGCTACAGCTGACAAGAGAGCTGTGGAGGAAAGGAGAATTACCAAAGGTCACTTTGCCAGAAGTACAACTGGAGTGGAGGGTACAATCCAGAAAAAGCAAAATCCAGGTGGAGGGTAGGGATTAATTAATGGCGACTTTTGGTGATAAAATATATTCTCAAGTGGCTTAGCCTCAGCATGCCCACCTCCATCTTCCCTCTTCACTGGAAAAGCTCTGCTCCAACCAGCGACCCCCAAATGTTGTTGGACTGCAGCTTCCATCCGCCTCAGACAGCATAGCCAATGGCAAGGGATGCTGAGAGCTGTAGTTCAACAACATCTGGAGAACAACAGGTTCCCCCATCCCTGCTCTACTTGCTTTGAGTATCATTATGGTACCCCCATGTTTAATTCCATTGAAGTAATAGGAGACTTTGGGGAGGGGTGAATTGTTGTTGTTCAGTCGTTCAGTCGTGTCCGACTCTTCGTGACCCCATGGACCAGAGCACGCCAGGCACGCCTATCCTTCACTGCCTCTCGCAATTTGGCCAAACTCATGTTAGTAGCTTCGAGAACACTGTCCAACCATCTCGTCCTCTGTCGTCCCCTTCTCCTTGTGCCCTCAACCTTTCCCAACATCAGGGTCTTTTCTAGGGAGTCTTCTCTTCTCATGAGGTGGCCAAAGTACTGGAGCCTTAACCTCAGGATCTGTCCTTCTAGTGAGCACTCAGGGCTGATTTCTTTAAGAATGGATAGGTTTGATCTTCTTGCAGTCTATGGGACTCTCAAGAGTCTCCTCCAGCACCATAATTCAAAAGCATCAATTCTTCGGCGATCAGCCTTCTTTATGGTCCAGCTCTCACTTCCGTACATTACTACTGGGAAAACCATAGCTTTAACTATACGGACCTTTGTTGGCAAGGTGATGTCTTTGCTTTTTAAGATGCTGTCTAGGTTTGTCATTGCTTTTCTCCCAAGAAGCAGGCGTCTTCTAATTTCGTGAGTGCTGTCACCATCTGCAGTGATCATGGAACCCAAGAAAGTGAAATCTCTCACTGCCTCCATTTCTTCCCCTTCTATTTGCCAGGAGGTGATGGGACCAGTGGCCATGATCTTAGTTTTTTTGAGGGGTGAATTAAACAGTGCAGAAACAGTGCAGAAGGAAAGGGTTTAACCTTCCCACCTTGCTGCTGTGGCCCCAGTATTAATCTACACACACACACACACACACACACACACACACACACGGGAGAGAGAGATCCATGAACAGGGACTCACACTCACATTGTTAGAGAAGTGCTGTGGGGATACAGTTTCTCTGGCATAGTCTACCATTGCCTTTGGACTACAAACCTAAAACCAAAGGAATCCATTGACCACTGAAAAGCTGAGCCAATATAAACCGCAGTTAATCTGACTGAGAATTACTTATATTAGAGCTTTCCTCAGGGCAATCCCCTAGTCAAGCATCTGCATAATTATGATGCACTCATTAAAAGACCAGTGAGGGACAGCCAGAAACCTCATTCTAGGGACTTACCACAGCGCATCAGCTACAGATTTCCTTACTGTGTCAGCTGTCTTTCTTCTGCTTTGTCTGCGAGGGGAAAGACCTATTTAGTCCCAACCAAGCAATAGACATTTTCCATTTTAGTCTGTATTTTTAATATATAATTCACAACCGCATGTCACATTGATACAGGTGATGGCAGCTTTCGTTGGTGCTGGTCTATCGCATACTATCTTCCTTCCTCGTTCCCTTTTTCTCTCAAGAACACACTCAGATACACCAGCTGTGTCACACAACAGGGCACAATACTTCAAAAGCCCCAACCAACTTGCTGCCCTGACAGACTTAGCACCCCATTGCAATTATTTGGCTAGGGGCAAATGAACAGGATAGTGTTAGGCCCAAGTAGCATCAGAGCAAGCATTCCAGTAATAGACCTGCTTAATCAAGTGCCTTATTTTCATACTGTCATTTCTAACAGGGTGTGTGTGTACAGGACCGGTGCTAGGGCTTTTCGCTGCCTACCTTCTGTTTGGGGGCTTGCACAGAGTTGACATAAAAACTGGGCCATTTATAGTGCCAGATAAAGCTGCCCAGTGTCGTCTACCAACTTTTTAGTTCTCCTTAATCCACTGATGGAGGTACTGCAATAGACAGAATAACCATCCTCATTATTCTATTGATTTTTATGGAATTACCATAACTTTCAATACATTTATGATTCAGTTCTAATTTGTATGTGAAAAGTGCTTTTCCTTCAAGTAACCACAGGGATCCAGCAATGGGGATGGATGGTGATCATAGATGGAAAGTGAGCTAACTCATGATGTGCTGTGAACTTTTCTTCTTCACTTGTCTGTGTCACTCTGCCTTTGCCAACCAGGTGTCCGCCAGATATTTTTAGACTATAATTTTTATCAGCCCCACCCAGTCCAAAACATCTGGAAGGCAACACCACAGTGAGCACAACCAACAAAGATGGCCTGGCAAAAACTGGCTTATTTCTCCTGGCAATCTACAAGTGGAACCTGGAACAAAATGTCGAAGTATGGCATGCTTCTCTATAGTATGCCAGCCAGCCATGCCTTTTTGCAGGCCACACCATTCCATTCCCTCCTCTCACCAGCCCCAGTTTTCCATTTCCCCAGTTCCCCTCTTTTCCCTAACAGCCAGTTAGGATTCCATGAACATTGATCAGGTTTGGCCCTCATTAGACTATTTGAGGGGATTTTCCCCTTTAGGGATTTTTTCCTAAGGATTTTTTTGTACTTCTGCAAACTATGGGGTTTCCCTGAGACTGTGGCTACCTCCTCTCTTGGGCATGGATGGTGCCATTTTGGCAACAAAACCACAAATGTCACAGTTTGACTACATTTGTTTCATGAAGCTACCTCAGTATTCTTGTGTTTCACCAACACGTAAGCATTCAAGGCTCCTTTAACACCTGAATGTGACCATTCATGGGGCCTGGTTTTTTTTCCTTGACATTTTAGGGGTGACCGTAGGACCCTCGAAAGCCCAGCACAGCAATGACTTCTCTGAAAGTTGAATCAGGTTCTTAAAATAAATTGCTGCTATGCATTCTCCCAGAAGGTGGCTGTAGTTCACTAGGAGCGATGTAGCTCTTGTGTAATACACATTTCATCTTGGACTCGTTTCTTTGAATAGTCTACAGGGGTTCTGAACAAAGAACAAATGAAGAGAGACTTAGCAACAGAGATTCATACTGTGCACTGTGAAGGAGGCATGAAAACTATGGCACGAAGTTTTGTAAAGAGTGATTGAGCCTGTGGGAGGAGTAGTTTGTTGCATAGATGTGAGCAATTGTTGTTTCTAAGTACCGGTAATACTCTTAACAAATTGACTACTGCTAGGAGCTTCTTTTGTGCTGCTACATTTTCTCTTTGCTTGGAATTGGTACATTCAGTAATAGCCTTACGGCTTAGAAGCATAAATGCTATTTGTTTCAGAATTAATAGGTTTGCCTTTAAGGTCTTTTCTTTCTTTCAGGGGGAAAAGGCAGGGGAAGGATGATTCACCCAACTGCCCATTTGCAGTTCCTGATTGTTCAGAATCAGACTTCATTCTTTGCAAGCCACTAATTCCCAAATTGCAAACACCTTTCGACATACCTCTCATGAGAACTGCCAAGGGTCTCATACCTCTCATGAGAACTGCCAAGGGTCTCTTCCTGCATTTCCACCCCATTTTCTCAGGTGCAATACAGAAGCAGGAATAAACTTCAAAAAGACACAGAGATATGGGGCTGAGAGGAAAGTCCTCTGCATAAGGATAAGGGAAACGGCAATGCCTTTTAAAGATAAGCTACTTAAATGCATCTTATTCTTATTTTCCTCCTGCCAACCTAGCCGTTCGAAAGCACGCCAAAGTGCAAGTAGATAAATAGGTACCGCTGCAGCGGGAAGGTAAACGGCGTTTCCGTGTGCTGCTCTGGTTCGCCAGAAGCGGCTTAGTCATGCTGGCCACATGACCTGGAAGCTGCACGCCAGCTCCCTCGGCCAGTAAAGCGAGATGAGAGCCGCAACCCCAGAGTCGGTCACGACTGGACCTAATGGCCAGCGGTCCCTTTACCTTTTATTCTTATTTTCAGTGCTTTTTTCTGGGGGGCATGCAGGGGTACATCCCCCTGATTTCCTTTCCAAAGGGTCTTCCAACCTTCAAAAACATTGGGGGTGGGGTTACAAGGGTCTGCAATGAGAAGGATAGGCCAACAAAGATCCTTTGCGCATGTAGCCCCTTGAATCCCAACTAATGTACCGGCACCCCTGACCGATGCCACCCCACCCCGGATTGCCAAACAGTGGTTGGGTGGGCTGGCGGAATGCATTTTGGAACTGGGGAATTTAGCAGTGAGGGTGACTGGAGCGGTTATGCAGGCTGCACTGGAAGCCTCTGAACCTGTGGATTGTCCATATGTGAACTACACTGTACACAGCATGAGAGGCAGCACATCCATTGCATTAAAAAATCGTATTGACTTCTGGCTGTATTTTTGTTGCTTTTCTTTTTTCTTATATTTTATACAATTGAAGTCTATGGAATTCGGATTGTAAATACAATAAATCACAATATTTGCAAAATAAAAGAAACAATGAAAATATAATTACAAATCATACATCTTCTAGCAAAGTATATTACAATTACCACAAAAGGGAGAAAAGTCATTATGTGGTCCACAAAGACCCTCAGCATTTTTCAAGTGGCCTGTGAAGCAAAAAAAAAAAAAAAAGTTTGGGAACCACTGAGCTAAGATATGCATTTGAGAGGGAGCTCTTTTTTCCTCCTTTCCATTATTTGTCCTTTGGAGATGAGCCCATTCTAGAGAGGATCGAGTCTCCTTCTGAACCTGGAAAAATACAGCACATTTTAATCCACATGAATGCTTTGCAGAATGTGGTGCGATATACTATATTATTGGTAGTAGTAATAATAATAATACGTGATTTTCAGGGATAAAAATAGTCAGGGCATTTATATTAAATTTCTCTCTGTCGTCAGCAAAAACTGTAATCATTTTGCTGATGATTCCCAGAATGCTGAAAATAGCACCTTATGTAAATCAAGAGGTTTAAGTAGGTGGGAGACAGCAACACTCCAATTCCACTCCTCTTGCATTTTAAACTATGACAGTTCTTTTGCCATGTGATCAAGAAAGACAAAACAAGATGATATGACAAATGCTTTTTTATAATAAAATTAGCAAGTACAGTAATAAGATGACTGGTAGCTGTTCGATCTATGTGACTAATCTATCACATTTAATTTGTGAATGAAAGCAAAGGTATAAAAGAAAGGAATACTTCCTACATGCAGCACTTTTGATAGCAAAAAGCACAAAAGCACTGCAACATTTCTGGTTTTCACTCCTCCATATGACCTCCACTACACTCAGCAATGTAAAGGTGCAGTGAGGAGGCAGCTTTTGAAGCAATGTGGGGGAGGCAAATCTCTAGCCTCTTTGATTTTAGCTGATGGAACTAGGAATAGAGCTGCAAAGCTTAAAACAACATCCTCTCTACATATATTCTATGTGTTTCATTTCAATACAGTTCATTACCAATTCATTACAAAAGGCTCTAGTTGCCATTTGATCCTGCCTTTTACTACATTCAATTTGTGACGGGTGTAATTCAGCGTTTATTAGCCTCTTCTATGAAACATCATGTTCTCCTGGTCTCATTCCCATCATATCCAATATATTACCCCGATCAACAGTATCCTGCATTTACTGCTTTGTGGTACAATATTGATTCATTCATTTTATACCCCACCCTTTTCTCCCAAAGGAGCCCAGGCCAACAAACAAGTAATAAAACAATAAAAGGATATTAAAAAAAAAATCCAGTGCAGATTCAAGATATCAGCTTAAAGGCTTGTTGAAAGATGAAAGTCTTCAGTGTGTGCCAAAAAGACAGCAGAGATGGTGTCTAATATTCAAGGGCAGGGCATTCCAAAGGCTAGGTACAATAACACTAAAGGGCCAGTTCCTACAGTGTAAGGAACAGAACTTCTGATAAGATGGTATCTGCAGGAGGACCTCACCTGGCAGAGCACAGTGACTGATTGGTTATATAAGGGGTGAGATTACCTCTCAGTTATCCTGGTCCCAAGCTCTATACAGTATGATCACGTCTTATGCAGGAGTTCAGTTCCAAGGGTTTCATGTATATGCAAAAATAGGTATTCTCAAAGCCTTGGAACCAACTCCCCATGTGAGCATCCTGAGGCTTCTGGCACCAGTACACCAGCCCCAGAATTAAGATCCCATGCGGCAGGCATCCCCAAACTCGGCCCTCCAGATGTTTTGGGACTACAACTCCCATCATCCCTAGCTAACAGGACCAGTGGTCAGGGATGATGGGAATTGTAGTCCCAAAAAACCATCTGGAGGGCCAAATTTGGGGATGCCTGCCATGGGGCCTCCCAAGTTCCCATTAGATCTCATGGGAGCATCCCAGACCTTCCAAGCAAGGCTCTCTTCTCATGCCAGCTCTGCATTTAGCTTCAACCAGCTGGACTTCAACTGCATAGAGTTGAAATCGCACAAGTTAAATGCATGTTAGATGCAATCATACAGTACACCAAAACCAGCCCCTTGAACTTAGTGCAGCAGCTAATTGGTGATGTTCTGCCAGAGTGAGCAGCTGAGCCGCTGGATTTTATACCAGCTGCACCTTCCAGATCAAACTCAAGGGCAGCCTTGCAGTAACCCAGCCTTGAGGTCACCAGTACATGAACAACAGTGGTCATCACACAGAGCATGATTTGCAGTTCCTTCTACATAGTACCAGCAGCTGACCACTGCAGAAAATATTATAGCTTTGTATTGTGGTGCAATAGGATGGGGATCCATGTCAGATGTATTCTGAATTCAGACATAAAAAAGAAGAAGTTCACAACCAGCAGCTAACACACGTAGGCAATGTTGGAGCAACAGTATATTTAATAGAAACTATGTCAAAGTATGCAACCAAGTGGGAGGAAAACCCTCAAGCCTTACTACAATATCGTCACAAGATGTTTCTGGGTATTTTGTGGTGGGGAGTGCCTTTGCATAATACACTTAGAAAGTAAAACCAAGGCGCAATGTGAAGAAACATAACTGTTTACTAAGATCTTTAAGAAACCTAAGAAGTCCTTCATTTGCATGTATGCTGCAATCCAAGTCATTCTACAACAAATGGTGCTGACTCATTGCAGACTCTCTGGCATGACATCTGACTTTTCAGTTTTCAAGTTAATTGGTTTTCTCAGTATTCATATAGGGGATTTCTTTTACTCAGGAGAAACAAACTAGATTTTATGTTGGGGCATGTCTAGGGCACATCAAGAGAAGAATCAGTCAACTGCTGTGATATATTCTAGATTCAAAAGTATTCTTGAGGCAACTAATTAATTCTATCCATTGCTGCTGCCGCTCAGAAAAATGCATCACCTGACTTAGTCGCTTTTGGGCAGACTCTGACTTTTGCCAAATACCTCTTAAACTGCAAGTACAGCTCTGCCACACATGAATGCTCTAGGAAGTACAATCATGTGAAAGTCCCCTGCCACCCTTCATTGCCACTGAGCGAAATTCTGCAGAACAAGTAATAACCACCCTTACTATTAAAAAAGGAAAATCATTTTACGTAAGCAGATAATGCTTGTGACAATGGGTCATATCTGGCATCATATTAAGTATTGTTGCATGCCATTCCAATCTCTGAGCAGTACAAGATTCCAGGAGTTCCAGGGTTCATGTTTCCTTTTGGGAATGAGGCACAGTGGAGACTGCAATGTCTTTATGATATATGGTTTATTTGCACATATATGCAACCTGAGCCTACAATGGATGGGTTTCACAGCATTAACACCCCAAAAGGGTATTGTTTCTCTCATAGCTGCAGCCTTGGAATAATCACCCATCGTGCTCTGACTGTCTCTTAAGCTTTCTGCCTTTAACAGCCTGAAACCTTTTCCCCTCTAGGTCATATCATGGCCAACCTTAAAAACTCTCCTTCAAATGCTGCTTTTGTCTTCTAACTACCTCTGAGTTGATTTGTCATCTGGAACAGAGCCCCCTCTCTTCGGCTTTGCTACTGGCTCATCACCTTTAAGGTGCTGGTTTTGACCTTTAAAGCCCTATGCGGCCTAGGACCCTCGTACCTAAGGGACCGCCTCTCCTGGTATGCCCCACAGAGGACCTTAAGGTCCTCAAATAATAACATTCTGGAGGTTCCAAGCCATAAGGATGCAAGGCTGGCAGCAACTAGGGCCAGGGCCTTCTCAGTACTGGTCCCGACTTGGTGGAATGGCCTGTCACAAGAGACCAGGGCCCTGCGGGATTTGGCATCTTTCCGCAGGGCCTGCAAGACAGAGCTGTTCCGCCTGGCCTTTGGGTTGGTTTTAGTTTAACCCTGATCTTTTATTCCTTTATGGTTTTATTGGTGGGCTACTTAAAAATGAGGCTGCTTTTTAAACTTCAAATCGTATTTTAACTTACATTTTAATTGACTGTTTTTGTATGTTTTGTTGTGATTTTATTGCTGTTAGCCGCTCTGAGCCTGGTCTTGGCTGGGAAGGGCGGGGTATAAATAAAAATTTATTATTTATTATTATTATTATTGTTGTTCTCCTAATGGCCCATCACCCCAGGCAGTTTCCTCATCAGGGGTTCAGTGTCTGGCACCCAGAAACTCATAACCCAGGGGAGTCTGAAACTCATAACACAGGGGTGTGTGGCACCCATAACAATACCTTAACATAGGATATGAGTTGGATCCAAAGAAACATGTGAATGGAACAAGTAGACCTAGAAGTTCAGTGCTACTTGGCGCACTGCTGTCTGCCCAGACCATCAATGGAAGAGGGAGCCCACCAGTGTGTGCTCCCTAGGACTCACCAAAACTTGAAGTGTGGAGTTTACTGCATGCCATGCAATCATATCCCTCTGACAGCAAGGAATCAAGGAGGAGATATCAGCATACTTGGGAAACCTGAAGTTTACAGAAGTACAAATTATTAAAAAGAAAAGAAAAAGAAACTAAGGGGGCACCCCCCCAAAAACACAACACAATGAAGACTTTGCATGCTAAGTTGCCATGGAATGCTGGGTATCAATCCATCCATCCATCCATCCATCCACCCATCCACCCATCCATCCATCCATCCATCCACCCATCCACCCATCCATCCATCCATCCATCCATCCATCCATCCATCAATCAATCTTTACTGCGGTCAATTGGTTATCAGTTGGAAAAGCAAAATGAAAAGCAGGAAGTGTGTGGAATGGAATCCTCTGCTGCAGCCAGTAACAGTTTATAGTTATTGAAGGAGCATGTAGTTGGCTTCAACCCCGAACAGGAAAGCTTCTACTATGAGGAGAGGATAATTTATTAATTTTTTTGGCAGGTCCTACTTGTTCTTAGTGCAACTAATAATAGGTGTACTGACTTTATTACAGTTCAACTCCCAACTCCCAATTTATGTGGGGTTACATTCCAAGGCACCACATGTTTAAGTAAAATCACGTATATTTGAAACACCATTAAAAAGGCCTACAGAGAATCCATTCTGCCCTCGCCCTGTTCTGTCCCTTTTTGTGATGTTTTTGGATCACTTCCGGGTTCGGCATGCTGCACACATGTGCAGTCACATACATATCAGAAGTGCCTAAGACTTCCTGTATGGTATCTGAATGTTGAATCTAATGTTATAATCTCATATGAAAATTCTCCAGGATTATGAGATTTCAAATGATTTTTGAGATTTTGTACACTATGCTCAGAGTATGCTATGGTTTTTCAACCTCAAGCATCACAATGTCCCATTACAAGATATACTTCTCTGATTAACTGTTATATTATTTCTTTACAATAATGTTCTGTTTCCTGAACCTTTTCTAAAACTATCCTCTAAAACTTTCCTCAACGAGACAACCTCCCTTATTAGAATTTTTCATTGATTCTGACAACCCTAATAGAAAAATCCTCTTCAGATAAAACCCATAATCTAAAACATTGTAGGAAAAAATGCTGATGGAATGCTGCACATCAGTTTGGTGAAACTGTATCTTGTTGCTTTAACAATAGTGAAACATTTTCTTCCAGTTACAGGTACCGGTAGGTAGCCGTGTTGGTCTGCCATAGTCAAAACAAAATAAGAAAATTAAAAATTCCTTCCAGTAGCACCTTAGAGACCAACTAAGTTTGTTCTTGGCATGAGCTTTCGTGTGCATGCACACTTCTTCAGATTCAGATATAGTGAGAGGGTGGGGAGGGGTATTTCAGAAGGGTGGTGGGAATGGGTGATAGGCTGATAGCTGTGGTAAACCTGTTGACAACTGTTAACGACTGCAATTGGTCTAACAGGAAAAAGCAAGGGGTGAGAAGGTTAAAAAATAGCTTTGTCATGTATAATGAGATAAGGATCCAATGTCTTTGTTCAGACCAGGTCTCTCCATGGTTTTAAGTTTGGTGATGAGTTGCAATTCAGCAACTTCTCTTTCCAGTCTATTTCTGAAATTCCTTTGCAATAAGACAGCTACTTTGAGATCTTGTATAGAAATGTCCTGGGAGATTGAAGTGTTCTCCTACTGGTTTCTCTGTCTTGTGATTTCTGATGTCAGATTTATGTCCATTTATCCTTTGGCGTAGAGTTTGTCCTGTTTGTCCAATATAATTTAATTGCTCATCGTCTAACATTGTGTATGCCATCAAATGCCAACAGTGCCCTTCAGTGCCCTATATTGGACAAACAGGCCAAACCCTACGCAACTTCTCTTTCCAGTCTATTTCTGAAATTCCTTTGTAATAAGACAGCTACTTTGAGATCTTGTATAGAATGTCCTGGGAACATTTTCTTCTAGTATTCATTGCCAAGTATTGCCTCAATCTGAGAAGAGTTCAGTCAATGTACCAACTAGATAACATCTAACCTATATTTAAACTATAGTCTCCCATCTGAAAATTATAATTACATTTAAACTGTACATGAATTTTTGATAATGAGAAAATTGTCTTAGGATGGATCTGACAGCAATGTAATTGCTCCCAACAGCTTTATGTTCATTTAACCACTTTCTGTTTCTATGAGTGTAGAACTCACCATCAGAGCATCCTTCTTCCTTGTCAGTCCTCCAATCAAAACACACACAAACTCTTCATCAATACTTCTTCACACAGCACATAGTTAAACTACTACACATAGTAGTGATGACCACCAACTTGGATGTCTTTGAAAGAGGATTAGACAAATTCATGGAGGAGGAGAAGATTAATGGCTACTAGCCATGATGGCTATGCTCTGCCTCCACAGTTGGAGGCGGGAATGCTTCTGAAAACCAGTTGCTGGAAACCACAGGACGGGAGAGGGCTCTTCTGCTCAGATCCTGCTTGCAGGTTTCTCACAGGCATCTGGTTGGCCACTGTGAGAACAGGATGCTTGACTAAATGGGCTTTTGGCCTGACCCAGCTGACTCTTCTTATGTTTTTATAACATGCCTATGAATAGCAGACAACTGCCTGGCCGCTAAGGGAGCAGAATGCTGAACTAGAGAGGCCTTTGTCCTAACCTAGCAGAGTTCTTATTCTATTCTTATAAAACTATATGCCGACCATGACAATTTCCCATTTGTAAAATTGCGTGTAGAGGTCACCAAGCCACTCCCACCAATAATTCACACAAGAGACATAATTTTTGTTTGGGTTTTTTGCATAGTTTTGGCCACAACTTTATTGAAATACAAAACATGTGAGTGGTTGCGTAGGCATTGGTTCAGACTAGCTGTCCGACGGGACAGAGGTGACCACTGGTCAGTGAAGGGAAACCAAACTGGGGAGAGTTAACGGAGGCTGGGAAGCAGAGACCTCCCCCT
Source organism: Darevskia mixta (assembly GCA_034641385.1). Classification (NCBI taxonomy): domain Eukaryota; kingdom Metazoa; phylum Chordata; class Lepidosauria; order Squamata; family Lacertidae; genus Darevskia; species Darevskia mixta. Next base: position 27,765,756 of record JAWWNH010000003.1, read on the forward strand.
CCCCAGGGGTCCTCAGGGGCTCATGCGCGGCCCTGCAACCCTACCGGGTTCGGACAAGCATGTCGAGCCCCTGGATTCCTTTAACGGAATTCCCATCACACCATCATCACTTTTGGAGGGCTACCGCCCTCCCATTAACCAACATAACCAATGCCTAACCGCCAACCTTACAAGTTGTGACTAGTTGCTACGTAGTAGGCGAAAGCCAAGTGGCACAGCCAATCAGCCAAATGGAAAAATTCCTACTAGGCCCCTGCCTCAACAGCAGACGACCCCATGACAGGCAACAGCAAGGTCAACCAGGCCTATACCAGGGAGGGGGGGGCGGGTGATCCGAAGCTCGCAGCAAAGAGGAAGGCTGCATCACGTGCATAGCAATATAAAGGACGCTGGGCTGTCCATCACAGGTTGATACAAGTGATTTTCCCCAGCAACAGTCTGGGTCAATACAAGCTGTGGCCAGCAAGCCAAACCCCCAGCTACAAGGGGAGGTGGCTTTCCTGCCCCACCGCAACACGAGCTCTCTTTGCAATTGAGAACTCGCTTACTCATCTGTATTCATTCATTTGTATTCACATTATACCTAAGGCATTCCTTTGGTCTGAATTCTCCTGAATGTGTCTGCCAACATATCACAACTTAATTACACAAGTTATCCCTTAGTGTCTGAATGGCTCCTCTCTTCTCATCTGAATCCTTGATGTCTAAACTTCACGTGTTCCAAGAAAGTTTTCGTGTCTCTCTATCTTTGTAGTTCTCATTTGTTGGACAAATACAACAGTCTTCACAAATCTTTAGCAAGAGTTGTTTCGTGATTTGGCTGTAGAAGTACATTATGGCTTTAAATCCTCTCTCTTTCTCTGTGACACTGCAGGTTTATGGGGGAGGTATCTACATGGATTTGTAGCTAAAAGACTTCTAGATTTATGCCTAGTTACTACAATTAGGTACACATGCACTGTGAAGAACAGCATGCATTGCATATATATAAATTGTAGAAAATTAATTGCCCCTTCAGGGTCTTTACAGTGAACAGTAGAAGGTCAAAATGCATTGGATGTGCCTCTTCAGAAACAAAATCAAACAAAAGACAAACGTCCCTATACCTAGGCCTCCCAAGTCTGGGGTGGGGAGTGTAACCCTATACTCAACATTATGCAGAACCTGATGCTGATAAACCAGTGGAATTGCCAGCATATCAAATGTGTGTTCAGTCCAAGAGGAAAATGGGAAACACACAAACACAAAATCCCAGATCCTATGGCCCCGAGACTCAGTGTAACTCTAGAATTGCACCCTTAGTTGGGGAAGATTTCCTGACTTGTGAATGCTAAGAACAAGCTCTGTTATGATCCGAGATCCTTCCAAACTAGATTCCAAACTAGATTCCAGCACTGATTTGTGATTACATTTTTTTTCAACGTAATTGTTAAGCCAGCTATAAAGTATGAATATATCAGTCAAGAGTTACTTCTTTACCTTTTGATCAGTTGAATTTGCCCGATAAAATTAAAATATGGGAGAAAGATATTTCTGTATTAAGGTGCAAACCTAGCAATGTGCACTCAGACGTTCCACTGAATTAAATGGTGCTTACTCTCTCTCTCTCTTTTCCAGAAATGTTTTTATTGTTACATATTATACTTGTTATACAGTTTTTGTTTCAGTAAACATAAAAATAAAAATAAAATTATATATATATATATATATATATATATATATATATATATATATATTCACATGCGGGTCTTGTCTTTCCTTGATTCTCTTTTCTTTGCTTCCTCGTGCACATAGATATAATAAAAATAACAGTATTATAATATAGATGAGGAAACAATATACCCATATCAAATATAAACATCATATGACTAAGCGTATATTTACATATACATACAAAGTTAAGGAATCAAAAAAGGCAATACAAAAAGAGAAAAAGAAAAAGAACAAAAAGGAGAAAAAAAACTTAAGAAAATTTAGACTTCCTATCTTTTCCCCATGAACATCCATTTTCTGTATCCGAATGTGCTCAACGTTGTTGGATAATTCTTAATATCTTTTCAAGAACATTCCAAGGTCTAAGCATAGCCTTAGCTTATGTAATACAGCATTTACAGCTCCAGTATCATTCAAATGCCGCCACGGATTTTATACCATTATTAATGCTTTGTAAATACCTTCTATATTTTTCCCATTTTTCCACAAAGGCTTGTCTGTTATTTCCTCTTAAACTATTGGTCAACTGAGCCATCTCAACATACTCCTGGAACTTATTCTGCCAATCTTTTATATTTGGAACGTTTTCTCCTTTCCAATTCAACGCTGTTAGGTTTCGTGCAGCTGCTGTTGCATATAGAAAAACGTCTTTTTGTTTCTCCAGAATATCTTTGTCTATAATACTTAGGAGGAAGGCCTCTGGTTTTTTACGGAAAGTTAAACCCAAAAGTTTTTTAAGTTCGTTATATATTAGGTTCCAAAATTCTTTAATTTTCCTACATGTCCACCCCATGTGGAACATGTTTCCGTTGCTTTCCCCACATCTCCAACAATTATTAGCAAGGTTTTTATACATTTTGGAGAGCCTCGATGGAGTTAAATACCATCTATATTGAATTTTAATCATGTTTTCTCTGATATTATAGTATGCTGTAAACCTCATCATAGATTTCCAAAGTTTTTCCCACTGGCTTAACATGATAGGATGGCTGATGTCCTGTGCCCATTTGATCATAATTTCCTTTACCTCCTCCTCCTTGACTTTCCATTCAAGGAGGATTTGGTATAATTTAGATATTGTCTTAGTATTATTGTTTAATATTTCTGTTTCAAATTTAGATGGTTCCCTTACAAATCCAATTTTCTTATCCTGTTTAAAAGTTTCATACAATTGATGGTATTCAAGCCAGCTTGGGAGGTGATCCTTAATCTCATCATACTTCCTAATTATTAGTTGATTATTTTCTTCTGTCAATAAAGAGTTATATGTTAACCAGCTCCCTTTCATGTTCTTCTTTTTTACCGCCTTTGCCTCCTCCGGCGAGATCCACTTGGGAATTTTTTGTTCCAACAGCCCCCTGTACTTATCCCATACCTTGTATAAAGCGTTTCTGACAATATGGTTCATAAAGCCTTTATGTACACTTGCTTTGTTGTAGTACAAGTAGGCATGCCAACCAAAGCGGTTGTCATGCCCTTCTAAATCCAAAAGGTCAGTATTTTTAAGTTGGCACCAGTCTTTAACCCAAGAAAGGCAAGCTGCCTCGTAATATAATTTTAAGTCGGGCATCCCAAATCCACCTCTTTCTTTGTGATCTATAAGCAGAGTATGTTTAATCCTAGGTCTTTTTCCAGACCAAATAAATTTTGATATTTCCTTCTGCCAGGCTTTGATACAACTGGTTTTCCCTATACAGTGGTACCTCGGGTTAAGTACGCTTCAGGTTAAGTACGCTTCAGGTTAAGAACTCCGCTAAGAACAGAAATCATGCTCTGGCGGCACAGCGGCAGCAGGAGGTCCCATTAGCTAAAGTGGTGCTTCAGGTTAAGTACGCTTCAGGTTAAGAACGGACCTCCGGAACGAATTAAGTACTTAACCCGAGGTACCACTGTAATAGCGATTGACTGAAACAAAAACAGTAATTTAGGTAGAATATTTAGCTTAACCACGGAGATACACCCCCAGAAGGATATTTTCAGTTTACTCCAGATAAATGGTGCTTGCTCCCAGGTATGTTGCTGCTTTAATGAGTGACAAATTGTACAAGGAAGGGTAAAATATGGTTCTCAACTGACTTTATATGGTAGTATCAATACAGATTGGGGAGGGATATAATTTTCTCGTCTTAAATGAAATTCAGCTGTTTTAAATATTTTCCAAGTTTTAATGACATATGAAATATTAACAATTTCCACATCGGCAAGTTGACATGTGGGACTCTTTTGGCTTAACTTCAAGAATTTAGAGAATGGTTTATCTGTTGATAAACACTATTCCTCAGAACAATTATTTTCTTTAAAGCAAATTCTTTGGAAAGAGAACTCTGGTATACTTTTAGCATAGTCAGGAAAAGGGTAAAAAGAAAAAAAACACCTCTCAACAATGCAACATAATGTATTACTAGGTCAATAGCATTAAATGCATTATTGGCATAATTTGTGTTGTTAATGAAAGCTACAGGTTAATATGGGCCTTTGGTCTCCTGGGTTACCCTCACACGAGCTGGTATCACTTTCATGGTGATAAGAGGCACCTTCAAGGGATATAAAAGTTTTTAAAGTATTGTAGAGGAAAGCTAGTATAGATTTATACAATACTCAAAGTAAAAATAAGCAAACTAATTGTGAAAATGTTGGCAGACAGTTTGACTAACCTTGGGAGTCAACTGATTTGAGTTGACACACAGAGCAGTGCTAACCCTGGTTGGGCAGCAATGAGGATTGATGGAGCAGCATAGCTACTGCCACACCCACGGCCCTGCCATTCACGCTGCTCAAGGTGGAAGGTGGGTCCCAGGCCAGCTCAGTTCCTCCCTGTTTTAAGTCTTTGTGCCTTAAAATCCCACCAGAAATACTTCCACCCGCTTGCACTTTGGGTGGGTGGAATTGGGAGCTCCGTGCCGGATGAAGTGACTCCACAGGCTAGCAGCAGCGGGTGGGGTAGGTCAGGTGTGGTAGCATTGCCCACCTGGTTTCCCAATGCTGTGCATGGCTGCTGGCTACTAAGAGAACGAGGGTCAAAGCAGTGGGGAGCTGGGTGCCGTGTGGGCTTCTCAGTGGAGCCAACCCATCACTCCTGCCACTGTTGCCTTGCCTCTTGAGAGCCAGTGCGGTGTAGTGGTTAAGAGAGGTAGACTCGTAATCTGGTGAACCGGGTTCCCGTCTCCGCTCCTCCACATGCAGCTGCTGGGCTAGTCACACTTCTTTGAAGTCTCTCAGCCCCACTTACCTCACAGAGTGTTTGTTGTGGGGGAGGAAGGGAAAGGAGAATGTTAGCCGCTTTGAGACTCCTCCGGGTAGTGATAAAGCAGGATATCAAATCTAAACTCTTCTTCTTCTTCTTCTTCTTCTTCTTCTTCTTCTTCTTCTTCTTCCCATAGCTGTCAACTTTCGGATTTGAAAATAAGGGATTTTTCCAAACTTTCGGATTTGAAAATAAGGGATGCTGCGAGGGCGGTGCAATGGCACCAAGTAGCCTCGCCACCCTGCGCGCGAATGGGTGAGTGAAAGAGCGAGCGCATAGACGGCAGGCAGGCTATCTGTCTGGTTGGGCGTGAGGGTCTGGCTGCACAAGGCATGCAAGCTCCGCCCCCAGTCAGTCTCAGACTCCTTATTGGCAGCCGAGCAACGCAGCTGAGGAGCCTCCCTGGCCGGCAGGGAGGGAGAGGAGCTGCTTCCTTTGAAATCCAGGAAATTTAAGGGATACCAACAATCCAGGATAGCAGCGGGAAACGGCATTGGAATAAGGGAGTTTCCCGCCAAAAAAGGGAGGGTTGACAGCTATGCTTCTTCCCGTCTCTGTAACTGCCAGCAAAACACAACATTGGGAAGCCAGGTGGGCCACCGCAGGCAAAGGTTGGCAGAACTGTTTTGGTCTGGGCAGAGGCAATCCCCTACCTCAGTGTTCCCCAACCTTGGGCCTCCAGCTGTTTCTGGACTACAACTCCCATCATCCCTCGCTAGCAAGACCAGTGGTCAGGGATGATGGGAATTGTAGTCTGAAAACAGCTGGAGGCCCAAGGTTGGGGAACACTGCGGCCTACCTCATCCAACCCACTCACCCCTGCCCCATAGCAGAGCAGGGATTTGGATTGCAGCATTGTTTACGTGCATTGTTGTTTTTCCCTGATGACCACAAGGAGGGCATAAGGGCAACAAGGCAATCCAATTTTTTGGTTTCCAGCATCTGGTACTTAAAGGTATACTGGTTCTGAACACTGAAATTCCATTTAGTTATCATTAGTAACAGCTGCTTATGGACTGATCATTATACTTGTAGAACATCATCTTTATCCTAGTTGTCTTGCTGATGTGTTTCTTTCTGCCATCCTCCATAGTTTCAGTATTACTTTTAAGCATGCTTGTTCTGTTCAGCCTGCCCATGCACCCATTCTTTCTCCTCTGTTTTCATACCGATTTTTCAAAATAGGAGAGTTCAAACTGAGCTAGTCGCCAACAGCTCTGAAAAAACAAGAGGACACGTAAAATATGAAGAATGCTTAATTTCAGAGAGGTTTTTTTCTTTACTTCCGACTGATCCAAATAACTGATTCAAAATCTTAAATCATTGCTGTTACATTAGACAGAATACAGTGACATTACTAAAATATGTATTTTTGTTATTTCTCATGGGAGCAGAAAATTATTTTGAATGGGAAAATGATGAGTCAAGCTAAATACAAGAGAACATGCTGAACCTTTAAAATGCAGAGCTCGTTCTGCCAGATAAATGTCTCACATATGATGAATGACAGCCCCTGTCTCACAAACTACAGATACTGGGACATGAATCACATAGAATCAGCAACAGAAAATTGAAGACTTGTGCCACTGTTGCAGCAATACTTACCGGTAGGAGCAGAACACAATAACAGGCATGCAGAGAAAAGTGCAATCCATTCCTATTTCCAATCTACAACCACCTATCATTATATAACTGTAAAGGCAATTTTCTCTACGAAGTTGCCATGTTTTCGTAATGCAAAACGGTGGCAGAAACTTGACCAGAACGCAACCAGATGAGCATGGCAGCCATTCTGGCTCAATATATTCCATGGTCAGCTTAAATACATACACACACACACACAGAGAGAGAGAGAGAGAGAGAGAGAGAGAGAGAGAGAGAGAGAGAGAGAGATTAATAATAAGTAGATGACCACTACAGCAGTTGACCATGCACACTAACAAAGAAACATACGGGGAAAGTTAAGAGTTCGGTTTTGTTTGTTTTCGTTTCCCAATCCCCTCTTTTGTTAACCAGGTAGAGATAAGGAAATAATCCAGGAAACTGGTAACCCTGCATGCCTCATGTGCAGCACAGAATCACGGGGTCACATTCTGTGCTATTCCACAACCAGTCTCTGTGTTCGTGGTCAGCACCTATTGCTGGAGCTAAGCCGGGAAGTTTCAGGAACTGCGCCTGGGTGAACTCAGTAGGGAGCTGTTAACCCAGTTAGGGTCCAGAGAAAACAGAGAGACTTATAGTCCCACTGCTAGCTCCAGCTCTTTCTGGTCATCTGCTTGGTCATTGTTTACAGCTGGATCTTCTCCTTGCTCCTTAATAAAGCTTTCCTCCAAAGACATCTGGCTATAGAGCCTCCTGCCAGCACAAACAGATGTTTCAGCCTCCCCGGAGCTGTGAAAACAAAGGGGGAAGGGGGGAATGCCACCGGCAAAGTGGTGCAGCTCCACCCCTTCCCCCAACGGCTCAGGGTAGGCTTGGGAGTCGCGGGTGGGCGGTGCAACAAATGTCACCCCCCACAGCGAAGACACCTGGGGCGATCCTCCCCCACCACATCCCGCTTCCTCCGCCCCTGCTTGACGTCACCTGCAAAGGTGCACTCCTCCATTGCCTCCTGAGACAGAGGGGTGCCAACAACTGCCTCACACAAATCTACCTGCTTTCCTTCTGGTTTTGAATTGTGGTGCCATTAATTTCATACAGAAAAAAATACTGCAAAGAGTTAAGATTTTAAAGAGAAAGTGGAAAAAGAGGAACAAAAACTTAAGTCACCTCGAGGGTTTACAGTTAGGATGACTGAAATTTAAACTATGTCTTGAGAAAAAAAAATAGATTATATTTCGGTTACATCAAAAGCCTTTGGTCATTTGACATCCTGTCTCCTTGTCTTCCAGTGACGTCTGTGTTGCTTTGATTCCACTGCTTCTCGTATTCAGAAATCTGAAGGGAGTGAGGGAATTAAAGTATTGAAACCATTCTTAACTCTTTTCATGTTCAGGATATTTCAGAATTTCAAAACCCCAGTTGCCATGTTTCATTCATATTTTTTTCCATCGGCATATGCAATACAGTTAGCATGGCACAATTTCACAATAACTATCCTGTTTTCAGAATTATATCCTGCCTACTATGACTACTGATTTTTTTAATATATATTCTTCTTTCGTTCCTGGAAGTTGAAAGCAGAAGGAAACAAATGAGGCAAGCAGAGTTTAGGAGTTTATCACACTTAATAGTATTTTTGGGGGGGGGGAGGCAGCCCCTTGTTTTATATAAAACAAAATAAAACAGTAGAACATTAACGTTATTATTGATTTATTAAAAATATATATCCTGCCCTTTCCACTCACAGAGCACTCAAGACAGATAACATAAGAGAAAACAACAAAATATGAATAAATATATAAGGTGAGCAAAAACTATAAATTCAGAGAACCCAGAAAACAATATAAATACAATTACACAGGCTAGAAATCTACCTAAATGAAAACATTTGCAATTGCCAGCAGAAACTCAGAGGCAAGGAAATTAGATGGATCTCCCAGGGCAGGAAGTTCTACAGTTTGGAAGTTAGAGCAGAAAACACTATCTCATGCGTCTCTACCAACCACAACTCAGAAGGTGGCATAGCAGGACACTAGTAAAGGACCCTCAGTGGCCAAGACATTTCATACAGAGGTACACAGTTAATTTAACCCTGAGCTGCTTAGAATGTGTGGCCATGTGCATGGTACCACTGAGCTCATGGGCTTTCCCCAGGCTATAGCCCCTCTCAGCCACCACTGAGCAGGTTTTGGATGCAATAGTATTTCCACTGACAGACTACCAACAGCCACAGATTCCTGTAGTTTGGATTGCTCTGCCTGATCATTTTTGAGTGGAGAAGGGACCATGTGGCTAAGGCAGGCCGGCATTTAAACAATGCTACAGGTAACATTTCACTTGTAAAATAAGTTATACATGGGTGTTCCTGAGACTGTCTTAACAAATACTTAGAGAAACCTCAGAATTCTGCCATAGATGTTAACTGTGTGGAGGTAGTTCTCTGTGTTCAAAATGTACACCTTACAGAGATGGTTTTCACATACTTAAAAGGTAAAGGTAAAGGGACCCCTGACCATTAGGTCCAATCGTGTCCGACTCTGGGGTTGCGGCGCTCATTTCGCGTTACTGGCCGAGGGAGCCGGCGTACAGCTTCCGGGTCATGTGGCCACCATGACAAAGCCGCTTCTGGCGAACCAGAGCAGTGCACGGAAACACCATTTACCTTCCTGCCGGAGCGGTACCTATTTATCTACTTGCACTTTGACATGCTTTCAAACTGCTAGGTTGGCAGGAGCTGGGACTGAGCAACGGGAGCTCACCCCGTCGCAGAGATTCGAACCGCCGACCTTCTGATCAGCAAGCCCTAGGCTCTGTGGTTTAACCCACAGCACCACCCGCGTCTCTAGAGCCAGATTCACATACTTAATCCCTCGCAAAGCCATCTAACTCTTTGCCCCGAGCCTACAACAAAATGTTTACCTTTTAAAAGGCACATTTCAGCCAAGAGTTTAGAAAATAAATTAAAACTGTAACTAGACACAAAGGAATGGGTTTTTAAGCACTGGATTCCCATGCATATTGTTTACTGTAGTTTCACGCAAGGCAAAGGTTGAAGACTCAGAAATTAGTAATGGGCATTGGGAACAGGCCTCAAATAAAATCCAGGTATGTGACAGTTAATAAGATAGTGCAACTGGCTGCGTAATAGGATCAGACAGATTTAATTAGATGTTATCACTTACAGATCACAATAAAGCTTTGCCATTTGTGCCACATTTTTGCTTCTAACAGATGTCTCAAATATTGGAAGAGATACCCAGTGAAATGAAAGTTGTGATATTAATTATCTACCAACACATCAGCGCATGAGACATTTCTGCTTTGCTCTGATGATATGGACTGTCGCATAGATGCTAATGTCTATTATCATCACCCTGCTTTTCATAATTAAAGATCACTGGAGCCAAAAATGGCATGAGGATGGTGAAAGGTGTTTGTCAGCTGCCAAGATACATTTCATACTGCTGGGCATATAAATCAGAGGTCAGAGCATCCATCATTGAGCATTCGTTGTTAGTTCAGATATCTTTCTCTACACTGAGAACACTAAAAACAAAGAAAACCTAGTTGAGAAATCAGCCCTTTCTATTAATATTGGGTTGGAGCCAGACTTACAGTGCAATCCTAACCACGACTACAGAGAAGTAAGTCACACTGAATTCAGTGGGGCTTACTCCCAGGTAAATGCTGCAGAGTAGCAGCAGAGTCACTATCATACACAGCTGCGTCATCAGGAAAACAGGCAGTTCTGACCTTATCCCTGTGCCAGTTCCAGGCTGGTGCAGCAATCTGGCCAGGATCAGGCCCAGTGCTGGCCAGTGAAGGCTTTGAGAGTGACTCAGTATCCAGCAGATTCCAGGCCAGCTCAGTGCCTGCTCTGGGAATACCCCGTTTAGTGGGCATAAGGGGGAGATCTGTGCTGAAAGGAGGTCAGCTAAGCCAGCAGAAGGAAATGGAGGGACAATTTTGCTCAATCCAGCACCCCCTACCTCATCCCAGCACAAGGGAAGTTTGAATTGCAGCCTTTGGATTGCAGTCACCTAATGATTTCTCTAAAGTATAACTGACTACAGGAAGAATGCCAAGTACCCAAGAGCACTTAGTCATACTAAGGTTAGAATTTTACATAAATCTGGAAAGTTAGATTATTTATTTATTTATTCCTAATTACAGAATCTATTTATTTTGCAAATTTGTAAAGCAACTGAAGAGTCTTGAACTCAGAGTCCAGAACAGGAATTGCAGAAGAAGAAGAGAATGGCACCAGAGCATATCAGACACTGAAGTAGACAAGACTTTAGAGCTTTGGAGCCAACAACAAGGGGAATGCAAAGACAGAAACGCATGTGCTTTTAATTACACTAAGCTCTAAATAGTTTAGAACCAGGATATCTGAGGACCCATTCTTCCAGTCCCATTTAAACCTGCCTTTCCCCTTATGTTCAACAACTGAGGCCCTGTTCCATGTTCAGAGATGGAATTTAAGTGGAAACAAGAGTGAACCTTTTCATTTGTGGCCTCCTCAATTGTGGAATGAACCCCAGAGATGTTTAGTTCTCACATTATTTTTTGAATATGTGAAGTTTTGAAACATAATACGAAGATGCTTTTGTTTAGCCAGGGTTTGGGTCTCTGCTGAGTCCTCCCACCTAGCTGTGATATTTATGGTTTCATCACAGACTCCTGTGTTCAATATTTTAATATTTCTGTTCTATGCTCTCACATTTTATTGTAAATGTAAATTTAATTGCAAGCTGCCAAGGGCTCTTGTTAGGACCAAAACCATGAGGGTACAAAGTAGCTTTTGGGGAATGAGTCACAAAACAAAATACTCTTATTGGATCCCTTTGTAAGACTAATTACATTTTTTTAATGTAGTCTGGATAATTTGCCTGTTGTGATACTGGAAGTTAACATATCTGTGCAGAAGTCCTAAAGTGAGGAAGGGGTTCTTATTTCAAATTCTGCATTGATTTGCCCAGTTAAGAAAATGTGGCTTATTGGAAAGGGAGAAATAATGACCCAACAGTGTAGTTAAAATCTCTTTTTGCAAGACTGGTTTTAGCTAAGTTTAACAGAAAGATGCTTTATGCATGACCTTTTGTTTGCTCACAGGTTCCCTGCCTGAGGGGCAAAAGACAAAGGACAGGGAGTTGAGAAGGAAATGAGGTGGAATTGTTCAGAAACACCTGCAAAAGAATAAGCCTCCGGCATATTCATTATCTTCCCACCTGGTACAGCATTTCTTGAACACTTTTCAGAGAAAACAACAACTCTTGCCCCCCCCCACACACAAACTGCCCTCCCCATGAATGTGGTTACTGCATGAAATTGATTTTATGCAGAATATCATTATGGCAGTCATGACAAAGCTGCTTAATACTTTCACAGGAAAACTCACCTGCCTGTACTAACAGGTAATAATGTGAATTTTAGTCCTCCTTAGATTCATTTTTTATTTTGTTTTCTAATGTAAATGTCGGAACCATCTCTCCTTTTTCTGCAGATTCCCAATATTGTTAGTGTCATTATATCCAAAAAGGCGCTGTCTCCGAATTCCAAGAACACAAGATGGATTGGTGAGAGCCTCCTCTCTGACTATAACATGCAGTGCCATTGTTTTGTAAAGGCTTCTCCATGTTCCAAGCAGGAGCAATCCTAATCAGATCAATGTGTGAAAGGATGCCAAGTAGTCCTGATGACCAGTGGAGGGCAGGTGGGGTAAAGGTAAAGGTAAAGGTACCCCTGACCATTAGGTCCAGTCGCGGACGATTCTGGGGTTGCGCACTCATCTCGCTCTATAGGCCAAGGAAGCTGGTGTTTGTCCACAGACAGCTTCCAGGTCATGTGGCCAGCATGACTAAGCTGCTTCTGGCGAACCAGATCAGCGCACGGAAACGGCGTTTACCTTCCCACCGGAGCGGTACCTATTTATCTACTTGCACTTTGACGTGCTTTCGAACTGCTACCGGTAGGTGGGCAGGAGTTGGGATCGAGCAACGGGAGCTCACCCCGTTGCGGGGATTCGAACCGCCGACCTTCTGATCGGCAAGCCCTAGGCTCTGTGGTTTAGACCACAGCGCCACCAGCTGTAGCCCCCAGCAAAGTCATATCCCATATAATTCAGAAGGTCAAGTGGAGACCTCAGTGTCATATCTAAAATTCCACCTATGAAAGCTAATCCAGTCCTGACTCTGAAAATGAATGATCAGGATCTTCCCTGGCTTCATTTTGCAAATTTAAAATGTCATAGGACTGCTTTGGAGTGTTCTAATACAGTGTGTTTAGTTCTTTCCTCCTTTATTGAACAGCGTCAGGGTGGGGAAAGATTTTAATTTTTCTCTCAAACAGGACCAGCCCAATAAATTTTGCTACTCAGTCAAGGTGCATAACCATAGTGCCCAAGGCCGGTGATGTAACCACAAGTGCCTCTTCCTATTCCTGACAAGAGGAATAAATTAGAAAACAATTTGCTTCCCTTTCATAACACCCAGCATCAGCTGCCTGAGGTTGTTGTCATACTGTACTCTCGCGAATGATAGGCAAACCCTGTGACTTGCCCAAATGCACCAATTCCCCAAGCTAGAAAGCAGCCCTGTGGAGTTGCTAATTAGCAAACCAGAAACCTCTGAAGTTCCTTAACATGTTGACCCTGAGAGTTCATGTCTTATATAGCAAAGGCAGCTAGTACTCTGTGACCTTCCAGATGTTGCAGGACTCCAACTCCCATCAACCCCAGCTCCCAACATGATGGGAGTTGGAGTCCAACAACATCTGGAGGTCCACAGAGTAGCCAGCCCTGCTCTATAGGGTTTCTTCAAGATACTGTAATATACCGTATATACTCGAGTATAAGCCGACCAGAATATAAGTCGAGGCACCCAATTTTACCACAAAAACCTGGGAAAGCTTCATAGGAGCCACTGCCTACCTCACTCGAGTATAAGCCGAGGGCGGCTTTTTCAGCACAAAAAATGTGCTGAAAAACTAGGCTTATACTCGAGTATATAGGGTATTTGCACCATGGACACCAAATATTTTTTGTTGCAGAGTGCAGCTAAAGGATGAAGACGGATAAATATGACTTGGACAATCTAATTGGCTGTTGTTGTTTTTAGTGCCAGTTACAACTCCTTTCTCCCGTCTTTTTTTTTAAAACAACAAATAATGGTCATGATATAATTTAAATGTGATGCAGGAGGACAAGGGAGTTTACCTGTGCAGCATTGCTCTTGTCCAGCATTTTAAAAATGACTGCTATGTGTGTAGTGACAGCACACTATTGCAGCACCTGTCTGGGCCATGTGTCCCAGCTGTGCTAAAATGTACACATACCAGCTGAGGGCCTAGTTTAAATGAGACTCTGGTACATGAAAGGCAGCATGGGTAATTTCTTCCTGCCCAACCTTGTCATGTTTAAATTGGGCCTACAGTGAAAATCAGCCAGGGAAGGTTGTAACTGAATCCGCAGCTCTCTCAGCCTGTGCAAACACACCCGTTTCTCCCACAACTTCTCTTTCTTTTTGACACGTGAAATAAATCCTCACTTCATGGATAACAGCCTGTGACAAATTATAATGAGAACAGGCAGACCGTGATGCCATCCGTTCTTGAATTCATTCTTCCCAGTCCCGTGGAACTGGGGGACAATGTCACATGTGACAGAGATAACAGCACCATTCCATTAATACAGTTTGATGTTGTATGTCATCTCTGAAGATCGGAACATATGAAAGTGCAGTCAGCGTTGTGTGAAATATTGTGGATTGAAAAGTGCATGAAGCATAAGGCTGTCAAACTCTGTTTTGCAAGTAGCGTTGCCTGACACAGCTGGTTGCTAAGCAACCTCCACCATGGCTCACCTAAATATATGTACTTTCTGAGAAAGCTAAACAATGGCATGCTTAGGATGCATTCTCAGATTCTTCCCTTTTATTTCAGAATCAGTCATCTAGAATCATTTAGGATTGTACTCCCATAGCCGCTATCTCAGGATGCATCTATTCTTAACATACCTTTCCCAGAAGTAGTTCTGTCTCTGGCTTACACCCACAGTTATTACTTTACTCCAGATCATCTTCTCTTCAACACCCCTTGGCTGATCTTAACAAAAACTTGTATGCTACTCAGACAAGATACGAAAAGCAGCCTCATATTGAGAATCCGCAGCAGAAACCTGCACCTTAGCAACAGAAAGATGGAAGATGAGTGTCTGCTGTTTAGATCACTTGGTGATCTGCAGTAGCTCATGGGTTTCTGACTCTTGGTTGTCTAATAAAAGTAACAGGAACCAACTCAACCCACTTAAATAGATTGCTGAAGAGAGCACTAGGGGTTCATCCACACTTCCGCTTATCCCGAGCCTATAATGCATAGGTCCGAGTAGTTTCCCCCTTGCTCCACTCCTTTCCCATGTGTGAACCCATCACCCTTCCTTAACCATTATTGGTTTGACCACTCCACGCCTGATGTTCACCATGTTCTGCAAAACAAATCATAAATTGGAGAAAACAGAAGCCATGATTTGTTTAATCGTTAACCTGTGCTTTGTAAAACCATGGCTTAGTGCTACATGCAATCATAGAAGGGAAGAACACACAAGGGTGAAAGAAAGGGATTTTTTTTTTTTACATAGTCTTCAGATTGAGACATCCTAAGAGAAAGACAACATTCACCAATGTATTGGTCAGCATTCAAGTTGTCAGAAGTTTCCTTTATTAAGAAAACAACAACCTAACGTTTATGTACTTGGCAAGCCTTGTTAAAAAGCACATGCAGAGATGGGAAATCAGTTCCAAGGAATAGAAACTGTGAACCACCCTGAAACCTCCAAGTATAGGGTGGTATATAAATCCAATAAATAATAATAATAGGAAGGCCAGTTATCCCCTACACAGAATTATAAAGAAAACAGGATGAAGGTTCTGGATACAGTGGAATGCTAAACAAGGAAACTGACTGTCTCCTTGCTAATTCAAGACTCTGGTTTCAATTACTGCAACTAATATTCTGGTGGGTACATATAGAAGATGCATGAGACAAGCATAGGCATGCCATTAATTTATGTGCAAGAGCAACTTTAGGAATGAGCTACTTGGGACACACTTTCTTTTTCTGTGGTTCCCCCTACCCCTGCCCGCAACACACATTGTCCTGATTTTGTCATCAGTCTGAAAACATCATTTCAGAATAATCTTAAATGGTTTGTTTATTTATTTCGGGCTGGAGTGTATATATTCCCATGGTTGCATCCTTTCTTCTTCTTCTTCTTCTTCTTCTTTTTTTTGGGAAAAATCCCACATTGTGCAATGGCTACAGGCATTCATTGGATACGGGCCCAAGTGAGAGGGACAGGAAGGAGGTAAAAGTGCTTTAGACCTGCAAAGTCAGGTTAGCATGGTTCCAAGTAGCTGAAGTGGGTACTATCATTTCCAGGACTTTTAAAGAAAGAGACCATGCAGGCAGGAGCAGCATGTCAAAATGGATAAACAACCTAGTGCCCTCTAGATCTTCTGGACTACCGCTCTCATGAGTCTCAGCTAGCATGGCCAATGGTCAGGGATGATGGGAGTACCCTCCAGAACAACCTCGTTCCCTGCAGAACATCTAGAAGGCACCAGGTTGCACATCCCTGTTCTAGAAGGCAGCAGTTCTTACTTGCACTAACTCACTGTAAATTCAAGGTCTTGGTTCTGACTTTGATGCACAAAGCCCTAAATGACTTGGGACCTGGTTTTCCCTGTATCAATCTACCCATGACTTAAACTCTTCTGGGGAGGCCTTGCTGATAGTTCCAGTTTCAAAGGAAGCTCAGTGGTCTCACCTGCTGAATGGTCTTCTCAGGAATAGCACCAGTTGTAGAACACACACCTCTGCCATATGCAGTACAGTATGTTGTTTAGAAACTTAAAATAGATCTTAAAGTTCTCTCCCCCACCCCTAAAGATGGGCAATTGGTGGAGCCTGTTATAAAAATTCTGGTGGGCATAGCAGTAACCCAAATGTGCCATGGGGTTGAGATCTGGGGTGAGGGCAGCACCACTTTATTAGAAATGCTGTAAAATGGGTTCATTTGCTTTATTCCCTGGGTAATCCAACTCTGCTGGCAGCATAGACATATTTGCTCTCTATTGAGTCGAGCTTTAATAAAAGCAATGAGTCAGTATTGGTGCAGACTGAACTGTCTGATTGAAGACTTCCGAAGAAGTGTTGGTATGGACAAATAAAACTGGGACGATAGAAGAGAATGAATCCATATTCAATTTCTGCTGGCCAAGTGTCCGTGCTTGGCTTTCAAGCTAGGTTTAATGAGCACATTGAAAAAGTTCACATATCCCTTCATAGAGAAGTGATCTGTGGAAATGATTGTATACAGGATTTAGTTCATTATTTATTGCATTGTCCTTTGTATGCCTCTCCTATAAATAAATTCTTACCTTATTAAGTGTTGCAATGCAGCAGGTGTTCAATTCAGGACATAGTGATTCATCTGTTATCTTATTAATAAGAGTACATAACCTGTCAAGTTGTGTGGTGTACAGTGGAGGCTCCTCTGTTAGGAAAAGTGGGGCATAGTCCTCCCAAGATTCTGAGCCCCCCAAAACCTCCAGTCATAGTCCAGTCTTTCTCCTGTTGCCTACAGTCATTATTAATACATTTCCACCAATCAAGAGGCTTCCTAAATGCTTCTGCCCATCTCCTCTGCTTAGCCAATCAAAACAATCACCACCTGCAGGTCTAGCCCCTGTCTCCAGCACCTCCCTCCTACAGAAATGGCTTTGGTAGGGCAGTGGACTGGTTTGCTCATTTCCATTCCTTTTTACTCTGTAAGACGCTAGGGATAGAAAGACGTAAAGGTAAAGGGACCCCTGAGCATTAGGTCCAGTCGTGACCAACTCTGGGGTTGCGGCGCTCATCTCGCATTATTGGCCGAGGGAGCCGGCGTACAGCTTCCAGGTCATGTGGCCAGCATGACTAAGCCGCTTCTGGTGAACCAGAGCAGCACATGGAAACGTCGTTTACCTTCTCGCTGCAGTGGTACCTATTGATCTATTTGCACTTTGATGTGCTTTCGAGCTGCTAGGTTGGCAGGAGCAGGAGAGAAACCCACAAAACTCCCGGGACGCGCAACAGCCCCGCCCCCACCTGCTCTCCACCCCCTGGTGCCGGAGAATGAAGCTCCACCACTGCTCCAAGGATGAAGTCAAACTGCTGTGTTAGCAGCACTGAAGTGACCTCCCCAGGGCGCAAGCCTGGACGGTGTGTTTGGAGGGAGGTTCTGGACGACAAGACCACCCTCTTGGCCTCGCCAGTGTGGTTCAAAGCAACAAAAGTGTGACAAAAAGGCCGTGAAAGTTGTGTGTTATGAAAAGTTACAGGATTTCATCAAGAAGCTGCAGGACTAGTAGTATGCCCACCCCAAAGGTTTTGTAGGTTTTCAAGTGTATTGAAAACGGGATTACATATAATTAACTTGATACCATTATAATCACAAATCATCACACCATAAAAAGGATGCCAGGATGCCTGGACGAGCTTTTACTCCTCCTCTCGTGCTTCATGTGGGACATATAAAGGTAAAAAGGTAAAGGTAAAGGACCCCTGGATGGCTAAGTCCAGACAAAGGCGACTATGGGGTGCAGCGCTGATCTCACTTTCAGGCCAAGGGAGCCGGCGTTTGTCTACAGACAGTTTTCCGGGTCATGTGGCCAGCATGACTAAACCGCTTCTAGCACAACGGAGCACTGTGATGGAAACCAGAGCACTCAGAATGCCATTTACCTTCCCACTGCAGCAGTACCTATTTATCTACTTGCACTGGCATGCTTTCGAATTGCTAGGTTGGCAGAAGCTGGGACAGAGCAACGGGAGCTCACTCAGTCATGGGGATTCGAACCACCGACCTTCTGATTAGCAAGCCCAAGAGGCTCAGTGGTTTAGACCACAACTCCACTTGCAATGGGACATACCCGGACCCTTAAAAAAATGCACCAATTTTCATAGGCTTATCCTGTTTTTAAGTACTCTGGAGATGGCGATAAACTTTATTGCTAACCTTATGGGGAGGACAGCCAGCCAATGCCACAAACAGCCAGATCTGCTTCAAATATAACAAACTTTCCTTATCACAGAATTCAAGTCTCGAAAGAAACTGGTCTGTTTAAACATTTCACAGTAGAAGGGCATTCAGAGTATCCCTACTTCTCTAAAACCCTGGTGTGTATTTTCACCTTCACTCTCTGTTTTGAAAGAGGCCAGGACTTGAAACTCTGACTTATGTAATAAATAGTGGAGGTTTTTTTTTTTTTTAATTCATAACTTTAAGCATTGTGAGGAAGTTTAACATTACACCAGACGTGGGTGGGTGGTTTAGTCGGTGTGAGATTCTCAGTTTCTGCAGGCTATTTTGTAGCAGAGAAAAGTCAAAAGTCCATTAGGCATTTTGGTGGCCCAGGACAGATCCTCAAAGATGAGAGAAGATCACATATTTATAATGGATTTTTATTCTTGGGTGTGGTTTCTGTCTCTTTAATAACTCTGGAGCATAAATAAGAAGCCTGCATCTATGGCACATTGGCTCTGTTCAGATCTCTTAAATAAAATATACAAATCTCCAGGAAAGCTAACTGTAAAATTTGTAATTCGGTGGCTGCCTCACTTGCTCTTACAAAATATTATTCAACCCTTTACACGGTTAATTGGAAGCAGGCCTCATTGTGTTCAGTGTTCAGGGGACTTTCGCATCAGTATAAACAGGATTTGATTAATCACCATAGTAGATTGTTGTCCTGTTATATTTGATGAGTTTCAGTTGTTACTTCTTATTTATTAAATTTCTATACCACCTTTCATCCGAGGATCACAGAGCAGTTTAAAATATAAAAACACAAAAATACATGCCAGAATAACAACAACAACAAAAAACCCCACCACACACAGTGGCCATAAGGTTGAAAGTTAGTAAGGCTCAAGGATGTGGACAAGGTGCTTGGATCAGTCAGGACAACCACTTGCATTCTGGATCCTCGTGCTCTTGGAGGAAACTGATTTTCTAGATCCATTTCAGTCAGGGTTTAGGCCTGGTTTTTCCACAGAAAAAGTGTTTTGGTCATCCAACAGAGGACTTCTGTTGGACGAGAGACAGGGAGAATGTGTCCTTGTTAATTCTCCTAGACATCTCAGCAGCTTTTGATGCCATCAACTATGGTATCCTTCTGGAGCGGCTGTCCTAGTTAAGGGTGGGTGGCACCTCTTTGCAGTGATTCCAGTCCTACTTGGATGGTCATTTCCAGAGGGTGGTGCTCATGGAGGAGCACTCCCCATGCAGCCTTCAATGTGGGGTTTCCTCAGGGTTCAATATTTCTCCCCATGCTGTTTAACATCTATATGAAACGGCTGAGTAGGGCCATCTGGAGTTTTGGAGTATGTTGTCAGCAATATGCTGACGACACTCAGCTCTGCTTCTCCTTTACACCTGCAGGTGAGGCAGGGATGTGTTGGACTGTTGTCTTGCCTCAGCAATGGACTGGATGAGAGCCAACAAACTGTAGCTCAATCCAGATAAGACTGAGACACTGTTAGTGGGTGGTTCCCTAGACCAGATGGATGGGAGGTTGCTTGCTCTTGGTGGGGTTATACTCCTTCTGAAGGAGAGGGTATATGACTTGGGGGTACTTCTGGGTCCATTGCTGTGGCTCAAGGCTCAGGTGGCACAGAGTGCCTTCCATCAGCTTTGGCTGGTGCTCCAGCTGTGGCCCTAACTGGACAGCGATAGCCTAACTCCTGTTGTCTGTGCTATGGAAACCTCTAGGTCAGATTACTGCAACATGTTATACCTAGCGCTGCCTCTGAAGATGGCATAGGCACCAGCTTCTAGGGGCCCAGGTCCCTTCACCTCCGTCAATAAAATATTTAAGGAAGCCGGGTTCCCACAAAGTTGATGAGCATCGCTGCCTTTCTTGCTTTTCCATGTTTGCCCAACAAGCCCTGTAAATGAACTTGTAAAAAGGTTGTGGGATGGCAAGAGAGCTGGGATTGGGCAAAAACCTCAAACATCATTTCCTATTGCCCTTGTAATTGGAGAGGGGAGGGGGAGGGAGAGAGAAAATGAGAATGCTAACTGCTTGCTGTGCAGGTTTTCCAGGGGAAAGTGGTGGGACAAAGGCAAGACCACTTGGACTTGTGCTTTCCAGGACAAGCAGAAGTGTGGGCCAGCATTAAGTCTGAGAAAGACTCCCTCCAGCTCTTAATCTGGATCATTGATTAAAAAAAACTGAGTCCAGAGAAACTCAGGCTGTTTTCTTTCACCTTTCATCACCACAGTTTTGTATCTCTTTCATTATTTTTTTTGAATGGGCCAATGACCCCTCCTTCCTTCAGGGGAAATCATTTTCGGAACTATTATCAGGAGAGAGAGAAAAAATCTGAACTTCCCCAAAACAAGCGTCAATGGCGATTCTTAGGCTATTTTTAGGCTGGGCACTTGAAGCAACAACCAAGAAACTAAACGTTTTTAATTTACTTTCTACTGAAGACTAGAAAATGTAAGAAGACAGTAAGGTCACTTCCAGGCAGTGTGTTTATTGAGCATTCATCTTGATTTGTTTGAGTGGAGATTAGAGGGCATTGCGCCAAGCAAATGTCACCCCGTGGTTTCAGCTGCATCTCCCCTTCACTTTTCTTATTGCAATAAATCCAATTTTGGGGAGCAGACTTTTTGCACAAGACCCTCTAATCAACTATAATTGTGACAGACAGCTGAATTTGCCAGTGTATGATTGAATCCTGCCTTTAAATAGCAGTGGTCTGGAAGTGCCCTTTGAAGCAGCTGCAGAGCAACATTAGAACCATGATTCAATGTTTTCCTCAATACTGACCCCCCCCCAAGCACATGATTTGTGTACAATGGGGTCCCATGGGGAGTGCGGTGGTGGGTGGGAGACAGCCTTAAGTTAAGTTGGAAGGCTACATTTATAATACTCTGCAGGGCTGGGTGGGTGAGGGCCTGTCCCCCTGCCCTCACCTGTCTGCACCTAAACTCAAATCTGCATTTTATTTTTATTGGTACAGGTGCAGGAAGGAGAGATGTTTTTTCATAGGTATTGAGGAGGTGATGAGACCCGGGGAGGAGCCATCAGAGTTGTAGAGGCAGAGGGAGCTATGGAGGGGAGAGACAGTTCTACTATCATCAAAGAACCAGGATTAAGTCCTGGGTAGCTGTGGTTGACAATCATAGAATTGATCCACAACAGGGTGCTGGTTGGCCCCATAACATCCCCTTGTTTTAAATAGCTTTGGATTGGGTTGGGCTAGATCAGGGGTTGTCAACCTGGTCCCTACCGCCCACTAGTGGGCGTTTCAGGATTCTAGGTGGGTGGTAGGGGGTCCTACGGCACAAGCTGAATCCTCCTTCCATCAAGCACTGGTGGGCGGTAAGGAAATTTTACCATCAAGGAAGATGCATTAGTGGGCGGTAGGTATAAAAAGGTTGACTACCCCTGGGCTGGATGATCCTCAGGGTCCCTTCCAACTCTACAATTCCATGATTGTCAACAGCAGGCCAGTGAATGGTAAAAGCACAGCTCTCCAGGACTTAATCCTGGTTGAGCAAGCTGACCTGGTTTGTATTACAGAGGCCTGGTTGGATGAAGCTGGTGTGTGTGTGTGTGTGTGTGTGTGTGTGTGTGTGAGAGAGAGAGAGAGAGAGAGAGAGAGAGAGAGAGAGAGAGAGAGAGAGAGAATCTCTCTCAGCTCTACCCACTGGGATTCTCTGCACACAGGGTTGGACTAGATTGCTTTTGAGGTCTGTTCCAGTGCTATGATTGCGTGCCGAAAGCACTCTTTAAATGATTTGACTGATTTGCAACTGTCTTTCCTGGCAGACCAAAGCAACTATCAATAATAATATAACCGCCATGAAAACAATTAATTAGAAACAAAAGCAAAAAGTCATATGAAATGTCATCCTTTTCAATAAGGACTGCCTTCATTGCAGTAATTGGAGCAAGTGTATATCTACTGCTGTGATTACATTCAATCACACAAATAGGGTCTCTTCACATTTGTGGCTTGCTGGGGCTCCTGGCTGTGCTGTCTCATGGCAACTGTATGGTGTACGTCATGTGTGTACCCAACATTTGTGACTTAAGAGTAGCATTGCCATCCCATTTTCCTGTGTAAGATTGTTCAAGGCAATTTATCATATAAAAAAAATATTTTTTAAGGGCCACTGTCAATTTTTAATCCTTGGCATTGATTTTGTGGCAATTCCAATATGTAATGCAGAAGACGTTTGGCTTTTTTTTTTTTGTTTACTGTTCTGCTTTTTCATAAGAACAGAAGGCTTGATTTGAATACTTTCCACATAGAAAAAACACGATTATGTCCTACAAAGCCAAACGGCAACATGACATATCATTTTTTTCTCCAGGAAGGAAGCATAAAAATCTGAAAAGCTGCACTGACTAAGGGTTTTGCAATGCACCCAGAGTTCCCCAGTACGTCACAGGCAATTTGTGTAGTACAGTACTTTGGGCAAATGTCTAGTTATATACTATCTAGGGAGGCCTGTAATATGTCATTTTAAAAAATAGTTTCAGCTGAAAACAAAAAGGGGGAGTAGAAGGGAGAAGAACAGATTCTTCCATTAAAATTTCCCAACTAGTTTGCATTGTGTGGCAACAAAGCAGAGGAACCAAAGATATTGCCATGCAACAGCCACAAAACTCCTGTTGCATTATACAGAAATAACCTGGATAGAGGTAGTCATGATGGTTGGTGGTAACTATCTACTAGCCTAGCGCTAGTAGATTCCATGACTTTCTGTATGTGTACATGGAGCAGGTCATGGGCATTAAACCAGAGTGCTTCTTTCTGCAATAAGATGGTGCAAGAAATCACTTTTCTCTATCTGTATCTAACAATATATAAAGTTAGTGATGTGTTACCATTAAGTATTTTACCAAGACTTTAATCATCTGCAAGCAAGCTGACATGGCACTTGCTGTGAAAAATGCTTTAGATAATAAGCATATTAGAGAAAATCCTTTGGTTTTTTTATTTTTCTGTTTGATGTCCATTGCTTTTTGTTTTAACCACTTTTATAGCATTTTGCGGTGAAGATGTCCTTAAAATATCTTAACAGAGAGATTTCTTAAGCCACCGAGATTCAGAGACCTCTATCTACAAAAAGAAAACTGAGTGCACTTCAGCCATTTATCCTTGCTGACTACGTACCTTGATTCACGGAGGGGCAACATATGATCTTCTTTCTACTCCCTTCAGCCCGATTCACACTTTAAGCATGTGAACAAATTGGAGGCTGAAGTGAGGACAGGTAATATGATCCCAAGATAACAGAGAAGAACAGCCTGCAGAGGCTCCCTCAACCTTGGCAACTGATCATAAAAGCAAGCCTTATGTACAGCGAGAGACCAGAGTGATGTTGACATATTCCAGGAACTCTATTTACTAAGATTTTTTTCGGGGTGGATCTATGAGTTTGTTTGGACGCTGGACAAGGGCCTGGAGGCTGAGAAGTGTTGGGTGGAGAGGTGTGTCAGAAGGAGAAGGGACTGCTATCTCTGCATACTTATTAGTAATTTGTATTATCAGTGGAGGAGAGCAGAATGGCCTGCAGGCCCTTGACAGCTCTATCCCATCCATCTAAAGAAATCTCCCCAGGAGCCACTGGTGGCCTGTGAGCCAGCTCTCTAACAGGTGTAGGAGGCTGGAAGCCTCCAGGGTCTTGGGAGTCCGCTGCA
Source organism: Darevskia mixta (assembly GCA_034641385.1). Taxonomy (NCBI): domain Eukaryota; kingdom Metazoa; phylum Chordata; class Lepidosauria; order Squamata; family Lacertidae; genus Darevskia; species Darevskia mixta. The sequence continues at coordinate 27,790,077 of JAWWNH010000003.1, forward strand.
CTCTCAAGCATCATGGCACTCACATAAGATGCCCTGGGCCTCATAGGTGGCCAAGGCATTGGTCAAATACTGATGGAGCTATCATTGCACCTGAGGCAAGTCCCCAACGGGCTGTGCATGTGCTGTGTACCATTACTCTGTTCTCTGTACTGCAGGGCAGCCCTTTCTGTGCTTGCAACAAAGGCTCATACCCGCTTTTTGCATTGTGCTGTGTGCTTTATCATACATGACATGTGCACACAGTCATAGGAACTGCTTGGGGTGGGTGTGATCGCTCCCTGCTGCTGTGGAACAGTTTGGATGCAGTTTGGACTATGATTTCCCCATAGTCAGGATTGTTCCATAACAGAGCTTTTCCAAAGAAAAAGCTGAATTGCTTTTTGTTTATTATCTCAAATTACTACTCTCACTCCTTCATGAGATCTTATTTTTGGCTCCAACACACACAGAGAGATGATGAAAGAGGGGTCATCAGTCTCCCTTGCACATGCCTCACTTTAAAGTCTATAAGGGGTCCATAAGAATATTAATCCAAGTAGGCTAAAATGCATCTTGAGTTCCCTGTGACCTCATGCCTTACTCCAGTATTTCCCAGCAGATGCCCCCATGGTTCATTATACTACTTTTTTTTTAAAAAAGAAACCACCACAAAAAAACGCGGTAGTTCTTTACTCAAGGTTGGATTTCCCCAAGTGCAGTCAGACCCATCCAATAAATAGGTTCAGAAATGCCCTACAACTCATTCAGCTCTACAGCCCCCAAAGCTACAAAGCTTTTCGAGGCAGCAAAGAGGGTCAAGCCTAAGAAGAGAAGGCCATGCAGGCTCCGCTGGGATGTGAGTTGGCAACCGCCTTTGCGGGCTCTTCCCGTTCTGCAAGGGAGCGTCTCTAACTTGGCCGGGCAGCCTGGCGCGCAGCTGCAGCCAGCGGGAACCTCCTTGGTTCAGCTTGCCTAACTTCCTCATTTTTCTCCCATCAGGCGTTTTTGGGGCTGTCGTCGCTCTCCTGCTGCTGCTCCTGAGGGCAGAGGCTATGCCTGTCGCGGATTCCTCCGGGGAGTCCGAATTCAGCGACGACTCCTCGGCCAGGACGGTGCCACCCGAGCGCCTCCAGCTGCAGAAATGCGTGGACTTGGCGCGTTGGCTGCAGGGAAGAGCGGCCGGGTTGACTCAAGAGGTGAGAGCGAGCGCGCAGAGCGCCAGGAGAAACGAGGGAGCATGTGTCCTTTCTTGGGGCGGGGACTTGGGCATCTTGTTTCCTTCTCTTAGCTGGGGTATTGCGACTTTTCAAGCTTAGTGCGGTAGCTCCTTCTGCTCCTAAGCCTGGAGAAGGGAGTTCATCTTTCTAATGGTTCAAGGGCTGACAGAGCCTCGCAACAACGCCTTCGGGCGTTTGCGCTCCCAGGACTGCCGGCTAGAGACAGACCTCTTTGCAGAAGGACAGTTGAGATAAGAAAAGCATTTATTGCAAACGATCAGCAGCAGTGAAGTGTATTCTAGCAGGCCAAAAAGCACAGGAACCCAGGAAAGGCAGGATACAGGACTGAGCAGTGCTTATTATTATTATTATTATTATTATTATTAAACTCCCAACAATGTAAGTGTCCAATAACAATTTTGTTTGAAGTGCCCCCAAGAATTTTTAAAGGATTTTAAAATTACATTTATATCCCACCTTTCCTCCAAGGGGCTGAAGGTGGGCTACAGGGTTCTCAAACCATTTGAATGGCAATGTCCATCAACTATGGGAAGCGGCCACCTCAAATATATATTGGGGGGGGCAAAGGAACCTCAGCCCTTAGGAGCTGGTTCCTATGCCCCATAATAACCCTGGGAAGTAAGTTAGGCCTAGAAGTGACTACTGTAGAGATCTCCTGCTGGGCTTCATAGCTGAGTGGGGATTTGTACCCTCATCCAACACTGAGGATACTGCAATTTAGAGCAGAAACCTTCAGAGCAAAACCAGGAAAGGCCAGTATGCACATAGAAAGCATTTAATAGAACTATATTTATTTAAAACACAGCTTGTGTACATAAAGTATGTCACAATGCAAAGGATGATAAAGCAACAGGTAAACCATGTGGGTAGGCGGTTCCCATGTCAGGAAGTTGGTCGTTCATTACCTGCTCTGGACCAGGGTTGTGCTTCCTTGAAGGAACAAATTTGTAGAGCTACTTTTGTCACTTGTGGCTAAGAGTGCCTTCTACGAGTTTCAGCTGATTGGCCAGTTATGGCCATTCCTGGGCAGGAAAAATCTCAGGAACTGACTACTGCAATGCACCCTATATGGGACTGCCCTTGAGTTTGGTCCAGAAGGTGCAGTTAGTACTGCTATCTCATCAGCCTATTATACCTTTCCTTCAACAATCTACTCTTTCAGTGTGATTATGACCCTTTCATTTATTCAAGCCTTTTCTGAATGAATTTTTAAAAAATATCTTCTGGCATTCTACTGTTATTTCAACTGTTATTCTTTTGTGCATTCTTTATATTTTTGGTTTTCTGAACACCGAGACATTTTACTGTGTCATTAATCTGTTTAAAGTATTTTTTTTAAATGCACATGCATGCATGCCAATACTTTCAGAGCCTCCATACAGTAACCCTCTAAACCCTACATTCCTTGTATATATACAAACTTAAGTTGCAGTCTTATGTGCTGCCAGCTCCCTGGGGCCCTGGGTACCCGAGCACCCACAAAATTCCCCATGAAGGGACCAGGCACCCACAAATTTCTGTGCCAGGGCCATGTACGCTACGTGGCACCCACGGCCCCAGGCACCCACAGTTGTGCGGCCAAGCTAGCACTTTTGTGTGCCACTTACCTGGGAATTACTTCTGAGGTGACATGGTTAGGTATGGGCTGATAGGCAGTTTTTGAATGATGGTGAAGTGCTGGGTATTTCTAGGAGAATCATTCAGCATGGTGTATCTTCTTCTATTGGTCACTCTTTATTTTGGAATACACATTTGCTTTAGTAGCAGCATATGCTTTTCTATATATAAAAATAGAATAGTGCACAATTCATTCCTGTTCTCTCTTTCCTTATTCACATATTACTTAATATTAATATTCACCAAAGAAGTTAAGATTTATAGAAAAAGGAATGATTTGAGATTTGACGTCTTGTTTTGCTTTCCGGGGTTGGGAAATTTGGTACCCTGGCTAAACATAGTGAAGAACCCAATATTTTGCAGGGAAGTTCAAAATACAGGGGCACACTTGAGTCAGTTTTTATAGGAAATGTTTAAATAGTGGGAGTTACAGTTGCAAATTGACATTCAGAATCCCTTTTTCTCAGTATACATTAAAATTCCAATTTAAAATTCACCTAGCATTGTTAATACTGCTGCATCTTCAGATTAGGGATAGCTGCAGGGGTCAAAAGACCACAGGAAAAGCAATTCCGGACCACCTAATGAATGTCAGTGATGCAGAGAGGGGTTTACATCTTCCATGGGGTATACGGATGGATGGTCTGTAATATAACATTAAAGTGGTCATGGGGGGAAAGTCTGATTAATCCTTGTTGTGTTTTACTAGCTATGTAAGAAGGAGGCCGCCTGTCAAGGCAAGATGGAATTGGCCCTGAATAATCTCAACCTTCCAAAGATCACTCAAGAAGATAAATGCTATGACACTGGATTTGAAAAGGCAAGTTTATTAATATGTAACCAGTGGGACCAACAACAAAATGCTGGTTGAATTCTGCTGTTCAGGATTCCTGCCACTCCATCCCATCTCCAACAGTCAAGAAGCATTCATTTTATGGTTACTGAACATGCTCAGACCTCATTGTGCTCTTTTTGGAGTTTCCCTTTTTAGAACCAAGCATTTTTAATACGTTTGCAAATGTTGAGGTTTCGCTAAGCCTGCTGATGCTAACTACATAAGCAACAGCGCTTAATAGTCTGGATTGATACAGATTGTGCATTTGTGTAGCAGGAAAGCAAGAATTAAGTAGGAATTATTAATGTTTGGTGTAGAGTCAACCATATTATTTCCAAAGCTATTCGTAATATTTTGTTCATCTCAGAGTATTTTGACTGCTTACCCTCAGTTATACACTTTTATTGCACCATAAAATATTTGTTAAGGGATGTAATGAGTGTAATATTTCTGACTCATAAATTTCTGTAACAACTTTCTCTTTATTCTCCTGTTTTAGGAAACATGTCTGGGAAGACTTTCAAGTGGTCTTTATGCTTTCGGGACATTCTTTGACTATTTAGAAGAGGCTTCTGTTGAGACTGCAGAAACTTTTCGGCCAAGCACACAGCACCTGGCAAATACCTTGAGATCAATGGTAAGTTCTATTACATTTAATCCTACATAAATGTTCTGGGAGATAAAGACATGGAGTGAAAAGATTATGAAGTTTTCTGGAAGACAACACACAATGCACTCTGGTTAAGGACACATAACACTATAGGCACTAAATGGAAACATTTTTTCCCCATTTGTCGTTTTACTTCTTTTTATTTACAGTATTAAATTTCTATACCACCCTTCATTCGAGAATCACAGGGCAGTTTACAATACAACTAACCATTGTTTACAAGAACAACTAACCATTATTAGTTATGCTTATGATAGCTGTAACAATAAGCCTTATTAATAAGGAGGGGGGACTATGTATTAGGTTGATAGACAAAGGGGAAAAAAGGCTTTTCAATTTCCCCCTCCATGTAGAATTAGGACCCGTCTATGTGTAAAGTCCTATAGATGTATTTTAAAATACAATTTAAGTAGGTACTTAGCTTTTGAAAGAGTTATTACCATTACCCAAAATAATTCCTATATAGGAAAAAGGGTTAGGGGCTCAAACAAGGCCATATAATGCAGAACCTGCCCCTTACAAAAGTTGGCTGTGTGAATGGTTTGGATTAAGATAGAGAATACTGAGAGAGAAACTGTATCCAATAATATTTTGGGTTCTGGATGAGAAGAGTGTATGCATAACTGTTCCTTTGAATGATCTGCATTATGCGCTTAAAAGCATTATAATTTATTTATTTAACAAAATTCATCTACCGCTTGATTATAGAAAACCTCCAGTCATGGCTTACCCCCAAGAAACCTGGGAACTGTAGCTTGTTAAAGGTGCTAAGAGTTGTTAGGAGACCCCTATTCCCCTTGGACAACTACAGTTCCCGGAGTGGATTCACAATCAATCCCTCTTCTTAAGAGAACTCCTAGATAACTTAAACATATAGCATTGCATGTTACAAAGGGTTCTGCAATCTGTAAATACTTCCAACTACATCTTGCCTGAAGATGAGTAAAATCCATTTGTCTGATAAACAACAGCATCTTAACCAGCAACTCTTATTATTTCCTCCCCTTAACAGATGAACAATCCTGAAAATGTGACATTGCCGGATCCAGCCGCTCAGAAAATTCTTGCCGCAAAGCTTCGAGAACACAGAGGCTGGACTGTTACAGTTATCAAACACTTCATACTTCAAGATTTTACTTTATTTATGCAGAAAACTACAAGGGCTCTTCGTGTCTTATGAGAGGCCAGGAGTTCTAGTGCCTTTTAAAAATTGGGCACATCAGTTTTCAAAACATCTGCAATTGAAGCAGAGGCTCATGTTGTTCTCCTTTTTGAGAACTCACTATATTGTTTCTTTAATTGGGAATATGCTGTTTGCAGTTATTTATGATATTTAATATATTTATTAAATTTGTGTATGCATTTTTACTCCCAAGACTCACAGCCAGTTTTAACAGGGAGTCGGCACCACACCACTTCAGTATTCACTGAATATTTTACTTGAAAATTATGGATCAAGAATATACAGTTAAATTATACCATGATATTTTTTTTTGAAAAGTATATTTAATATATTTTTTTAGAAAACAAAAACAATTTGTATGGGTTTACAGTAAAAGACAATCTGTTTTATTGCTGCTTTAACTGATTTTAATATTTAATATTTTATACTGTACTGTTGTAAACCACCCTGGGGCCTTATGGAGAATAAACAAAATAAATTATTAAAAACTACTTCATTGCACTGCATCTGTATTATGGGTTAATACCATGTTCATATCAGGTTTACTACAAATGTCCATTACTTTTAGTAGATCAAAATGTCTTCGACATTTGTTCATTCCAAAAGTAAGCTAGAAAAAGTTAAACATGAGATGTAATTTATAGTAGCATCAGCCAGTCTGAATGTTACGAATGGGAGCTGCAACAAAATGTTGCAGTACAGAGTGCTTCTGTCAGCTTCTGTTCTTCCAATATACCCTATTGGATTCTTCACAACAGACATTTTACATTCTGGGGCCAGTGAACATACAGAATCTTCAGTGGGCTGTTTTTCAAGGGGATGGGCTCACTATATATTTTTTTGAACTAATGGTTAAAATTAATGCTGGAGACCAGATGACCAGATGCATTTGAAACTGCAAGGGCTCTTCATATTTTTATGTTTGATTTTATTTGGGGAAGATTAAATTTGAATTTGTGTGTGTGTGTAGCAAACCACATATATCACATTAAAGGTAAAGGTACCCCTGACCGTTAGGTCCAGTCGCGGACAACTCTCGGGTTGCACGCTCATCTCGCTCTATAGGCCGAGGGAGCCGGTGTTTGTCCGCAGACAGCTTCCTGGTCATGTGGCCAGCATTACTAAGCCGCTTCTGGCGAACCAGAGCAGTGCACAGAAACGCCGTTTACCTTCCCGCCGGAGCGGTACCTATTTATCTACTTGCACTTTGACATGCTTTCGAACTGCTAGGTGGGCAGGAGCTGGGACTGAACAACGGGAACTCACCCCATCACGGGGATTCGAACTGCCAAACTTCTGATCGGCAAGCCCTAGGCTCAGTGGTTTAGACCACAGCGCCACCCGCGTTCCGTCATCAAACAATAACAATGGAAAACTACATCAGCAAAAGAAATAATAAAAAAGTAGCAATTTGTTTAAATTACCTTATGTTGCTTCTCCTTTGCACGTTCCAGTTTGCAGACCACCTATCTACCCCTTCATGGTTTTCCAAACCAGCCATGCTGTTGCTACTGAGATTTGAAACAGCACTCCAATTCAGGTACTGGTTAGAGAGTTAGACACTCATTACGCTCCATTGTACAAATTGCTTCAATTCAGGGGTGGCTGCTTCCCCACATCCCTCTGGTAGTCTGCACAATGGCAGATGGAGGGTGGTAACAGGCTCTCAGAAGCTGAATGTAGGAACAATGGAAGGGAGCCTGGCTGATGTTTCCTTTTCTGATAGCCACAATAAAGGCATGATGGAAGACTGCTTTTCTTTTCCCAAAGGGGGAAGATGATACTTCTTAAAAGACAGCAGTGGGTTTTGTTTGGGCGGCTGCTGCATGTTGGAAAGAAGTGCCTGCATGTACTTTGATAACTGATATTTCTGTTATATAAGTAACAAGCCTACCTAATAGACATTAGCAGTTAGAGTGAATTAATAATACTTAAGACTGCAATTCTCTGTACACTTTTGGGAGTTAGTAACACTGAACCAAATAAGTATTTCATCTTTGTCCTGCTTCCTCATTAGGTCTCTTGATGTAGTACTTTTTCTAAATACTTAAATCCAAATGCATTATCATAGTAAAACTTGGGAAAGCCCCGCAAGGCAATGCTGTATTACAATACCCAACCTATAGGTGGGCAGCTGAAGCCAAGAAACAGCTACTTGTCCAAAGCCACTCAGCAAATCCACAGCTGAAGTGAAGCTTGGACCAGATATTTCATAATTCATTCTCTTGACTGCACTACAAAGTTGACGCAGCTTCCTCTTGCCATCTTTCTGCTTTATTGGGCACTCTTCAGGCATAGCAAAAAGGAAATAGTCTGACTCGCTCAGAACTGCCATCTGGCTACGTACACCAACTCTTAACTTCTGCATCCTGGACTTTTCTGGGAACCAAAAGAACATGTATCATGGAGTTAAATGTACTGACATATCAATCTTTATTGGATGTCAAGTATGAGTCCGGACATAAGGTCCCCAACCTTTTTAGGCCTAGGGTCACTTTTGGAAATTTAGGAAGCTGTCATGTGGGGCATAAAGAAATATCCCAAATGGTTTATGCTTAGATCCTCTCTCAAACAACTGGCCATCCTCTCTCAAACAACTGGCCAATCACCTACATCCCTCCAAAAATAAAACACAAAACAAAAAGACAGGAAACACCCCATCCCAAAAAGGCACTCCCACCACCCCCATCCCAAATTGAGACCAGGAGCAGAGGGCCTTGTTGAGTGCCAAGGGGTGTGTCTGAAGACACCATGCTGGGAACCCTAGACCTAAGGCAATGTTGCCTGTTGGCAAGCCAGCAGCCAGAGGTCATCACCAAAGTGGTGGATAGGTATAGGCATGTATTGGTATTCAGACCTTATCAAAATCCTAGCAGATTCTGACAACTGGTTCCTCAGCTAGTTACCCCCTTTATTCTTTAGGGGAAGGCAGGGTGGTTTTTTTGAGCCCCATCTCTGTTCAACAAATTGTCAATACACTGACTGGGAAGCAGTGCTCTGCATCCCCCATTAGGGCACAGGGTTTCACTCACGTCAATGCTGTTACTTCTTTTTCTGCCACTGCCAAGACTAACAGGGGTCTGATCAAATCTTCCTGACCTTCCAAGCTTTTGCTTAGCCACTGATGTAGACTGAAGGCTGACCCAGTGAGCTTTTGAAATGTTGGACGCTGGTAAAGCAATTATTGATCTTCTTTCTCTGTGTGTGCAAAGGACGAACACATAGGAGTGCCCCCTATACTACGTCAATCACATTCTAATGGAAAACTAAACAGTGGCTTATTAGTTGGTACTTTCCTTACCACTTAGGAATGGCTTCCTCACAAGTAGGCAGGACTCTTTTGGAAGTACGGTGTTTTCTCCAAGCCACAACTAACAAACAGATATATCACCACCCCACTCTTGCCAGGAAAGCCAGGTTTGTAAAAATAATAATAGTACCTTCTATGTTTCTGTAGCTTCATAGCTGCAGTCTCTGGCTCCCAGACATGCCTAAGGTTTGTCAAGGTTCAACTGTCTGTATTATTATTGTAGGTATGTGGAAAGGAGGGCATTGTTGAAGATAATGCTTACTGATTATGCATATGCAGCATTTTTCCTCTGTAGTGTCACCAAAGATATTACTTTGTCCAACCCATGAATGAACAACCCAGTGTCTGAGGACTACAAAGATGAGGTTGAAATAATAAGACTATGTTTAGCCTGAACACAGTAAAACTGGAGGGCTGTCACACATAAGATGGAGCAAGCTTATTTCCGCTGCTCCAGAGGGTAGGACTCAAACCAATGCATTCAAATTACAAGAAATGAGATTCTGACTAAGCATTAGGAAGAACTTTCTGACTGTAGGAGATGTTAAGACAGTGGAACAAAGTACCTCAGAAGATAATAGACTCTCCCTCATGGGATTTTTTAAAAACAGAAGTTGGATGGCAATCTGTCTGGGATTTTTTGGCTGTGATTCTTGCACTGCAGGGGGGTTGAACTAGATGGCCCTTAGGGTCCCTTCCAACAATTCTATGAAATCCAGCAGTTGGATGTAAAGGGAAATGAGTCTTCACATGCGTCATGACCTGCAAAAATTAGATTTCCTCATTAAAGAATTTCAGACAAAATATTTATTCTAAAGGGAAAAAATGAAAGTGTAACACAAATAAATTAGACCGATGGAAATTCCATTATGTTGTAAGCATATTTCCATGTTGTCAGGGAAGTCTGCTTGCCAGTGGCATAGCTCAGTGTTGTTTTTCCTAGCCTTTGGAATGTATGCATCTCCATCTTTTTTTCCTTCTCAGCAGCGGCTTCCAGAATGCTGTGGTTAACTCCTTCATCCCCAAAGCAGACTAAGAGAGGTGGAGGAAGAAGAAAAAAACAAAGTTGATCAAAACTCTTATGATGCTGTTACCAGCAGAACAACTCTTTCAAAAAATACTAAAGAGTACAACTTTGTCACTTACAGCACAGTTCTATACATGTCTAATGAGAAGCAAGTCCTGTTGATTTCAATGATGTAATTATTATGTAACTTGAGTACAGAGCTGCAGCTTTACACATTCAATAACGTATTCAACAGTGGAAGGTCAGCCAACGCAGATGTAAGTGAGCCATATTAATTAACAGAACAGAGCAAATGTAGAATCATTAGAAGAGACATGGGATACTTTATTCAGTTCCACTCTGATAATCACCTGCAGCTGAGCCAGTGACAGAGGTGGGGTTTAGGCTTGGATTCAGGTTTGAATTCAATCATCAATACATAACAGATACTGAGGTGGCTATAAGGAACACCATCATATTTAAAGTGCTAAATGCACCCAACCATCTAAGATGGAATTAACACTCATGTGACTGTAGAATGCATTTGGGGGTATTTTATCTGCCTTCTAGTTTTTCTCTCTCTTTCTTTCTTAGTATACTGTCACATTCTTTCAGTGCATTTCTGAAGTGGCTTAAAGAAATTGTAATCTTGTGACTGATCTTGAAACTAACCTATATTGACACAGACAAGTAATATTAAGGCTTATCCATATTACACTGCTCTTCAAAAATGTTCACAATCCCAACTCTTATTTTCAAGGGAACATGACATTCCATCATGCACTCTAGAAATAAAACTCCAGATATTATTGTTTCTATTATCACTCATTCCAGGATGAAAATAAAGATGAAACATGTAACATAATAAGCGACTGAAGTTATGGTCAGCTCAGTCGACTGGTAGGAAAGGCCAAATAATAGCTAGAAATACAGTTTCTGCTTTTAAAAGTCAGCAAGATTATTTGGGTACTAAATAATATGGTTCAAGCCACCAACAAGAAATTGGTGGCATCTTCTCAATGCTTCATCTCATTTACACTCATTTTAATCCCGAGCAAATTTATGATATTGTGTATTCAGGTTGCCATCTTACCTAGGAGTAAGTCCCATTGAGTCCCAGTTTTTAAGCAAACATAAGAGTTCACTGTCAGTGTCCATCCCAATTACTAAACTATCCCCCAAAGTAGTAAATGCTATGATCACATCATTTCTCTCTCTCTGCCCATCCGTTGGTCGCAGCCTTCAAGATTCCAAGGACTGACAAAAATATAAAATAGTTAAAGGGGAGCACATTCTTCCCTTACCTTCCCAACTCATTTCATTACTACTTCAAAGATTTCTTAAATGTGTTGACCATTTCAAATACTGTATGTGTGACACATCACAAAAGAAAGAAAGAAAGAAAGAAAGAAAGAAAGAAAGAAAGAAAGAAAGAAAGAAAGAAAGGATTTAATACTACATGTTGGTTCAGGCCACAGTAATGGAAACCCCACGTTTTGGTGCAGAAATTAACAGCACTTTGGTCCCAGTCACAAAAAACGGTGATCCCAAAGTGTTGGAAGAAGCTCTAAAGCACTTGAGTGGGGAGTGCTGGAAACACACCGGTTATGTGTATCTGTGTCAGCATGTGTGAGTGAGTGCTGAATGCCTCCGTGCCTGGTGAATGTATGTGCTGTATGAGTGGTGGGGATATGCTGTATATGCAGTGAGTGTGGGGAGGGGTGTTTGCATGTGCACATTATGTAAGTGCAGGTGTGGTTAGTGCGAGCACTGTTTGTTGCTGGATGCTGTATGTATGGCAAGTACATGTGTATTGAGGGTGTCTGTATGTATGCTGCACGTGCAACATGTAGAATACATTGCGCAAGCACTCTTGTCATGCCCATGGCCAGCATGAGCCCCCAAAGTGTTGACTGTCAATGCAGACCCTGAGCCAAAAGCCAATTTGGGCATCATGCACTTCACTTAACACAGGGGTCAGCAAACCTTTTCAGCAGGGGGCCGGTCCACTGTCCCTCAGACCTTGTGGGGGGGCCGGACTATATTTTGAAAAAAAATATGAACGAATTCCTATGCCCCACAAATAACCCAGAGATGCATTTTAAATAAAAGCACACATTCTACTCATGTAAAAACACGCTGATTCCCGGACTGTCTGCGGGCCGGATTTAGAAGGCGATTGGGCCGCATCCTGCCCCCGGGCCTTAGTTTGGGGACCCCTGACTTAACAGAACAAGTCTCATTTAATTGTATTTCCTAAACATACTGGATAATACAAGAAAGCCTTGTATTAAGAAGAGGATGCATTTTATCTTTTAAATCTCATAAATGCAAAAACTCACAGGCAGATGACAAGACATAAAATTGAATAAATTGATCACTTGCAGGTTTTTTTAAACAGACAATGGGATTTTACATGACAGTTTAATTACAGGAGTCTAAACAGCAGTCAGACAGCAGAGTGTAGAATATTAAATGATAACATGTTACATTAATGCCAAGTCTCAGTAGCATCCATACAATAAAGTGTCACCATGCAGAAGCGCCATAAATGCAAGGAGAAATTAATGAAAAGCTTCAATGGTTTTTTCTATTACTTCTAGAATTTTATAAGAAAGGAAAGTCCTTCTGCCAATCTGGTTTGTTCTGAATTTTTTTAAAAACAGCAAATTTTTAACCACCTCTGAGATCACATAGGACACAGGTGGAGAACCTGTCACCTTTCAGATGTTGTTGGACTTTAACTCATATCAGCCCCAGGAATGATGGGAGTCTACCAATACCTGGAAGGGTTGATTCTGACTGGTGATATACAACTAAATCATACTCAAAACAAACCCACTGAAATCAATGGACTTAAGTCCACTGATTTAAATTGACTTACTCTCAGTAGCAGTAACATTAGATGTCATTCATAAACTTTATGCTTATTCATGCCTTAGCAATAGCAAAAAAAAAAAAAGTTTCTCCCACTAATCCACTCTGAAGCCTAACAGTTTGTTTTCCAGTCTAGTTTTATTAGGCTCCTACTCTCCACCTTATTCCAACTGTTAACATGTAACCACTCATATTTTCCACGAGGCCTTATTAGTGCCATCAAGCAAAAACAAAATGAAACAGGTCTATGCCTTGTACATTGATCAAACAACCAACATAAACTGCCTTTTTAAAAATTCAGTTTCAAGCAGTGTAAGCTGTTGGTGTTTAAATCATTCCATGGTTACCAGTTCTTGGTTTGTAATGTTACTGAAGCAAGCTCATTCCAAGAGAAAGAGGACTTGACGCAATCGGGTCATATCTCTTGATGATATACTTAAGTCAGCAACCAAAAGATAGAGCATTTCCTTCTTATGGTGTGTCCCTTAAATTAAAAATAAAATAAAATGGTAGCACCAAATCCTGACCTACACCTTACATGAGAATACAGCAACAGTTAAAATATAATTTGTGTGATATTTATTTAAGTGCAATCCTAGCTGTATAAATGGAATGGGACTTACTCTTAGGTAAGTGAGTGTAGGATAGTAGCATAAGTTTCAAACTCTCCTCTCCAAGTTAATCACAAAGTACATGTTCTATTTTCTCCTTCAGCAGGCATTATTTCTGCAGAGGTATTAACTAGTGAAAACATACCTCAGAACGGTTGGCTCAGGCATTCCAGGATCCGCACCTCTCTTAAAACCTGGTTACAAACAATATATCTGTCAGTTTATATCACGACTATATTATTGCTCTTTTACATATAATAAATATTTCTAGAATTAATGCACACATGACTAGCCACAGTAATGTAATAATGTCGTGCCTTTGGCACATGTAAAAAATTTTATAGATGTATTTAGATTGTATGTGTTGTATTGTGTTGGTCGGTGCAGCTCCACCTACTGGCCAGAAAGAATGTTGCAACGGATGGCAGTTGTTGGCAGTTGCTGGCAGAGGTGTATGAGGAGAGGGGAGTTCATTTGGTGAGAGAGCCTGAGGGATTTCTGTTACATGTTTTCCATCTGTGGAATCGCATTGTTGTTTTACCACAATACTTGTCTTTTACCCGATCTTTGTCTTTATCCAAATCTTTGTTTTTATCTTGATCTTGTCTATTAATAAAGCAAAATATACAGAGGCAGTCTCTTTAATCAAAGACAAGAGGTTTACCTGCATGTCAAGCTACGTACGCCACCAGGCAGCGTAGTGAGGACAGAACAGATAACACTGCACTTTGATACAGTCTCCTGCACTTCCCACCCCCACATGCCATCAAGTAGAAGTGCAAAGAAAAGGGTCCATTCTATTGCATGGTCAGCAACACACATTGAAAACCCCAGTCCTCTGCACCAGCAGGTGACTTGGGCTGCAAGCCTAACCCCATACTTACCTGAGTGTAAACCCCATTAAATGTATTAGGATTTACTTCCAAGTAGACATAGTAAGAATTGCACTTATAATCTGCCTGGGAAGAAAGAATACTCTTCTAAATTATACCTCTGACATCTAAAACAGTCCCTATTTTGTGGCATGATGTATGTTGCCCACCAAATCCACCAGACAGAGAAAGACAGCCTCTGATCTTACTAATAAATAGGACTTTACTGCATTGTTAATGGAATTCAGTAAGAAATGTCCTGCACAACAGGCCCATGGATAATGGAACAATTTATTTCCCAGCAAATGAAAATGAAGTTGTCGATGACACTTCATAGGACAGAATCATTGCTGAACTAATTGAGCATGGCCTGGGAAATTCTGACTAAGAGCATTCTAAAAATTGGCCTCTAGTTTTCAGAAATCTGGTGACTTCTAAGCAAACTCCTGATACCACAAATGAAAAAACACACCCGTGAGCAATTTTAACCTTTGTGTCATGCCTAAACACATTTAGGAGTACACATAATCGTGAAATACAGAATTCTGAAAGCTAAAACTATTATTTATAAGCAACTTCAGTCTGTCTTGCAAACTGGGGTGGAGGGTGGGGAGATTGTCATTGATTATTCACCCATTCCTCCATTCAGCTCACTCAAGCAGAAAGCTAGCACACCAGAGAGACAAATGTAGCCCAGCTTACTGCTGGATATTATTTCTTTTTGCAAGGTGTTATACCTTTCAGCGCACAAGACCATCCAACAGTTGTGTCGCCCACAGACAGTCTGAAGCAGTGTTTCCCAAACTCGGGTCTCCATCTGTTTTTTTGGGACTACAACTCCCATCATTCCTAGCGGGCAAGACCAGTGAGGTCAGGGATGATGGGAATTCTAATCCGAAAACAGCTGGAGACCCGAGTTTGGGAAACAATGAAGGTCACAGGAGTTCCTTCTATCACCATATTCACACAAGCTCGCCTTCTAACGAGTACTAGGAAAGGAAAGGAAAAACAGGAGGGCTTTCACGATACAGCCTGCTTGCCTCTTCTCTAGGTTAAATCCGAAACTAGCAGCACTAAAGTGAGCTGTGAAGAGGAGAATTTGGGTTCAGGGAACGGAAGCAGCTGGACAAGGGCTATGAGCCGCTTCTGCCCCACAGGGAGCTCCTCTCCCCGCTCATCACGAGGAGCTGAGGGGAATCGGTCACGTGACTCGCCCCACCACGCGCGCTCCTCCCGGTTGCGTCACTATCGCCGCCGCGTTCCAAGAAGACGCGCCGCTCGCTCTCGAACCAGCCGTTGACGGGAAGACCGTTAACGGTTCGGGAAGCTGCCCCGCCCCCGCCGCCTGCCTTTCTCGCTCGCCCTCAAGTCAGAGTATACCGAGTCTTCCGTGACCAAGCCGCCCGCGGCAACCTACTTGCCCTCCCCAGCTCAGGACTGACCTAGATAGAGTACTACCGGGATGAAGCCCCACCGGATGGCAAACTGCCCGCCCTTGAACAAGTGCTGCAGGCGCTGCTTGGACTCTTTGCTCAGCTTCGGCATGGCGGCGGCCGCGTCGTCGTCTCGGAGGCAGCGAAGGGGGAGAGGCGAGGATGGTAAAGAGAGGCCTGCCTTTTGCTTCCTGGCGCTACGGCGCATGCGCGCGGAGGGGAGGCCTACCCGCCGAGGATTTGTTGTCGGGCAGCGGCGCCGCCTCAGGCCGGCTGGGAAAGGCGGGAACGGCAGCCGCTGCTGAGGAAACCTAGAGCCGAGCTTGCCGCGTAGGGCGAAACGAAAAAGAATGTGTTGAAGTCGGCGCTGCAGTTCTGTACTCAATATTGGATGGAAATTCCTACATGCAGGAGTCGGGTTTTTTCCGTCGCAGTGGGTCCATTTCGTTGCTCTTCCCGGCTAATAGTAGTGCCTGCCTATCTCCGCCGGAGTAAGTCGTGGCAAATACCCCTCCCTCCACCCCGTTTCTGAGCATTACACACACGCACCTCGCTGCACGCTTGTTCTTCACACATGATCGAAAACGGAGTTTCCCCCCTCTCTAACATCACAGAAGTGTTTTTTAAGGGCCGGTTCGCACGTTACGTTTTCTCGTGGAAAAGTTGTTAGCACGTGGACCGACCCTAGTGGGTAGGCCACCTACACTTGAGGTTAAGAGGGAGAAGGCAGGGGATACCGCAGGCTCCCTGACAAACGCCAAGAGTGGAAGTTCAGTTTTGCTTCCAAAGCCTGCATGGAAGTCAACAGCATTTCCTTTTGCATGTAAATTCTGTGTTCTACCACTGGCCTAACCCTGTTTGTCCGGATTTAGCACTGACAGGTGTTGCCTTCGAAAGTGGATGTTCTGTCATGTATTTTCCGGCTGCTACTTAAAACATTTCCTGGCTATTGGCCTTCACCAAATGGTGCAGTAGCCAATTACGTTTGGATGAAGAAATATTTTCATTTACATATCTTGAACCTTCTACCAAGAAATTAATTTTTAAAAAAAAACCTTGAAAAAATAATAGCCACTTTCTCTACACTATGCACAGTTTTTTAAACCTTTGTCATGTCTTGCTTTTGTCATCTTTCCCCCCACCCCCCAGCTGATGTTCAAGTAAACCAACCCTTGTACTGTAGATCTGCCCTATGAGTTCTGATTAAATTTGCATATGGGAAAATGATTGAATAAGAAAAAAGCATGCTTCCTTTGTTGGATGGATCATGAAATCAGTATTGTAAAGTTGGAAGGGATCCTAAGGGCCATCTCCCCCAACCCCCTGCAATGCAGGAATCACAACTAGATCATATATGCAATAGACATCCAAACTGTTTGAAAACTTCCAAGGAAGGTGAGTCCATTACTCATGGGAGTCTGTTCCACTGTTCCTGTCAGAAAGTTCTTCCTTATGTTTAGTCGGAATCTCCTTTCTTGTTAACTTGAACCCATTGGTTTTGGGTCCTAGGCTCTGGAGCAGGAGAAAACAAGCTCGCTCCATGCAACAGTGTTTAAGATATTTGAAGATGGCTATCCTATCTCCTCTTGGTCTCTTCTTTTCAAGATAAACATACCCATTTCATTCAACCATTCCTCATAAGGCATCTACTCCAGCATCTTGTTCTCAGATGTCAAAGGGTATCCCTACAAGCAGAATATGAGTACTTTATCAGTCTCCCCACTTGGCGTGCTTAGCAACTCATATTCAGATACATTGCCTCTAACCATGGAGGTAATATAAAACCACTATGGCTAGTAGCCATGAATTTATCTACATGAATTTGTCCATCCTCCATGAATTTATCTGCAGTGAATTCAGATGCCATTAGTGTATAGATTTGGCCAGTAGGTGTCATTTTGCTCTTACCTGCATTGAACCTGATTTGCCATTTTATCATCAGTTCACCCAGTTTGTAGAGACTTTTATGGAGCGTTTCAGATGCAGTATGGAGATTGCCTGTCTTGGGTTTCTTCTTAGCCTACCCTTCACTGAAATTGTATGAGCTGTTGCCTATCTTTTGGGGCAATACTTAACAAGCTGGAGAAACTCTTTTGGGCATCACACAAACACTGCAACCAAGCATTAAAACCGGTACCGATAACTCCAGTAGAATTTGGGTTTTTTAGCCTAATTTCAGCAAGGGAGGCACCAGGGAAAGCATGTGTGCCCACAGGTGCCACATCAGCATTTCCTGATATACATCTCAATTAGAACAGTTATATTTTATCAGTTTTGCATTCGCATGAATGTAAACCAAATTGAAGTGCAGTTGAATCTCAGTTATGAAATATATAAACGAGCTAACCTGCCAATTTTAGAAATTTTATTACTTTAAATTCTGCTCCTCTACATACACTCTACATACACAGCGGGTGGCGCTGTGGGTTAAACCACAGAGTCTAGGGCTTGCCGAACAGAAGGTCGGCGGTTTGAATCCCCGCGACGGGGTGAGCTCCTGTTGCTCGGTCCCTGCTTCTGCCAACCTAGCAGTTTGAAAGCATCTCAAAGTGCTAGTAGATAAATAGGTACCGCTCCAGTGGGAAGGTAAACGGCGTTTCCGTGCGCTGCTCTGGGTTGCCAGAAGCGGCTTAGTCATGCTGGCCACATGACCTGGAAGCTGTACACCGGCCCCCTCGGCCAATAATGTGAGATGAGCGCCGCAACCTCAGAGTCGGTCACGACTGGACCTAATGGTCAGGGGTCCTTTTACCTTTACCTTTACATACACTGATACAAAATGTTGGAGGCAGTCCTTGCACTGCCTTCCCAAAGCTGGGTAGAAGAAGTGTTTGGATTTGATATCCCGCTTTATCACTACCCGAAGGAGTCTCAAAGCGGCTAACATTCTCCTTTCCCTTCCTCCCTCACAACAAACACTCTGTGCGGTGAGTGGGGCTGAGAGACTTCAAAGAAGTGTGACTAGCCCAAGGTCACCCAGCAGCTGCATGTGGAGGAACGGAGACGCGAACCCGGTTCCCCAGATTACAAGTCTACCACTCTTAACCACTACTACACCATGCTGGCTCTAGGCTAGGGGCAGGAGGCATAATGGCTCTTGCCAGGGTCCTAGAGTCCCTCCTTAAGGCTTATTGAGCACTTTTCCAGCTTTGTGAAGGAGGTGGGAGAGCTCTTAAGACCCTGCCAGAGCCTTGCACCTCCTTTTCCAAAGCCTGGCACCTTGCTTAGCTTAACTGGCTTTGGGGGGGTGACCCATGGGTTCCGTGTCCAAATACTATTGCAGCCCACTTGGTATGAAGCTAGAGGCTTGTGTGCCTCACTGTTTCGAACCCAGCTTGGGAGAGTGACTTCTTTTGTCAGTTGGACATTTAGGTTTGGGAGGCTGAATAAACCCAGAACAATTGTGTCCAGACTAACAAATATTTGCAGCATAAAGAGCATCCACAAACCAAGCAGAGCCCATCCACTAGCTAGCAGGTTTTTTGTCTTTTCCGTCATACCTTCAGCACGGTTGAATTTCAAAGCTGGGGTAATTTGGAAACTTCTCAAACAGCCTCCAACGTGACAGTTGAAGCATTAGAAAAATGTGTGATCCTCTAAGAAACAGCAAATTGCAAAATGCTTAAGAATTGCCATGCTAGGAGGATAACGTTTAGCTGAGAGAGAAAGCTATTATTTATAGCACTGTAGTCTTGGTGTGCACAGCTTCTTATAATTCTTCAAATTCTAGCACAAGGAGTTTGCAGTATAAATTGCTGAGTTACTAATTTGGAGTGGGAGGAAAGGAGGAAAAGAAAGGAGGAAAAGACAAGGTATATGTAGAAATGTCAAATTACCAGGGCTCTTTTTCAGGAGGAACTCAGTTCTGGCACCTCTTGGGTGGGTTCTGGCACATCTCAGAAGGGTGCCATTACCATTTAAGAGAACAAGGGAAGTGTTCATGGTGAGTTCTGGCACCTCTATTTCTAGAAAAATAGCATTGCAATTTACTAACTACATACAGTAGTAGCAGCTTAGTTCTTAGTGTAACATTTGATGTTGGCCCAATTTTTTGACTGCTTACAACTTTTATTCGAGACATGCTGTACAAGTTGTGCTACAGAGATTGATATAAAAGTTGTGCTACAGAGGTTGTATAAAATAAGGTCTAAGAAATAAAAATTTAAAAAAATTTTCAGGAAGCTGATAATAATTAAAATGGTAATTGAAGCTAAGACATAAATACGAATTCAACTCTAAAAAAAGATGAATGTAATCACTGAAGTTTCAAAGAATGAGGATTGTATGTGAAGATTATCTTGCATGAAGGTGGACCAACAAAATACCTTTTCAAATGTTAATCCTAGATTTCCTTTTTCTTTTTGTAGATTCTATAATAAAAGATGCAGACTTACAACATTGCCATGTCTTACTTCCATCTAAGGTATATTGCAATGTTCTTGCTTAGTATAATGTATTTTATTTTCAGTTTATGTCATTGTGAATAGAATATCTGGCCAAAGATGAAAACCATGAACTGATTGTGGATACTTCTGTAAAGTGTTATACACAGATCTGATGGCTCAAAGGATTTTCTGAGGCCAGATAGACAGATAAATTTACATTTTACAGTTATTTTAATTCTGTTTACTAGATTTATAGACATTTGTCCTTCTAGAAAACCTAGCTAAGTACATCTAGGTTAACTACAGTCGTACCTCAGGTTAAGAACTCCGCTAAGAACAGAAATCGTGTTCTGGCAGCGCGGCGGCAGCAGGAGGTCCCATTAGCTAAAGTGGTGCTTCAGGTTAAGAACGGACCTCCAGAACAAATTAAGTACTTAACCCGAAGTACCACTGTATTACTAACCTAGGGGCAGTATCACAGTTTCATAAAGTGCAAAGCAGAGGTAACTACAACCAGGAACCATACTGGCTTCCCCTGCTGTGAAAGGTTTATCATGTGTCACTTCCTATCTTTCAAAAAGCAAAACCTACAGAGTATATTTGAGCTAAAAGGATCTAATTCGGGAAACAAATATCTCCTAATACTAAGTTTTGTCATTGCTTTTATATTCCTGGGTTCCTTTGGAAGGGTGAGATATAAATTTAATAAAATAAATAAATTTCTGTCGCCCAACTCCTTTGGGCTAACTTTATTCCATAGTGACCTGGCTGGTTCTATGTGCCAATGTGCATCTTTGCAGAAACTGCTCCTCAAGATAATACCATTTTATGTTCCCTGTGCCCAAAGACACTAAGACTTCTGTTAACATCATGATTTGAAAAGACACATCTTCCTTAGCAATCTGACTAGCTACTTTATTCTACTTTATTACTCTTCAATGGAGTTTGCTCGAGCTACCTCTGGACCTCCTTCTGTACTACTAGCAAATCTCTGTCCTTTCTGAGCTAAGGAAAGGGGCAATACGGTAGTTAACATAAAAAAGATTATAAAAGCAGAGTGTAAAATTGGAGTGTGAGACTAGAGGATGGTCAGTATCTCATAGTAAAAGGAATACAGTTGCAACAAGTGAAAAATGATCAAGCAGGACATTTTGTTTTACTAAGTTCAGTTGCTAATAATTTGAGTAAACTTAAAAAAATATTTTATTCTGGAGTTTTAGAAAGACGGAGGAGATAGTCAGCAGGATATCAAAGAGAAGTTCTTCAGAATTTGGTTACCAACAGTGCAATTCTACGCAGTCTAATCGTTTAATGGGACTTCTACCAGGTAAGAGGGTATAGGATTGCAGCCTAAAGAAGTTATGGAAATGTCGTGGAAAAGGATTGTGGAATGTAGAATAAACTAGAAGTGGTTTTTCAAAGGTGTGTCAGCAGTTGGAATTTACATAATTTGAAGCGTTTTTAAGACCAAAGGAATTTGCTGGGAGAGATTTTCAGGAATAAGATTTAAGGCAGCACAATATAACAAGGGGAGCCAGGGGAAGATGGTATTTTAAAGAAATGTTTGAAGTGCGATTTTTTTAAAGTTCTGATTTTTAACTAAAATATTGAATAATAAATTTATATCAAATACATAAATATTTAAATGAATTCAGAAGACAAAAATGCACAAACATTTACTAAACTCTGTTCTTAACCAGAGGAAATGCTTGGCAGGGGGTTGGACTGGATGGCCCTTGTGGTCTCTTCCAACTCTATGATTCTATGAAATGGTAGAATACAGTACAGTATTGCTGTTTTAAAAGGGTAGTTTTACCTTTCACCACTAGATGGCAGTGTTTAACAGAAAAGACTTTAACTTCTGCCACAGTCTGCCGATTTCTTGAAAAAGATCACTTTTACAAATATTTCAAGTTTTCATTGTTTTGTTACATGTGTATAATTGTAACAACACGATCACACCTAACCCCTCATCTGAAACATTCTTGATCATGCAAGAAGAGGGGGAGTTGCATTATATCTTTTTATATTTTTCATTTAATGCAGTCTTCATAATGTCTTATGATAGTTATAACTGTGACTGATTAATATACCCTTTATGATTTGAAACAAATGATTTCTATTGTTTAGCGTCTTTATGTTGTAAGAACACTGCAAAGGCATAATTAGTAGCCGGACATTTGGTTTGCAGAGCTCTCATCCTTGCAACAACATCACAGTTGCTCAAATGGCAGGAATGAAGCAGTCGTGAGACTGGGGCTGTGGTGGAAAATGGATCGATCTGTGGTGTCTGCACAGCTCTGAGCTCACCACTACCCCACCCAGCGCCATCCAGATAAACAACAGCACAGCTCCACTCTACCACATGCACCACAAATTTTCTCCCTGTCATTCCCCTCTCCTCCCAGCAGGGGTAGTGAGGTGTAAAGGGATGGGTCATTTGGGGGAAGCTGTAAGAGGAAGAAGAGTTGGGCAAGGTGTAAAGAGAGGGTAGTTGGTCAGGTGTAATTGGGGTAGCAGAGGTAGCAAGCAGGTTTGGGAGAGTGGCAGTTTGGTGGGCAGTGGTGAGCAAAGTGAGCACAGGTGGCAGCTCCTAGTATAAAATAACATTTGTTATACATTTGAAAAATAGTGAATAGTTGAAGTAACAGAACTTTCAAACCAGCAGAAACTGGTCCAATGCAATATCTGTTTCCTGCAGAACCAATAACTAACAGTGAATGTTTGGGAATTGGAATTTTTAGTTTCTAGCCATTTAGATGAAGAGAGGCTCTACGCTACTCCACTTGTGAGGCCCCTCCCAATCCCCAACCCTCATGACTAGAAGAAAATGGAAGAGTGTTATAAACAAAATTGAGTGAAGCCACGGATGATGACGGGTATTTAAAATTCTGCAATTCACAATTTCTCCTCTAAAGGACATCAGAAAACTTCATCAAAATTTGTTTGTCTAAGTTTGTCACTTTCAATGTACAGAATGCAGACAACCTCTCTTGTGACATTATGGCCCTTAATTCATTTTTAATTCTTTTGAGTCTTGAAAAACTCCTCTCTCCCGAGCTGTTAGTGACCATAAAGCTAAGAAATAGCCGCAAAATTGCTTCCACATTAGGAAAGGCCATCTGATTTTTTTCCTTGTATATAATTTTATAAAGGTCTGTATGAGACAGAGTGTGCTCTGCTGTAAGCCTATGGCTTACAAAAGTTCATCAATAAGTTTCAGGTCAACATCTGGGTATGCTTCCATCAACAGTTCAACACCTTGCTGAATTTCTTGCTTAGATGCTATCAGTATAGCAAGAATGGAAAACAATTGTGCAAGGCCCATCTAATCCAGCATTCTCTTCTCACTGGCCAACTACGGTAAATGCCTATGGGAAGCCTGCAAGCAGGACCTGGGTTCAACACTGCACTCCTCACTTGTGATTCACCAAGGCATACTGTCTCTGGCAGTAGAGACAGAACATCATCCATAAAAGCTTATGCCATAATAAAAGTGCTAGTCTTTTAAAATGCCAGAAGACTATTGAAATAGAAATAAAATACATCACACCATAGTGGGGAGGACAGTGACCAGATATGCTGTACAAGTACAAACTGTTGAAGGACAATCTTGCCCTCCTTCTTTGTTCTTTAGCTTTAAGTTGAATTTGATCTAGTTGAGATTCCTGTGTTGCAGGGGGTTGGACTAGATGACCCTCAGGATCCCTTCCTGTTCTGAACCACAGGGCCAAAGGAGGACCTGTGTGAGTGGATGCAGGGATATCAAGGAGTGATAAATTCTAGTGCTGTATTTAAAAAGAAAGGTGTAAACTTACAGCAAATCAGCCAATCAGGTCTCCCAGGCTTTATAGGCACGGGACAGACACTGCAGCAAAGAGATGGCTTGTCCCCAGCCAAGCAAACATTCATACATTCTTTATACACAACAGTCACTTTGCCCAGGACTTCACATCACTTCATCTGACCAGATGAGGGCATAGGTGGCAAATAAAGATACCGGTAGTTCCCCTTTCTGTGCTCAGACCCCGACACTCCAGGCCCACAGATAAGGATAACATCAAAGCAATCCAATTAGCTTTTATCGAAACAAGTGAATATAAACATATATGAGGTCATTGTTACAACAACTACCAATTAATTGTGGGGTTATCACGATGGTGTTGCAGAGCTTCTGGAACAGTTCACCTTTGGTTCAACACACTCCAACTCTACAATTCTATGATTCTATGAAATGGAGGATTCTTTCACAATGTATAATTCATATATTACTGAAAGAAGAACACATATTAAGTGGCTCCAGAAAGAAAACAGTAACTTAGGACATTTTAGGGATGGATCTTGGAAAAGAACAAGTGAAGGAAAACAGTGTAAGAAGAAAGTGCCTTTGTGCAACAACGAACTGCTTTTCTTTCACCATTCAGTAAACAGAACTGTCTTCAATTCTGGGATGAGCATTAAGAGTTTCCAGGGCAGAGGATAAAGGGTGCCTCTGCCAATTCTAGAACAGTTCCTAAACAGTATTGTGAACAAACTGAAGCTTTACTTTGCTGCTGGAGGACCAGCTGAATGCATCACAGAATTCTAAAGCAATAGATTGTCTGCAGTCCAACTAAACAGTTTGGTGACAGTTACCTTTCAGAACAATGTTCTTCATAACATTTACTCTACTTGCCCTATGGGATAAGGGGAGGGCATGTCAGGAACACTTCAATGCTTGTTGCACACACACACCCCAACCATCCTATATAGAACAGCACCTACAACACGAGCTATTAACATTTTTCCTTGAAAAGACATTGTGTTGGACCATACTTCAGTTCCAATCAGTGGGGATGGTTAGTCGTGACAAGTCCTATTTTTTTTTAATTTAAACTCTGTGCAGCTAACAGTCTGGAGCAACCTGTTGCTTTATCTGACATTTAGGAAAGCCACTTCAAAACATCCCCATTTGTCCACCTTTGAAATCAAGAAAGGACTCAAACGGGGGGTAAAAACAAGGTTGGCATTTTGACCTTTGTCATTGGATGTACAAACTACCAACATCCTGTACAAGAACTGAATGTGTAAGTTACAAATGACTTTTAAAACAATTATTATAAATTGTTTCTCAGGGTAGCATTGTTGGATATTGGTCCTGTTGGTTTTACAGATGGGTTTTATGTACTTCTGCTGTTTTAACTTTCAACAGCACCACAATGAATGGTGCATAGTTTATTATTTTTTTAAAAAAAATTGGCAAAGCTCTTCTCTGTAGGAGGGTTCTGTAAGAAGTTGGGGAAAAGATGTTGCAGGATTCTTGTAAGAATTATAGAATTGGTTAATAGAATGCAGGGCAGTTGCACCCCAGCTCAGTGTTCCTTGGCTGCTTTTGATATTGTCTATTTACTATTTATTTCATGTAAGTGGAGGGAGGGGGAGCTGTAGGTGAATTCTTCTCTATGTGAAGAGTTGCCCCTCTCTTGAAATGAATGAGCAAGCTGGATCTGCACCAACTTCATATGTGCAACAGTGTGCACTGGGAAAATCTTCTTGTAGTAGCCTAAACTCTTTCAGAAATAAACAGATTTGGAGGAAAGACTAAACAAGCTGTTATCTCAAGTAAAACCTCTTTGCCACAACAAAGTTAAGCAGAGATACTTGAAGCCTGCTGGAACAAAGTGTACCTTTGAAGTGTGGACAACAAGGAACTTTCCTGATCTCCACCCCCTCAAAAAAAAAAAAAAACCTGTCTTGGTTAAAATGATATTAAAATATGCATGTGCTGTATAAACATATAAAACGCCATCCTGACTGAAAAATTGCCAAATCTAAATTGGGTCAGATTGACTACACTTGTAGTTATTTTGTTCCGGCAACTTATACTGAAGCTATATGATTGGCTTGTGTTCATGAGCATGACATTTGATTTCAGTTAGTCACCTTTGTCCCTATCCTTCCCTACTCTAGTGTTTAATCTGTTAGGTGTTTATATTAATTCTGCTCTCTGACCTAGAGCAGTTAAGGATACCTGGGACTCAAATGCAAGTTTGTTAATTCACAGCACTTAACATGCTGCCTTCTGAGGTGACATACAAAAGATAATTAACTGCATATATATATAACAGGATAATTTAGCTTTATAAACCTAGCAGTAGCTCTCAGCATGAAGGAAGAATGCCCAACTGCTTCTTCTTGTTCCTCTGATGTCTCAGCAATGGCAGTCAATAGCTAGAGGGAAAGGGGCTCTCAACTAGAGCTGTAGCCATCTATATTATATTTGCTCTGACCTGTCGCTGATTTGGCATAATTTTTAATGCACATGGACCTAGAATTCATCTTTTGAATTAAGGCGCAGATGAAACATGTTATTTCAGGCAGGCGGATGAAACATGCCGTTTCAGACAGGCAGGGGTTGCAGCAGTGGCCATCACTCGTCATTCTCTGGCAGTGCACTATATCAAAAGGGATTAATTTAACCCAAGCGAAGAGGCATGCCATATTGATGAATACCATCGAAGAGGATGGCAAGTTGGACAACAGGAGATTGCTTGATACTGCTGGCTTCTGGAACCACTTTGTACCACTAATATATTGGAAAATAGTCACAATACAAAGTTTGCTGGGGATATAGGCCTTCTAAAGAATAATAATACATAATCTGCCTTGCTGTCAAAATCCTCGTGAACAAGATCTAAATCTAATGTCCACTTGGAAGGCTTGTATGAGAATCTGTTACATTCTTACTATAAGGATAACCAATGTTGGGCCTTCCAGATGCTGTTGGACTCTTAACTTCCATCAGCTCCACACAGCATGTCTAAAGATAAGGATGGTGGTAGATGGAGTCCAACATCTGGAGGGTGCCAAGTTTGCTACCCATCCTTTAGTAGCATAAACTCAACAGCAAAAATGCAGTGAAAACACAGTATGTTCTACTAGCAATGGTGCTGGTGGGGAAAATGTGAAGTTAATGTGGTATGAAGTAGAAGGAAAATCAAAGGAGTTTGAAGACAGAATACTGTACATTCTACCGGTATTTCTACAACAAATTTTCCTCTGAAGTCAGTCTTGCTGCTTTACAGTACAAGATTCATTTAACAGGGTTGAGCAGGACAAGATACAAAATGTTACTCTGGATAATTCAGCATTGAACAAACTAGTTCCATAGACCACCATATAGATCATTAAATAATGAACAACAATGATATTCCTAATGAGAACCCCTAATTTATAGAGAAACACTCTTCTGTAGTGTTTTATTTGAAGTTTAAATGAGTCATCTACCCCGATTCCTGGGGGTAGGATGCAAGCCTAATATGTTTTTAAAAAGACACAAAGCTGGCATTATATTGAACACAGCAAGCATGTGTTCAAGAATGTAATTCAGAAGCAAAATGCAAAAATCTTGACTAATTAGAATCTGTTTGGCAAAAAGACAGATTACTCCTACTATAAGTCTGACACTAGGAATGATAGTCCTGATTACAGGCAAGCATGTCAGGACTGCTTTCTCATCACCCCTCTACCCAAACTGAGATGATAACTTCCCACCTCATGTTAGCACGGTACATACGCTTCAGAAGTCATGGAGTGACTACAGCAGTTTTCCCTATGGATTCATTGTAGTCTCAAACTTGGCACATCAAAGAGCACGTTTCGTTCTGAGTCCTCATTCATTTTATGTATGGACAGTAGGCTATCCTAGTCCAATCCCCTGTTCAATTTAAGGAAATTCAGAGCTAAGGCATCCTCAACAGATGACTGTCCAAGATCTGCTTGAAGATCTACTGTGAGAGAGCCACTATATATAATTTGTAAAATAAAGGAGAGCAGGGGCCTCATAGGCAGACCTGATTAGTCTTCTCTAATATGGTGAGATGTATTATGTACCGGTATTTCTATTTAAACAATAGTAATCATTTCTAAATTTCCATGTATGCAAATTTGTCCCCCCCCCCTCTTTTTGGGGAGGATGCATTTCCTCTTGGCAGTGTGTAAGTGGACATCCTCTACAGAAGTTTCAAGTGTCAAATAAGACATCTATATCTATAACATTTGTACTTTCTCAAGCCTTCAGACTATTTCAGAATGCACAGCAGGACACAGCCAGTCCTTCTGCACACAGCATTTTCATGGTTGAAATATCCCCCAGTCACTTTTAGCTCTGAGGAGGAAGACGTATGCATACCTGTATATTTTTCCTTGAAGGGCAAATAGCAGTTGGGGGTGGGGTGTAAACCAGAAGGGTGAGACAGACAGGGAGTGGAGAAATTGCAAACTCCCCCAGCTACAGCACTCCTCTGCCCTGTAAGTGAGAGCACACCTGGGCTTTAGATAAAGTGATTAAAATAACTTTGGTCCCACTCTCCAAGAAAACATTTTAAATCCATAACATGTAGGATTTCAGCCATAAGTATTATCTCCTTGTAGCGGGAAGTGACACAAACGCTGGTTTCCTGGGCTCACCAGTTCTCTAAGCCAAGCTAACTCACTGACTGGCTTTGGCTCTGATTGGTCAGAAAGAGCCAGAGGGCACACCCTCCATTGACAGCAGAGAGAGCATTTAAAAGCCAAAGTTCCCTTGTAGCTTTGTTCCATCTCATTACAAGGGATCTAGGCCAAGTCTTCCAAACCAGCAGGAAGTTCATTCTCCTCATGGCCTATTCAGACTAGATATAGTGTACAAAAGTGGACAGGTCAGAATTTTGCTGCCTGAGGAGAAATGGGAAGGTGCTGCCTCCCCTGCCGCTCCCCCACCAAAGTCTTGCTTACCAGAGTTGTGCAGCAGCAGGGTCACCACTCAGCAGGACTCCTCCACCCAAAACAGCTGCTTCCACACATTTCATGGGTGGGCTGGCCCTACCAAGAGTAGTTTAGTTGTGGGGCCACAGTGCTCAATTTATTTTGTATTCTGTGTGACCTGTTGCCTGCTTTCCCCCACCTGTTATTTCTAGTAAAGTTCCACAGTTGAGCTAGTGGAGTCAGTTTATGATTGCCCCTCAGGCTTTGGGAATCCTCACATGTGTAGATCTCTTTGGTTCCACACTATTGGAAGTCAAAGGCCAGAGTGGTAAAACCAGAAATTTGCCTTATTCTCAGGAAGAAACAGAGGGCTGGAGAATTGGCTTTATGCTCTGTGCAAATTTCAAAGGATTGGTTGGAGCCGTGGTGTGTGCTGGTCCAGGATTCTTGGCTTTAACAATTACTTGGATGATAATAAATTATTATTATTATTATTATTATTATTATTATTATTATTTATACCCCGCCCATCTGGCTGGGCCTCCCCAGCCACTCTGGACAGCTTCCAACAGGATATTAAAAACACAATAAAACATCAAACATTAAAAACTTCCCTAAACAGGGCTGCCTTCAGATGTCTTCTAAAAGTCATTGTTTCTCTCTTGTTTCTAGGGCTGTAGGTGACTTAAAAAAAAGAGGTGGTGGCAGCAACTACTAGATAGTAAGATCTGACTGCCAGCAGGGCCGTTGAGCAGCAGTTGGGCAAGGAAGTGGATGTGAGAGGCTCATTTGAGTATCCACTTCCCCACAGGGAAAATTTAGATAAGGAAGTTCCAGATAGCTGAGGTTATATTATAAGAAATGCAGCTACCATCAGCATATGAATATGCAGAAAATTCCCTTTATGCCCTTATCTAAGACCAAAATTACAGAGTGCTCAAAAAGTAATTGCAAACCATAATTAGCTATTGTAACAAGTTTTCGCACCACACAAAAAGCAATGGTTTCTGTTTATACAAATGAATTAGATTTCAGCCCAGTGCTGTCTGTTCCACATATTTTGTAATTTAAGAAATTAAAGATTCTCTGGCTGTTAATATATCATTATTATGATAACCAGATTCCAATAATTATAGTGCAGCAACCATCCTTGCTTGTTAAAAGGGGATATTAGTGTTAAAAAGTACACAAGTTTCATTTATTTACCAACTCATGTGCCATAGAAATTAGTCATAACCAGTGTTCTTAAGGCACATTATATACCAGGCATACAAGGTGGGGGTGGGGATTGTTTGACAGCATTGTTTGACTCAAGTCCATCATGTGCTGCAAAAGAAAAAATGGACAAAATGAGTAGTGTCTGAAACATGCATTTAGAAATGGCATACTGAGTTTTGTGACAATATTGGCAATGAGAGAATTCCACGCAGTCAAAAAGAAAGTATTTTCTCTCTCATGTGACCCCCTATAGTACAATGAGTTGGTACTGTGAAGTGATTTGATGCTACATAGATTAATCCACTGGGAAACTTCTCAAGCCAACATGAAAAGTTTCCATCTATTCAGCTTAAGAGCTGGCAGGTATTGTGCATTTTGATGTTTCCATATGGCATCAAAACATTGTGCTGCAGCGTTTAGTATGGTTTTAAACAAAATGGCAAGGCTATCCTTGTATGACGGTTACAACAAAATCTATTTTAATGGGGAAAGCACCTGTTTGGAATCTTTTAATCCAGTGATTTCAAATCTGGTGGTTTCAAATGTTAATTTTAGTTTTTCAAAATATATGATGGGTTGCTGTATTCTCTTTGAATACATATTTTAAAAGCCAATCAAATGGACACTTTCTTTAGAAGTGGACATAAGTGCTGGGGGTCTTGGAAGTCCTACCCCTCATCGGAATGCATCACTCAGAAAGCATTGTAGGAAAAAGCAATTTTTCTACCTTGGACTAAGGAAGTCTCTTGCTGTTATGATGTGGATCCAGGAGAAGGGAGATAGGAGACAGCCGGTGGATGGAAAGCTTATAAACAGTGCAGAAAAAAATCACATGCTCTGCGTAGCTCCTCACTTTCGTCATACTAACCCAACACTTTCTGCTCCCTGGGGTGACTAATCAAGGCCCTCCAGATGAAGTATAATTCCTGTCATCTGTGACCATTGGCCTTGTTGCCTGGGGCTTATGGGAGCTGGAGGCCAACAATATTTGGGCAGCCACAGGGTAGTCAGGCCTACTATAGGCCCTATTGTCAGCAGTGAAACTGGGCAGTGCATTTTGGCTCATGTGTTTGTGCCTTATACATACAGGAATAAATTGGCAGCATATCGACTCTAATTAGCAATTAAGCACAAAAAGAACAAACAGCAACATGGAAGGGGCAGTAATAGCAGCAACCACTATTTTTACTTCTGGAAGTAATTTATGAGGCTTGAGCTGGGGGAACAGGAAAATTCCCATCTCGGGTTTTGGAGTGGCTATAAGCAGTAGGAATGTTGTGAAATTTGACTAGAACGTGAGAGGATTATATCAGGGGTGAGGACCCTTATGAGCTTGAAGCCTACATTCCCTTATGGCAACTTTCCGATAGCCACATGCCAGCTATAGGCAGAGTGTGAGGCTGAAGTGAGCAGTGCAGTGAATATTCATTTCCCCTTTGTAAAGTAGGCTAGCTTGTACACACTCAGGTTTCATGAATACTGAAGTACTTATGCAGTAATGGAAAGGAGTCCATTCTGCACAACATCTAAGAATTAGTTTAATTAGACACTAATGACAACTTTATCTAAATTGTTAGAGCAATTTTAAATAATCCCCTCTAGTGCAATTTGGTGTAGAGATTTACAGTGTTCTACAATCCTTAGCAATCACTAATATCCTGGGCAGCTCCCCAATAGCTAAGAATCTAAAACCAAGTTAAAATCCCCAGATGGCTTATGTTTTGCACATTAGAAGATCTTGTTCTAATTTTAATTTCCCTTTGCTTTGCTTTCTTCCTCACCTGTTTGTTCATTCTAATCCTGGCTTTGACGCAAAAGCAGGATTACCACAAAGCAAAACGCATGTGCTCAA
Source organism: Darevskia mixta (assembly GCA_034641385.1). NCBI lineage: Eukaryota > Metazoa > Chordata > Lepidosauria > Squamata > Lacertidae > Darevskia > Darevskia mixta. Next base: position 27,821,887 of record JAWWNH010000003.1, read on the forward strand.
GAAGTGCATAGTTCAGGCCAGGAATTTGAGCTGTGGAGTACCAATACTCCGTTATAGTGCCTTGTGATGTTACAGGAACACATTTTGGAATAAATATAGGATGAGTTCTAATCACATCTGATTACTCAGCATTCCACTATTGTTTTGGGATGCTTTCTGAAAGAGGAAAATTTGGGCAGGGGGGTGCTTTCCGCAAAATGAAACAGAACATCAGACACATTACTCATCTATAAAGAAAGAGAATTTAGACTGTTCATCACCCATTTCATTCTTTAAGAAATCAGTGCTGTTACCTGAGATACAGTAAAATGGACTCTCATTTGGTGTTTAAATTCACTGGAGACACAGACTCAGCTCATACACTATTTTCAGGTAAGTATAGCAGTTTGCCTGGCCCATGCCCCTCTTCTCCATCCAGTGCAACTTCTCATGTAAGGTAAGTGTTCTAGAAATAGGTATCCATGTGAATGGGCTTCCATGTGCACCTGCCCTTTCTTAGAGATGGAATTACACAAGTTTTGTTCCCATTTATGAAACCATTTGGTGAAAGGGTGCATGAACATGAAGCTGGATGGCTTTACTCCCACTGCATGCCTGCTCTTGGTTTCTTTCTCCCACATGATTTCCCTGGAGAGACCAACTGGATCATGTTCAGCCAATACATTTTTCAGTAGCTTCCAGACCAACTTAGTTCCTCTGATTTGGGTTCGGACTTAAAGTAACTGAACTTGTGTCCCATAGATTTTAGTGGAACCTGAGTGATGGTTAACTTGTCCCTTTGATTTCATTGGGAACTTAAGTGCAACAAGTGAATCCAACCCTCTGTACTGAATGAAACCCAGACTGTACATCAGCAAATCCTGTCAGACTGGACATTTGCACAAATGTTCTCTTCCTGCATACACACAACTATCCACATAGAACATTTACAGTTGTAAAAGCACTGCAATCCTGACACAATAGTCACCCACCTTCACATAGATTAGCATTTTCAATTACCGGTATGTCCTTAAGAAACTAGGAACACTCTTGAGTTGTTGTTTTTCCCTGTTTACTCAAAACTGCCTATTGAAATGAAAGAACACAAAGAAAATTTGCCAGAATAACTGTGGGCTTTCCCCCATAAAAAAAGCTCAACGACTGTGGGCCCTCCACTCTAAAAAAAAATGACAATGGGTAGATCACTGCCGGTTTGCAGTCTCTATAGAGAGTTGGACGTGCCTGCTTTAGGGAAACTCTCACACTTAAAATTAAGGGGTAATTGGTCATCCATTTGGCAAGTGGCTATCCATTTGACAACATTTCTAGAATGTGCATCATTTGGTGCCTTGATGTGGTTTTGCCTTTGGTCTACTGAGCCAAGAAACAGGCCTCAGAACAATGGAGAAGGGTGCAGCCTTATGTCATGGTAAGGCCTACAGCTCATCTTGTCCCTGTCAATGAACTGTGCCATCTGTTTCACAGGCTGAACATCTATGACTTGCATCATCCAATACCCAAAGGGTCAAGAGCTTCTGACTTTAGGAGCAACTCAACTCAAGAAGCTGCAAATAGCTGGGAGGTGATTTTAGTTGGGATCCTGACTGGGTGGGGGGAGAATTAAACTCTCCACAGCCCCTGCAGTAGCTGCTTACATAACAAAAAGTTCATGTAATCATCACATTTTATTTGTCCATTAGCATGTGCACTAATCATACAATCTTTTTAGCCTAGTAATACTGCAAAGAAAGTACTGGGGTAAGAAGGAACCATTTTTACCACATTAGGAAGTGTTTTTGAGAAGAAATCCTACATTCATATTAGTTTCTTTTGTGCTTCAAACCATGAAGATTGGAATTTATTTTAACCATTGGTTTTATTTTATGCAATTGCATGAACTTAAGAAAAATGGATGCAGCTGCACAGGAGGGAAAAGCTAAATTACAGTTCTTACCAGGAATATAAAAATTTGGGGGAAAGAAACAGAAAGATCAAGGTTCAAAAGTTTACTCACAATTTAGCCATCTTAGAATCACCCAATTGGGTTGACCACAGAGGATAAAATTCTAATACAAGAGCAGTGGTAACAACTGATGAGGTAAAATTCTGTTGAAAGTTGTAACCCCCAATTCCTAGTGGATCTGGCAACTGCATTGAGTAGAACACATCAACCAGCAAATGGGCACAATGATCAGATCCCTGTACTGTGCCGCACCAAACTTAATATTCTGTATTCTGTAAATAAAGTAGTCTTATTTCAATAGAAACTCTAGTCTTGTGTCTCTTATTTTCAGTCTGATTCCCTCCTGCACCACTGCTAGTGGGTTCACAAATTATTATAAAATTCTGGTCCAGTAGTAACATACTGGAGGGTTGCATTTGCTTTATATATGTGAGGTTTTGACAACAGAAATACAAAGGATGTTATCTGAAGTATTAATAGGCATGGTTTAAATAAGGTATGGTGTTTGTGGTGATACTTTAATTGCATTAAAAAAGTGGTAAAGACTGAATATCGGAATATCTCTTGGCTACAATTTCAAAAATCACACCACAACCAAGAAGCATAATTTCAATACACATGTAAGTATTCACAGTGTACATAATCTCAGAAACCAAGACCCCTGTTGATTTATTAAAAAACAAACAAACCAGACTCATTTTAGGAATGTGAATTCTAGATAAGCAATTTATTTATTAAACTATACAAAACAAGCATTTTGTTACCAAAACAGAAAATATTCACAAACTATAGTACAAAAGAGAAAGTGGCACACTTAATTTAATCTTTCTCATATTGTTAAGGAACATTGTATCAACTGGTGTTAAGTCTTCCCTGTAATAAGCAAGTTATTAAAAATATACAGAGCCAATTGTTTTCAAAAGTGGAACTATGCAAAAGGATGCAGTAAAGAAAGAAATCTAGCCCATTTAAAAACCAAAACATGAAAAATATGTGCCCATCACTGAAAGATACATTCATAAATTTTATGTATCTGATCAAAGGCTGGCTACCTCAATAAGATTGCTAAAATCTTTCAGTACTTGTTCTTCCCAAGTTGTGGTCTTCAATTTTTTCATTAATGTTAATTTCTTTTAAAGAAAACAACTATTTGCCACCACAGCAAAGTCTAACAAAGGCAACACAACTATGTTAGAATTGTCTCACTATGGGACAAGTGTTAGTTCAACTGACTTTGATCAGAATTCAAACTCAGCAATGAGTTAATAAATGAACCGTGTGTGTGTGTGTGTGTGTGTGTGTGTGTGTGTGGAAGGAATGAAATGTTTCTATTTTGTAATTTAAATAGTAGATAACATTCATCCAGTCACAGAAGCAACCTCCCTAAAACATTATTTAGCAAACCTTTCTGAAGCCGAGTTTTCAATTGCCCCAACCACAAGAATGTTTCAGTACTGATAAAATGTAATTATCTAACAAAGCAAAAGTAGCTTTTATATTCCAGAGCTGGTTTGAAACATGAAAGTGAGCAACACAATGTTATTTCAGAATGGAAACTGTCACTCACTAAATAAAATTCTGTTATACAAGTCTAAAGGTCCCAGGCATTATAAACCTCATGGTTATGTGATAATTTTTCCAGGTCCAAGATCATAGTAGGCATTTTGAGCAAGCTGGGACAAAGTTCAAGAGAATATCCTCATGCTTTACAGATTGTGCAATTTAAATACTTGTATCATAAGGCCAGAGTGGGAAAAAGAGTCAGATTTATGAGAATTTAAAATATTCCAAATCAGTATTCCATACAGGTAGGATTATACAAATCACCCTTTCATGGCTCATAAAAGTTCAGGTTGCCTTTGAAGGCTAACAATATTTATGAAGAATTGTTTTTGATCAAAATGTCTGTCTGCCTTTGATTTTGTCCATACTTAAGTATGCCTGAAAGTTATGTAGCTGTCCACTCCAGCTGTACTTTGGATCATACATAAATATAACTGCACATCTACAGAAAATCACTTCTTGTCAGGATGTACGCATGGAGGAAATATGAAAACTGTCATATATCCTATTTCAAAGTTACTTTGAGCAACAAGCCTGATTGCTAAGTGAAGTATGTAGATATATGTTATTTTAACCTTTCTGGCAGTTTATGGTGTAATTCTAGAACAAGATTACTTAAATGTGCATTTAAACAAAAGTATCGACTACTGTTCCAAAACTACATCACTGTAAACATTTTTAAAAAACATTGTATCTTATGGCATTTTAAATAGTCATAGGAAGAAGTTTAGCTCACTTTAATTTACAATGGCTATATATTCCTGTATAAAAGTTATTCTCTTCTACCTATACTAGATAAAATATTAAAAGCCAGTAAAATATGGTGAAAACTGTAGATGCTTTCGCTTGTAAAAGGTCAAGTATAATACTGTTATGATAAGTAAATCAGTGATTAAACAAAATATAGGCCCACGAGTTTTTAAATTTCATTCTGTTGAGGGAAATTTGTTTTTTGAAACTGTCTTGTTCAGTTAGATAAAAGCTGCTAATTTTGGTTAGAGAACTTAGATTTCTAGAAATTAAGAGAATCCCTTTGAATTGATGGTACAATTTCTGAGGATACCCATTGAAATCAATGGGACTTAAGTTTGATCTAGCTAATATTCTTACTTTGTATTCAGCCCTTATGTTCACAAGGTTTTCAGTTGCTTGTGACTTAAAGCATAAAGCTAATGAAGCACAAGAGAACCAAATTATATACTGTTAATGCAGTTCTGAGTTGAAATGTACTTCAGCTTTATACTAACTAGAGAGGATGGGAAGGACACATAGGTACAGCTACTGTTACACTTGGAGATTACACCTTGGAGCCAGATTCCACAAGGCACTCCTGCTTACAATGTTATTGTGCCATTGATTCCTCCCTTCTCCCCACTCTCACATCCAACCAACCATCTCCAAAAAGTCCATCTGAATCTAGTTTTTGGGGGAGTGCAGAAGTGGGAGGCTTCACAACATACCCCCATGAACAGAAATACCTTTCACAGAAGCCCATGGAAATGACCTTAAAGTATGTAACAAGACAATTTTTAAAAAAATCATTGTACCAATGTCAGGTTTGTCGTTTTATAGTTTCAAGGAAACAAAAACAAATATTAATTTGCCCTTCCAAAATACTTAATGGGTACATCTGTTCCAACACAGCCCACTACCCATATAAATAAGGCTCACCATTTTAATGAGATGCAACTCGTAAGACTGGCTTAATGCAAGAAATGAGTGATGATATAAACAGCTGATCTACTTCCATACTTTAGTGTAATTGAAATATTAAAGCTTCTGAAACCTTCAAGATGCATGATTTTGTTCAAACCTAACAACAACTCAGTAGAAACTGGAAACCAATGTTTCTTGTGCTGATTTACAGGCTCTGAATAGGGAAGGATAGTTTATCAGTTTATGAATTCACCTGTCATGTAAAAAAGCTGCCCTGGAAAAAGCTGCCCTGTGCTGATGTTTGAAATACACATGAAATGGGAAGAATTAGGGTCACACCATCCTGCTTCATGCTTGCTTGTGACTGTATTTCAAGCTTACGTAGAGATGTACATGTACAATATACTGATCTGTGTACCACCACAATCAAGGTGTACAGATAGGACAATACAAGAATTGAGCTCCATGTATTTAAGTCCACATACACATGTAGCATTCAACAGGTGAATACCGTAGCAGCTAGGTCAAACACACCAGGGGGCAGCTCAGCACAAATCTTGATCTTTGTATGTGTTCTAAATACGAGAATAGGGCTAGTGTGCCTAAAAAGATAACAAAGCTTCATTTCCGCCTCTATGTATCAGATAGACACACTATTTTGAAAAATGTTTGTTGCAGGTGACTTTAGAAACCAGAAAACATAGATTTCAATGTTTCAAACTTAACACAATGACCTCTATCCAGAATTCTGATTTACTTCCAAATACTGTATGTTTTTTTCATTACAAGCTACTACATTGAGTGGACTCCTAAAATTGCTTTGATGAATATTAAAAAACCATCATCCTCTTGTGGGGGGCACCGGACAGAAAGAGCTAGCTATGAGTAGTAAAATGGCACATATATTCTGGATTGCAACCCATTGTTTACCAAAAACATGTAACTGAAGCTTGCACAAGCAGCACAACCCATATTTTAAAAATTTCCCTGGTACAGGTTCATCATGTACTAGATTTTCAGTACAAACCTTATTGTAGTACCATTACAAATGTCAATCCTCAAATTAAGAATCTCAAAGACTGTGACATCATTATTATAAAATACTTACAATTGTCTACCCTATTCTTTTTAAACACTGCAATCCTTAAAACTTGCAATTTAGACATTATTTTCAACTAAGAAAATCTTTAAAGATATCTCCAAAGAATTTTTTTTAAAAGGGGTATCAGGGCTATAGTACTAGCAACTGAATCTCTCTTATACTGATAAATTAGTCAGGTGCTCCTTAGTCTGCTGACAAAGTTATGCTGATGGTAGGTGGCCGTTGCTGATTTGGCTGTTTGCTTGAAATAGGAAGTTCTATTCTGTCGGCTCCAAAAATCAGATTCTCCTCTTGCAGACTACAGACTGAAAATCTGTTTGCTTCTGTGCCACTGTGGTGATTATTTGGGACTACACCACCACTGACTTGCTCAAAGGATTTGCTAAAAAGAGTAGTGCTAGTTCTAGCCAAACTATGACTGCCTGGCTTAGGCAGAGAGTGGCTGCTAGTCAGGGTCAGTCTCTTTAAAGACAGAAGCTCTAAATTCTCACTCATTGCTCGCTGGTTTTGTTTACGAGACAGATGATCTTTGTAGGCTTCACCAACAGTTTCTTTTTCTTTTCCTCCAACCTTGCTTCCTCCAGACCTCCGCTGACTCTTGCTTAGCTGAGTCTTGTTACTGGTGTTGCTGCTGAAAGCAGAATGATTTGTGCTAGAAGGAGCCCTAGAGTAAAAACCCTCATCAACTTCAGACACTTCTATCAGTTCTTCTTCTGGAATGCCTAGTTCATTACCTGCATAGAAAAAAATGACAATTAACATATGAATTTACTCAACCATGTTTTGTAAGTGATTGCATCCAGTACTAAGATTTTGGCATTTCTTAGCGCAAAGCAGAAGATAAAGGAGAAGATAGAAAACTTACCAATTATCTCAAATTGACAAAAAGTGTACAGTTGAATTTATATCAGAATAGTAAAGTAAATTTATTAGAAGCATGCTTATAATCTCATTTTGTAGCAATTTTAAAAAGCACTCATTATTCATGCAAAAGATTAGAAAGATGTTAGATATATTACAGAAAGATAGAAATATATTTATTCCAAATATGTGCAAAGGCATCTACATACTATCTGCATAGCGAATTAATCATGGCGCTAGATAATCAGGGCACCATAAAAGCCAATACGGCATCACCTGCAGGTTCTCAAATTTTAGCAAACCCAACAGTGCTTATATTTTAAGGACTGAAAGGTCACATTCTGCAGTACAAAGTTGTTTAATGAGAGGTCTAGAAACCTTACACACTGGAGTATTAGCTCCCATAGCTGCAAATATTTAAAATGATAAAAATAAAAAATAGGATGAACTGACATGGTTTATGTACATTTGGAAGAAAATTTTCCTTAAGTGACTTTGTATAGCTAAAAGATTAGTACTGATCTAAAAATAACTCAATTGCCCACCAATTTGAAGTCTCTCAGTGTGGTTTCCCAAGCTAAAACTTAAGAACTACCAGCATGCTAACAATGTATTCAGCACAAAGATCCTTTCTATGTGCAAAGCATGCAGTTGTGTTTTATTCAAGGTAACATGCAAATATATTTATTGTATACTGTAATCTTCCAAACATGCAGCAGTGACCCTTTCAATCGATACCTTCTGAGTGTAGCTACAAAGTGCTCTGCTAAAACTGCACTCTGCCAGGTGAGCTTATTCCATCCTCCATAATTTTTCTTACAGATTTTTGCCTCCTGATCTCTGGCATGCCTTTGCTGTCAACTCTAGGATCTGTAGGTGCTTCCTGCACACCCTGTATATGCTGAGCATCATTCTCTGTTGGTGCTCTGCTTTTTTCCCCATTCCCGGTTCTCTCTCCAGTCACATTTGTAACACTAATCTCGGGTATGACAAAGTTGCCCGATTCAGTAGTGTCATTAGCATTATCTGGTTGTTCTAGAATTAAAAAATGGATAAGACAAAACAAAAATAATGGCTGAAACAAAAACATGGAGACAAAAGAAAAAAAAAGACGAAAAAGACAAATCTGACAAAACTAGAAGGCTGAATGTTATGAAGTCAGATGTTTTGCTTACTGTCCTATTATTTAGCAATATTAGTAGGAAGGGCATACATTATTTCCGAGAGTAAAGTGATTCTGCTGCCACTAGAACATTTAAAAATGAAACTCTTAAGACATTTCAATTATAGCCCATGTCTTACCTGTCAGCTGCTGCTACTGTAGTAAATACGTAAATAAATACATTCACTCTAAAGTTCTCATGTAAAAGTAAACTATAATAAATCCAGAAACAGCATAATAAAGTAATTTCCTTGTAGGTTGCACCGTAATATATTGGAAATTATCTGACTCACAGAGTTGTATTGTAATCAACATTATTTCTGTATTAATTTTACATTACATAAAATTGACATTGATCCTACATATGGAGAGTCACTATGCTAAATGTTTTTACAGAAAATATTTTGAACCTTTCTGAAGCCAGGCAAATGTGACATCTCCCCATTTTCTCCCTCTGAGCTTCAACATATGGCCCATCCCCTAGCCTAGTGGACTGATCCCTATTTGAGCCCTGTTTCTTTGGGTAGGTACATGAGCATTCAGACTGTATAAAAGATCATAACAAGGCTGTGAATCTTCCCCAATGTTCTTACCCTTAGTTTAATGAAAATTAGTAAAATAATTTCTAACACCTTTATTATGAAACACTCATGGCAGCTTAACAAAACGATAAATAATGTTACAAAGAAAACTATAAAACATCAGTAAAAAATGAATCCTAAAAATTGCAAATAAGTGATCTTTCAGCCAAATATTACAAGTCCTTTGTGTTGTGGATCTTCACGCTGCCAACCTTGATTTGTTATGGGAAGAATATGGTATTAAACTGAGGAAGAAACAGTTACATGCACTGCTGTCATGATTGCCTTAATCTATGAATGCTTCCTTATGCACATTTAACACTTGATCTGCACAACTTCTTTCACACATTTTGGAAGTTTTCTGTTGCCATTTACATCACATACTAGCACCATAGTACACTTGTAGCGCAATTGAAATGTTGAACTTTACTATATTAGCATGCAAAACTTACTGGCCCTTTGTGTTGCTGAGCAACTTAAAATAACTAAGAGGTTCTGCTGGTTGTTGGACAGACAAAAACTAAAGAGTTTTTAAAAAGTGTTGAATGATTATTAGGGGCCAACGTGACTAGTAGAAGCAGCTTCATTAAAAGAAAAAAAAATGAGGGCAATAGGTTCAACCAAATTTGGAACAAAACGGCCTGAATATCTAAAGGTCATAAGGAGGTCATGAGCTTCGTAACAAAATGGAATGCTCAGTCTAAACTGAAAATGAACAGACTACAAAAATACATAGACACTGTCCAATCAGATTTTGAAAGTTCAATCAGAGGAAGGGAGATGGGCAGTACTGGAAAGAGCTGCATCATCAACTGCATTTTTACAAGTTAAGCACCCTGAAAATCATATAGAAAAACAGAGGCTTAACACATCTTTGCAACATTAGTCACAGTATTCAGTAATTCATAGGGTTTTGTTTTTTTTACTTTAAACTAATAACACATTTAAAAAGCTGAACTAGCACCACTAAAGAAAAGAAACACAGAATTACATTTTGTCCTTCTACAGCATTTTGACTCTGATTAACTGGAATCTTAACCTTAATGATTCAGATAGCTGGCTATCACCCTATGGCACTAAGTCATACTCAGAGTAGACCCAGTGAAGTCCATTATTTCAATGGGTCTACTCTCCAAATCACCCATAATGTATTTACAGTCTCAAAATATATTTTTCCTTTTCTAAAATCAAGCTGTTAGAACAATAAATATAAAAGAAAGACACTGTATTTTTATGCTAAGAGTTGTACAGATGATTTCTGGTTTAGAAAATACTATTACAAGTCAGCAAGTGTTTTTAGGAAGACAGAGGATTAGAAAATATTGAAGAGCTGGGAGGCCAAGTAGTTTTGAGGTCAATTGATTAAAAATAAAAATTATAATCGTTCCATTTTATAGCAAATTCAGGGAATCAAGTGCCTATCAGTTTCAAAGTGGAACAGGACAATAAAAAATAACTACCGGTATGGTTTCTATATACTAGGAGAATCATATAGGCCAATAAAACTATTAAAATAAATGAAAAATTGTAAAACTCCAAGAGTAACCCAAATGCACACCACTGGAGATTCAGAACTCCCCAAAATGTTGAGGACAATTGAGCTTACATGGGGAGAAAGGGGGGGGTATAAAAGGAACCAGATGTCTGGCAGGTTGTGTGGAACATGGAAGGTAGGGAACGAGAGGACACCATCCTGCTCAAACCCCTAACAGCTCACAATGATATCCTTAAGAAGTGGGATTAGTTTAGGTAAACATGAACTCAAAGATTTTAAAAAACCCTGCCTCCATGGCACTACATAGGGATGTTTTAGGAAAAACAATACGTTTTGCTGCTCATCAGAAATCCTTGCCATATATCTATAGAATGGCTCAGGTTGCAGGCTGGAAGCCCCTTCTCAACAGAGCAGGGAAAGGTGTGGGAAGGAGAAAAGAGAAGCAAAGAACCACAAAAATGAGCCCTTTTCCTTTGCCCCACCTCCTGCAAGGACTGAACAGGACTACTAGGCTCCTGTTCCAGGCTGCTTGTTGTTCTTTTAGGGCTGGGGAATATACCCCCAATATTTTGTTCCATGTCCCAGTTCTTCATTCTTATACAGAACTTGAGATCTCCAAAGCATGCAAATTCAGCAATAAAATTGGCTTGCCTAAAAATTAACCACCTTTTTGGCATCCACATACACACTTTGTGTCATTATACCATCGTTTACGAGAATGACATCCTTTTCTAAGCATTCATGTTCTATATTGCTCTCACCAATATCTGACTTGATTTATCTCAAGCTACTAAGTATGGAGCATAGCTTCCCAAGAAATTAAGAACTCACTAGAGCTGTACTTTTCTTATGAAAATTAACTTAATAGGAAATGAGAATAATAATGCTATTGTTGTAAAGTACACACAGAGAAGAATCCAAGACCAAACCTTTCAGATTCTAAAATTGCAACCTGATGAATGACCAACTAAGTTTAGCATCTTTGAGTTAAAAACTATGTGAAGTGTTCTCTACAGAAACGCCTGGAACTAAATTCCATGCGTCCACTAACACTGAAAATCTCTCCCACTTAGTGTCATGCTTTCCATATAGAGAGTTTATGGCATTGATCTGGACCTCTGATAATCTGGGAGTTCCTGTTTTAATGCCCACAGTACATGTTTTGCTAAATAATTTTGCCCCACACCTGTGTGAAGTGGTCAGGTTGCAGCAGTAGGGTTTATGTTCTAGGCAGTTGCAATAGGTTGGTGTAACAGGCTTAGTGAGACCAAGTAGATGCCACCTGCATGCACACTGGTTAATGACACAAAGTAGCAAAGGAGGTAGTTAATTGGAGATGACTGCAATGGAACAGGGAAATGCCTCTTTTCTACTCTGAATCAAAGCTTTGAAGCAAAACACTCGTTTTCCTTTGTGGTAAGAAGGTCAATGCCTGGAAACCCCCAATCTTTTCTTCTAGATTATTTTTAAACACAGTTAAGTTATAAAAGTTCTCTTCCAGGAGACAAATAACTCCCCCTCCCCTATTTTACACAATATCATGACATCACCTTCCTGAATTGAAAGCTCGCAATTAACTAACTCTTAGGAGTCTGCAGCAACACTTGCATACCTGGCAAATAATCGTTCTTCTTAACAAAGTAACTGTTCATCTTTATTGGAGTCAAGTTGCTTTACTAATACTATCAAGCCTCTTTCCTTACTGTTATCTGCTGCAGCAAACACTTGTCCTAACCATTGACTCGTGAACTTCAGCACCTGTATCATCAAGTATGACTCCTGCAGGAAGGCAATATTAAAGAATGGTTTGGTTTCTAAAAAGTGCAAGGTATTTAACTTTTCTGGACTATCAATATATTTAGTTTCATAAAAAGATACAAAATTGTATTACCGGTAGTTCGAAGGAAGCAGTGCTATGTGTCCTTGGACCATTATTCTGCAATTTCTCTATTTAGAAATGCTGAGGTTTAAACAGTATAGAAATGCCTTAAACAAATAAATAAGTGAAATTTGGGCAACACTCCAAATCTTTCTTAACAGTTTCTTAACAAGGAGGAGACAAGACAGAAGCAGCAGCTTGCCAAATCAGTAATCAAATGTATTTCTTAGTAGTAGTTGTTTTTTAAAGCATTCTGCAGTTCATTTAGAAGACAGCAACATCTTTGTATGATCAGATTCATCACAACAGATAACACTAACCTGTACAAACTGAGCTTTAAACCATAGGACTGAAGTGAAATACTCTACCGATCTCCAAGATAGTCAGAAAACATTACTGGGACTATTAATAGATTCTCCAGTAACTTTATATCCGTAGATAAAAATGGAAAAAGGTTCCCAGTCCAAAGGTTGTTGAAGTGGTAGGCTAAGCTTATCAATCTACTTTTTGATCCATAATGGATATAAATCCATTATGTGAGTGATAAATCCCAGTAAATCTTGATACTGCCCCTCAATATGTTGTAGATTATAGATGTTGTCTTGTTTTATACTAAGTATGCCTAATTTCTCTCTCTCAATGGAATGTGTTGTTTTCTGCAGGATGAAATAAGCCTCAGATCACCCAACTGAGAAGAAGGGTACATTCAAGATCCATTCTAACGATCAAAAGTTGTGATTAAATAATTTCATAGTGACTATCCCATAGACAAATGAAAGTAAAAGGCCTTGTACTCCATGGGGATGCTACTTCTTTGCAACATATTCTTAACACAAAACCTACATGGACACTTTAAGAGCTAAATAACTATAATAAAAATCACTGATTTGATAAACTTCACTGTTTAAAATAAAGAAGTTCTAGTTATCTTAATTTACACAGTTAAATTTACTCTTGGGAATTAAATCTATTATTTTGCTTCTTAACGAAATTATATACAGAAGCTTTCAACTTGAGATGAAAATTCCAGTTATGATCAAATTCTGGATACGGGCAGCTGAGGTGCACACCCACACTAATTTTGCAGTGTACATATTAAAATTTTGGAATAATGAATAGTAAACTGAATAAGCAAGGAGTTATTTATGCATCAGAGTACTGATAGAGGAAGTCATAGTATCTCTTTGTATAAAAGAAATTAAATAACACAGTTAATTCATCAGCCAACTTAATGACATCCTGGAAGCCTTGACTTCTAGAATTTAGTTAACAAATTGTAGTTTCATTAACTGCATTTCTTACCATGCCTTTTCCATCTATGGCCCCGAATAGACATGCTGGTCACTGCATTTCTTGATATTCTAGATGCAGTAGGTGTAATTTCAACCTGAATACATTTTGTACCTTCTTTATTAGATTTTATGGCACCCTGAGGCAATGAAGCTTTTATTGCATTAGCAACCTAAGAAATCAACAAAAAAGTGTGATAAATTTTCAACATTAACACCAGATTTTGAATTAAAGCAACAACATTTCATATGTATCAAGGAAAGCATCAATATAGATATGATGAAAGTCAAAACAAAAAGAGTTTGACTTCCATCTGTTCAGTTATGGCTTCAGAGGATTAGTAAACAATTCAGACAGAGAACACTTGCCTTAAAAGCTGTTGCAGAAGTCCATTTATAATCATGTTTCCCCCTCCTGGCTGTCTTTTAACTATCCACTGTCATTCCAAGTGTACAGAAGTCCTTGTTTCTGACAATTTATTTACTGTGTGCTCTTAAAAATTGAGAGACTATTATGCCTTGGGCTTTGGGTCCCCAATATTGTGTCCATGGACACTACAGCATCTCATTGGTATCCACCAAGGCCCCTTGTCCCTCTCAATTTGCAAATGTTCTTAACGTAGTTTTTGGGCCTTTTTGGTTGATGTAGGAGGTGGTGATTGCTTTTTGGTTTCTGTATTGTATTTTTTGGAGGGGTGTTCAGGTGCTTTTGTAGGGAAGGGTTCTGAGCATCACCAGACTGTCTTGTGAAATGAGAATTTTGTAGTGCCAACGACAGTTTTAGATTTCCAAATGTACCCCCAGGCCCAAAGAAATGGAGTTGGGCTGACCTGTTTTAGGGGCAGCTTTGCCCTTGGAAGGCTAGGCAGCCATGGCCAGGAGTGTGTTTGTATAGCTTAGGCCAACTGTACATGTTCCTGGAGAATGCATGTCTGCCCTTGATTATGCAATGCATGTCCTAGTTTACATCTAGAGCTTCCAATCAATTTCCAGTCCTAATTAAAAAAGCTACTCATAAGTTTTTGAACCCTATATATCCAAGAACCAGGCTATTTAAAGGACAACCTCCTCCTACATAAAGTTACCCATCCACTTGGATCACTGGAGAAGATACTTTGGTATCTCCTGTTGCTATTAGAGGTATGGAGGGTGGTAATAAGGGAGATTGCCTTTACCACAGTAGTTCCCAGGTTATGGAGCTCCCTCTCTGAGGATATCCATCTGGCTCCTACTCTGCCTGTGTTTTTAGCAAATACATGGCCAGAATAGTGTCCAATTTATCTTCTCCAATATTTTCTCTTTTTCTGGAAGATTTTATTAGCTCATTGCCTACGATTTGCTTTTTAATTGTTATGGAAGATTCTTTTTAATATTTTAACTTACATTACTTTGGCAAGTTCATATGAGCTGGGAAATCAGGATATAAATGTTTTAAATAAAATGTACAAATGCTATAGAAGAATTTAACACAAGATGCTTACCAACAGTGGTTCTGGATATAACTCCAGTTGTGCTCTGTATAAAATATCATCCATTGCTTTACGAGCTAGATCCCATTCTCCATTATAACTAGAAAGTTAGCAGAGACACAAAATCAGAACTGATTATAATGATTATTCATTTCAACATCACAGCCATACATGTTATTCATTATAGATCCATCTGGATGAATCATTTATCATAATAGAAATAAAATGCACAACAATATGTATTCAATAAATAATAGGAAGCCATTTAGAAACACTGATATTTACGATGATATTTTCTAGTCATTTGACTCTGTCTGGTGATCCCCAGCCAGCATGGCCAATGGTCAGAGATAATGGGAGGACCCGGAATTGGATAAACCTGGTGTAAAGGAACACATCTAAAGTGCTGCTTGCTCTGCCACTGCTTCTGGATGCCCAGATGGTAACTTTACTCAAACTTGGCTGGTGCTCCATAAGAACATCAGAATAGCCCTGCTGGATCAGATCAGTGGTCCATCTAGTCTGGCATCCTGGTTCTCAGTGGTCAATCAGATGCCCATGGGAAGCTCCACAAGCAGAACCTGAGCAGAACAGTTCCAAGCTGCACCCCTTCCTGGGAAAGACAGTTCTAGGCACACTGACATATGCCTTAAGATTCCTCTAGAGTCAATCATTATGTTTTACAGAAAAGTAAGATATAACTTTCAGAAACCAAAATCTTTTGTGACAGCACCCGTAGGATCACTGGACTCTGTCATGTAAATGAGCATTATGCACTATGTGCACTGTCCAACCAGTAATGTACTATTCTTTTTTAAATATAGGACATAACATTTCCTGAACTTACAAAGCATAATAAATCCCAGTTAACATCTGCACCATGAATTCAGAGGAAATTGGAATCCTGCTGTTTATGCCTTTGTATTTCCTTACTTGTTGACGAGGATATCCGCAAACACAGATCCTAAAGGAATATAATTAGTATTAGTATTGTTATTTTAGATTGCTTGATTATGTGTTAAAAAGAGGAAATATATTGTGCAGTTGTTATGTTGAAAAGGATAAAATAATCCTGAAATGCATGTTCTTTTTTTAGGTCAAATAAGAGTGCATCTAACTAGCCAATTCCATCATTTCAGAATTGTCGCCTACAAACCAAAACATTGCTCTTATCTGGTCAAATTTCTATTAAATCAAGTTCAATTAGCAATCCAGCTCATAAAAGATTCCAGCAGGATTCCTGAAGAGCTTTGCCTTGGATACAATAGTTTGACAAACCAATTAATTAAACTTAGGAATTTGAGTGTACACCTGACTGACTTAGGGTGGGGAATTGTTTGGACTCCATGGGCCAGATCCTTATTAGGATCAGCCTCATGGGCCAAATGTGACGAGCAGGGTCACCTACCTCTCAATAATATGACTTCCCTACAGGGAGCTCTCTTGCATACCCATTCTTCTTTCACACTGGCCAAATGTGGAAAGACAGCGATCCTGCTTAGGGCAGGGTTCCAAAAGTACTTTTTGAAGCATCTGCCCTCCTCTTTTAGATTATTGTTTTCCATGTACCAAGGAACCTGTGTGTTTCACCTAAGAATGGTGACAAACCTGCGTAACAGCTGGCTTATGCATTTCCAGAAATGAAAAATCACCCACTGGAGTTTTGACTTGTACCAAGCTCTACAAATTGGAACAGACACCATAGGACTACAATTTAAAAATACTATTCTCAGTTCAACCAAGAAAGAAAACTTACCTTGAGCAGATTTGACATAAAGATTGAAGAGAAACTGCAGGCATATAGCTTAAGGCAGCATTGTAACGCAACAAAAGGAATGTCAATACTTCAAACCTATGAACAAATAAAGAATTCTGATTCATTGAAAAATACATATGGCTTGCTATACACACATTATGAACTGTTATCAAGGACATACCACTAACATCTAAACTATACTATTAAAAGTTCTGTTAAGTGTGGAATATAAAGATAACATGGAAGGATAGTTGATAAGTGGCCAAGTTTGGTTTTTTTGTCTTAGACTGAAAGCAACAACATGTATTTTTACCTGTTTTGTGCTGTTAACATCTCTCTCTGCAAATGAGGTCCGCTATACACAACCCTGGATAAGCCATGCTGAGATAGAGCACCCTCAGTAAGAGCCATTGAACCAATACTGGAAGGCTAAGAAAAACAGATACTTGAATACATCACTAAGAACAGCAGTACTGAATATTTTTTTTAAAAGAAAAAAGCACAAAGAAACTAAAATAGACAGCTGATTGTTGACAAACATAAAAGTATAAAATTTTAACTGAAGGTTACATGGTAAGCAGTACATTCTTAAGTAAAACAGGGGGAAATGCCACTAAAATATAGTACAGAAGATTCATTGTGCCACTTCAATAGTAACTTAAGAGTGGTAACAAGATCGGTTTACTGGCACAGGTGGGTTAGAAAGGAGAGCTGAACTCTTCCCTGTGCAATTCCAAGTGAAACTATTTTTAAGAACTAATGACCTCTTAACAGGAGTTTCCTATGATATTGGAGCCTCATCAGGAGAAAACCAGCTAAAACGTGGGGGCGGGGTAGGCTCAGCTCCTCCCTTCAGCCCACCTTGTTCTATGTTCCCAAGTTCCCTTGCAGCTAGGGATTTGGCAACAGACGTAACTTTGCAAGAGGGTCTGTTGCTATCATGTGTCCTTATATGTCAGTGCTAAACGTTTGGTTGAAACACATCAAAATTTTTGGTTATCACAGTTTTCATGCACTTAAGCTAACCAACAACAGACATTTTATTCTCATTTTATCTTCAGCGTTATTATTCCACTGACCAAACTAATGTAAAATATTTCATAATTTTAAATATGTTAGGTTCTACATCAGGCATAGGCAAACTCGGCCCTCCAGCTGTTTTGGGACTACAACTCCCATCATCCCTAGCTAACAGGACCAGTGGTCAGGAATGATGGGAACTGTAGTCTCAAACTCAACATTATATATTCGAGAACACTGAAACCCATCATATTTTACTTCAAATATTTCACATTAAGGATACTTTTAGAACAATCTTTCCCAAACTGATCCCCCCATCCCCAATGCTTTGTAGTAGAG